>CAXAJV010000004.1:5391400-6038066 GCA_963969225.1 Xylocopa violacea | reverse complement strand
CTCAGAGGGAACAGTATATACGTCTATAACGTTATATATCCTAACCTAAGGCAACCTGACATCTCGGATGCAATATTTGACAACATTCCTGGCCTGTCGAACCGTACTTCTCGGAGGGAACAGTATATACGTCTATAACGTCATATATCCTAACCTGAGGCAACCTAACATCTCGGATGTAACATTTGACAACATTCCAGGCGTGTCGGTCCCTACGTGTCGGAGGTAACGTTACATGCGTCTATAACGTTATATATCCTAACCTAAGGCAACCTAACATCTCGGATGCAATATTTGACAACATTCCTGGCCTGTCGAACCCTACCACTCGGTGGGAACAGTATATACGTCTATAACGATATATATCCTAACCTAAGGCAACCTAACATCTCGGATGTCACATTTGACAACATTCCAGGCGTGTCGGTCCCTACGTCTCGGTGGTAACATTAATGCGTCTATAACGGCAACGTAACAACTCGGATGTAATATTTGACAACATTCCTGCCGTTTCGGACCCGACTTCTCGGTGGGAACAGTATATACGTCCATAACGTTATATATCCTAACCTAAGGCAACCCTACATCTCGGATGTAATATTCTACAACATTCCAGGCGTGTCGGACCCTACTTCTCGGTGGGAACATTATATGCGTCTATAACGTTGTATATCCTAATCTAAGGCAACCTAACATCTTGGATACAATATTTGACAACATTCCTGGCCTGTCGGTCCCTACGTCTCGGTGGTAGCATTACATGCGTCTATAACGTTAAATATCCTAACCTAAGGCAACCTAACATCTCGGATGCAATATTTGACAACATTCCTGGCCCGTCGAACCTTACTTCTCGCAGGGAACAGTATATACGTCTATAACGGTATATATCCTAATCTAAGGCAACCTAACATCTCGGATGCAATATTTGACAACATTCCTGGCCCGTCGAACCCTACTTCTCGGAGGGAACAGTATATATGTCTATAACGTCATATATCCTAACCTGAGGCAACCTAACATCTCGGATGTAACATTTGACAACATTCCAGGCGTGTCGGTCCCTACGTCTCGGTGGTAACATTACATGCGTCTATAACGGTATATATCCTAATCTAAGGCGACGTAACATCTCGGATGCAATATTTGACAACATTCCTGGCCCGTCGAACCCTACTTCTCGGAGGGAACAGTATATACGTCTATAACGTCATATATCCTAACCTGAGGCAACCTAACATCTCGGATGTAACATTTGACAACATTCCAGGCGTGTCGGTCCCTACGTCTCGGTGGTAACATTACATGCGTCTATAACGGTATATATCCTAATCTAAGGCAACCTAACATCTCGGGTGCAATATTTGACAACATTCCTGGCCTGTCGAACCCTACTTCTCAGAGGGAACAGTATATACGTCTATAACGTTATATATCCTAACCTAAGGCAACCTGACATCTCGGATGCAATATTTGACAACATTCCTGGCCTGTCGAACCGTACTTCTCGGAGGGAACAGTATATACGTCTATAACGTCATATATCCTAACCTGAGGCAACCTAACATCTCGGATGTAACATTTGACAACATTCCAGGCGTGTCGGTCCCTACGTCTCGGTGGTAACATTACATGCGTCTATAACGGTATATATCCTAATCTAAGGCAACCTAACATCTCGGATGCAATATTTGACAACATTCCTGGCCCGTCGAACCCTACTTCTCGGAGGGAACAGTATATACGTCTATAACGTCATATATCCTAACCTGAGGCAACCTAACATCTCGGACTTAACATTTGACAACATTCCAGGCGTGTCGGTCCCTACGTCTCGGTGGTAACATTACATGCGTCTATAACGTTATATATCCTAACCTAAGGCAACCTAACATCTAGGATGCAATATTTGACAACATTCCTGGCCTGTCGAACCCTACTTCTCGGAGGGAACAGTATATACGTCTATAACGTTATATATCCTAACCTAAGGCAACCTGACATCTCGGATGTATTATTCTACAACATTCCAGGCGTGTCGGACCCTACTTCTCGGTGGGAACATTATATGCGTCTATAACGTTGTATATCCTAATCTAAGGCAACCTAACATCTCGGATGCAATATTTGACAACATTCCTGGCCTGTCGAACCCTACTTCTCGGAGGGAACAGTATATACGTCTGTAGCGTCATATATCCTAACTTAAGGCAACGTAACATCTCGGATGTAACATTTGACAACATTCCAGGCGTGTCGGTCCCTACGTGTCGGAGGTAACGTTACATGCGTCTACAACGTTATATATCCTAACCTAAGGCAACCTAACATCTCGGATGCAATATTTGACAACATTCCTGGCCTGTCGAACCCTACTTCTCGGAGGGAACAGTATATACGTCTATAACGTTATATATCCTAACCTAAGGCAACCTGACATCTCGGATGTATTATTCTACAACATTCCAGGCGTGTCGGACCCTACTTCTCGGTGGGAACATTATATGCGTCTATAACGTTGTATATCCTAATCTAAGGCAACCTAACATCTCGGATGCAATATTTGACAACATTCCTGGCCTGTCGAACCCTACTTCTCGGAGGGAACAGTATATACGTCTGTAGCGTCATATATCCTAACATAAGGCAACCTAACATCTCGGATGTAACATTTGACAACATTCCAGGCGTGTCGGTCCCTACGTGTCGGAGGTAACGTTACATGCGTCTATAACGTTATATATCCTAACCTAAGGCAACCTAACATCTCGGATGCAATATTTGACAACATTCCTGGCCTGTCGAACCCTACCTCTCGGTGGGAACAGTATATACGTCTATAACGATATATATCCTAACCTAAGGCAACCTAACATCTCGGATGTCACATTTGACAACATTCCAGGTGTGTCGGTCCCTACGTCTCGGTGGTAACATTAATGCGTCTATAACGGCAACGTAACAACTCGGATGTAATATTTGACAACATTCCTGCCGTTTCGGACCCTACTTCTCGGTGGGAACAGTATTTACGTCCATAACGTTATATATCCTAACCTAAGGCAACCTTACATCTCGGATGTAATATTCTACAACATTCCAGGCGTGTCGGACCTACTTCTCGGTGGGAACCTTATATGCGTCTATAACGTTGTATATCCTAATCTAAGGCCACCTAACATCTCGGATGCAATATTTGACAACATTCCTGGCCTGTCGAACCCTACTTCTCGGAGGGAACAGTATATACGTCTGTAACGTCATATATCCTAACCTAAGGCCACCTAACATCTCGGATGTAACATTTGACAACATTCCAGGCGTGTCGGTCCCTACGTCTCGGTGGTAACATTACATGCGTCTATAACGTTATATATCCTAACCTAAGGCAACCTAACATCTCGGATGCAATATTTGACAACATTCCTGGCCTGTCGAACCGTACTTCTCGGAGGGAACAGTATGTACGTCTATAACGTCATATATCCTAACCTGAGGCAACCTAACATCTCGGATGTAACATTTGACAACATTCCAGGCGTGTCGGTCCCTACGTCTCGGTGGTAACATTACATGCGTCTATAACGTTATATATCCTAACCTAAGGCAACCTAACACCTCGAATGCAAAATTTGACAACATTCCTGGCCTGTCGAACCCTACTTCTCGGAGGGAACTGTATATACGTCTATAACGTCATATATTCTTACCTGAGGCAACCTAACATCTCGGATGCAATATTTGACAACATTCCTGGCCTGTCGAACCCTACTTCTCGGAGGGAACAGTATATACGTCTATAACGGTATATATCCTAATCTAAGGCATCCTAACATCTCGGATGTAACATTTGACAACATTCCAGGCGTGTCGGTCCCTACGTCTCGGTGGTAACATTACATGCGTCTATAACGTTATATATCCTAACCTAAGGCAACCTAACATCTCGGATGCAATATTTGACAACATTCCTGGCCTGTCGAACCCTACTTCCCGGAGGGAACAGTATATACGTCTGTAACGTCATATATCCTAACCTAAGGCAACCTAACATCTCGGATGTATTATTCTACAACATTCCAGGCGTGTCGGACCCTACTTCTCGGTGGGAACATTATATGCGTCTATAACGTTGTATATCCTAATCTAAGGCAACCTAACATCTCGGATGCAATATTTGACAACATTCCTGGCCTGTCGAACCCTACTTCTCGGAGGGAACAGTATATACGTCTGTAGCGTCATATATCCTAACATAAGGCAACCTAACATCTCGGATGTAACATTTGACAACATTCCAGGCTTGTCGGTCCCTACGTGTCGGAGGTAACGTTACATGCGTCTATAACGTTATATATCCTAACCTAAGGCAACCTAACATCTCGGATGCAATATTTGACAACATTCCTGGCCTGTCGAACCCTACCTCTCGGTGGGAACAGTATATACGTCTATAACGATATATATCCTAACCTAAGGCAACCTAACATCTCGGATGTCACATTTGACAACATTCCAGGCATGTCGGTCCCTACGTCTCGGTGGTAACATTAATGCTTCTATAACGGCAACGTAACAACTCGGATGTAATATTTGACAACATTCCTGCCGTTTCGGACCCTACTTCTCGGTGGGAACAGTATATACGTCCATAACGTTATATATCCTAACCTAAGGCAACCTTACATCTCGGATGTAATATTCTACAACATTCCTGGCCTGTCGAACCCTACTTCTCGGAGGGAACAGTATATACGTCTATAACGTTATATATCCTAACCTAAGGCAACCTGACATCTCGGATGTATTATTCTACAACATTCCAGGCGTGTCGGACCCTACTTCTAGGTGGGAACGTTATATGCGTCTATAACGTTGTATATCCTAATCTAAGGCAACCTAACATCTCGGATGCAATATTTGACAACATTCCTGGCCTGTCGAACCCTACTTCTCGGAGGGAACAGTATATACGTCTGTAGCGTCATATATCCTAACATAAGGCAACCTAACATCTCGGATGTAACATTTGACAACATTCCAGGCTTGTCGGTCCCTACGTGTCGGAGGTAACGTTACATGCGTCTATAACGTTATATATCCTAACCTAAGGCAACCTAACATCTCGGATGCAATATTTGACAACATTCCTGGCCTGTCGAACCCTACCTCTCGGTGGGAACAGTATATACGTCTATAACGATATATATCCTAACCTAAGGCAACCTAACATCTCGGATGTCACATTTGACAACATTCCAGGCATGTCGGTCCCTACGTCTCGGTGGTAACATTAATGCTTCTATAACGGCAACGTAACAACTCGGATGTAATATTTGACAACATTCCTGCCGTTTCGGACCCTACTTCTCGGTGGGAACAGTATATACGTCCATAACGTTATATATCCTAACCTAAGGCAACCTTACATCTCGGATGTAATATTCTACAACATTCCTGGCCTGTCGAACCCTACTTCTCGGAGGGAACAGTATATACGTCTGTAGCGTCATATATCCTAACATAAGGCAACCTAACATCTCGGATGTAACATTTGACAACATTCCAGGCTTGTCGGTCCCTACGTGTCGGAGGTAACGTTACATGCGTCTATAACGTTATATATCCTAACCTAAGGCAACCTAACATCTCGGATGCAATATTTGACAACATTCCTGGCCTGTCGAACCCTACCTCTCGGCGGGAACAGTATATACGTCTATAACGATATATATCCTAACCTAAGGCAACCTAACATCTCGGATGTCACATTTGACAACATTCCAGGCATGTCGGTCCCTACGTCTCGGTGGTAACATTAATGCTTCTATAACGGCAACGTAACAACTCGGATGTAATATTTGACAACATTCCTGCCGTTTCGGACCCTACTTCTCGGTGGGAACAGTATATACGTCCATAACGTTATATATCCTAACCTAAGGCAACCTTACATCTCGGATGTAATATTCTACAACATTCCTGGCCTGTCGAACCCTACTTCTCGGAGGGAACAGTATATACGTCTATAACGTTATATATCCTAACATAAGGCAACCTAACATCTCGGATGTAACATTTGACAACATTCCAGGAGTGTCGGTCCCTACGTCTCGGTGGTAACATTACATGCGTCTATAACGTTATATATCCTAACCTAAGGCAACCTAACATCTCGGATGCAATATTTGACAACATTCCTGGCCTGTCGAACCCTACTTCCCGGAGGGAACAGTATATACGTCTGTAACGTCATATATCCTAACCTAAGGCAACCTAACATCTCGGATGTAACATTTGACAACATTCCAGGCGTGTCGGTCCCTACGTCTCGGTGGTAACATTACATGCGTCTATAACGTTATATATCCTAACCTAAGGCAACCTAACATCTCGGATGCGATATTTGACAACATTCCTGGCCTGTCGAACCGTACTTCTGGGAGGGAACAGTATGTACGTCTATAACGTCATATATATTAACCTGAGGCAACCTAACATCTCGGATGTAACATTTGACAACATTCCAGGCGTGTCGGTCCCTACGTCTCGGTGGTAATATTACATGCGTCTATAACGTTATATATCCTAACCTAAGGCAACCTAACACCTCGAATGCAAAATTTGACAACATTCCTGGCCTGTCGAACCGTACTTCTCGGAGGGAACAGTATATACGTCTATAACGTCATATATCCTAACCTGAGGCAACCTAACATCTCGGATGTAACATTTGACAACATTCCAGGCGTGTCGGTCCCTACGTCTCGGTGGTAACATTACATGCGTCTATAACGGTATATATCCTAATCTAAGGCAACCTAACATCTCGGATGCAATATTTGACAACATTCCTGGCCTGTCGAACCCTACTTCTCGGAGGGAACAGTATATACGTCTATAACGTTATATATCCTAACCTAAGGCAACCTGACATCTCGGATGTATTATTCTACAACATTCCAGGCGTGTCGGATCCTACTTCTCGGTGGGAACATTATATGCGTCTATAACGTTGTATATCCTAATCTAAGGCAACCTAACATCTCGGATGCAATATTTGACAACATTCCTGGCCTGTCGAACCCTACTTCTCGGAGGGAACAGTATATACGTCTGTAGCGTCATATATCCTAACATAAGGCAACCTAACATCTCGGATGTAACATTTGACAACATTCCAGGCGTGTCGGTCCCTACGTGTCGGAGGTAACGTTACATGCGTCTATAACGTTATATATCCTAACCTAAGGCAACCTAACATCTCGGATGCAATATTTGACAACATTCCTGGCCTGTCGAACCCTACCTCTCGGTGGGAACAGTATATACGTCTATAACGATATATATCCTAACCTAAGGCAACCTAACATCTCGGATGTCACATTTGACAACATTCCAGGCGTGTCGGTCCCTACGTCTCGGTGGTAACATTAATGCGTCTATAACGGCAACGTAACAACTCGGATGTAATATTTGACAACATTCCTGCCGTTTCGGACCCTACTTCTCGGTGGGAACAGTATATACGTCCATAACGTTATATATCCTAACCTAAGGCAACCTTACATCTCGGATGTAATATTCTACAACTTTCCAGGCGTGTCGGACCTACTTCTCGGTGGGAACCTTATATGCGTCTATAACGGTATATATCCTAATCTAAGGCAACCTAACATCTCGGATGCAATATTTGACAACATTCCTGGCCCGTCGAACCCTACTTCTCGGAGGGAACAGTATATACGTCTATAACGTCATATATCCTAACCTGAGGCAACCTAACATCTCGGATGTAACATTTGACAACATTCCAGGCGTGTCGGTCCCTACGTCTCGGTGGTAACATTACATGCGTCTATAACGGTATATATCCTAATCTAAGGCAACCTAACATCTCGGATGCAATATTTGACAACATTCCTGGCCCGTCGAACCCTACTTCTCGGAGGGAACAGTATATACGTCTATAACGTCATATATCCTAACCTGAGGCAACCTAACATCTCGGATGTAACATTTGACAACATTCCAGGCGTGTCGGTCCCTACGTCTCGGTGGTAACATTACATGCGTCTATAACGTTATATATCCTAACCTAAGGCAACCTAACATCTAGGATGCAATATTTGACAACATTCCTGGCCTGTCGAACCCTACTTCTCGGAGGGAACAGTATATACGTCTATAACGTTATATATCCTAACCTAAGGCAACCTGACATCTCGGATGTATTATTCTACAACATTCCAGGCGTGTCGGACCCTACTTCTCGGTGGGAACATTATATGCGTCTATAACGTTGTATATCCTAATCTAAGGCAACCTAACATCTCGGATGCAATATTTGACAACATTCCTGGCCTGTCGAACCCTACTTCTCGGAGGGAACAGTATATACGTCTGTAGCGTCATATATCCTAACTTAAGGCAACGTAACATCTCGGATGTAACATTTGACAACATTCCAGGCGTGTCGGTCCCTACGTGTCGGAGGTAACGTTACATGCGTCTATAACGTTATATATCCTAACCTAAGGCAACCTAACATCTCGGATGCAATATTTGACAACATTCCTGGCCTGTCGAACCCTACTTCTCGGAGGGAACAGTATATACGTCTATAACGTTATATATCCTAACCTAAGGCAACCTGACATCTCGGATGTATTATTCTACAACATTCCAGGCGTGTCGGACCCTACTTCTCGGTGGGAACATTATATGCGTCTATAACGTTGTATATCCTAATCTAAGGCAACCTAACATCTCGGATGCAATATTTGACAACATTCCTGGCCTGTCGAACCCTACTTCTCGGAGGGAACAGTATATACGTCTGTAGCGTCATATATCCTAACATAAGGCAACCTAACATCTCGGATGTAACATTTGACAACATTCCAGGCGTGTCGGTCCCTACGTGTCGGAGGTAACGTTACATGCATCTATAACGTTATATATCCTAACCTAAGGCAACCTAACATCTCGGATGCAATATTTGACAACATTCCTGGCCTGTCGAACCCTACCTCTCGGTGGGAACAGTATATACGTCTATAACGATATATATCCTAACCTAAGGCAACCTAACATCTCGGATGTCACATTTGACAACATTCCAGGCGTGTCGGTCCCTACGTCTCGGTGGTAACATTAATGCGTCTATAACGGCAACGTAACAACTCGGATGTAATATTTGACAACATTCCTGCCGTTTCGGACCCTACTTCTCGGTGGGAACAGTATATACGTCCATAACGTTATATATCCTAACCTAAGGCAACCTTACATCTCGGATGTAATATTCTACAACATTCCAGGCGTGTCGGACCTACTTCTCGGTGGGAACCTTATATGCGTCTATAACGGTATATATCCTAATCTAAGGCAACCTAACATCTCGGATGTAACATTTGACAACATTCCAGGCGTGTCGGTCCCTACGTCTCGGTGGTAACATTACATGCGTCTATAACGTTGTATATCCTAACCTAAGGCAACCTAACATCTCGGATGCAATATTTGACAACATTCCTGGCCTGTCGAACCCTACTTCCCGGAGGGAACAGTATATACGTCTGTAACGTCATATATCCTAACCTAAGGCAACCTAACATCTCGGATGTATTATTCTACAACATTCCAGGCGTGTCGGACCCTACTTCTCGGTGGGAACATTATATGCGTCTATAACGTTGTATATCCTAATCTAAGGCAACCTAACATCTCGGATGCAATATTTGACAACATTCCTGGCCTGTCGAACCCTACTTCTCGGAGGGAACAGTATATACGTCTGTAGCGTCATATATCCTAACATAAGGCAACCTAACATCTCGGATGTAACATTTGACAACATTCCAGGCTTGTCGGTCCCTACGTGTCGGAGGTAACGTTACATGCGTCTATAACGTTATATATCCTAACCTAAGGCAACCTAACATCTCGGATGCAATATTTGACAACATTCCTGGCCTGTCGAACCCTACCTCTCGGTGGGAACAGTATATACGTCTATAACGATATATATCCTAACCTAAGGCAACCTAACATCTCGGATGTCACATTTGACAACATTCCAGGCATGTCGGTCCCTACGTCTCGGTGGTAACATTAATGCTTCTATAACGGCAACGTAACAACTCGGATGTAATATTTGACAACATTCCTGCCGTTTCGGACCCTACTTCTCGGTGGGAACAGTATATACGTCCATAACGTTATATATCCTAACCTAAGGCAACCTTACATCTCGGATGTAATATTCTACAACATTCCTGGCCTGTCGAACCCTACTTCTCGGAGGGAACAGTATATACGTCTATAACGTTATATATCCTAACCTAAGGCAACCTGACATCTCGGATGTATTATTCTACAACATTCCAGGCGTGTCGGACCCTACTTCTCGGTGGGAACGTTATATGCGTCTATAACGTTGTATATCCTAATCTAAGGCAACCTAACATCTCGGATGCAATATTTGACAGCATTCCTGGCCTGTCGAACCTTACTTCTCGGAGGGAACAGTATATACGTCTATAACGGTATATATCCTAACATAAGGCAACCTAACATCTCGGATGTAACATTTGACAACATTCCAGGCTTGTCGGTCCCTACGTATCAGAGGTAACGTTACATGCGTCTATAACGTTATATATCCTAACCTAAGGCAACCTAACATCTCGGATGCAATATTTGACAACATTCCTGGCCTGTCGAACCCTACCTCTCGGTGGGAACAGTATATACGTCTATAACGATATATATCCTAACCTAAGGCAACCTAACATCTCGGATGTCACATTTGACAACATTCCAGGCGTGTCGGTCCCTACGTCTCGGTGGTAACATTAATGCGTCTATAACGGCAACCTAACAACTCGGATGTAATATTTGACAACATTCCTGCCGTTTCGGACCCTACTTCTCAGTGGGAACAGTATATACGTCCATAAAGTTATATATCCTAACCTAAGGCAACCTTACATCTCGGATGTAATATTCTACAACATTCCAGGCGTGTCGGACCTACTTCTCGGTGGGAACCTTATATGCGTCTATAACGTTGTATATCCTAATCTAAGGCCACCTAACATCTCGGATGCAATATTTGACAACATTCCTGGCCTGTCGAACCCTACTTCCCGGAGGGAACAGTATATACGTCTGTAACGTCATATATCCTAACCTAAGGCAACCTAACACCTCGAATGCAAAATTTGACAACATTCCTGGCCTGTCGAACCCTACTTCTCGGAGGGAACTGTATATACGTCTATAACGTCATATATTCTTACCTGAGGCAACCTAACATCTCGGATGCAATATTTGACAACATTCCTGGCCTGTCGAACCCTACTTCTCGGAGGGAACAGTATATACGTCTATAACGGTATATATCCTAATCTAAGGCAACCTAACATCTCGGATGTAACATTTGACAACATTCCAGGCGTGTCGGTCCCTACGTCTCGGTGGTAACATTACATGCGTCTATAACGTTATATATCCTAACCTAAGGCAACCTAACATCTCGGATGCAATATTTGACAACATTCCTGGCCTGTCGAACCCTACTTCCCGGAGGGAACAGTATATACGTCTGTAACGTCATATATCCTAACCTAAGGCAACCTAACATATCGGATGTATTATTCTACAACATTCCAGGAGTGTCGGACCCTACTTCTCGGTGGGAACATTATATGCGTCTATAACGTTGTATATCCTAATCTAAGGCAACCTAACATCTCGGATGCAATATTTGACAACATTCCTGGCCTGTCGAACCCTACTTCTCGGAGGGAACAGTATATACGTCTGTAGCGTCATATATCCTAACATAAGGCAACCTAACATCTCGGATGTAACATTTGACAACATTCCAGGCGTGTCGGTCCCTACGTGTCGGAGGTAACGTTACATGCGTCTATAACGTTATATATCCTAACCTAAGGCAACCTAACATCTCGGATGCAATATTTGACAACATTCCTGGCCTGTCGAACCCTACCTCTCGGTGGGAACAGTATATACGTCTATAACGATATATATCCTAACCTAAGGCAACCTAACATCTCGGATGTCACATTTGACAACATTCCAGGCGTGTCGGTCCCTACGTCTCGGTGGTAACATTAATGCGTCTATAACGGCAACGTAACAACTCGGATGTAATATTTGACAACATTCCTGCCGTTTCGGACCCTACTTCTCGGTGGGAACAGTATATACGTCCATAACGTTATATATCCTAACCTAAGGCAACCTTACATCTCGGATGTAATATTCTACAACATTCCAGGCGTGTCGGACCTACTTCTCGGTGGGAACCTTATATGCGTCTATAACGTTGTATATCCTAATCTAAGGCCACCTAACATCTCGGATGCAATATTTGACAACATTCCTGGCCTGTCGAACCCTACTTCTCGGAGGGAACAGTATATACGTCTGTAACGTCATATATCCTAACCTAAGGCAACCTAACATCTCGGATGTAACATTTGACAACATTCCAGGCGTGTCGGTCCCTACGTCTCGGTGGTAACATTACATGCGTCTATAACGTTATATATCCTAACCTAAGGCAACCTTACATCTCGGATGTAATATTCTACAACATTCCTGGCCTGTCGAACCCTACTTCTCGGAGGGAACAGTATATACGTCTATAACGTTATATATCCTAACCTAAGGCAACCTGACATCTCGGATGTATTATTCTACAACATTCCAGGCGTGTCGGACCCTACTTCTCGGTGGGAACGTTATATGCGTCTATAACGTTGTATATCCTAATCTAAGGCAACCTAACATCTCGGATGCAATATTTGACAGCATTCCTGGCCTGTCGAACCTTACTTCTCGGAGGGAACAGTATATACGTCTATAACGGTATATATCCTAATCTAAGGCAACCTAACATCTCGGATGTAACATTTGACAACATTCCAGGCGTGTCGGTCCCTACGTCTCGGTGGTAACATTACATGCGTCTATAACGTTATATATCCTAACCTAAGGCAACCTAACATCTCGGATGCAATATTTGACAACATTCCTGGCCTGTCGAACCCTACTTCCCGGAGGGAACAGTATATACGTCTGTAACGTCATATATCCTAACCTAAGGCAACCTAACATCTCGGATGTATTATTCTACAACATTCCAGGCGTGTCGGACCCTACTTCTCGGTGGGAACATTATATGCGTCTATAACGTTGTATATCCTAATCTAAGGCAACCTAACATCTCGGATGCAATATTTGACAACATTCCTGGCCTGTCGAACCCTACTTCTCGGGGGGAACAGTATATACGTCTGTAGCGTCATATATCCTAACATAAGGCAACCTAACATCTCGGATGTAACATTTGACAACATTCCAGGCTTGTCGGTCCCTACGTATCAGAGGTAACGTTACATGCGTCTATAACGTTATATATCCTAACCTAAGGCAACCTAACATCTCGGATGCAATATTTGACAACATTCCTGGCCTGTCGAACCCTACCTCTCGGTGGGAACAGTATATACGTCTATAACGATATATATCCTAACCTAAGGCAACCTAACATCTCGGATGTCACATTTGACAACATTCCAGGCGTGTCGGTCCCTACGTCTCGGTGGTAACATTAATGCGTCTATAACGGCAACGTAACAACTCGGATGTAATATTTGACAACATTCCTGCCGTTTCGGACCCTACTTCTCAGTGGGAACAGTATATACGTCCATAAAGTTATATATCCTAACCTAAGGCAACCTTACATCTCGGATGTAATATTCTACAACATTCCAGGCGTGTCGGACCTACTTCTCGGTGGGAACCTTATATGCGTCTATAACGTTGTATATCCTAATCTAAGGCCACCTAACATCTCGGATGCAATATTTGACAACATTCCTGGCCTGTCGAACCCTACTTCCCGGAGGGAACAGTATATACGTCTGTAACGTCATATATCCTAACCTAAGGCAACCTAACATCTCGGATGTAACATTTGACAACATTCCAGGCGTGTCGGTCCCTACGTCTCGGTGGTAACATTACATGCGTCTATAACGTTATATATCCTAACCTAAGGCAACCTAACATCTCGGATGCGATATTTGACAACATTCCTGGCCTGTCGAACCGTACTTCTCGGAGGGAACAGTATGTACATCTATAACGTCATATATCCTAACCTGAGGCAACCTAACATCTCGGATGTAACATTTGACAACATTCCAGGCGTGTCGGTCCCTACGTCTCGGAGGTAACATTACATGCGTCTATAACGTTATATATCCTAACCTAAGGCAACCTAACACCTCGAATGCAAAATTTGACAACATTCCTGGCCTGTCGAACCCTACTTCTCGGAGGGAACTGTATATACGTCTATAACGTCATATATTCTTACCTGAGGCAACCTAACATCTCGGATGCAATATTTGACAACATTCCTGGCCTGTCGAACCCTACTTCTCGGAGGGAACAGTATATACGTCTATAACGGTATATATCCTAATCTAAGGCAACCTAACATCTCGGATGTAACATTTGACAACATTCCAGGCGTGTCGGTCCCTACGTCTCGGTGGTAACATTACATGCGTCTATAACGTTATATATCCTAACCTAAGGCAACCTAACATCTCGGATGCAATATTTGACAACATTCCTGGCCTGTCGAACCCTACTTCCCGGAGGGAACAGTATATACGTCTGTAACGTCATATATCCTAACCTAAGGCAACCTAACATATCGGATGTATTATTCTACAACATTCCAGGAGTGTCGGACCCTACTTCTCGGTGGGAACATTATATGCGTCTATAACGTTGTATATCCTAATCTAAGGCAACCTAACATCTCGGATGCAATATTTGACAACATTCCTGGCCTGTCGAACCCTACTTCTCGGAGGGAACAGTATATACGTCTGTAGCGTCATATATCCTAACATAAGGCAACCTAACATCTCGGATGTAACATTTGACAACATTCCAGGCGTGTCGGTCCCTACGTGTCGGAGGTAACGTTACATGCGTCTATAACGTTATATATCCTAACCTAAGGCAACCTAACATCTCGGATGCAATATTTGACAACATTCCTGGCCTGTCGAACCCTACCTCTCGGTGGGAACAGTATATACGTCTATAACGATATATATCCTAACCTAAGGCAACCTAACATCTCGGATGTCACATTTGACAACATTCCAGGCGTGTCGGTCCCTACGTCTCGGTGGTAACATTAATGCGTCTATAACGGCAACGTAACAACTCGGATGTAATATTTGACAACATTCCTGCCGTTTCGGACCCTACTTCTCGGTGGGAACAGTATATACGTCCATAACGTTATATATCCTAACCTAAGGCAACCTTACATCTCGGATGTAATATTCTACAACATTCCAGGCGTGTCGGACCTACTTCTCGGTGGGAACCTTATATGCGTCTATAACGTTGTATATCCTAATCTAAGGCCACCTAACATCTCGGATGCAATATTTGACAACATTCCTGGCCTGTCGAACCCTACTTCTCGGAGGGAACAGTATATACGTCTGTAACGTCATATATCCTAAGCTAAGGCAACCTAACATCTCGGATGTAACATTTGACAACATTCCAGGCGTGTCGGTCCCTACGTCTCGGTGGTAACATTACATGCGTCTATAACGTTATATATCCTAACCTAAGGCAACCTAACATCTCGGATGCAATATTTGACAACATTCCTGGCCTGTCGAACCGTACTTCTCGGAGGGAACAGTATGTACGTCTATAACGTCATATATCCTAACTTAAGGCAACGTAACATCTCGGATGTAACATTTGACAACATTCCAGGCGTGTCGGTCCCTACGTGTCGGAGGTAACGTTACATGCGTCTATAACGTTATATATCCTAACCTAAGGCAACCTAACATCTCGGATGCAATATTTGACAACATTCCTGGCCTGTCGAACCCTACCTCTCGGTGGGAACAGTATATACGTCTATAACGATATATATCCTAACCTAAGGCAACCTAACATCTCGGATGTCACATTTGACAACATTCCAGGCGTGTCGGTCCCTACGTCTCGGTGGTAACATTAATGCGTCTATAACGGCAACGTAACAACTCGGATGTAATATTTGACAACATTCCTGCCGTTTCGGACCCTACTTCTCAGTGGGAACAGTATATACGTCCATAAAGTTATATATCCTAACCTAAGGCAACCTTACATCTCGGATGTAATATTCTACAACATTCCAGGCGTGTCGGACCTACTTCTCGGTGGGAACCTTATATGCGTCTATAACGTTGTATATCCTAATCTAAGGCCACCTAACATCTCGGATGCAATATTTGACAACATTCCTGGCCTGTCGAACCCTACTTCCCGGAGGGAACAGTATATACGTCTGTAACGTCATATATCCTAACCTAAGGCAACCTAACATCTCGGATGTAACATTTGACAACATTCCAGGCGTGTCGGTCCCTACGTCTCGGTGGTAACATTACATGCGTCTATAACGTTATATATCCTAACCTAAGGCAACCTAACATCTCGGATGCGATATTTGACAACATTCCTGGCCTGTCGAACCGTACTTCTCGGAGGGAACAGTATGTACATCTATAACGTCATATATCCTAACCTGAGGCAACCTAACATCTCGGATGTAACATTTGACAACATTCCAGGCGTGTCGGTCCCTACGTCTCGGAGGTAACATTACATGCGTCTATAACGTTATATATCCTAACCTAAGGCAACCTAACACCTCGAATGCAAAATTTGACAACATTCCTGGCCTGTCGAACCCTACTTCTCGGAGGGAACTGTATATACGTCTATAACGTCATATATTCTTACCTGAGGCAACCTAACATCTCGGATGCAATATTTGACAACATTCCTGGCCTGTCGAACCCTACTTCTCGGAGGGAACAGTATATACGTCTATAACGGTATATATCCTAATCTAAGGCAACCTAACATCTCGGATGTAACATTTGACAACATTCCAGGCGTGTCGGTCCCTACGTCTCGGTGGTAACATTACATGCGTCTATAACGTTATATATCCTAACCTAAGGCAACCTAACATCTCGGATGCAATATTTGACAACATTCCTGGCCTGTCGAACCCTACTTCCCGGAGGGAACAGTATATACGTCTGTAACGTCATATATCCTAACCTAAGGCAACCTAACATATCGGATGTATTATTCTACAACATTCCAGGAGTGTCGGACCCTACTTCTCGGTGGGAACATTATATGCGTCTATAACGTTGTATATCCTAATCTAAGGCAACCTAACATCTCGGATGCAATATTTGACAACATTCCTGGCCTGTCGAACCCTACTTCTCGGAGGGAACAGTATATACGTCTGTAGCGTCATATATCCTAACATAAGGCAACCTAACATCTCGGATGTAACATTTGACAACATTCCAGGCGTGTCGGTCCCTACGTGTCGGAGGTAACGTTACATGCGTCTATAACGTTATATATCCTAACCTAAGGCAACCTAACATCTCGGATGCAATATTTGACAACATTCCTGGCCTGTCGAACCCTACCTCTCGGTGGGAACAGTATATACGTCTATAACGATATATATCCTAACCTAAGGCAACCTAACATCTCGGATGTCACATTTGACAACATTCCAGGCGTGTCGGTCCCTACGTCTCGGTGGTAACATTAATGCGTCTATAACGGCAACGTAACAACTCGGATGTAATATTTGACAACATTCCTGCCGTTTCGGACCCTACTTCTCGGTGGGAACAGTATATACGTCCATAACGTTATATATCCTAACCTAAGGCAACCTTACATCTCGGATGTAATATTCTACAACATTCCAGGCGTGTCGGACCTACTTCTCGGTGGGAACCTTATATGCGTCTATAACGTTGTATATCCTAATCTAAGGCCACCTAACATCTCGGATGCAATATTTGACAACATTCCTGGCCTGTCGAACCCTACTTCTCGGAGGGAACAGTATATACGTCTGTAACGTCATATATCCTAACCTAAGGCAACCTAACATCTCGGATGTAACATTTGACAACATTCCAGGCGTGTCGGTCCCTACGTCTCGGTGGTAACATTACATGCGTCTATAACGTTATATATCCTAACCTAAGGCAACCTAACATCTCGGATGCAATATTTGACAACATTCCTGGCCTGTCGAACCGTACTTCTCGGAGGGAACAGTATGTACGTCTATAACGTCATATATCCTAACTTAAGGCAACGTAACATCTCGGATGTAACATTTGACAACATTCCAGGCGTGTCGGTCCCTACGTGTCGGAGGTAACGTTACATGCGTCTATAACGTTATATATCCTAACCTAAGGCAACCTAACATCTCGGATGCAATATTTGACAACATTCCTGGCCTGTCGAACCCTACCTCTCGGTGGGAACAGTATATACGTCTATAACGATATATATCCTAACCTAAGGCAACCTAACATCTCGGATGTCACATTTGACAACATTCCAGGCGTGTCGGTCCCTACGTCTCGGAGGGAACAGTATATACGTCTATAACGGTATATATCCTAATCTAAGGCAACCTAACATCTCGGATGTAACATTTGACAACATTCCAGGCGTGTCGGTCCCTACGTCTCGGTGGTAACATTACATGCGTCTATAACGTTATATATCCTAACCTAAGGCAACCTAACATCTCGGATGCAATATTTGACAACATTCCTGGCCTGTCGCACCCTACTTCCCGGAGGGAACAGTATATACGTCTGTAACGTCATATATCCTAACCTAAGGCAACCTAACATCTCGGATGTATTATTCTACAACATTCCAGGCGTGTCGGACCCTACTTCTCGGTGGGAACATTATATGCGTCTATAACGTTGTATATCCTAATCTAAGGCAACCTAACATCTCGGATGCAATATTTGACAACATTCCTGGCCTGTCGAACCCTACTTCTCGGAGGGAACAGTATATACGTCTGTAGCGTCATATATCCTAACATAAGGCAACCTAACATCTCGGATGTAACATTTGACAACATTCCAGGCTTGTCGGTCCCTACGTGTCGGAGGTAACGTTACATGCGTCTATAACGTTATATATCCTAACCTAAGGCAACCTAACATCTCGGATGCAATATTTGACAACATTCCTGGCCTGTCGAACCCTACCTCTCGGTGGGAACAGTATATACGTCTATAACGATATATATCCTAACCTAAGGCAACCTAACATCTCGGATGTCACATTTGACAACATTCCAGGCATGTCGGTCCCTACGTCTCGGTGGTAACATTAATGCGTCTATAACGGCAACGTAACAACTCGGATGTAATATTTGACAACATTCCTGCCGTTTCGGACCCTACTTCTCGGTGGGAACAGTATATACGTCCATAACGTTATATATCCTAACCTAAGGCAACCTTACATCTCGGATGCAATATTTGACAACATTCCTGGCCTGTCGCACCCTACTTCCCGGAGGGAACAGTATATACGTCTGTAACGTCATATATCCTAACCTAAGGCAACCTAACATCTCGGATGTATTATTCTACAACATTCCAGGCGTGTCGGACCCTACTTCTCGGTGGGAACATTATATGCGTCTATAACGTTGTATATCCTAATCTAAGGCAACCTAACATCTCGGATGCAATATTTGACAACATTCCTGGCCTGTCGAACCCTACTTCTCGGAGGGAACAGTATATACGTCTGTAGCGTCATATATCCTAACATAAGGCAACCTAACATCTCGGATGTAACATTTGACAACATTCCAGGCTTGTCGGTCCCTACGTGTCGGAGGTAACGTTACATGCGTCTATAACGTTATATATCCTAACCTAAGGCAACCTAACATCTCGGATGCAATATTTGACAACATTCCTGGCCTGTCGAACCCTACCTCTCGGTGGGAACAGTATATACGTCTATAACGATATATATCCTAACCTAAGGCAACCTAACATCTCGGATGTCACATTTGACAACATTCCAGGCATGTCGGTCCCTACGTCTCGGTGGTAACATTAATGCGTCTATAACGGCAACGTAACAACTCGGATGTAATATTTGACAACATTCCTGCCGTTTCGGACCCTACTTCTCGGTGGGAACAGTATATACGTCCATAACGTTATATATCCTAACCTAAGGCAACCTTACATCTCGGATGTAATATTCTACAACATTCCTGGCCTGTCGAACCCTACTTCTCGGAGGGAACAGTATATACGTCTATAACGTTATATATCCTAACCTAAGGCAACCTGACATCTCGGATGTATTATTCTACAACATTCCAGGCGTGTCGGACCCTACTTCTCGGTGGGAACGTTATATGCGTCTATAACGTTGTATATCCTAATCTAAGGCAACCTAACATCTCGGATGCAATATTTGACAGCATTCCTGGGCTGTCGAACCTTACCTCTCGGAGGGAACAGTATATACGTCTGTAGCGTCAAATATCCTAACATAAGGCAACCTAACATCTCGGATGTAACATTTGACAACATTCTAGGAGTGTCGGTCCCTACGTCTCGGTGGTAACATTACATGCGTCTATAACGTTATATATCCTAACCTAAGGCAACCTAACATCTCGGATGCAATATTTGACAACATTCCTGGCCTGTCGAACCCTACTTCCCGGAGGGAACAGTATATACGTCTGTAACGTCATATATCCTAACCTAAGGCAACCTAACATATCGGATGTATTATTCTACAACATTCCAGGAGTGTCGGTTCCTACGTCTCGGTGGTAACATTACATGCGTCTATATGTTATATATCCTAACCTAAGGCAACCTAACACCTCGAATGCAAAATTTGACAACATTCCTGGCCTGTCGAACCCTACTTCTCGGAGGGAACTGTATATACGTCTATAACGTCATATTTTCTTACCTGAGGCAACCTAACATCTCGGATGCAATATTTGACAACATTCCTGGACTGTCGAACCCTACTTCTCGGAGGGAACTGTATATACGTCTATAACGCTATATATCCTAACCTAAGGCAACCTAACATCTCGGATGCAATATTTGACAACATTCCTGGCCTGTCGAACCCTACTTCCCGGAGGGAACAGTATATACGTCTGTAACGTCATATGTCCTAACCTAAGGCAACCTAACATCTCGGATGTCACATTTGACAACATTCCAGGCATGTCGGTCCCTACGTCTCGGTGGTAACATTAATGCGTCTATAACGGCAACGTAACAACTCGGATGTAATATTTGACAACATTCCTGCCGTTTCGGACCCTACTTCTCGGTGGGAACAGTATATACGTCCATAACGTTATATATCCTAACCTAAGGTAACCTTACATCTCGGATGTAATATTCTACAACATTCCTGGCCTGTCGAACCCTACTTCTCGGAGGGAACAGTATATACGTCTATAACGTTATATATCCTAACCTAAGGCAACCTGACATCTCGGATGTATTATTCTACAACATTCCAGGCGTGTCGGACCCTACTTCTCGGTGGGAACGTTATATGCGTCTATAACGTTGTATATCCTAATCTAAGGAAACCTAACATCTCGGATGCAATATTTGACAGCATTCCTGGCCTGTCGAACCTTACTTCTCGGAGGGAACAGTATATACGTCTGTAGCGTCAAATATCCTAACATAAGGCAACCTAACATCTCGGATGTAACATTTGACAACATTCCAGGAGTGTCGGTCCGTACGTCTCGGTGGTAACATTACATGCGTCTATAACGTTATATATCCTAACCTAAGGCAACCTAACATCTCGGATGCAATATTTGACAACATTCCTGGCCTGTCGAACCCTACTTCCCGGAGGGAACAGTATATACGTCTGTAACGTCATATATCCTAACCTAAGGCAACCTAACATCTCGGATGTAACATTTGACAACATTCCAGGCGTGTCGGTCCCTACGTCTCGGTGGTAACATTACATGCGTCTATAACGTTATATATCCTAACCTAAGGCAACCTAACATCTCGGATGCGATATTTGACAACATTCCTGGCCTGTCGAACCGTACTTCTCGGAGGGAACAGTATGTACGTCTATAACGTCATATATATTAACCTGAGGCAACCTAACATCTCGGATGTAACATTTGACAACATTCCAGGCGTGTCGGTCCCTACGTCTCGGTGGTAATATTACATGCGTCTATAACGTTATATATCCTAACCTAAGGCAACCTAACACCTCGAATGCAAAATTTGACAACATTCCTGGCCTGTCGAACCCTACTTCTCGGAGGGAACTGTATATACGTCTATAACGTCATATTTTCTTACCTGAGGCAACCTAACATCTCGGATGCAATATTTGACAACATTCCTGGCCTGTCGAACCCTACTTCTCGGAAGGAACTGTATATACGTCTATAACGTCATATATTCTTACCTGAGGCAACCTAACATCTCGGATGCAATATTTGACAACATTCCTGGCCTGTCGAACCCTACTTCTCGGAGGGAACAGTATATACGTCTATAACGGTATATATCCTAATCTAAGGCAACCTAACATCTCGGATGTAACATTTGACAACATTCCAGGCGTGTCGGTCCCTACGTCCCGGTGGTAACATTACATGCGTCTATAACGCTATATATCCTAACCTAAGGCAACCTAACATCTCGGATGCAATATTTGACAACATTCCTGGCCTGTCGAACCCTACTTCCCGGAGGGAACAGTATATACGTCTGTAACGTCATATGTCCTAACCTAAGGCAACCTTACATCTCGGATGTATTATTCTACAACATTCCAGGCGTGTCGGACCCTACTTCTCGGTGGGAACATTATATGCGTCTATAACGTTGTATATCCTAATCTAAGGCAACCTAACATCTCGGATGCAATATTTGACAACATTCCTGGCCTGTCGAACCCTACTTCTCGGAGGGAACAGTATATACGTCTGTAGCGTCATATATCCTAACATAAGGCAACCTAACATCTCGGATGTAACATTTGACAACATTCCAGGCGTGTCGGTCCCTACGTGTCGGAGGTAACGTTACATGCGTCTATAACGTTATATATCCTAACCTAAGGCAACCTAACATCTCGGATGCAATATTTGACAACATTCCTGGCCTGTCGAACCCTACCTCTCGGTGGGAACAGTATATACGTCTATAACGATATATATCCTAACCTAAGGCAACCTAACATCTCGGATGTCACATTTGACAACATTCCAGGCATGTCGGTCCTTACGTCTCGGTGGTAACATTAATGCGTCTATAACGGCAACGTAACAACTCGGATGTTATATTTGACAACATTCCTGCCGTTTCGGACCCTACTTCTCGGTGGGAACAGTATATACGTCCATAACGTTATATATCCTAACCTAAGGCAACCTTACATCTCGGATGTAATATTCTACAACATTCCTGGCCTGTCGAACCCTACTTCTCGGAGGGAACAGTATATACGTCTATAACGTTATATATCCTAACCTAAGGCAACCTGACATCTCGGATGTATTATTCTACAACATTCCAGGCGTGTCGGACCCTACTTCTCGGTGGGAACGTTATATGCGTCTATAACGTTGTATATCCTAATCTAAGGCAACCTAACATCTCGGATGCAATATTTGACAGCATTCCTGGCCTGTCGAACCTTACTTCTCGGAGGGAACAGTATATACGTCTGTAGCGTCAAATATCCTAACATAAGGCAACCTAACATCTCGGATGTAACATTTGACAACATTCCAGGAGTGTCGGTCCCTACGTCTCGGTGGTAACATTACATGCGTCTATAACGTTATATATCCTAACCTAAGGCAACCTAACATCTCGGATGCAATATTTGACAACATTCCTGGCCTGTCGAACCCTACTTCCCGGAGGGAACAGTATATACGTCTGTAACGTCATATATCCTAACCTAAGGCAACCTAACATCTCGGATGTAACATTTGACAACATTCCAGGCGTGTCGGTCCCTACGTCTCGGTGGTAACATTACATGCGTCTATAACGTTATATATCCTAACCTAAGGCAACCTAACATCTCGGATGCGATATTTGACAACATTCCTGGCCTGTCGAACCGTACTTCTCGGAGGGAACAGTATGTACGTCTATAACGTCATATATATTAACCTGAGGCAACCTAACATCTCGGATGTAACATTTGACAACATTCCAGGCGTGTCGGTCCCTACGTCTCGGTGGTAATATTACATGCGTCTATAACGTTATATATCCTAACCTAAGGCAACCTAACACCTCGAATGCAAAATTTGACAACATTCCTGGCCTGTCGAACCCTACTTCTCGGAGGGAACTGTATATACGTCTATAACGTCATATTTTCTTACCTGAGGCAACCTAACATCTCGGATGCAATATTTGACAACATTCCTGGCCTGTCGAACCCTACTTCTCGGAGGGAACTGTATATACGTCTATAACGTCATATATTCTTACCTGAGGCAACCTAACATCTCGGATGCAATATTTGACAACATTCCTGGCCTGTCGAACCCTACTTCTCGGAGGGAACAGTATATACGTCTATAACGGTATATATCCTAATCTAAGGCAACCTAACATCTCGGATGTAACATTTGACAACATTCCAGGCGTGTCGGTCCCTACGTCCCGGTGGTAACATTACATGCGTCTATAACGCTATATATCCTAACCTAAGGCAACCTAACATCTCGGATGCAATATTTGACAACATTCCTGGCCTGTCGAACCCTACTTCCCGGAGGGAACAGTATATACGTCTGTAACGTCATATGTCCTAACCTAAGGCAACCTAACATCTCGGATGTATTATTCTACAACATTCCAGGCGTGTCGGACCCTACTTCTCGGTGGGAACATTATATGCGTCTATAACGTTGTATATCCTAATCTAAGGCAACCTAACATCTCGGATGCAATATTTGACAACATTCCTGGCCTGTCGAACCCTACTTCTCGGAGGGAACAGTATATACGTCTGTAGCGTCATATATCCTAACATAAGGCAACCTAACATCTCGGATGTAACATTTGACAACATTCCAGGCGTGTCGGTCCCTACGTGTCGGAGGTAACGTTACATGCGTCTATAACGTTATATATCCTAACCTAAGGCAACCTAACATCTCGGATGCAATATTTGACAACATTCCTGGCCTGTCGAACCCTACCTCTCGGTGGGAACAGTATATACGTCTATAACGATATATATCCTAACCTAAGGCAACCTAACATCTCGGATGTCACATTTGACAACATTCCAGGCATGTCGGTCCCTACGTCTCGGTGGTAACATTAATGCGTCTATAACGGCAACGTAACAACTCGGATGTTATATTTGACAACATTCCTGCCGTTTCGGACCCTACTTCTCGGTGGGAACAGTATATACGTCCATAACGTTATATATCCTAACCTAAGGCAACCTTACATCTCGGATGTAATATTCTACAACATTCCTGGCCTGTCGAACCCTACTTCTCGGAGGGAACAGTATATACGTCTATAACGTTATATATCCTAACCTAAGGCAACCTGACATCTCGGATGTATTATTCTACAACATTCCAGGCGTGTCGGACCCTACTTCTCGGTGGGAACGTTATATGCGTCTATAACGTTGTATATCCTAATCTAAGGCAACCTAACATCTCGGATGCAATATTTGACAGCATTCCTGGCCTGTCGAACCTTACTTCTCGGAGGGAACAGTATATACGTCTGTAGCGTCAAATATCCTAACATAAGGCAACCTAACATCTCGGATGTAACATTTGACAACATTCCAGGAGTGTCGGTCCCTACGTCTCGGTGGTAACATTACATGCGTCTATAACGTTATATATCCTAACCTAAGGCAACCTAACATCTCGGATGCAATATTTGACAACATTCCTGGCCTGTCGGACACTACTTCTCGGAGGGAACACTATATACGTCTGTAACGTCATATATCCTAACCTAAGGCAACCTAACATGTCGGATGTAACATTTGACAACATTCCAGGCGTGTCGGTCCCTACGTCTCGGTGGTAACATTACATGCGTCTATAATGTTATATATCCTAACCTAAGGCGATCTATCATCTCGGATGCAATATTTGACAACATTCCTGGCCCGTCGAACCCTACTTCTCGGAGGGAACAGTATATACGTCTATAACGTCATATATCCTAACCTAAGGCAACCTAACATCTCGGATGTAACATTTGACAACATTCCAGGCGTGTCGGTCCCTACGTCTCGGTGGTAACATTACATGCGTCTATAACGTTATATATCCTGACCTAAGGCAACCTAACATCTCGGATGCAATATTTGACAACATTCCTGGCCTGTCGAACCCTACTTCTCGGAGGGAACAGTATATACGTCTATAACGTTATATATCCTAACCTAAGGCAACCTGACATCTCGGATGTATTATTCTACAACATTCCAGGCGTGTCGGACCCTACTTCTCGGTGGGAACATTATATGCGTCTATAACGGTATATATCCTAATCTAAGGCCACCTAACATCTCGGATGCAATATTTGACAAGATTCCTGGACTGTCGAACCCTACTTCTCGGAGGGAACAGTATATACGTCTATAACGTTATATATCCTAACCTAAGGCAACCTTACATCTCGGAAGTAATATTCTACAACATTCCAGGCATGTCGGACCTACTTCTCGGTGGGAACATTATATGCGTCTATAACGTTGTATATCCTAATCTAAGGCCACCTAACATCTCGGATGCAATATTTGACAACATTCCTGGCCTGTCGAACCCTACTTCCCGGAGGGAACAGTATATATGTCTGTAACGTCATATATCCTAACCTAAGGCAACCTGACATCTCGGATGTAATATTCTACAACCTTCCAGGCGTGTCGGACCCTACTTCTCGGTGGGAACATTATATGCGTCTATAACGGTATATATCATAATCTAAGGCAACCTAACATCTCGGATGCAATATTTGACAACATTCCTGGCCTGTCGAACCCTACTTCTCGGAGGGAACAGTATATACGTCTGTAACGTCATATATCCTAACCTAAGGCAACCTAACATCTCGGATGTAACATTTGACAACATTCCAGGCGTGTCGGTCCCTACGTCTCGGTGGTAACATTACATGCGTCTATAACGTTATATATCCTAACCTAAGGCGACCTAACATCTCGGATGCAATATTTGACAACATTCCTGGCCCGTCGAACCCTACTTCTCGGAGGGAACAGTATATACGTCTGTAACGTCATATATACTAACCTAAGGCAACCTAACATCTCGGATGTAACATTTGACAACATTCCAGGCGTGTCGGTCCCTACGTCTCGGTGGTAACATTACATGCGTCTATAACGTTATATATCCTAACCTAAGGCAACCTAACATCTCGGATGCAATATTTGACAACATTCCTGGCCCGTGGAACCCTACTTCTCGGAGGGAACAGTATATACGTCTATAACGTCATATATCCTAACCTGAGGCAACCTAACATCTCGGATGTAACATTTGACAACATTCCAGGCGTGTCGGTCCCTACGTCTCGGTGGTAACATTACATGCGTCTATAACGTTATATATCCTAACCTAAGGCAACCTAACACCTCGAATGCAAAATTTGACAACATTCCTGGCCTGTCGAACCCTACTTCTCAGAGGGAACTGTATATACGTCTATAACGTCATATATTCTTACCCGAGGCAACCTAACATCTCGGATGCAATATTTGACAACATTCCTGGCCTGTCGAACCCTACTTCTCGGAGGGAACAGTATATACGTCTATAACGGTATATATCCTAATCTAAGGCAACCTAACATCTCGGATGCAATATTTGACAACATTCCTGGCCTGTCGAACACTACTTCTCGGAGGGAACAGTATATACGTCTGTAACGTCATATATCCTAACCTAAGGCAACCTAACATGTCGGATGTAACATTTGACAACATTCCAGGAGTGTCGGTCCCTACGTCTCGGTGGTAACATTACATGCGTCTATAACGTTATATATCCTAACCTAAGGCGACCTATCATCTCGGATGCAATATTTGACAACATTCCTGGCCCGTCGAACCCTACTTCTCGGAGGGAACAGTATATACGTCTATAACGTCATATATCCTAACCTAAGGCAACCTAACATCTCGGATGTAACATTTGACAACATTCCTGGCCCGTCGAACCCTACTTCTCGGAGGGAACAGTATATACGTCTATAACGTGATATATCCTAACCTGAGGCAACCTAACATCTCGGATGTAACATTTGACAACATTCCAGGCGTGTCGGTCCCTACGTCTCGGTGGTAACATTACATGCGTCTATAACGTTATATATCCTAACCTAAGGCAACCTAACATCTCGGATGCAATATTTGACAACATTCCTGGCCTGTCGAACCCTACCTCTCTGTGGGAACAGTATATACGTCTATAACGATATATATCCTAACCTAAGGCAACCTAACATCTCGGATGTCACATATGACAACATTCCAGGCGTGTCGGTCCCTACGACTCGGTGGTAACATTAATGCGTCTATAACGGCAACGTAACAACTCGGATGTAATATTTGACAACATTCCTGCCGTTTCGGACCCTACTTCTCGGTGGGAACAGTATATACGTCCATAACGTTATATATCCTAACCTAAGGCAACCTTACATCTCGGATGTAATATTCTACAACATTCCAGGCGTGTCGGACCTACTTCTCGGTGGGAACATTATATGCGTCTATAACGTTGTATATCCTAATCTAAGGCCACCTAACATCTCGGATGCAATATTTGACAATATTCCTGGCCTGTCGAACCCTACTTCTCGGAGGGAACAGTATATACGTCTGTAACGTCATATATCCTAACCTAAGGCAACATAACATCTCGGATGTAACATTTGACAACATTCCAGGCGTGTCGGTCCCTACGTCTCGGTGGTAACATTACATGCGTCTATAACGTTATATATCCTAACCTAAGGCAACCTAACATCTCGGATGCGATATTTGACAACATTCCTGGCCTGTCGAATCGTACTTCTCGGAGGGAACAGTATATACGTCTATAACGTCATATATCCTAACCTGAGGCAACCTAACATCTCGGATGTAACATTTGACAACATTCCAGGCGTGTCGGTCCCTACGTCTCGGTGGTAACATTACATGCGTCTATAACGTTATATATCCTAACCTAAGGCAACCTAACATCTCGGATGCAATATTTGACAACATTCCTGGCCTGTCGAACCCTACTTCTCGGAGGGAACAGTATATACGTCTGTAGCGTCATATATCCTAACATAAGGCAAGCTAACATCTCGGATGTAACATTTGACAACATTCCAGGCGTGTCGGTCCCTACGTGTCGGAGGTAACGTTACATGCGTCTATAACGTTATATATCCTAACCTAAGGCAACCTAACATCTCGGATGCAATATTTGACAACATTCTTGGCCTGTCGAACCCTACTTCTCGGTGGGAACAGTATATACGTCTATAACGATATATATCCTAACCTAAGGCAACCTAACATCTCGGATGTCACATTTGACAACATTCCAGGCGTGTCGGTCCCTACGTCTCGGTGGTATTATTAATGCGTCTATAACGGCAACGTAACAACTCGGATGTAATATTTGACAACATTCCTGCCGTTTCGGACCCTACTTCTCGGTGGGAACAGTATATACGTCCATAACGTTATATATCCTAACCTAAGGCAAACTTACATCTCGGATGTAATATTCTACAACATTCCAGGCGTGTCGGACCTACTTCTCGGTGGGAACATTATATGCGTCTATAACGTTGTATATCCTAATCTAAGGCCACCTAACATCTCGGATGCAATATTTGACAACATTCCTGGCCTGTCGAACCCCACTTCTCGGAGGGAACAGTATATACGTCTATAACGGTATATATCCTAATCTAAGGCAACCTAACATCTCGGATGCAATATTTGACAACATTCCTGGCCTGTCGAACACTACTTCTCGGAGGGAACAGTATATACGTCTGTAACGTCATATATCCTAACCTAAGGCAACCTAACATGTCGGATGTAACATTTGACAACATTCCAGGCGTGTCGGTCCCTACGTCTCGGTGGTAACATTACATGCGTCTATAACGTCATATATCCTAACCTGAGGCAACCTAACATCTCGGATGTAACATTTGACAACATTCCAGGCGTGTCGGTCCCTACGTCTCGGTGGTAACATTACATGGGTCTATAACGTTATATATCCTAACCTAAGGCAACCTAACACCTCGAATGCAAAATTTGACAACATTCCTGGCCTGTCGAACCCTACTTCTCGGAGGGAACTGTATATACGTCTGTAACGTCATATATCCTAACCTAAGGCAACCTGACATCTCGGATGTAATATTCTACAACCTTCCAGGCGTGTCGGACCCTACTTCTCGGTGGGAACATTATATGCGTCTATAACGGTATATATCATAATCTAAGGCAACCTAACATCTCGGATGCAATATTTGACAACATTCCTGGCCTGTCGAACCCTACTTCTCGGAGGGAACAGTATATACGTCTGTAACGTCATATATCCTAACCTAAGGCAACCTAACATCTCGGATGTAACATTTGACAACATTCCAGGCGTGTCGGTCCCTACGTCTCGGTGGTAACATTACATGCGTCTATAACGTTATATATCCTAACCTAAGGCAACCTAACATCTCGGATGCGATATTTGACAACATTCCTGGCCTGTCGAATCGTACTTCTCGGAGGGAACAGTATATACGTCTATAACGTCATATATCCTAACCTGAGGCAACCTAACATCTCGGATGTAACATTTGACAACATTCCAGGCGTGTCGGTCCCTACGTCTCGGTGGTAACATTACATGCGTCTATAACGTTATATATCCTAACCTAAGGCAACCTAACATCTCGGATGCAATATTTGACAACATTCCTGGCCTGTCGAACCCTACTTCTCGGAGGGAACAGTATATACGTCTGTAGCGTCATATATCCTAACATAAGGCAAGCTAACATCTCGGATGTAACATTTGACAACATTCCAGGCGTGTCGGTCCCTACGTGTCGGAGGTAACGTTACATGCGTCTATAACGTTATATATCCTAACCTAAGGCAACCTAACATCTCGGATGCAATATTTGACAACATTCTTGGCCTGTCGAACCCTACTTCTCGGTGGGAACAGTATATACGTCTATAACGATATATATCCTAACCTAAGGCAACCTAACATCTCGGATGTCACATTTGACAACATTCCAGGCGTGTCGGTCCCTACGTCTCGGTGGTAACATTAATGCGTCTATAACGGCAACGTAACAACTCGGATGTAATATTTGACAACATTCCTGCCGTTTCGGACCCTACTTCTCGGTGGGAACAGTATATACGTCCATAACGTTATATATCCTAACCTAAGGCAACCTTACATCTCGGAAGTAATATTCTACAACATTCCAGGCATGTCGGACCTACTTCTCGGTGGGAACATTATATGCGTCTATAACGTTGTATATCCTAATCTAAGGCCACCTAACATCTCGGATGCAATATTTGACAACATTCCTGGCCTGTCGAACCCTACTTCCCGGAGGGAACAGTATATATGTCTGTAACGTCATATATCCTAACCTAAGGCAACCTGACATCTCGGATGTAATATTCTACAACCTTCCAGGCGTGTCGGACCCTACTTCTCGGTGGGAACATTATATGCGTCTATAACGGTATATATCATAATCTAAGGCAACCTAACATCTCGGATGCAATATTTGACAACATTCCTGGCCTGTCGAACCCTACTTCTCGGAGGGAACAGTATATACGTCTGTAACGTCATATATCCTAACCTAAGGCAACCTAACATCTCGGATGTAACATTTGACAACATTCCAGGCGTGTCGGTCCCTACGTCTCGGTGGTAACATTACATGCGTCTATAACGTTATATATCCTAACCTAAGGCGACCTAACATCTCGGATGCAATATTTGACAACATTCCTGGCCCGTCGAACCCTACTTCTCGGAGGGAACAGTATATACGTCTGTAACGTCATATATCCTAACCTAAGGCAACCTAACATCTCGGATGTAACATTTGACAACATTCCAGGCGTGTCGGTCCCTACGTCTCGGTGGTAACATTACATGCGTCTATAACGTTATATATCCTAACCTAAGGCGACCTAACATCTCGGATGCAATATTTGACAACATTCCTGGCCCGTCGAACCCTACTTCTCGGAGGGAACAGTATATACGTCTGTAACGTCATATATACTAACCTAAGGCAACCTAACATCTCGGATGTAACATTTGACAACATTCCAGGCGTGTCGGTCCCTACGTCTCGGTGGTAACATTACATGCGTCTATAACGTTATATATCCTAACCTAAGGCAACCTAACATCTCGGATGCAATATTTGACAACATTCCTGGCCCGTGGAACCCTACTTCTCGGAGGGAACAGTATATACGTCTATAACGTCATATATCCTAACCTGAGGCAACCTAACATCTCGGATGTAACATTTGACAACATTCCAGGCGTGTCGGTCCCTACGTCTCGGTGGTAACATTACATGCGTCTATAACGTTATATATCCTAACCTAAGGCAACCTAACACCTCGAATGCAAAATTTGACAACATTCCTGGCCTGTCGAACCCTACTTCTCAGAGGGAACTGTATATACGTCTATAACGTCATATATTCTTACCTGAGGCAACCTAACATCTCGGATGCAATATTTGACAACATTCCTGGCCTGTCGAACCCTACTTCTCGGAGGGAACAGTATATACGTCTATAACGGTATATATCCTAATCTAAGGCAACCTAACATCTCGGATGCAATATTTGACAACATTCCTGGCCTGTCGAACACTACTTCTCGGAGGGAACAGTATATACGTCTGTAACGTCATATATCCTAACCTAAGGCAACCTAACATGTCGGATGTAACATTTGACAACATTCCAGGAGTGTCGGTCCCTACGTCTCGGTGGTAACATTACATGCGTCTATAACGTTATATATCCTAACCTAAGGCGACCTATCATCTCGGATGCAATATTTGACAACATTCCTGGCCCGTCGAACCCTACTTCTCGGAGGGAACAGTATATACGTCTATAACGTCATATATCCTAACCTAAGGCAACCTAACATCTCGGATGTAACATTTGACAACATTCCTGGCCCGTCGAACCCTACTTCTCGGAGGGAACAGTATATACGTCTATAACGTGATATATCCTAACCTGAGGCAACCTAACATCTCGGATGTAACATTTGACAACATTCCAGGCGTGTCGGTCCCTACGTCTCGGTGGTAACATTACATGCGTCTATAACGTTATATATCCTAACCTAAGGCAACCTAACATCTCGGATGCAATATTTGACAACATTCCTGGCCTGTCGAACCCTACCTCTCTGTGGGAACAGTATATACGTCTATAACGATATATATCCTAACCTAAGGCAACCTAACATCTCGGATGTCACATATGACAACATTCCAGGCGTGTCGGTCCCTACGACTCGGTGGTAACATTAATGCGTCTATAACGGCAACGTAACAACTCGGATGTAATATTTGACAACATTCCTGCCGTTTCGGACCCTACTTCTCGGTGGGAACAGTATATACGTCCATAACGTTATATATCCTAACCTAAGGCAACCTTACATCTCGGATGTAATATTCTACAACATTCCAGGCGTGTCGGACCTACTTCTCGGTGGGAACATTATATGCGTCTATAACGTTGTATATCCTAATCTAAGGCCACCTAACATCTCGGATGCAATATTTGACAATATTCCTGGCCTGTCGAACCCTACTTCTCGGAGGGAACAGTATATACGTCTGTAACGTCATATATCCTAACCTAAGGCAACCTAACATCTCGGATGTAACATTTGACAACATTCCAGGCGTGTCGGTCCCTACGTCTCGGTGGTAACATTACATGCGTCTATAACGTTATATATCCTAACCTAAGGCAACCTAACATCTCGGATGCGATATTTGACAACATTCCTGGCCTGTCGAATCGTACTTCTCGGAGGGAACAGTATATACGTCTATAACGTCATATATCCTAATCTAAGGCCACCTAACATCTCGGATGCAATATTTGACAACATTCCTGGCCTGTCGAACCCCACTTCTCGGAGGGAACAGTATATACGTCTATAACGGTATATATCCTAATCTAAGGCAACCTAACATCTCGGATGCAATATTTGACAACATTCCTGGCCTGTCGAACACTACTTCTCGGAGGGAACAGTATATACGTCTGTAACGTCATATATCCTAACCTAAGGCAACCTAACATGTCGGATGTAACATTTGACAACATTCCAGGCGTGTCGGTCCCTACGTCTCGGTGGTAACATTACATGCGTCTATAACGTCATATATCCTAACCTGAGGCAACCTAACATCTCGGATGTAACATTTGACAACATTCCAGGCGTGTCGGTCCCTACGTCTCGGTGGTAACATTACATGCGTCTATAACGTTATATATCCTAACCTAAGGCAACCTAACACCTCGAATGCAAAATTTGACAACATTCCTGGCCTGTCGAACCCTACTTCTCGGAGGGAACTGTATATACGTCTGTAACGTCATATATCCTAACCTAAGGCAACCTGACATCTCGGATGTAATATTCTACAACCTTCCAGGCGTGTCGGACCCTACTTCTCGGTGGGAACATTATATGCGTCTATAACGGTATATATCATAATCTAAGGCAACCTAACATCTCGGATGCAATATTTGACAACATTCCTGGCCTGTCGAACCCTACTTCTCGGAGGGAACAGTATATACGTCTGTAACGTCATATATCCTAACCTAAGGCAACCTAACATCTCGGATGTAACATTTGACAACATTCCAGGCGTGTCGGTCCCTACGTCTCGGTGGTAACATTACATGCGTCTATAACGTTATATATCCTAACCTAAGGCAACCTAACATCTCGGATGCGATATTTGACAACATTCCTGGCCTGTCGAATCGTACTTCTCGGAGGGAACAGTATATACGTCTATAACGTCATATATCCTAACCTGAGGCAACCTAACATCTCGGATGTAACATTTGACAACATTCCAGGCGTGTCGGTCCCTACGTCTCGGTGGTAACATTACATGCGTCTATAACGTTATATATCCTAACCTAAGGCAACCTAACATCTCGGATGCAATATTTGACAACATTCCTGGCCTGTCGAACCCTACTTCTCGGAGGGAACAGTATATACGTCTGTAGCGTCATATATCCTAACATAAGGCAAGCTAACATCTCGGATGTAACATTTGACAACATTCCAGGCGTGTCGGTCCCTACGTGTCGGAGGTAACGTTACATGCGTCTATAACGTTATATATCCTAACCTAAGGCAACCTAACATCTCGGATGCAATATTTGACAACATTCTTGGCCTGTCGAACCCTACTTCTCGGTGGGAACAGTATATACGTCTATAACGATATATATCCTAACCTAAGGCAACCTAACATCTCGGATGTCACATTTGACAACATTCCAGGCGTGTCGGTCCCTACGTCTCGGTGGTAACATTAATGCGTCTATAACGGCAACGTAACAACTCGGATGTAATATTTGACAACATTCCTGACGTTTCGGACCCTACTTCTCGGTGGGAACAGTATATACGTCCATAACGTTATATATCCTAACCTAAGGCAACCTTACATCTCGGATGTAATATTCTACAACATTCCAGGCGTGTCGGACCTACTTCTCGGTGGGAACATTATATGCGTCTATAACGTTGTATATCCTAATCTAAGGCCACCTAACATCTCGGATGCAATATTTGACAACATTCCTGGCCTGTCGAACCCCACTTCTCGGAGGGAACAGTATATACGTCTATAACGGTATATATCCTAATCTAAGGCAACCTAACATCTCGGATGCAATATTTGACAACATTCCTGGCCTGTCGAACACTACTTCTCGGAGGGAACAGTATATACGTCTGTAACGTCATATATCCTAACCTAAGGCAACCTAACATGTCGGATGTAACATTTGACAACATTCCAGGCGTGTCGGGCCCTACGTCTCGGTGGTAACATTACATGCGTCTATAACGTTATATATCCTAACCTAAGGCGACCTATCATCTCGGATGCAATATTTGACAACATTCCTGGCCCGTCGAACCCTACTTCTCGGAGGGAACAGTATATACGTCTATAACGTCATATATCCTAACCTAAGGCAACCTAACATCTCGGATGTAACATTTGACAACATTCCTGGCCCGTAGAACCCTACTTCTCGGAGGGAACAGTATATATGTCTATAACAGTATATATCCTAACCTGAGGCAACCTAACATCTCGGATGTAACATTTGACAACATTCCAGGCGTGTCGGTCCCTACGTCTCGGTGGTAACATTACATGCGTCTATAACGGTATATATCCTAATCTAAGGCAACCTAACATCTCGGATGAAATATTTGACAACATTCCTGGCCCGTCGAACCCTACTTCACGGAGGGAACAGTATATACGTCTATAACGTCATATATCCTAACCTGAGGCAACCTAACATCGCGGATGTAACATTTGACAACATTCCATGCGTGTCGGTCCCTACGTCTCTGTGGTAACATTACATGCGTCTATAACGGTATATATCCTAATCTAAGGCAACCTAACATCTCGGGTGCAATATTTGACAACATTCCTGGCCTGTCGAACCCTACTTCTCGGTGGGAACAGTATATACGTCTATAACGATATATATCCTAACCTAAGGCAACCTAACATCTCGGATGTCACATTTGACAACATTCCAGGCGTGTCGGTCCCTACGTCTCGGTGGTAACATTAATGCGTCTATAACGGCAACGTAACAACTCGGATGTAATATTTGACAACATTCCTGCCGTTTCGGACCCTACTTCTCGGTGGGAACAGTATATACGTCCATAACGTTATATATCCTAACCTAAGGCAACCTGACATCTCGGATGTAATATTCTACAACCTTCCAGGCGTGTCGGACCCTACTTCTCGGTGGGAACATTATATGCGTCTATAACGGTATATATCATAATCTAAGGCAACCTAACATCTCGGATGCAATATTTGACAACATTCCTGGCCTGTCGAACCCTACTTCTCGGAGGGAACAGTATATACGTCTGTAACGTCATATATCCTAACCTAAGGCAACCTAACATCTCGGATGTAACATTTGACAACATTCCAGGCGTGTCGGTCCCTACGTCTCGGTGGTAACATTACATGCGTCTATAACGTTATATATCCTAACCTAAGGCAACCTAACATCTCGGATGCGATATTTGACAACATTCCTGGCCTGTCGAACCGTACTTCTCGGAGGGAACAGTATATACGTCTATAACGTCATATATCCTAACCTGAGGCAACCTAACATCTCGGATGTAACATTTGACAACATTCCAGGCGTGTCGGTCCCTACGTCTCGGTGGTAACATTACATGCGTCTATAACGTTATATATCCTAACCTAAGGCAACCTAACATCTCGGATGCAATATTTGACAACATTCCTGGCCTGTCGAACCCTACTTCTCGGAGGGAACAGTATATACGTCTGTAGCGTCATATATCCTAACATAAGGCAACCTAACATCTCGGATGTAACATTTGACAACATTCCAGGCGTGTCGGTCCCTGCGTGTCGGAGGTAACGTTACATGCGTCTATAACGTTATATATCCTAACCTAAGGCAACCTAACATCTCGGATGCAATATTTGACAACATTCTTGGCCTGTCGAACCCTACTTCTCGGTGGGAACAGTATATACGTCTATAACGATATATATCCTAACCTAAGGCAACCTAACATCTCGGATGTCACATTTGACAACATTCCAGGCGTGTCGGTCCCTACGTCTCGGTGGTAACATTAATGCGTCTATAACGGCAACGTAACAACTCGGATGTAATATTTGACAACATTCCTGCCGTTTCGGACCCTACTTCTCGGTGGGAACAGTATATACGTCCATAACGTTATATATCCTAACCTAAGGCAACCTTACATCTCGGAAGTAATATTCTACAACATTCCAGGCATGTCGGACCTACTTCTCGGTGGGAACATTATATGCGTCTATAACGTTGTATATCCTAATCTAAGGCCACCTAACATCTCGGATGCAATATTTGACAACATTCCTGGCCTGTCGAACCCTACTTCCCGGAGGGAACAGTATATATGTCTGTAACGTCATATATCCTAACCTAAGGCAACCTGACATCTCGGATGTAATATTCTACAACCTTCCAGGCGTGTCGGACCCTACTTCTCGGTGGGAACATTATATGCGTCTATAACGGTATATATCATAATCTAAGGCAACCTAACATCTCGGATGCAATATTTGACAACATTCCTGGCCTGTCGAACCCTACTTCTCGGAGGGAACAGTATATACGTCTGTAACGTCATATATCCTAACCTAAGGCAACCTAACATCTCGGATGTAACATTTGACAACATTCCAGGCGTGTCGGTCCCTACGTCTCGGTGGTAACATTACATGCGTCTATAACGTTATATATCCTAACCTAAGGCGACCTAACATCTCGGATGCAATATTTGACAACATTCCTGGCCCGTCGAACCCTACTTCTCGGAGGGAACAGTATATACGTCTGTAACGTCATATATACTAACCTAAGGCAACCTAACATATCGGATGTAACATTTGACAACATTCCAGGCGTGTCGGTCCCTACGTCTCGGTGGGAACATTATATGCGTCTATAACGTTGTATATCCTAATCTAAGGCCACCTAACATCTCGGATGCAATATTTGACAACATTCCTGGCCTGTCGAACCCCACTTCTCGGAGGGAACAGTATATACGTCTATAACGGTATATATCCTAATCTAAGGCAACCTAACATCTCGGATGCAATATTTGACAACATTCCAGGCGTGTCGGTCCCTACGTCTCGGTGGTAACATTACATGCGTCTATAACGTCATATATCCTAACCTGAGGCAACCTAACATCTCGGATGTAACATTTGACAACATTCCAGGCGTGTCGGTCCCTACGTCTCGGTGGTAACATTACATGCGTCTATAACGTTATATATCCTAACCTAAGGCAACCTAACACCTCGAATGCAAAATTTGACAACATTCCTGGCCTGTCGAACCCTACTTCTCGGAGGGAACTGTATATACGTCTGTAACGTCATATATCCTAACCTAAGGCAACCTGACATCTCGGATGTAATATTCTACAACCTTCCAGGCGTGTCGGACCCTACTTCTCGGTGGGAACATTATATGCGTCTATAACGGTATATATCATAATCTAAGGCAACCTAACATCTCGGATGCAATATTTGACAACATTCCTGGCCTGTCGAACCCTACTTCTCGGAGGGAACAGTATATACGTCTGTAACGTCATATATCCTAACCTAAGGCAACCTAACATCTCGGATGTAACATTTGACAACATTCCAGGCGTGTCGGTCCCTACGTCTCGGTGGTAACATTACATGCGTCTATAACGTTATATATCCTAACCTAAGGCAACCTAACATCTCGGATGCGATATTTGACAACATTCCTGGCCTGTCGAATCGTACTTCTCGGAGGGAACAGTATATACGTCTATAACGTCATATATCCTAACCTGAGGCAACCTAACATCTCGGATGTAACATTTGACAACATTCCAGGCGTGTCGGTCCCTACGTCTCGGTGGTAACATTACATGCGTCTATAACGTTATATATCCTAACCTAAGGCAACCTAACATCTCGGATGCAATATTTGACAACATTCCTGGCCTGTCGAACCCTACTTCTCGGAGGGAACAGTATATACGTCTGTAGCGTCATATATCCTAACATAAGGCAAGCTAACATCTCGGATGTAACATTTGACAACATTCCAGGCGTGTCGGTCCCTACGTGTCGGAGGTAACGTTACATGCGTCTATAACGTTATATATCCTAACCTAAGGCAACCTAACATCTCGGATGCAATATTTGACAACATTCTTGGCCTGTCGAACCCTACTTCTCGGTGGGAACAGTATATACGTCTATAACGATATATATCCTAACCTAAGGCAACCTAACATCTCGGATGTCACATTTGACAACATTCCAGGCGTGTCGGTCCCTACGTCTCGGTGGTAACATTAATGCGTCTATAACGGCAACGTAACAACTCGGATGTAATATTTGACAACATTCCTGACGTTTCGGACCCTACTTCTCGGTGGGAACAGTATATACGTCCATAACGTTATATATCCTAACCTAAGGCAACCTTACATCTCGGATGTAATATTCTACAACATTCCAGGCGTGTCGGACCTACTTCTCGGTGGGAACATTATATGCGTCTATAACGTTGTATATCCTAATCTAAGGCCACCTAACATCTCGGATGCAATATTTGACAACATTCCTGGCCTGTCGAACCCTACTTCCCGGAGGGAACAGTATATATGTCTGTAACGTCATATATCCTAACCTAAGGCAACCTGACATCTCGGATGTAATATTCTACAACCTTCCAGGCGTGTCGGACCCTACTTCTCGGTGGGAACATTATATGCGTCTATAACGGTATATATCATAATCTAAGGCAACCTAACATCTCGGATGCAATATTTGACAACATTCCTGGCCTGTCGAACCCTACTTCTCGGAGGGAACAGTATATACGTCTGTAACGTCATATATCCTAACCTAAGGCAACCTAACATCTCGGATGTAACATTTGACAACATTCCAGGCGTGTCGGTCCCTACGTCTCGGTGGTAACATTACATGCGTCTATAACGTTATATATCCTAACCTAAGGCGACCTAACATCTCGGATGCAATATTTGACAACATTCCTGGCCCGTCGAACCCTACTTCTCGGAGGGAACAGTATATACGTCTGTAACGTCATATATACTAACCTAAGGCAACCTAACATATCGGATGTAACATTTGACAACATTCCAGGCGTGTCGGTCCCTACGTCTCGGTGGGAACATTATATGCGTCTATAACGTTGTATATCCTAATCTAAGGCCACCTAACATCTCGGATGCAATATTTGACAACATTCCTGGCCTGTCGAACCCCACTTCTCGGAGGGAACAGTATATACGTCTATAACGGTATATATCCTAATCTAAGGCAACCTAACATCTCGGATGCAATATTTGACAACATTCCAGGCGTGTCGGTCCCTACGTCTCGGTGGTAACATTACATGCGTCTATAACGTCATATATCCTAACCTGAGGCAACCTAACATCTCGGATGTAACATTTGACAACATTCCAGGCGTGTCGGTCCCTACGTCTCGGTGGTAACATTACATGCGTCTATAACGTTATATATCCTAACCTAAGGCAACCTAACACCTCGAATGCAAAATTTGACAACATTCCTGGCCTGTCGAACCCTACTTCTCGGAGGGAACTGTATATACGTCTGTAACGTCATATATCCTAACCTAAGGCAACCTGACATCTCGGATGTAATATTCTACAACCTTCCAGGCGTGTCGGACCCTACTTCTCGGTGGGAACATTATATGCGTCTATAACGGTATATATCATAATCTAAGGCAACCTAACATCTCGGATGCAATATTTGACAACATTCCTGGCCTGTCGAACCCTACTTCTCGGAGGGAACAGTATATACGTCTGTAACGTCATATATCCTAACCTAAGGCAACCTAACATCTCGGATGTAACATTTGACAACATTCCAGGCGTGTCGGTCCCTACGTCTCGGTGGTAACATTACATGCGTCTATAACGTTATATATCCTAACCTAAGGCAACCTAACATCTCGGATGCGATATTTGACAACATTCCTGGCCTGTCGAAACGTACTTCTCGGAGGGAACAGTATATACGTCTATAACGTCATATATCCTAACCTGAGGCAACCTAACATCTCGGATGTAACATTTGACAACATTCCAGGCGTGTCGGTCCCTACGTCTCGGTGGTAACATTACATGCGTCTATAACGTTATATATCCTAACCTAAGGCAACCTAACATCTCGGATGCAATATTTGACAACATTCCTGGCCTGTCGAACCCTACTTCTCGGAGGGAACAGTATATACGTCTGTAGCGTCATATATCCTAACATAAGGCAAGCTAACATCTCGGATGTAACATTTGACAACATTCCAGGCGTGTCGGTCCCTACGTGTCGGAGGTAACGTTACATGCGTCTATAACGTTATATATCCTAACCTAAGGCAACCTAACATCTCGGATGCAATATTTGACAACATTCTTGGCCTGTCGAACCCTACTTCTCGGTGGGAACAGTATATACGTCTATAACGATATATATCCTAACCTAAGGCAACCTAACATCTCGGATGTCACATTTGACAACATTCCAGGCGTGTCGGTCCCTACGTCTCGGTGGTAACATTAATGCGTCTATAACGGCAACGTAACAACTCGGATGTAATATTTGACAACATTCCTGACGTTTCGGACCCTACTTCTCGGTGGGAACAGTATATACGTCCATAACGTTATATATCCTAACCTAAGGCAACCTTACATCTCGGATGTAATATTCTACAACATTCCAGGCGTGTCGGACCTACTTCTCGGTGGGAACATTATATGCGTCTATAACGTTGTATATCCTAATCTAAGGCCACCTAACATCTCGGATGCAATATTTGACAACATTCCTGGCCTGTCGAACCCCACTTCTCGGAGGGAACAGTATATACGTCTATAACGGTATATATCCTAATCTAAGGCAACCTAACATCTCGGATGCAATATTTGACAACATTCCTGGCCTGTCGAACACTACTTCTCGGAGGGAACAGTATATACGTCTGTAACGTCATATATCCTAACCTAAGGCAACCTAACATGTCGGATGTAACATTTGACAACATTCCAGGCGTGTCGGTCCCTACGTCTCGGTGGTAACATTACATGCGTCTATAACGTTATATATCCTAACCTAAGGCGACCTATCATCTCGGATGCAATATTTGACAACATTCCTGGCCCGTCGAACCCTACTTCTCGGAGGGAACAGTATATACGTCTATAACGTCATATATCCTAACCTAAGGCAACCTAACATCTCGGATGTAACATTTGACAACATTCCTGGCCCGTAGAACCCTACTTCTCGGAGGGAACAGTATATATGTCTATAACAGTATATATCCTAACCTGAGGCAACCTAACATCTCGGATGTAACATTTGACAACATTCCAGGCGTGTCGGTCCCTACGTCTCGGTGGTAACATTACATGCGTCTATAACGGTATATATCCTAATCTAAGGCAACCTAACATCTCGGATGAAATATTTGACAACATTCCTGGCCCGTCGAACCCTACTTCACGGAGGGAACAGTATATACGTCTATAACGTCATATATCCTAACCTGAGGCAACCTAACATCGCGGATGTAACATTTGACAACATTCCATGCGTGTCGGTCCCTACGTCTCTGTGGTAACATTACATGCGTCTATAACGGTATATATCCTAATCTAACTCAACCTAACATCTCGGGTGCAATATTTGACAACATTCCTGGCCTGTCGAACCCTACTTCTCGGTGGGAACAGTATATACGTCTATAACGATATATATCCTAACCTAAGGCAACCTAACATCTCGGATGTCACATTTGACAACATTCCAGGCGTGTCGGTCCCTACGTCTCGGTGGTAACATTAATGCGTCTATAACGGCAACGTAACAACTCGGATGTAATATTTGACAACATTCCTGCCGTTTCGGACCCTACTTCTCGGTGGGAACAGTATATACGTCCATAACGTTATATATCCTAACCTAAGGCAACCTGACATCTCGGATGTAATATTCTACAACCTTCCAGGCGTGTCGGACCCTACTTCTCGGTGGGAACATTATATGCGTCTATAACGGTATATATCATAATCTAAGGCAACCTAACATCTCGGATGCAATATTTGACAACATTCCTGGCCTGTCGAACCCTACTTCTCGGAGGGAACAGTATATACGTCTGTAACGACATATATCCTAACCTAAGGCAACCTAACATCTCGGATGTAACATTTGACAACATTCCAGGCGTGTCGGTCCCTACGTCTCGGTGGTAACATTACATGCGTCTATAACGTTATATATCCTAACCTAAGGCAACCTAACATCTCGGATGCGATATTTGACAACATTCCTGGCCTGTCGAACCGTACTTCTCGGAGGGAACAGTATATACGTCTATAACGTCATATATCCTAACCTGAGGCAACCTAACATCTCGGATGTAACATTTGACAACATTCCAGGCGTGTCGGTCCCTACGTCTCGGTGGTAACATTACATGCGTCTATAACGTTATATATCCTAACCTAAGGCAACCTAACATCTCGGATGCAATATTTGACAACATTCCTGGCCTGTCGAACCCTACTTCTCGGAGGGAACAGTATATACGTCTGTAGCGTCATATATCCTAACATAAGGCAACCTAACATCTCGGATGTAACATTTGACAACATTCCAGGCGTGTCGGTCCCTGCGTGTCGGAGGTAACGTTACATGCGTCTATAACGTTATATATCCTAACCTAAGGCAACCTAACATCTCGGATGCAATATTTGACAACATTCTTGGCCTGTCGAACCCTACTTCTCGGTGGGAACAGTATATACGTCTATAACGATATATATCCTAACCTAAGGCAACCTAACATCTCGGATGTCACATTTGACAACATTCCAGGCGTGTCGGTCCCTACGTCTCGGTGGTAACATTAATGCGTCTATAACGGCAACGTAACAACTCGGATGTAATATTTGACAACATTCCTGCCGTTTCGGACCCTACTTCTCGGTGGGAACAGTATATACGTCCATAACGTTATATATCCTAACCTAAGGCAACCTTACATCTCGGAAGTAATATTCTACAACATTCCAGGCATGTCGGACCTACTTCTCGGTGGGAACATTATATGCGTCTATAACGTTGTATATCCTAATCTAAGGCCACCTAACATCTCGGATGCAATATTTGACAACATTCCTGGCCTGTCGAACCCTACTTCCCGGAGGGAACAGTATATATGTCTGTAACGTCATATATCCTAACCTAAGGCAACCTGACATCTCGGATGTAATATTCTACAACATTCCAGGCGTGTCGGACCCTACTTCTCGGTGGGAACATTATATGCGTCTATAACGGTATATATCATAATCTAAGGCAACCTAACATCTCGGATGCAATATTTGACAACATTCCTGGCCTGTCGAACCCTACTTCTCGGAGGGAACAGTATATACGTCTGTAACGTCATATATCCTAACCTAAGGCAACCTAACATCTCGGATGTAACATTTGACAACATTCCAGGCGTGTCGGTCCCTACGTCTCGGTGGTAACATTACATGCGTCTATAACGTTATATATCCTAACCTAAGGCGACCTAACATCTCGGATGCAATATTTGACAACATTCCTGGCCCGTCGAACCCTACTTCTCGGAGGGAACAGTATATACGTCTGTAACGTCATATATACTAACCTAAGGCAACCTAACATCTCGGATGTAACATTTGACAACATTCCAGGCGTGTCGGTCCCTACGTCTCGGTGGTAACATTACATGCGTCTATAACGTTATATATCCTAACCTAAGGCAACCTAACACCTCGAATGCAAAATTTGACAACATTCCTGGCCTGTCGAACCCTACTTCTCAGAGGGAACTGTATATACGTCTATAACGTCATATATTCTTACCTGAGGCAACCTAACATCTCGGATGCAATATTTGACAACATTCCTGGCCTGTCGAACCCTACTTCTCGGAGGGAACAGTATATACGTCTATAACGGTATATATCCTAATCTAAGGCAACCTAACATCTCGGATGCAATATTTGACAACATTCCTGGCCTGTCGAACACTACTTCTCGGAGGGAACAGTATATACGTCTGTAACGTCATATATCCTAACCTAAGGCAACCTAACATGTCGGATGTAACATTTGACAACATTCCAGGCGTGTCGGTCCCTACGTCTCGGTGGTAACATTACATGCGTCTATAACGTTATATATCCTAACCTAAGGCGACCTATCATCTCGGATGCAATATTTGACAACATTCCTGGCCCGTCGAACCCTACTTCTCGGAGGGAACAGTATATACGTCTATAACGTCATATATCCTAACCTAAGGCAACCTAACATCTCGGATGTAACATTTGACAACATTCCTGGCCCGTCGAACCCTACTTCTCGGAGGGAACAGTATATACGTCTATAACGTGATATATCCTAACCTGAGGCAACCTAACATCTCGGATGTAACATTTGACAACATTCCAGGCGTGTCGGTCCCTACGTCTCGGTGGTAACATTACATGCGTCTATAACGTTATATATCCTAACCTAAGGCAACCTAACATCTCGGATGCAATATTTGACAACATTCCTGGCCTGTCGAACCCTACCTCTCTGTGGGAACAGTATATACGTCTATAACGATATATATCCTAACCTAAGGCAACCTAACATCTCGGATGTCACATATGACAACATTCCAGGCGTGTCGGTCCCTACGACTCGGTGGTAACATTAATGCGTCTATAACGGCAACGTAACAACTCGGATGTAATATTTGACAACATTCCTGCCGTTTCGGACCCTACTTCTCGGTGGGAACAGTATATACGTCCATAACGTTATATATCCTAACCTAAGGCAACCTTACATCTCGGATGTAATATTCTACAACATTCCAGGCGTGTCGGACCTACTTCTCGGTGGGAACATTATATGCGTCTATAACGTTGTATATCCTAATCTAAGGCCACCTAACATCTCGGATGCAATATTTGACAACATTCCTGGCCTGTCGAACCCTACTTCTCGGAGGGAACAGTATATACGTCTGTAGCGTCATATATCCTAACATAAGGCAACCTAACATCTCGGATGTAACATTTGACAACATTCCAGGCGTGTCGGTCCCTGCGTGTCGGAGGTAACGTTACATGCGTCTATAACGTTATATATCCTAACCTAAGGCAACCTAACATATCGGATGCAATATTTGACAACATTCTTGGCCTGTCGAACCCTACTTCTCGGTGGGAACAGTATATACGTCTATAACGATATATATCCTAACCTAAGGCAACCTAACATCTCGGATGTCACATTTGACAACATTCCAGGCGTGTCGGTCCCTACGTCTCGGTGGTAACATTAATGCGTCTATAACGGCAACGTAACAACTCGGATGTAATATTTGACAACATTCCTGCCGTTTCGGACCCTACTTCTCGGTGGGAACAGTATATACGTCCATAACGTTATATATCCTAACCTAAGGCAACCTTACATCTCGGAAGTAATATTCTACAACATTCCAGGCATGTCGGACCTACTTCTCGGTGGGAACATTATATGCGTCTATAACGTTGTATATCCTAATCTAAGGCCACCTAACATCTCGGATGCAATATTTGACAACATTCCTGGCCTGTCGAACCCTACTTCCCGGAGGGAACAGTATATATGTCTGTAACGTCATATATCCTAACCTAAGGCAACCTGACATCTCGGATGTAATATTCTACAACATTCCAGGCGTGTCGGACCCTACTTCTCGGTGGGAACATTATATGCGTCTATAACGGTATATATCATAATCTAAGGCAACCTAACATCTCGGATGCAATATTTGACAACATTCCTGGCCTGTCGAACCCTACTTCTCGGAGGGAACAGTATATACGTCTGTAACGTCATATATCCTAACCTAAGGCAACCTAACATCTCGGATGTAACATTTGACAACATTCCAGGCGTGTCGGTCCCTACGTCTCGGTGGTAACATTACATGCGTCTATAACGTTATATATCCTAACCTAAGGCGACCTAACATCTCGGATGCAATATTTGACAACATTCCTGGCCCGTCGAACCCTACTTCTCGGAGGGAACAGTATATACGTCTGTAACGTCATATATACTAACCTAAGGCAACCTAACATCTCGGATGTAACATTTGACAACATTCCAGGCGTGTCGGTCCCTACGTCTCGGTGGTAACATTACATGCGTCTATAACGTTATATATCCTAACCTAAGGCAACCTAACATCTCGGATGCAATATTTGACAACATTCCTGGCCCGTCGAACCCTACTTCTCGGAGGGAACAGTATATACGTCTATAACGTCATATATCCTAACCTGAGGCAACCTAACATCGCGGATGTAACATTTGACAACATTCCAGGCGTGTCGGTCCCTACGTCTCGGTGGTAACATTACATGCGTCTATAACGTTATATATCCTAACCTAAGGCAACCTAACACCTCGAATGCAAAATTTGACAACATTCCTGGCCTGTCGAACCCTACTTCTCAGAGGGAACTGTATATACGTCTATAACGTCATATATTCTTACCTGAGGCAACCTAACATCTCGGATGCAATATTTGACAACATTCCTGGCCTGTCGAACCCTACTTCTCGGAGGGAACAGTATATACGTCTATAACGGTATATATCCTAATCTAAGGCAACCTAACATCTCGGATGCAATATTTGACAACATTCCTGGCCTGTCGAACACTACTTCTCGGAGGGAACAGTATATACGTCTGTAACGTCATATATCCTATCCTAAGGCAACCTAACATGTCGGATGTAACATTTGACAACATTCCAGGCGTGTCGGTCCCTACGTCTCGGTGGTAACATTACATGCGTCTATAACGTTATATATCCTAACCTAAGGCGACCTATCATCTCGGATGCAATATTTGACAACATTCCTGGCCCGTCGAACCCTACTTCTCGGAGGGAACAGTATATACGTCTATAACGTCATATATCCTAACCTAAGGCAACCTAACATCTCGGATGTAACATTTGACAACATTCCTGGCCCGTCGAACCCTACTTCTCGGAGGGAACAGTATATACGTCTATAACGTGATATATCCTAACCTGAGGCAACCTAACATCTCGGATGTAACATTTGACAACATTCCAGGCGTGTCGGTCCCTACGTCTCGGTGGTAACATTACATGCGTCTATAACGTTATATATCCTAACCTAAGGCAACCTAACATCTCGGATGCAATATTTGACAACATTCCTGGCCTGTCGAACCCTACCTCTCTGTGGGAACAGTATATACGTCTATAACGATATATATCCTAACCTAAGGCAACCTAACATCTCGGATGTCACATATGACAACATTCCAGGCGTGTCGGTCCCTACGACTCGGTGGTAACATTAATGCGTCTATAACGGCAACGTAACAACTCGGATGTAATATTTGACAACATTCCTGCCGTTTCGGACCCTACTTCTCGGTGGGAACAGTATATACGTCCATAACGTTATATATCCTAACCTAAGGCAACCTTACATCTCGGATGTAATATTCTACAACATTCCAGGCGTGTCGGACCTACTTCTCGGTGGGAACATTATATGCGTCTATAACGTTGTATATCCTAATCTAAGGCCACCTAACATCTCGGATGCAATATTTGACAATATTCCTGGCCTGTCGAACCCTACTTCTCGGAGGGAACAGTATATACGTCTGTAACGTCATATATACTAACCTAAGGCAACCTAACATCTCGGATGTAACATTTGACAACATTCCAGGCGTGTCGGTCCCTACGTCTCGGTGGTAACATTACATGCGTCTATAACGTTATATATCCTAACCTAAGGCAACCTAACATCTCGGATGCGATATTTGACAACATTCCTGGCCTGTCGAACCCTACTTCTCGGAGGGAACAGTATGTACGTCTATAACGTCATATATCCTAACCTGAGGCAACCTAACATCTCGGATGTAACATTTGACAACATTCCAGGCGTGTCGGTCCCTACGTCTCGGTGGTAACATTACATGCGTCTATAACGTTATATATCCTAACCTAAGGCAACCTAACACCTCGAATGCAAAATTTGACAACATTCCTGGCCTGTCGAACCCTACTTCTCGGAGGGAACTGTATATACGTCTGTAACGTCATATATCCTAACCTAAGGCAACCTGACATCTCGGATGTAATATTCTACAACCTTCCAGGCGTGTCGGACCCTACTTCTCGGTGGGAACATTATATGCGTCTATAACGGTATATATCATAATCTAAGGCAACCTAACATCTCGGATGCAATATTTGACAACATTCCTGGCCTGTCGAACCCTACTTCTCGGAGGGAACAGTATATACGTCTGTAACGTCATATATCCTAACATAAGGCAACCTAACATCTCGGATGTAACATTTGACAACATTCCAGGCGTGTCGGTCCCTACGTCTGGGTGGTAACATTACATGCGTCTATAACGTTATATATCCTAACCTAAGGCAACCTAACATCTCGGATGCGATATTTGACAACATTCCTGGCCTGTCGAATCGTACTTCTCGGAGGGAACAGTATATACGTCTATAACGTCATATATCCTAACCTGAGGCAACCTAACATCTCGGATGTAACATTTGACAACATTCCAGGCGTGTCCGTCCCTACGTCTCGGTGGTAACATTACATGCGTCTATAACGTTATATATCCTAACCTAAGGCAACCTAACATCTCGGATGCAATATTTGACAACATTCCTGGCCTGTCGAACCCTACTTCTCGGAGGGAACAGTATATACGTCTGTAGCGTCATATATCCTAACATAAGGCAAGCTAACATCTCGGATGTAACATTTGACAACATTCCAGGCGTGTCGGTCCCTACGTGTCGGAGGTAACGTTACATGCGTCTATAACGTTATATATCCTAACCTAAGGCAACCTAACATCTCGGATGCAATATTTGACAACATTCTTGGCCTGTCGAACCCTACTTCTCGGTGGGAACAGTATATACGTCTATAACGATATATATCCTAACCTAAGGCAACCTAACATCTCGGATGTCACATTTGACAACATTCCAGGCGTGTCGGTCCCTACGTCTCGGTGGTAACATTAATGCGTCTATAACGGCAACGTAACAACTCGGATGTAATATTTGACAACATTCCTGCCGTTTCGGACCCTACTTCTCGGTGGGAACAGTATATACGTCCATAACGTTATATATCCTAACCTAAGGCAACCTTACATCTCGGATGTAATATTCTACAACATTCCAGGCGTGTCGGACCTACTTCTCGGTGGGAACATTATATGCGTCTATAACGTTGTATATCCTAATCTAAGGCCACCTAACATCTCGGATGCAATATTTGACAACATTCCTGGCCTGTCGAACCCCACTTCTCGGAGGGAACAGTATATACGTCTATAACGGTATATATCCTAATCTAAGGCAACCTAACATCTCGGATGCAATATTTGACAACATTCCTGGCCTGTCGAACACTACTTCTCGGAGGGAACAGTATATACGTCTGTAACGTCATATATCCTAACCTAAGGCAACCTAACATGTCGGATGTAACATTTGACAACATTCCAGGCGTGTCGGTCCCTACGTCTCGGTGGTAACATTAATGCGTCTATAACGGCAACGTAACAACTCGGATGTAATATTTGACAACATTCCTGCCGTTTCGGACCCTACTTCTCGGTGGGAACAGTATATACGTCCATAACGTTATATATCCTAACCTAAGGCAACCTGACATCTCGGATGTAATATTCTACAACCTTCCAGGCGTGTCGGACCCTACTTCTCGGTGGGAACATTATATGCGTCTATAACGGTATATATCATAATCTAAGGCAACCTAACATCTCGGATGCAATATTTGACAACATTCCTGGCATGTCGAACCCTACTTCTCGGAGGGAACAGTATATACGTCTGTAACGTCATATATCCTAACCTAAGGCAACCTAACATCTCGGATGTAACATTTGACAACATTCCAGGCGTGTCGGTCCCTACGTCTCGGTGGTAACATTACATGCGTCTATAACGTTATATATCCTAACCTAAGGCAACCTAACATCTCGGATGCGATATTTGACAACATTCCTGGCCTGTCGAACCGTACTTCTCGGAGGGAACAGTATATACGTCTATAACGTCATATATCCTAACCTGAGGCAACCTAACATCTCGGATGTAACATTTGACAACATTCCAGGCGTGTCGGTCCCTACGTCTCGGTGGTAACATTACATGCGTCTATAACGTTATATATCCTAACCTAAGGCAACCTAACATCTCGGATGCAATATTTGACAACATTCCTGGCCTGTCGAACCCTACTTCTCGGAGGGAACAGTATATACGTCTGTAGCGTCATATATCCTAACATAAGGCAACCTAACATCTCGGATGTAACATTTGACAACATTCCAGGCGTGTCGGTCCCTACGTGTCGGAGGTAACGTTACATGCGTCTATAACGTTATATATCCTAACCTAAGGCAACCTAACATCTCGGATGCAATATTTGACAACATTCTTGGCCTGTCGAACCCTACTTCTCGGTGGGAACAGTATATACGTCTATAACGATATATATCCTAACCTAAGGCAACCTAACATCTCGGATGTCACATTTGACAACATTCCAGGCGTGTCGGTCCCTACGTCTCGGTGGTAACATTAATGCGTCTATAACGGCAACGTAACAACTCGGATGTAATATTTGACAACATTCCTGCCGTTTCGGACCCTACTTCTCGGTGGGAACAGTATATACGTCCATAACGTTATATATCCTAACCTAAGGCAACCTTACATCTCGGATGTAATATTCTACAACATTCCAGGCGTGTCGGACCTATTTCTCGGTGGGAACATTATATGCGTCTATAACGTTGTATATCCTAATCTAAGGCCACCTAACATCTCGGATGCAATATTTGACAACATTCCTGGCCTGTCGAACCCTACTTCCCGGAGGGAACAGTATATACGTCTGTAACGTCATATATCCTAACCTAAGGCAACCTAACATCTCGGATGTAACATTTGACAACATTCCAGGCGTGTCGGTCCCTACGTCTCGGTGGTAACATTACATGCGTCTATAACGTTATATATCCTAACCTAAGGCAACCTAACATCTCGGATGCGATATTTGACAACATTCCTGGCCTGTCGAACCGTACTTCTCGGAGGGAACAGTATGTACTTCTATAACGTCATATATTCTTACCTGAGGAAACCTAACATCTCGGATGCAATATTTGACAACATTCCTGGCCTGTCGAACCCCACTTCTCGGAGGGAACAGTATATACGTCTATAAAGGTATATATCCTAACCTACGGCAACCTAACATCTCGGATGCAATATTTGACAACATTCCTGGCCTGTCGAACCCTACTTCTCGGAGGGAACAGTATATACGTCTGTAGCGTCATATATCCTAACATAAGGCAACCTAACATCTCGGATGTAACATTTGACAACATTCCAGGCGTGTCGGTCCCTACGTGTCGGAGGTAACGTTACATGCGTCTATAACGTTATATATCCTAACCTAAGGCAACCTAACATCTCGGATGCAATATTTGACAACATTCTTGGCCTGTCGAACCCTACTTCTCGGTGGGAACAGTATATACGTCTATAACGATATATATCCTAACCTAAGGCAACCTAACATCTCGGATGTCACATTTGACAACATTCCAGGCGTGTCGGTCCCTACGTCTCGGTGGTAACATTAATGCGTCTATAACGGCAACGTAACAACTCGGATGTAATATTTGACAACATTCCTGCCGTTTCGGACCCTACTTCTCGGTGGGAACAGTATATACGTCCATAACGTTATATATCCTAATCTAAGGCAACCTTACATCTCGGATGTAATATTCTACAACATTCCAGGCGTGTCGGACCTACTTCTCGGTGGGAACATTATATGCGTCTATAACGTTGTATATCCTAATCTAAGGCCACCTAACATCTCGGATGCAATATTTGACAACATTCCTGGCCTGTCGAACCCTACCTCCCGGAGGGAACAGTATATACGTCTGTAACGTCATATATCCTAACCTAAGGCAACCTAACATCTCGGATGTAACATTTGACAACATTCCAGGCGTGTCGGTCCCTACGTCTCGGTGGTAACATTACATGCGTCTATAACGTTATATATCCTAACCTAAGGCAACCTAACATCTCGGATGCGATATTTGACAACATTCCTGGCCTGTCGAACCCCACTTCTCGGAGGGAACAGTATATACGTCTATAACGGTATATATCCTAATCTAAGGCAACCTAACATCTCGGATGCAATATTTGACAACATTCCTGGCCTGTCGAACACTACTTCTCGGAGGGAACAGTATATACGTCTGTAACGTCATATATCCTAACCTAAGGCAACCTAACATGTCGTATGTAACATTTGACAACATTCCAGGCGTGTCGGTCCCTACGTCTCGGTGGTAACATTACATGCGTCTATAACGGTATATATCCTAATCTAAGGCAACCTAACATCTCGGATGAAATATTTGACAACATTCCTGGCCCGTCGAACCCTACTTCACGGAGGGAACAGTATATACGTCTATAACGTCATATATCCTAACCTGAGGCAACCTAACATCGCGGATGTAACATTTGACAACATTCCATGCGTGTCGGTCCCTACGTCTCTGTGGTAACATTACATGCGTCTATAACGGTATATATCCTAATCTAAGGCAACCTAACATCTCGGGTGCAATATTTGACAACATTCCTGGCCTGTCGAACCCTACTTCTCGGTGGGAACAGTATATACGTCTATAACGATATATATCCTAACCTAAGGCAACCTAACATCTCGGATGTCACATTTGACAACATTCCAGGCGTGTCGGTCCCTACGTCTCGGTGGTAACATTAATGCGTCTATAACGGCAACGTAACAACTCGGATGTAATATTTGACAACATTCCTGCCGTTTCGGACCCTACTTCTCGGTGGGAACAGTATATACGTCCATAACGTTATATATCCTAACCTAAGGCAACCTGACATCTCGGATGTAATATTCTACAACCTTCCAGGCGTGTCGGACCCTAATTCTCGGTGGGAACATTATATGCGTCTATAACGGTATATATCATAATCTAAGGCAACCTAACATCTCGGATGCAATATTTGACAACATTCCTGGCCTGTCGAACCCTACTTCTCGGAGGGAACAGTATATACGTCTGTAACGTCATATATCCTAACCTAAGGCAACCTAACATCTCGGATGTAACATTTGACAACATTCCAGGCGTGTCGGTCCCTACGTCTCGGTGGTAACATTACATGCGTCTATAACGTTATATATCCTAACCTAAGGCAACCTAACATCTCGGATGCGATATTTGACAACATTCCTGGCCTGTCGAACCGTACTTCTCGGAGGGAACAGTATATACGTCTATAACGTCATATATCCTAACCTGAGGCAACCTAACATCTCGGATGTAACATTTGACAACATTCCAGGCGTGTCGGTCCCTACGTCTCGGTGGTAACATTACATGCGTCTATAACGTTATATATCCTAACCTAAGGCAACCTAACATCTCGGATGCAATATTTGACAACATTCCTGGCCTGTCGAACCCTACTTCTCGGAGGGAACAGTATATACGTCTGTAGCGTCATATATCCTAACATAAGGCAACCTAACATCTCGGATGTAACATTTGACAACATTCCAGGCGTGTCGGTCCCTGCGTGTCGGAGGTAACGTTACATGCGTCTATAACGTTATATATCCTAACCTAAGGCAACCTAACATCTCGGATGCAATATTTGACAACATTCTTGGCCTGTCGAACCCTACTTCTCGGTGGGAACAGTATATACGTCTATAACGATATATATCCTAACCTAAGGCAACCTAACATCTCGGATGTCACATTTGACAACATTCCAGGCGTGTCGGTCCCTACGTCTCGGTGGTAACATTAATGCGTCTATAACGGCAACGTAACAACTCGGATGTAATATTTGACAACATTCCTGCCGTTTCGGACCCTACTTCTCGGTGGGAACAGTATATACGTCCATAACGTTATATATCCTAACCTAAGGCAACCTTACATCTCGGAAGTAATATTCTACAACATTCCAGGCATGTCGGACCTACTTCTCGGTGGGAACATTATATGCGTCTATAACGTTGTATATCCTAATCTAAGGCCACCTAACATCTCGGATGCAATATTTGACAACATTCCTGGCCTGTCGAACCCTACTTCCCGGAGGGAACAGTATATATGTCTGTAACGTCATATATCCTAACCTAAGGCAACCTGACATCTCGGATGTAATATTCTACAACCTTCCAGGCGTGTCGGACCCTACTTCTCGGTGGGAACATTATATGCGTCTATAACGGTATATATCATAATCTAAGGCAACCTAACATCTCGGATGCAATATTTGACAACATTCCTGGCCTGTCGAACCCTACTTCTCGGAGGGAACAGTATATACGTCTGTAACGTCATATATCCTAACCTAAGGCAACCTAACATCTCGGATGTAACATTTGACAACATTCCAGGCGTGTCGGTCCCTACGTCTCGGTGGTAACATTACATGCGTCTATAACGTTATATATCCTAACCTAAGGCGACCTAACATCTCGGATGCAATATTTGACAACATTCCTGGCCCGTCGAACCCTACTTCTCGGAGGGAACAGTATATACGTCTGTAACGTCATATATACTAACCTAAGGCAACCTAACATATCGGATGTAACATTTGACAACATTCCAGGCGTGTCGGTCCCTACGTCTCGGTGGTAACATTACATGCGTCTATAACGTTATATATCCTAACCTAAGGCAACCTAACATCTCGGATGCAATATTTGACAACATTCCTGGCCCGTCGAACCCTACTTCTCGGAGGGAACAGTATATACGTCTATAACGTCATATATCCTAACCTGAGGCAACCTAACATCTCGGATGTAACATTTGACAACATTCCAGGCGTGTCGGTCCCTACGTCTCGGTGGTAACATTACATGCGTCTATAACGTTATATATCCTAACCTAAGGCAACCTAACACCTCGAATGCAAAATTTGACAACATTCCTGGCCTGTCGAACCCTACTTCTCAGAGGGAACTGTATATACGTCTATAACGTCATATATTCTTACCTGAGGCAACCTAACATCTCGGATGCAATATTTGACAACATTCCTGGCCTGTCGAACCCTACTTCTCGGAGGGAACAGTATATACGTCTATAACGGTATATATCCTAATCTAAGGCAACCTAACATCTCGGATGCAATATTTGACAACATTCCTGGCCTGTCGAACACTACTTCTCGGAGGGAACAGTATATACGTCTGTAACGTCATATATCCTAACCTAAGGCAACCTAACATGTCGGATGTAACATTTGACAACATTCCAGGCGTGTCGGTCCCTACGTCTCGGTGGTAACATTACATGCGTCTATAACGTTATATATCCTAACCTAAGGCGACCTATCATCTCGGATGCAATATTTGACAACATTCCTGGCCCGTCGAACCCTACTTCTCGGAGGGAACAGTATATACGTCTATAACGTCATATATCCTAACCTAAGGCAACCTAACATCTCGGATGTAACATTTGACAACATTCCAGGCGTGTCGGTCCCTACGTCTCGGTGGTAACATTACATGCGTCTATAACGTTATATATCCTAACCTAAGGCAACCTAACACCTCGAATGCAAAATTTGACAACATTCCTGGCCTGTCGAACCCTACTTCTCAGAGGGAACTGTATATACGTCTATAACGTCATATATTCTTACCTGAGGCAACCTAACATCTCGGATGCAATATTTGACAACATTCCTGGCCTGTCGAACCCTACTTCTCGGAGGGAACAGTATATACGTCTATAACGGTATATATCCTAATCTAAGGCAACCTAACATCTCGGATGCAATATTTGACAACATTCCTGGCCTGTCGAACACTACTTCTCGGAGGGAACAGTATATACGTCTGTAACGTCATATATCCTAACCTAAGGCAACCTAACATGTCGGATGTAACATTTGACAACATTCCAGGCGTGTCGGTCCCTACGTCTCGGTGGTAACATTACATGCGTCTATAACGTTATATATCCTAACCTAAGGCGACCTATCATCTCGGATGCAATATTTGACAACATTCCTGGCCCGTCGAACCCTACTTCTCGGAGGGAACAGTATATACGTCTATAACGTCATATATCCTAACCTAAGGCAACCTAACATCTCGGATGTAACATTTGACAACATTCCTGGCCCGTCGAACCCTACTTCTCGGAGGGAACAGTATATACGTCTATAACGTGATATATCCTAACCTGAGGCAACCTAACATCTCGGATGTAACATTTGACAACATTCCAGGCGTGTCGGTCCCTACGTCTCGGTGGTAACATTACATGCGTCTATAACGTTATATATCCTAACCTAAGGCAACCTAACATCTCGGATGCAATATTTGACAACATTCCTGGCCTGTCGAACCCTACCTCTCTGTGGGAACAGTATATACGTCTATAACGATATATATCCTAACCTAAGGCAACCTAACATCTCGGATGTCACATATGACAACATTCCAGGCGTGTCGGTCCCTACGACTCGGTGGTAACATTAATGCGTCTATAACGGCAACGTAACAACTCGGATGTAATATTTGACAACATTCCTGCCGTTTCGGACCCTACTTCTCGGTGGGAACAGTATATACGTCCATAACGTTATATATCCTAACCTAAGGCAACCTTACATCTCGGATGTAATATTCTACAACATTCCAGGCGTGTCGGACCTACTTCTCGGTGGGAACATTATATGCGTCTATAACGTTGTATATCCTAATCTAAGGCCACCTAACATCTCGGATGCAATATTTGACAACATTCCTGGCCTGTCGAACCCTACTTCTCGGAGGGAACAGTATATACGTCTGTAGCGTCATATATCCTAACATAAGGCAACCTAACATCTCGGATGTAACATTTGACAACATTCCAGGCGTGTCGGTCCCTGCGTGTCGGAGGTAACGTTACATGCGTCTATAACGTTATATATCCTAACCTAAGGCAACCTAACATATCGGATGCAATATTTGACAACATTCTTGGCCTGTCGAACCCTACTTCTCGGTGGGAACAGTATATACGTCTATAACGATATATATCCTAACCTAAGGCAACCTAACATCTCGGATGTCACATTTGACAACATTCCAGGCGTGTCGGTCCCTACGTCTCGGTGGTAACATTAATGCGTCTATAACGGCAACGTAACAACTCGGATGTAATATTTGACAACATTCCTGCCGTTTCGGACCCTACTTCTCGGTGGGAACAGTATATACGTCCATAACGTTATATATCCTAACCTAAGGCAACCTTACATCTCGGAAGTAATATTCTACAACATTCCAGGCATGTCGGACCTACTTCTCGGTGGGAACATTATATGCGTCTATAACGTTGTATATCCTAATCTAAGGCCACCTAACATCTCGGATGCAATATTTGACAACATTCCTGGCCTGTCGAACCCTACTTCCCGGAGGGAACAGTATATATGTCTGTAACGTCATATATCCTAACCTAAGGCAACCTGACATCTCGGATGTAATATTCTACAACCTTCCAGGCGTGTCGGACCCTACTTCTCGGTGGGAACATTATATGCGTCTATAACGGTATATATCATAATCTAAGGCAACCTAACATCTCGGATGCAATATTTGACAACATTCCTGGCCTGTCGAACCCTACTTCTCGGAGGGAACAGTATATACGTCTGTAACGTCATATATCCTAACCTAAGGCAACCTAACATCTCGGATGTAACATTTGACAACATTCCAGGCGTGTCGGTCCCTACGTCTCGGTGGTAACATTACATGCGTCTATAACGTTATATATCCTAACCTAAGGCGACCTAACATCTCGGATGCAATATTTGACAACATTCCTGGCCCGTCGAACCCTACTTCTCGGAGGGAACAGTATATACGTCTGTAACGTCATATATACTAACCTAAGGCAACCTAACATCTCGGATGTAACATTTGACAACATTCCAGGCGTGTCGGTCCCTACGTCTCGGTGGTAACATTACATGCGTCTATAACGTTATATATCCTAACCTAAGGCAACCTAACATCTCGGATGCAATATTTGACAACATTCCTGGCCCGTCGAACCCTACTTCTCGGAGGGAACAGTATATACGTCTATAACGTCATATATCCTAACCTGAGGCAACCTAACATCGCGGATGTAACATTTGACAACATTCCAGGCATGTCGGTCCCTACGTCTCGGTGGTAACATTACATGCGTCTATAACGTTATATATCCTAACCTAAGGCAACCTAACACCTCGAATGCAAAATTTGACAACATTCCTGGCCTGTCGAACCCTACTTCTCAGAGGGAACTGTATATACGTCTATAACGTCATATATTCTTACCTGAGGCAACCTAACATCTCGGATGCAATATTTGACAACATTCCTGGCCTGTCGAACCCTACTTCTCGGAGGGAACAGTATATACGTCTATAACGGTATATATCCTAATCTAAGGCAACCTAACATCTCGGATGCAATATTTGACAACATTCCTGGCCTGTCGAACACTACTTCTCGGAGGGAACAGTATATACGTCTGTAACGTCATATATCCTATCCTAAGGCAACCTAACATGTCGGATGTAACATTTGACAACATTCCAGGCGTGTCGGTCCCTACGTCTCGGTGGTAACATTACATGCGTCTATAACGTTATATATCCTAACCTAAGGCGACCTATCATCTCGGATGCAATATTTGACAACATTCCTGGCCCGTCGAACCCTACTTCTCGGAGGGAACAGTATATACGTCTATAACGTCATATATCCTAACCTAAGGCAACCTAACATCTCGGATGTAACATTTGACAACATTCCTGGCCCGTCGAACCCTACTTCTCGGAGGGAACAGTATATACGTCTATAACGTGATATATCCTAACCTGAGGCAACCTAACATCTCGGATGTAACATTTGACAACATTCCAGGCGTGTCGGTCCCTACGTCTCGGTGGTAACATTACATGCGTCTATAACGTTATATATCCTAACCTAAGGCAACCTAACATCTCGGATGCAATATTTGACAACATTCCTGGCCTGTCGAACCCTACCTCTCTGTGGGAACAGTATATACGTCTATAACGATATATATCCTAACCTAAGGCAACCTAACATCTCGGATGTCACATATGACAACATTCCAGGCGTGTCGGTCCCTACGACTCGGTGGTAACATTAATGCGTCTATAACGGCAACGTAACAACTCGGATGTAATATTTGACAACATTCCTGCCGTTTCGGACCCTACTTCTCGGTGGGAACAGTATATACGTCCATAACGTTATATATCCTAACCTAAGGCAACCTTACATCTCGGATGTAATATTCTACAACATTCCAGGCGTGTCGGACCTACTTCTCGGTGGGAACATTATATGCGTCTATAACGTTGTATATCCTAATCTAAGGCCACCTAACATCTCGGATGCAATATTTGACAATATTCCTGGCCTGTCGAACCCTACTTCTCGGAGGGAACAGTATATACGTCTGTAACGTCATATATACTAACCTAAGGCAACCTAACATCTCGGATGTAACATTTGACAACATTCCAGGCGTGTCGGTCCCTACGTCTCGGTGGTAACATTACATGCGTCTATAACGTTATATATCCTAACCTAAGGCAACCTAACATCTCGGATGCGATATTTGACAACATTCCTGGCCTGTCGAACCCTACTTCTCGGAGGGAACAGTATGTACGTCTATAACGTCATATATCCTAACCTGAGGCAACCTAACATCTCGGATGTAACATTTGACAACATTCCAGGCGTGTCGGTCCCTACGTCTCGGTGGTAACATTACATGCGTCTATAACGTTATATATCCTAACCTAAGGCAACCTAACACCTCGAATGCAAAATTTGACAACATTCCTGGCCTGTCGAACCCTACTTCTCGGAGGGAACTGTATATACGTCTGTAACGTCATATATCCTAACCTAAGGCAACCTGACATCTCGGATGTAATATTCTACAACCTTCCAGGCGTGTCGGACCCTACTTCTCGGTGGGAACATTATATGCGTCTATAACGGTATATATCATAATCTAAGGCAACCTAACATCTCGGATGCAATATTTGACAACATTCCTGGCCTGTCGAACCCTACTTCTCGGAGGGAACAGTATATACGTCTGTAACGTCATATATCCTAACATAAGGCAACCTAACATCTCGGATGTAACATTTGACAACATTCCAGGCGTGTCGGTCCCTACGTCTGGGTGGTAACATTACATGCGTCTATAACGTTATATATCCTAACCTAAGGCAACCTAACATCTCGGATGCGATATTTGACAACATTCCTGGCCTGTCGAATCGTACTTCTCGGAGGGAACAGTATATACGTCTATAACGTCATATATCCTAACCTGAGGCAACCTAACATCTCGGATGTAACATTTGACAACATTCCAGGCGTGTCGGTCCCTACGTCTCGGTGGTAACATTACATGCGTCTATAACGTTATATATCCTAACCTAAGGCAACCTAACATCTCGGATGCAATATTTGACAACATTCCTGGCCTGTCGAACCCTACTTCTCGGAGGGAACAGTATATACGTCTGTAGCGTCATATATCCTAACATAAGGCAAGCTAACATCTCGGATGTAACATTTGACAACATTCCAGGCGTGTCGGTCCCTACGTGTCGGAGGTAACGTTACATGCGTCTATAACGTTATATATCCTAACCTAAGGCAACCTAACATCTCGGATGCAATATTTGACAACATTCTTGGCCTGTCGAACCCTACTTCTCGGTGGGAACAGTATATACGTCTATAACGATATATATCCTAACCTAAGGCAACCTAACATCTCGGATGTCACATTTGACAACATTCCAGGCGTGTCGGTCCCTACGTCTCGGTGGTAACATTAATGCGTCTATAACGGCAACGTAACAACTCGGATGTAATATTTGACAACATTCCTGCCGTTTCGGACCCTACTTCTCGGTGGGAACAGTATATACGTCCATAACGTTATATATCCTAACCTAAGGCAACCTTACATCTCGGATGTAATATTCTACAACATTCCAGGCGTGTCGGACCTACTTCTCGGTGGGAACATTATATGCGTCTATAACGTTGTATATCCTAATCTAAGGCCACCTAACATCTCGGATGCAATATTTGACAACATTCCTGGCCTGTCGAACCCCACTTCTCGGAGGGAACAGTATATACGTCTATAACGGTATATATCCTAATCTAAGGCAACCTAACATCTCGGATGCAATATTTGACAACATTCCTGGCCTGTCGAACACTACTTCTCGGAGGGAACAGTATATACGTCTGTAACGTCATATATCCTAACCTAAGGCAACCTAACATGTCGGATGTAACATTTGACAACATTCCAGGCGTGTCGGTCCCTACGTCTCGGTGGTAACATTAATGCGTCTATAACGGCAACGTAACAACTCGGATGTAATATTTGACAACATTCCTGCCGTTTCGGACCCTACTTCTCGGTGGGAACAGTATATACGTCCATAACGTTATATATCCTAACCTAAGGCAACCTGACATCTCGGATGTAATATTCTACAACCTTCCAGGCGTGTCGGACCCTACTTCTCGGTGGGAACATTATATGCGTCTATAACGGTATATATCATAATCTAAGGCAACCTAACATCTCGGATGCAATATTTGACAACATTCCTGGCATGTCGAACCCTACTTCTCGGAGGGAACAGTATATACGTCTGTAACGTCATATATCCTAACCTAAGGCAACCTAACATCTCGGATGTAACATTTGACAACATTCCAGGCGTGTCGGTCCCTACGTCTCGGTGGTAACATTACATGCGTCTATAACGTTATATATCCTAACCTAAGGCAACCTGACATCTCGGATGCGATATTTGACAACATTCCTGGCCTGTCGAACCGTACTTCTCGGAGGGAACAGTATATACGTCTATAACGTCATATATCCTAACCTGAGGCAACCTAACATCTCGGATGTAACATTTGACAACATTCCAGGCGTGTCGGTCCCTACGTCTCGGTGGTAACATTACATGCGTCTATAACGTTATATATCCTAACCTAAGGCAACCTAACATCTCGGATGCAATATTTGACAACATTCCTGGCCTGTCGAACCCTACTTCTCGGAGGGAACAGTATATACGTCTGTAGCGTCATATATCCTAACATAAGGCAACCTAACATCTCGGATGTAACATTTGACAACATTCCAGGCGTGTCGGTCCCTACGTGTCGGAGGTAACGTTACATGCGTCTATAACGTTATATATCCTAACCTAAGGCAACCTAACATCTCGGATGCAATATTTGACAACATTCTTGGCCTGTCGAACCCTACTTCTCGGTGGGAACAGTATATACGTCTATAACGATATATATCCTAACCTAAGGCAACCTAACATCTCGGATGTCACATTTGACAACATTCCAGGCGTGTCGGTCCCTACGTCTCGGTGGTAACATTAATGCGTCTATAACGGCAACGTAACAACTCGGATGTAATATTTGACAACATTCCTGCCGTTTCGGACCCTACTTCTCGGTGGGAACAGTATATACGTCCATAACGTTATATATCCTAACCTAAGGCAACCTTACATCTCGGATGTAATATTCTACAACATTCCAGGCGTGTCGGACCTATTTCTCGGTGGGAACATTATATGCGTCTATAACGTTGTATATCCTAATCTAAGGCCACCTAACATCTCGGATGCAATATTTGACAACATTCCTGGCCTGTCGAACCCTACTTCCCGGAGGGAACAGTATATACGTCTGTAACGTCATATATCCTAACCTAAGGCAACCTAACATCTCGGATGTAACATTTGACAACATTCCAGGCGTGTCGGTCCCTACGTCTCGGTGGTAACATTACATGCGTCTATAACGTTATATATCCTAACCTAAGGCAACCTAACATCTCGGATGCGATATTTGACAACATTCCTGGCCTGTCGAACCGTACTTCTCGGAGGGAACAGTATGTACTTCTATAACGTCATATATTCTTACCTGAGGAAACCTAACATCTCGGATGCAATATTTGACAACATTCCTGGCCTGTCGAACCCCACTTCTCGGAGGGAACAGTATATACGTCTATAAAGGTATATATCCTAACCTACGGCAACCTAACATCTCGGATGCAATATTTGACAACATTCCTGGCCTGTCGAACCCTACTTCTCGGAGGGAACAGTATATACGTCTGTAGCGTCATATATCCTAACATAAGGCAACCTAACATCTCGGATGTAACATTTGACAACATTCCAGGCGTGTCGGTCCCTACGTGTCGGAGGTAACGTTACATGCGTCTATAACGTTATATATCCTAACCTAAGGCAACCTAACATCTCGGATGCAATATTTGACAACATTCTTGGCCTGTCGAACCCTACTTCTCGGTGGGAACAGTATATACGTCTATAACGATATATATCCTAACCTAAGGCAACCTAACATCTCGGATGTCACATTTGACAACATTCCAGGCGTGTCGGTCCCTACGTCTCGGTGGTAACATTAATGCGTCTATAACGGCAACGTAACAACTCGGATGTAATATTTGACAACATTCCTGCCGTTTCGGACCCTACTTCTCGGTGGGAACAGTATATACGTCCATAACGTTATATATCCTAATCTAAGGCAACCTTACATCTCGGATGTAATATTCTACAACATTCCAGGCGTGTCGGACCTACTTCTCGGTGGGAACATTATATGCGTCTATAACGTTGTATATCCTAATCTAAGGCCACCTAACATCTCGGATGCAATATTTGACAACATTCCTGGCCTGTCGAACCCTACCTCCCGGAGGGAACAGTATATACGTCTGTAACGTCATATATCCTAACCTAAGGCAACCTAACATCTCGGATGTAACATTTGACAACATTCCAGGCGTGTCGGTCCCTACGTCTCGGTGGTAACATTACATGCGTCTATAACGTTATATATCCTAACCTAAGGCAACCTAACATCTCGGATGCGATATTTGACAACATTCCTGGCCTGTCGAACCCCACTTCTCGGAGGGAACAGTATATACGTCTATAACGGTATATATCCTAATCTAAGGCAACCTAACATCTCGGATGCAATATTTGACAACATTCCTGGCCTGTCGAACACTACTTCTCGGAGGGAACAGTATATACGTCTGTAACGTCATATATCCTAACCTAAGGCAACCTAACATGTCGTATGTAACATTTGACAACATTCCAGGCGTGTCGGTCCCTACGTCTCGGTGGTAACATTACATGCGTCTATAACGTTATATATCCTAACCTAAGGCGACCTATCATCTCGGATGCAATATTTGACAACATTCCTGGCCCGTCGAACCCTACTTCTCGGAGGGAACAGTATATACGTCTATAACGTCATATATCCGAACCTAAGGCAACCTAACATCTCGGATGTAACATTTGACAACATTCCTGGCCCGTCGAACCCTACTTCTCGGAGGGAACAGTATATATGTCTATAACAGTATATATCCTAACCTGAGGCAACCTAACATCTCGGATGTAACATTTGACAACATTCCAGGCGTGTCGGTCCCTACGTCTCGGTGGTAACATTACATGCGTCTATAACGGTATATATCCTAATCTAAGGCAACCTAACATCTCGGATGCAATATTTGACAACATTCCTGGCCCGTCGAACCCTACTTCACGGAGGGAACAGTATATACGTCTATAACGTCATATATCCTAACCTGAGGCAACCTAACATCGCGGATGTAACATTTGACAACATTCCATGCGTGTCGGTCCCTACGTCTCTGTGGTAACATTACATGCGTCTATAACGGTATATATCCTAATCTAAGGCAACCTAACATCTCGGGTGCAATATTTGACAACATTCCTGGCCTGTCGAACCCTACTTCTCGGTGGGAACAGTATATACGTCTATAACGATATATATCCTAACCTAAGGCAACCTAACATCTCGGATGTCACATTTGACAACATTCCAGGCGTGTCGGTCCCTACGTCTCGGTGGTAACATTACATGCGTCTATAACGTTATATATCCTAACCTAAGGCAACCTAACATCTCGGATGCGATATTTGACAACATTCCTGGCCTGTCGAACCGTACTTCTCGGAGGGAACAGTATATACGTCTATAACGTCATATATCCTAACCTGAGGCAACCTAACATCTCGGATGTAACATTTGACAACATTCCAGGCGTGTCGGTCCCTACGTCTCGGTGGTAACATTACATGCGTCTATAACGTTATATATCCTAACCTAAGGCAACCTAACATCTCGGATGCAATATTTGACAACATTCCTGGCCTGTCGAACCCTACTTCTCGGAGGGAACAGTATATACGTCTGTAGCGTCATATATCCTAACATAAGGCAACCTAACATCTCGGATGTAACATTTGACAACATTCCAGGCGTGTCGGTCCCTACGTGTCGGAGGTAACGTTACATGCGTCTATAACGTTATATATCCTAACCTAAGGCAACCTAACATCTCGGATGCAATATTTGGCAACATTCTTGGCCTGTCGAACCCTACTTCTCGGTGGGAACAGTATATACGTCTATAACGATATATATCCTAACCTAAGGCAACCTAACATCTCGGATGTCACATTTGACAACATTCCAGGCGTGTCGGTCTCTACGTCTCGGTGGTAACATTAATGCGTCTATAACGGCAACGTAACAACTCGGATGTAATATTTGACAACATTCCTGCCGTTTCGGACCCTACTTCTCGGTGGGAACAGTATATACGTCCATAACGTTATATATCCTAACCTAAGGCAACCTTACATCTCGGATGTAATATTCTACAACATTCCAGGCGTGTCGGACCTACTTCTCGGTGGGAACATTATATGCGTCTATAACGTTGTATATCCTAATCTAAGGCCACCTAACATCTCGGATGCAATATTTGACAACATTCCTGGCCTGTCGAACCCTACTTCCCGGAGGGAACAGTATATACGTCTGTAACGTCATGTATCCTAACCTAAGGCAACCTAACATCTCGGATGTAACATTTGACAACATTCCAGGCGTGTCGGTCCCTACGTCTCGGTGGTAACATTACATGCGTCTATAACGTTATATATCCTAACCTAAGGCGACCTATCATCTCGGATGCAATATTTGACAGCATTCCTGGCCCGTCGAACCCTACTTCTCGGAGGGAACAGTATATACGTCTATAACGTCATATATCCTAACCTAAGGCAACCTAACATCTCGGATGTAACATTTGACAACATTCCTGGCCCGTCGAACCCTACTTCTCGGAGGGAACAGTATATACGTCTATAACGTGATATATCCTAACCTGAGGCAACCTAACATCTCGGATGTAACATTTGACAACATTCCAGGCGTGTCGGTCCCTACGTCTCGGTGGTAACATTACATGCGTCTATAACGTTATATATCCTAACCTAAGGCAACCTAACATCTCGGATGCAATATTTGACAACATTCCTGGCCTGTCGAACCCTACCTCTCTGTGGGAACAGTATATACGTCTATAACGATATATATCCTAACCTAAGGCAACCTAACATCTCGGATGTCACATATGACAACATTCCAGGCGTGTCGGTCCCTACGACTCGGTGGTAACATTAATGCGTCTATAACGGCAACGTAACAACTCGGATGTAATATTTGACAACATTCCTGCCGTTTCGGACCCTACTTCTCGGTGGGAACAGTATATACGTCCATAACGTTATATATCCTAACCTAAGGCAACCTTACATCTCGGATGTAATATTCTACAACATTCCAGGCGTGTCGGACCTACTTCTCGGTGGGAACATTATATGCGTCTATAACGTTGTATATCCTAATCTAAGGCCACCTAACATCTCGGATGCAATATTTGACAATATTCCTGGCCTGTCGAACCCTACTTCTCGGAGGGAACAGTATATACGTCTGTGACGTCATATATACTAACCTAAGGCAACCTAACATCTCGGATGTAACATTTGACAACATTCCAGGCGTGTCGGTCCCTACGTCTCGGTGGTAACATTACATGCGTCTATAACGTTATATATCCTAACCTAAGGCAACCTAACATCTCGGATGCGATATTTGACAACATTCCTGGCCTGTCGAACCGTACTTCTCGGAGGGAACAGTATGTACGTCTATAACGTCATATATCCTAACCTGAGGCAACCTAACATCTCGGATGTAACATTTGACAACATTCCAGGCGTGTCGGTCCCTACGTCTCGGTGGTAACATTACATGCGTCTATAACGTTATATATCCTAACCTAAGGCAACCTAACACCTCGAATGCAAAATTTGACAACATTCCTGGCCTGTCGAACCCTACTTCTCGGAGGGAACTGTATATACGTCTGTAACGTCATATATCCTAACCTAAGGCAACCTGACATCTCGGATGTAATATTCTACAACCTTCCAGGCGTGTCGGACCCTACTTCTCGGTGGGAACATTATATGCGTCTATAACGGTATATATCATAATCTAAGGCAACCTAACATCTCGGATGCAATATTTGACAACATTCCTGGCCTGTCGAACCCTACTTCTCGGAGGGAACAGTATATACGTCTGTAACGTCATATATCCTAACCTAAGGCAACCTAACATGTCGGATGTAACATTTGACAACATTCCAGGCGTGTCGGTCCCTACGTCTCGGTGGTAACATTACATGCGTCTATAACGTTATATATCCTAACCTAAGGCGACCTATCATATCGGATGCAATATTTGACAACATTCCTGGCCCGTCGAACCCTACTTCTCGGAGGGAACAGTATATACGTCTATAACGTCATATATCCTAACCTAAGGCAACCTAACATCTCGGATGTAACATTTGACAACATTCCTGGCCCGTCGAACCCTACTTCTCGGAGGGAACAGTATATACGTCTATAACGTGATATATCCTAACCTGAGGCAACCTAACATCTCGGATGTAACATTTGACAACATTCCAGGCGTGTCGGTCCCTACGTCTCGGTGGTAACATTACATGCGTCTATAACGTTATATATCCTAACCTAAGGCAACCTAACATCTCGGATGCAATATTTGACAACATTCCTGGCCTGTCGAACCCTACCTCTCTGTGGGAACAGTATATACGTCTATAACAATATATATCCTAACCTAAGGCAACCTAACATCTCGGATGTCACATATGACAACATTCCAGGCGTGTCGGTCCCTACGACTCGGTGGTAACATTAATGCGTCTATAACGGCAACGTAACAACTCGGATGTAATATTTGACAACATTCCTGCCGTTTCGGAACCTACTTCTCGGTGGGAACAGTATATACGTCCATAACGTTATATATCCTAACCTAAGGCAACCTTACATCTCGCATGTAATATTCTACAACATTCCAGGCGTGTCGGACCTACTTCTCGGTGGGAACATTAGATGCGTCTATAACGTTGTATATCCTAATCTAAGACCACCTAACATCTCGGATGCAATATTTGACAATATTCCTGGCCTGTCGAACCCTACTTCTCGGAGGGAACAGTATGTACGTCTATAACGTCATATATCCTAACCTGAGGCAACCTAACATCTCGGATGTAACATTTGACAACATTCCAGGCGTGTCGGTCCCTACGTCTCGGTGGTAACATTACATGCGTCTATAACGTTATATATCCTAACCTAAGGCAACCTAACACCTCGAATGCAAAATTTGACAACATTCCTGGCCTGTCGAACCCTACTTCTCGGAGGGAACTGTATATACGTCTGTAACGTCATATATCCTAACCTAAGGCAACCTAACATCTCGGATGTCACATTTGACAACATTCCAGGCGTGTCGGTCTCTACGTCTCGGTGGTAACATTAATGCGTCTATAACGGCAACGTAACAACTCGGATGTAATATTTGACAACATTCCTGCCGTTTCGGACCCTACTTCTCGGTGGGAACAGTATATACGTCCATAACGTTATATATCCTAACCTAAGGCAACCTTACATCTCGGATGTAATATTCTACAACATTCCAGGCGTGTCGGACCTACTTCTCGGTGGGAACATTATATGCGTCTATAACGTTGTATATCCTAATCTAAGGCCACCTAACATCTCGGATGCAATATTTGACAACATTCCTGGCCTGTCGAACCCTACTTCCCGGAGGGAACAGTATATACGTCTGTAACGTCATATATCCTAACCTAAGGCAACCTAACATCTCGGATGTAACATTTGACAACATTCCAGGCGTGTCGGTCCCTACGTCTCGGTGGTAACATTACATGCGTCTATAACGTTATATATCCTAACCTAAGGCAACCTAACATCTCGGATGCGATATTTGACAACATTCCTGGCCTGTCGAACCGTACTTCTCGGAGGGAACAGTATGTACTTCTATAACGTCATATATTCTTACCTGAGGAAACCTAACATCTCGGATGCAATATTTGACAACATTCCTGGCCTGTCGAACCCCACTTGTCGGAGGGAACAGTATATACGTCTATAACGGTATATATCCTAATCTAAGGCAACCTAACATCTCGGATGCAATATTTGACAACATTCCTGGCCTGTCGAACACTACTTCTCGGAGGGAACAGTATATACGTCTGTAACGTCATATATCCTAACCTAAGGCAACCTAACATGTCGGATGTAACATTTGACAACATTCCAGGCGTGTCGGTCCCTACGTCTCGGTGGTAACATTACATGCGTCTATAACGTTATATATCCTAACCTAAGGCGACCTATCATCTCGGATGCAATATTTGACAACATTCCTGGCCCGTCGAACCCTACTTCTCGGAGGGAACAGTATATACGTCTATAACGTCATATATCCTAACCTAAGGCAACCTAACATCTCGGATGTAACATTTGACAACATTCCTGGCCCGTCGAACCCTACTTCTCGGAGGGAACAGTATATATGTCTATAACAGTATATATCCTAACCTGAGGCAACCTAACATCTCGGATGTAACATTTGACAACATTCCAGGCGTGTCGGTCCCTACGTCTCGGTGGTAACATTACATGCGTCTATAACGGTATATATCCTAATCTAAGGCAACCTAACATCTCGGATGCAATATTTGACAACATTCCTGGCCCGTCGAACCCTACTTCACGGAGGGAACAGTATATACGTCTATAACGATATATATCCTAACCTAAGGCAACCTAACATCTCGGATGTCACATTTGACAACATTCCAGGCGTGTCGGTCCCTACGTCTCGGTGGTAACATTAATGCGTCTATAACGGCAACGTAACAACTCGGATGTAATATTTGACAACATTCCTGCCGTTTCGGACCCTACTTCTCGGTGGGAACAGTATATACGTCCATAACGTTATATATCCTAACCTAAGGCAACCTTACATCTCGGAAGTAATATTCTACAACATTCCAGGCATGTCGGACCTACTTCTCGGTGGGAACATTATATGCGTCTATAACGTTGTATATCGTAATCTAAGGCCACCTAACATCTCGGATGCAATATTTGACAACATTCCTGGCCTGTCGAACCCTACTTCTCGGAGGGAACAGTATATACGTCTGTAACGTCATATATCCTAACCTAAGGCAACCTAACATCTCGGATGTAACATTTGACAACATTCCAGGCGTGTCGGTCCCTACGTCTCGGTGGTAACATTACATGCGTCTATAACGTTATATATCCTAACCTAAGGCGACCTAACATCTCGGATGCAATATTTGACAACATTCCTGGCCCGTCGAACCCTACTTCTCGGAGGGAACAGTATATACGTCTGTAACGTCATATATCCTAACGTAAGGCAACCTGACATCTCGGATGTATTATTCTACAACATTCCAGGCGTGTCGGACCCTACTTCTCGGTGGGAACATTACATGCGTCTATAACGTTGTATATCCTAATCTAAGGCAACCTAACATCTCGGATGCAATATTTGACAACATTCCTGGCCTGTCGAACCCTACTTCTCGGAGGGAACAGTATATACGTCTGTAGCGTCATATATCCTAACATAAGGCAACCTAACATCTCGGATGTAACATTTGACAACATTCCAGGCGTGTCGGTCCCTACGTCTCGGTGGTAACATTACATGCGTCTATAACGTTATATATCCTAACCTAAGGCAACCTAACATCTCGGATGCAATATTTGACAACATTCCTGGCCTGTCGAACCCTACTTCTCGGAGGGAACAGTATATACGTCTGTAGCGTCATATATCCTAACATAAGGCAACCTAACATCTCGGATGTAACATTTGACAACATTCCAGGCGTGTCGGTCCCTACGTGTCGGAGGTAACGTTACATGCGTCTATAACGTTATATATCCTAACATAAGGCAACCTAACATCTCGGATGTAACATTTGACAACATTCCAGGCGTGTCGGTCCCTACGTGTCGGAGGTAACGTTACATGCGTCTATAACGTTATATATCCTAACCTAAGGCAACCTAACATCTCGGATGCAATATTTGACAACATTCTTGGCCTGTCGAACCCTACTTCTCGGTGGGAACAGTATATACGTCTATAACGATATATATCCTAACCTAAGGCAACCTAACATCTCGGATGTCACATTTGACAACATTCCAGGCGTGTCGGTCCCTACGTCTCGGTGGTAACATTAATGCGTCTATAACGGCAACGTAACAACTCGGATGTAATATTTGACAACATTCCTGCCGTTTCGGACCCTACTTCTCGGTGGGAACAGTATATACGTCCATAACGTTATATATCCTAACCTAAGGCAACCTTACATCTCGGATGTAATATTCTACAACATTCCAGGCGTGTCGGACCTACTTCTCGGTGGGAACATTATATGCGTCTATAACGTTGTATATCCTAATCTAAGGCCACCTAACATCTCGGATGCAATATTTGACAACATTCCTGGCCTGTCGAACACTACTTCTCGGAGGGAACAGTATATACGTCTGTAACGTCATATATCCTAACCTAAGGCAACCTAACATGTCGGATGTAACATTTGACAACATTCCAGGCGTGTCGGTCCCTACGTCTCGGTGGTAACATTACATGCGTCTATAACGTTATATATCCTAACCTAAGGCGACCTATCATCTCGGATGCAATATTTGACAACATTCCTGGCCCGTCGAACCCTACTTCTCGGAGGGAACAGTATATACGTCTATAACGTCATATATCCTAACCTAAGGCAACCTAACATCTCGGATGTAACATTTGACAACATTCCTGGCCCGTCGAACCCTACTTCTCGGAGGGAACAGTATATATGTCTATAACAGTATATATCCTAACCTGAGGCAACCTAACATCTCGGATGTAACATTTGACAACATTCCAGGCGTGTCGGTCCCTACGTCTCGGTGGTAACATTACATGCGTCTATAACGGTATATATCCTAATCTAAGGCAACCTAACATCTCGGGTGCAATATTTGACAACATTCCTGGCCTGTCGAACCCTACTTCTCGGTGGGAACAGTATATACGTCTATAACGATATATATCCTAACCTAAGGCAACCTAACATCTCGGATGTCACATTTGACAACATTCCAGGCGTGTCGGTCCCTACGTCTCGGTGGTAACATTAATGCGTCTATAACGGCAACGTAACAACTCGGATGTAATATTTGACAACATTCCTGCCGTTTCGGACCCTACTTCTCGGTGGGAACAGTATATACGTCCATAACGTTATATATCCTAACCTAAGGCAACCTGACATCTCGGATGTAATATTCTACAACCTTCCAGGCGTGTCGGACCCTACTTCTCGGTGGGAACATTATATGCGTCTATAACGGTATATATCATAATCTAAGGCAACCTAACATCTCGGATGCAATATTTGACAACATTCCTGGCCTGTCGAACCGTACTTCTCGGAGGGAACAGTATATACGTCTGTAACGTCATATATCCTAACCTAAGGCAACCTAACATCTCGGATGCAATATTTGACAACATTCCTGGCCTGTCGAACACTACTTCTCGGAGGGAACAGTATATACGTCTGTAACGTCATATATCCTAACCTAAGGCAACCTAACATGTCGGATGTAACATTTGACAACATTCCAGGCGTGTCGGTCCCTACGTCTCGGTGGTAACATTACATGCGTCTATAACGTTATATATCCTAACCTAAGGCGACCTATCATCTCGGATGCAATATTTGACAACATTCCTGGCCCGTCGAACCCTACTTCTCGGAGGGAACAGTATATACGTCTATAACGTCATATATCCTAACCTAAGGCAACCTAACATCTCGGATGTAACATTTGACAACATTCCTGGCCCGTCGAACCCTACTTCTCGGAGGGAACAGTATATATGTCTATAACAGTATATATCCTAACCTGAGGCAACCTAACATCTCGGATGTAACATTTGACAACATTCCAGGCGTGTCGGTCCCTACGTCTCGGTGGTAACATTACATGCGTCTATAACGGTATATATCCTAATCTAAGGCAACCTAACATCTCGGATGCAATATTTGACAACATTCCTGGCCCGTCGAACCCTACTTCACGGAGGGAACAGTATATACGTCTATAATGTCATATATCCTAACCTGAGGCAACCTAACATCGCGGATGTAACATTTGACAACATTCCATGCGTGCCGGTCCCTACGTCTCTGTGGTAACATTACATGCGTCTATAACGGTATATATCCTAATCTAAGGCAACCTAACATCTCGGGTGCAATATTTGACAACATTCCTGGCCTGTCGAACCCTACTTCTCGGTGGGAACAGTATATACGTCTATAACGATATATATCCTAACCTAAGGCAACCTAACATCTCGAATGTCACATTTGACAACATTCCAGGCGTGTCGGTCCCTACGTCTCGGTGGTAACATTAATGCGTCTATAACGGCAACGTAACAACTCGGATGTAATATTTGACAACATTCCTGCCGTTTCGGACCCTACTTCTCGGTGGGAACAGTATATACGTCCATAACGTTATATATCCTAACCTAAGGCAACCTTACATCTCGGAAGTAATATTCTACAACATTCCAGGCATGTCGGACCTACTTCTCGGTGGGAACATTATATGCGTCTATAACGTTGTATATCCTAATCTAAGGCCACCTAACATCTCGGATGCAATATTTGACAACATTCCTGGCCTGTCGAACCCTACTTCCCGGAGGGAACAGTATATATGTCTGTAACGTCATATATCCTAACCTAAGGCAACCTGACATCTCGGATGTAATATTCTACAACCTTCCAGGCGTGTCGGACCCTACTTCTCGGTGGGAACATTATATGCGTCTATAACGGTATATATCATAATCTAAGGCAACCTAACATCTCGGATGCAATATTTGACAACATTCCTGGCCTGTCGAACCCTACTTCTCGGAGGGAACAGTATATACGTCTGTAACGTCATATATCCTAACCTAAGGCAACCTAACATCTCGGATGTAACATTTGACAACATTCCAGGCGTGTCGGTCCCTACGTCTCGGTGGTAACATTACATGCGTCTATAACGGTATATATCCTAATCTAAGGCCACCTAACATCTCGGATGCAATATTTGACAACATTCCTGGCCTGTCGAACCCTACTTCTCGGAGGGAACAGTATATACGTCTATAACGTTATATATCCTAACCTAAGGCAACCTGACATCTCGGATGTATTATTCTACAACATTCCAGGCGTGTCGGACCCTACTTCTCGGTGGGAACATTATATGCGTCTATAAAGGTATATATCCTAATCTAAGGCCACCTAACATCTCGGATGCAATATTTGACAAGATTCCTGGCCTGTCGAACCCTACTTCTCGGAGGGAACAGTATATACGTCTATAACGTTATATATCCTAACGTAAGGCAACCTGACATCTCGGATGTATTATTCTACAACATTCCAGGCGTGTCGGACCCTACTTCTCGGTGGGAACATTACATGCGTCTATAACGTTGTATATCCTAATCTAAGGCAACCTAACATCTCGGATGCAATATTTGACAACATTCCTGGCCTGTCGAACCCTACTTCTCGGAGGGAACAGTATATACGTCTGTAGCGTCATATATCCTAACATAAGGCAACCTAACATCTCGGATGTAACATTTGACAACATTCCAGGCGTGTCGGTCCCTACGTCTCGGTGGTAACATTACATGCGTCTATAACGTTATATATCCTAACCTAAGGCAACCTAACATCTCGGATGCAATATTTGACAACATTCCTGGCCTGTCGAACCCTACTTCTCGGAGGGAACAGTATATACGTCTGTAGCGTCATATATCCTAACATAAGGCAACCTAACATCTCGGATGTAACATTTGACAACATTCCAGGCGTGTCGGTCCCTACGTGTCGGAGGTAACGTTACATGCGTCTATAACGTTATATATCCTAACCTAAGGCAACCTAACATCTCGGATGCAATATTTGGCAACATTCTTGGCCTGTCGAACCCTACTTCTCGGTGGGAACAGTATATACGTCTATAATGATATATATCCTAACCTAAGGCAACCTAACATCTCGGATGTCACATTTGACAACATTCCAGGCGTGTCGGTCTCTACGTCTCGGTGGTAACATTAATGCGTCTATAACGGCAACGTAACAACTCGGATGTAATATTTGACAACATTCCTGCCGTTTCGGACCCTACTTCTCGGTGGGAACAGTATATACGTCCATAACGTTATATATCCTAACCTAAGGCAACCTTACATCTCGGATGTAATATTCTACAACATTCCAGGCGTGTCGGACCTACTTCTCGGTGGGAACATTATATGCGTCTATAACGTTGTATATCCTAATCTAAGGCCACCTAACATCTCGGATGCAATATTTGACAACATTCCTGGCCTGCCGAACCCTACTTCCCGGAGGGAACAGTATATACGTCTGTAACGTCATATATCCTAACCTAAGGCAACCTAACATCTCGGATGTAACATTTGACAACATTCCAGGCGTGTCGGTCCCTACGTCTCGGTGGTAACATTACATGCGTCTATAACGTTATATATCCTAACCTAAGGCAACCTAACATCTCGGATGCGATATTTGACAACATTCCTGGCCTGTCGAACCCTACTTCTCGGTGGGAACAGTATATACGTCTATAACGATATATATCCTAACCTAAGGCAACCTAACATCTCGGATGTCACATTTGACAACATTCCAGGCGTGTCGGTCCCTACGTCTCGGTGGTAACATTATTGCGTCTATAACGGCAACGTAACAACTCGGATGTAATATTTGACAACATTCCTGCCGTTTCGGACCCTACTTCTCGGTGGGAACAGTATATACGTCCATAACGTTATATATCCTAACCTAAGGCAACCTTACATCTCGGAAGTAATATTCTACAACATTCCAGGCATGTCGGACCTACTTCTCGGTGGGAACATTATATGCGTCTATAACGTTGTATATCCTAATCTAAGGCCACCTAACATCTCGGATGCAATATTTGACAACATTCCTGGCCTGTCGAACCCTACTTCCCGGAGGGAACAGTATATATGTCTGTAACGTCATATATCCTAACCTAAGGCAACCTGACATCTCGGATGTAATATTCTACAACCTTCCAGGCGTGTCGGACCCTACTTCTCGGTGGGAACATTATATGCGTCTATAACGGTATATATCATAATCTAAGGCAACCTAACATCTCGGATGCAATATTTGACAACATTCCTGGCCTGTCGAACCCTACTTCTCGGAGGGAACAGTATATACGTCTGTAACGTCATATATCCTAACCTGAGGCAACCTAACATCTCGGATGTAACATTTGACAACATTCCAGGCGTGTCGGTCCCTACGTCTCGGTGGTAACATTACATGCGTCTATAACGGTATATATCCTAATCTAAGGCCACCTAACATCTCGGATGCAATATTTGACAACATTCCTGGCCCGTCGAACCCTACTTCTCGGAGGGAACAGTATATACGTCTGTAACGTCATATATCCTAACGTAAGGCAACCTGACATCTCGGATGTATTATTCTACAACATTCCAGGCGTGTCGGACCCTACTTCTCGGTGGGAACATTACATGCGTCTATAACGTTGTATATCCTAATCTAAGGCAACCTAACATCTCGGATGCAATATTTGACAACATTCCTGGCCTGTCGAACCCTACTTCTCGGAGGGAACAGTATATACGTCTGTAGCGTCATATATCCTAACATAAGGCAACCTAACATCTCGGATGTAACATTTGACAACATTCCAGGCGTGTCGGTCCCTACGTCTCGGTGGTAACATTACATGCGTCTATAACGTTATATATCCTAACCTAAGGCAACCTAACATCTCGGATGCAATATTTGACAACATTCCTGGCCTGTCGAACCCTACTTCTCGGAGGGAACAGTATATACGTCTGTAGCGTCATATATCCTAACATAAGGCAACCTAACATCTCGGATGTAACATTTGACAACATTCCAGGCGTGTCGGTCCCTACGTGTCGGAGGTAACGTTACATGCGTCTATAACGTTATATATCCTAACATAAGGCAACCTAACATCTCGGATGTAACATTTGACAACATTCCAGGCGTGTCGGTCCCTACGTGTCGGAGGTAACGTTACATGCGTCTATAACGTTATATATCCTAACCTAAGGCAACCTAACATCTCGGATGCAATATTTGACAACATTCTTGGCCTGTCGAACCCTACTTCTCGGTGGGAACAGTATATACGTCTATAACGATATATATCCTAACCTAAGGCAACCTAACATCTCGGATGTCACATTTGACAACATTCCAGGCGTGTCGGTCCCTACGTCTCGGTGGTAACATTAATGCGTCTATAACGGCAACGTAACAACTCGGATGTAATATTTGACAACATTCCTGCCGTTTCGGACCCTACTTCTCGGTGGGAACAGTATATACGTCCATAACGTTATATATCCTAACCTAAGGCAACCTTACATCTCGGAAGTAATATTCTACAACATTCCAGGCATGTCGGACCTACTTCTCGGTGGGAACATTATATGCGTCTATAACGTTGTATATCCTAATCTAAGGCCACCTAACATCTCGGATGCAATATTTGACAACATTCCTGGCCTGTCGAACACTACTTCTCGGAGGGAACAGTATATACGTCTGTAACGTCATATATCCTAACCTAAGGCAACCTAACATGTCGGATGTAACATTTGACAACATTCCAGGCGTGTCGGTCCCTACGTCTCGGTGGTAACATTACATGCGTCTATAACGTTATATATCCTAACCTAAGGCGACCTATCATCTCGGATGCAATATTTGACAACATTCCTGGCCCGTCGAACCCTACTTCTCGGAGGGAACAGTATATACGTCTATAACGTCATATATCCTAACCTAAGGCAACCTAACATCTCGGATGTAACATTTGACAACATTCCTGGCCCGTCGAACCCTACTTCTCGGAGGGAACAGTATATATGTCTATAACAGTATATATCCTAACCTGAGGCAACCTAACATCTCGGATGTAACATTTGACAACATTCCAGGCGTGTCGGTCCCTACGTCTCGGTGATAACATTACATGCGTCTATAACGGTATATATCCTAATCTAAGGCAACCTAACATCTCGGATGCAATATTTGACAACATTCCTGGCCCGTCGAACCCTACTTCACGGAGGGAACAGTATATACGTCTATAATGTCATATATCCTAACCTGAGGCAACCTAACATCGCGGATGTAACATTTGACAACATTCCATGCGTGCCGGTCCCTACGTCTCTGTGGTAACATTACATGCGTCTATAACGGTATATATCCTAATCTAAGGCAACCTAACATCTCGGGTGCAATATTTGACAACATTCCTGGCCTGTCGAACCCTACTTCTCGGTGGGAACAGTATATACGTCTATAACGATATATATCCTAACCTAAGGCAACCTAACATCTCGAATGTCACATTTGACAACATTCCAGGCGTGTCGGTCCCTACGTCTCGGTGGTAACATTAATGCGTCTATAACGGCAACGTAACAACTCGGATGTAATATTTGACAACATTCCTGCCGTTTCGGACCCTACTTCTCGGTGGGAACAGTATATACGTCCATAACGTTATATATCCTAACCTAAGGCAACCTTACATCTCGGAAGTAATATTCTACAACATTCCAGGCATGTCGGACCTACTTCTCGGTGGGAACATTATATGCGTCTATAACGTTGTATATCCTAATCTAAGGCCACCTAACATCTCGGATGCAATATTTGACAACATTCCTGGCCTGTCGAACCCTACTTCCCGGAGGGAACAGTATATATGTCTGTAACGTCATATATCCTAACCTAAGGCAACCTGACATCTCGGATGTAATATTCTACAACCTTCCAGGCGTGTCGGACCCTACTTCTCGGTGGGAACATTATATGCGTCTATAACGGTATATATCATAATCTAAGGCAACCTAACATCTCGGATGCAATATTTGACAACATTCCTGGCCTGTCGAACCCTACTTCTCGGAGGGAACAGTATATACGTCTGTAACGTCATATATCCTAACCTAAGGCAACCTAACATCTCGGATGTAACATTTGACAACATTCCAGGCGTGTCGGTCCCTACGTCTCGGTGGTAACATTACATGCGTCTATAACGGTATATATCCTAATCTAAGGCCACCTAACATCTCGGATGCAATATTTGACAAGATTCCTGGCCTGTCGAACCCTACTTCTCGGAGGGAACAGTATATACGTCTATAACGTTATATATCCTAACGTAAGGCAACCTGACATCTCGGATGTATTATTCTACAACATTCCAGGCGTGTCGGACCCTACTTCTCGGTGGGAACATTACATGCGTCTATAACGTTGTATATCCTAATCTAAGGCAACCTAACATCTCGGATGCAATATTTGACAACATTCCTGGCCTGTCGAACCCTACTTCTCGGAGGGAACAGTATATACGTCTGTAGCGTCATATATCCTAACATAAGGCAACCTAACATCTCGGATGTAACATTTGACAACATTCCAGGCGTGTCGGTCCCTACGTCTCGGTGGTAACATTACATGCGTCTATAACGTTATATATCCTAACCTAAGGCAACCTAACATCTCGGATGCAATATTTGACAACATTCCTGGCCTGTCGAACCCTACTTCTCGGAGGGAACAGTATATACGTCTGTAGCGTCATATATCCTAACATAAGGCAACCTAACATCTCGGATGTAACATTTGACAACATTCCAGGCGTGTCGGTCCCTACGTGTCGGAGGTAACGTTACATGCGTCTATAACGTTATATATCCTAACCTAAGGCAACCTAACATCTCGGATGCAATATTTGGCAACATTCTTGGCCTGTCGAACCCTACTTCTCGGTGGGAACAGTATATACGTCTATAACGATATATATCCTAACCTAAGGCAACCTAACATCTCGGATGTCACATTTGACAACATTCCAGGCGTGTCGGTCTCTACGTCTCGGTGGTAACATTAATGCGTCTATAACGGCAACGTAACAACTCGGATGTAATATTTGACAACATTCCTGCCGTTTCGGACCCTACTTCTCGGTGGGAACAGTATATACGTCCATAACGTTATATATCCTAACCTAAGGCAACCTTACATCTCGGATGTAATATTCTACAACATTCCAGGCGTGTCGGACCTACTTCTCGGTGGGAACATTATATGCGTCTATAACGTTGTATATCCTAATCTAAGGCCACCTAACATCTCGGATGCAATATTTGACAACATTCCTGGCCTGCCGAACCCTACTTCCCGGAGGGAACAGTATATACGTCTGTAACGTCATATATCCTAACCTAAGGCAACCTAACATCTCGGATGTAACATTTGACAACATTCCAGGCGTGTCGGTCCCTACGTCTCGGTGGTAACATTACATGCGTCTATAACGTTATATATCCTAACCTAAGGCAACCTAACATCTCGGATGCGATATTTGACAACATTCCTGGCCTGTCGAACCCTACTTCTCGGTGGGAACAGTATATACGTCTATAACGATATATATCCTAACCTAAGGCAACCTAACATCTCGGATGTCACATTTGACAACATTCCAGGCGTGTCGGTCCCTACGTCTCGGTGGTAACATTATTGCGTCTATAACGGCAACGTAACAACTCGGATGTAATATTTGACAACATTCCTGCCGTTTCGGACCCTACTTCTCGGTGGGAACAGTATATACGTCCATAACGTTATATATCCTAACCTAAGGCAACCTTACATCTCGGAAGTAATATTCTACAACATTCCAGGCATGTCGGACCTACTTCTCGGTGGGAACATTATATGCGTCTATAACGTTGTATATCCTAATCTAAGGCCACCTAACATCTCGGATGCAATATTTGACAACATTCCTGGCCTGCCGAACCCTACTTCCCGGAGGGAACAGTATATATGTCTGTAACGTCATATATCCTAACCTAAGGCAACCTGACATCTCGGATGTAATATTCTACAACCTTCCAGGCGTGTCGGACCCTACTTCTCGGTGGGAACATTATATGCGTCTATAACGGTATATATCATAATCTAAGGCAACCTAACATCTCGGATGCAATATTTGACAACATTCCTGGCCTGTCGAACCCTACTTCTCGGAGGGAACAGTATATACGTCTGTAACGTCATATATCCTAACCTGAGGCAACCTAACATCTCGGATGTAACATTTGACAACATTCCAGGCGTGTCGGTCCCTACGTCTCGGTGGTAACATTACATGCGTCTATAACGGTATATATCCTAATCTAAGGCCACCTAACATCTCGGATGCAATATTTGACAACATTCCTGGCCTGTCGAACCCTACTTCTCGGAGGGAACAGTATATACGTCTATAACGTTATATATCCTAACCTAAGGCAACCTGACATCTCGGATGTATTATTCTACAACATTCCAGGCGTGTCGGACCCTACTTCTCGGTGGGAACATTATATGCGTCTATAAAGGTATATATCCTAATCTAAGGCCACCTAACATCTCGGATGCAATATTTGACAAGATTCCTGGCCTGTCGAACCCTACTTCTCGGAGGGAACAGTATATACGTCTATAACGTTATATATCCTAACGTAAGGCAACCTGACATCTCGGATGTATTATTCTACAACATTCCAGGCGTGTCGGACCCTACTTCTCGGTGGGAACATTACATGCGTCTATAACGTTGTATATCCTAATCTAAGGCAACCTAACATCTCGGATGCAATATTTGACAACATTCCTGGCCTGTCGAACCCTACTTCTCGGAAGGAGCAGTATATACGTCGATAACGGTATATATCATAATCTAAGGCAACCTAACATCTCGGATGTCACATTTGACAACATTCCAGGCGTGTCGGTCCCTACTTCCCGGAGGGAACAGTATATACGTCTGTAACGTCATATATCCTAACCTAAGGCAATCTAACATCTCGGATGTAACATTTGACAACATTCCAGGCGTGTCGGTCCCTACGTCTCGGTGGTAACATTACATGCGTCTATAACGTTATATATCCTAACCTAAGGCAACCTAACATCTCGGATGCGATATTTGACAACATTCCTGGCCTGTCGAACCGTACTTCTCGGAGGGAACAGTATATACGTCTATAACGTCATATATCCTAACCTGAGGCAACCTAACATCTCGGATGTAACATTTGACAACATACCAGGCGTGTCGGTCCCTACGTCTCGGTGGTAACATTACATGCGTCTATAACGTTATATATCCTAACCTAAGGCGACCTATCATCTCGGATGCAATATTTGACAACATTCCTGGCCCGTCGAACCCTACTTCTCGGAGGGAACAGTATATACGTCAATAACGTCATATATCCTAACCTAAGGCAACCGAACATCTCGGATGTAACATTTGACAACATTCCTGGCCCGTCGAACCCTACTTCTCGGAGGGAACAGTATATACGTCTATAACGTCATATATCCTAACCTGAGGCAACCTAACATCTCGGATGTAACATTTGACAACATTCCAGGCGTGTCGGTCCCTACGTCTCGGTGGTAACATTACATGCGTCTATAACGTTATATATCCTAACCTAAGGCGACCTAACATCTCGGATGCAATATTTGACAACATTCCTGGCCCGTCGAACCCTACTTCTCGGAGGGAACAGTATATACGTCTATAACGTCATATATCCTAACCTGAGGCAACCTAACATCTCGGATGTAACATTTGACAACATTCCAGGCGTGTCGGTCCCTACGTCTCGGTGGTAACATTACATGCGTCTATAACGTTATATATCCTAACCTAAGGCGACCTAACATCTCGGATGCAATATTTGACAACATTCCTGGCCCGTCGAACCCTACTTCTCGGAGGGAACAGTATATACGTCTATAACGTCATATATCCTAACCTGAGGCAACCTAACATCTCGGATGTAACATTTGACAACATTCCAGGCGTGTCGGTCCCTACGTCTCGGTGGTAACATTACATGCGTCTATAACGGTATATATCCTAATCTAAGGCCACCTAACATCTCGGATGCAATATTTGACAACATTCCTGGCCTGTCGAACCCTACTTCTCGGAGGGAACAGTATATACGTCTATAACGTTATATATCCTAACCTAAGGCAACCTGACATCTCGGATGTATTATTCTACAACATTCCAGGCGTGTCGGACCCTACTTCTCGGTGGGAACATTATATGCGTCTATAACGGTATATATCCTAATCTAAGGCCACCTAACATCTCGGATGCAATATTTGACAAGATTCCTGGCCTGTCGAACCCTACTTCGCGGAGGGAACAGTATATACGTCTATAACGTTATATATCCTAACCTAAGGCAACCTGACATCTCGGATGTATTATTCTACAACATTCTAGGCGTGTCGGACCCTACTTCTCGGTGGGAACATTATATGCGTCTATAACGTTGTATATCCTAATCTAAGGCAACCTAACATCTCGGATGCAATATTTGACAACATTCCTGGCCTGTCGAACCCTACTTCTCGGAAGGAGCAGTATATACGTCGATAACGGTATATATCATAATCTAAGGCAACCTAACATCTCGGATGTCACATTTGACAACATTCCAGGCGTGTCGGCCCCTACATCTCGGAGGGAACAGTATATACGTCTGTAGCGTCATATATCCTAACCTAAGGCAACCTAACATCTCGGATGTAACATTTGACAACATTCCAGGCGTGTCGGTCCCTACGTCTCGGTGGTAACATTACATGCGTCTATAACGGTATATATCCTAACCTAAGGCAACCTAACATCTCGGATGCAATATTTGACAACATTCCTGGCCTGTCAAACCGTACTTCTCGGAGGGAACAGTATATACGTCTATAACGTCATATATCCTAACCTGAGGCAACCTAACATCTCGGATGTAACATTTGACAACATTCCAGGCGTGTCGGTCCCTACGTCTCGGTGGTAACATTACATGCGTCTATAACGTTATATATCCTAACCTAAGGCGACCTATCATCTCGGATGTAACATTTGACAACATTCCTGGCCTGTCGAACCCTACTTCTCGGAGGGAACAGTATATACGTCTATAACGTTATATATCCTAACCTAAGGCAACCTGACATCTCGGATGTATTATTCTACAACATTCCAGGCGTGTCGGACCCTACTTCTCGGTGGGAACATTATATGCGTCTATAAAGGTATATATCCTAATCTAAGGCCACCTAACATCTCGGATGCAATATTTGACAAGATTCCTGGCCTGTCGAACCCTACTTCTCGGAGGGAACAGTATATACGTCTATAACGTTATATATCCTAACGTAAGGCAACCTGACATCTCGGATGTATTATTCTACAACATTCCAGGCGTGTCGGACCCTACTTCTCGGTGGGAACATTACATGCGTCTATAACGTTGTATATCCTAATCTAAGGCAACCTAACATCTCGGATGCAATATTTGACAACATTCCTGGCCTGTCGAACCCTACTTCTCGGAAGGAGCAGTATATACGTCGATAACGGTATATATCATAATCTAAGGCAACCTAACATCTCGGATGTCACATTTGACAACATTCCAGGCGTGTCGGTCCCTACTTCCCGGAGGGAACAGTATATACGTCTGTAACGTCATATATCCTAACCTAAGGCAATCTAACATCTCGGATGTAACATTTGACAACATTCCAGGCGTGTCGGTCCCTACGTCTCGGTGGTAACATTACATGCGTCTATAACGTTATATATCCTAACCTAAGGCAACCTAACATCTCGGATGCGATATTTGACAACATTCCTGGCCTGTCGAACCGTACTTCTCGGAGGGAACAGTATATACGTCTATAACGTCATATATCCTAACCTGAGGCAACCTAACATCTCGGATGTAACATTTGACAACATACCAGGCGTGTCGGTCCCTACGTCTCGGTGGTAACATTACATGCGTCTATAACGTTATATATCCTAACCTAAGGCGACCTATCATCTCGGATGCAATATTTGACAACATTCCTGGCCCGTCGAACCCTACTTCTCGGAGGGAACAGTATATACGTCAATAACGTCATATATCCTAACCTAAGGCAACCTAACATCTCGGATGTAACATTTGACAACATTCCTGGCCCGTCGAACCCTACTTCTCGGAGGGAACAGTATATACGTCTATAACGTCATATATCCTAACCTGAGGCAACCTAACATCTCGGATGTAACATTTGACAACATTCCAGGCGTGTCGGTCCCTACGTCTCGGTGGTAACATTACATGCGTCTATAACGTTATATATCCTAACCTAAGGCGACCTAACATCTCGGATGCAATATTTGACAACATTCCTGGCCCGTCGAACCCTACTTCTCGGAGGGAACAGTATATACGTCTATAACGTCATATATCCTAACCTGAGGCAACCTAACATCTCGGATGTAACATTTGACAACATTCCAGGCGTGTCGGTCCCTACGTCTCGGTGGTAACATTACATGCGTCTATAACGTTATATATCCTAACCTAAGGCGACCTAACATCTCGGATGCAATATTTGACAACATTCCTGGCCCGTCGAACCCTACTTCTCGGAGGGAACAGTATATACGTCTATAACGTCATATATCCTAACCTGAGGCAACCTAACATCTCGGATGTAACATTTGACAACATTCCAGGCGTGTCGGTCCCTACGTCTCGGTGGTAACATTACATGCGTCTATAACGGTATATATCCTAATCTAAGGCCACCTAACATCTCGGATGCAATATTTGACAACATTCCTGGCCTGTCGAACCCTACTTCTCGGAGGGAACAGTATATACGTCTATAACGTTATATATCCTAACCTAAGGCAACCTGACATCTCGGATGTATTATTCTACAACATTCCAGGCGTGTCGGACCCTACTTCTCGGTGGGAACATTATATGCGTCTATAACGGTATATATCCTAATCTAAGGCCACCTAACATCTCGGATGCAATATTTGACAAGATTCCTGGCCTGTCGAACCCTACTTCTCGGAGGGAACAGTATATACGTCTATAACGTTATATATCCTAAGCTAAGGCAACCTGACATCTCGGATGTATTATTCTACAACATTCCAGGTGTGTCGGACCCTACTTCTCGGTGGGAACATTATATGCGTCTATAACGTTGTATATCCTAATCTAAGGCAACCTAACATCTCGGATGCAATATTTGACAACATTCCTGGCCCGTCGAACCCTACTTCTCGGAGGGAACAGTATATATGTCTATAACAGTATATATCCTAACCTGAGGCAACCTCACATCTCGGATGTAACATTTGACAACATTCCTGGCCTGTCGAACCCTACTTCTCGGTGGGAACAGTATATACGTCTATAACGATATATATCCTAACCTAAGGCAACCTAACATCTCGGATGTCACATTTGACAACATTCCAGGCGTGTCGGTCCCTACGTCTCGGTGGTAACATTAATGCATCTATAACGGCAACGTAACAACTCGGATGTAATATTTGACAACATTCCTGCCGTTTCGGACCCTACTTCTCGGTGGGAACAGTATATACGTCCATAACGTTATATATCCTAACCTAAGGCAACCTTACATCTCGGAAGTAATATTCTACAACATTCCAGGCATGTCGGACCTACTTCTCGGTGGGAACATTATATGCGTCTATAACGTTGTATATCCTAATCTAAGGCCACCTAACATCTCGGATGCAATATTTGACAACATTCCTGGCCTGTCGAACCCTACTTCCCGGAGGGAACAGTATATATGTCTGTAACGTCATATATCCTAACCTAAGGCAACCTGACATCTCGGATGTAATATTCTACAACCTTCCAGGCGTGTCGGACCCTACTTCTCGGTGGGAACATTATATGCGTCTATAACGGTATATATCATAATCTAAGGCAACCTAACATCTCGGATGCAATATTTGACAACATTCCTGGCCTGTCGAACCCTACTTCTCGGAGGGAACAGTATATACGTCTGTAACGTCATATATCCTAACCTAAGGCAACCTAACATCTCGGATGTAACATTTGACAACATTCCAGGCGTGTCGGTCCCTACGTCTCGGTGGTAACATTACATGCGTCTATAACGTTATATATCCTAACCTAAGGCGACCTAACATCTCGGATGCAATATTTGACAACATTCCTGGCCCGTCGAACCCTCCTTCTCGGAGGGAACAGTATATACGTCTATAACGTCATATATCCTAACCTGAGGCAACCTAACATCTCGGATGTAACATTTGACAACATTCCAGGCGTGTCGGTCCCTACGTCTCGGTGGTAACATTACATGCGTCTATAACGGTATATATCCTAATCTAAGGCCACCTAACATCTCGGATGCAATATTTGACAACATTCCTGGCCCGTCGAACCCTACTTCTCGGAGGGAACAGTATATACGTCTATAACGTCATATATCCTAACCTGAGGCAACCTAACATCTCGGATGTAACATTTGACAACATTCCAGGCGTGTCGGACCCTACTTCTCGGTGGGAACATTACATGCGTCTATAACGTTGTATATCCTAATCTAAGGCAACCTAACATCTCGGATGCAATATTTGACAACATTCCTGGCCTGTCGAACCCTACTTCTCGGAAGGAGCAGTATATACGTCGATAACGGTATATATCATAATCTAAGGCAACCTAACATCTCGGATGTCACATTTGACAACATTCCAGGCGTGTCAGTCCCTACTTCCCGGAGGGAACAGTATATACGTCTGTAACGTCATATATCCTAACCTAAGGCAATCTAACATCTCGGATGTAACATTTGACAACATTCCAGGCGTGTCGGTCCCTACGTCTCGGTGGTAACATTACATGCGTCTATAACGTTATATATCCTAACCTAAGGCAACCTAACATCTCGGATGCGATATTTGACAACATTCCTGGCCTGTCGAACCGTACTTCTCGGAGGGAACAGTATATACGTCTATAACGTCATATATCCTTACCTGAGGCAACCTAACATCTCGGATGTAACATTTCACAACATTCCAGGCGTGTCGGTCCCTACGTCTCGGTGGTAACATTACATGCGTCTATAACGTTATATATCCTAACCTAAGGCGACCTATCATCTCGGATGCAATATTTGACAACATTCCTGGCCCGTCGAACCCTACTTCTCGGAGGGAACAGTATATACGTCAATAACGTCACATATCCTAACCTAAGGCCACCTAACATCTCGGATGCAATATTTGACAACATTCCTGGCCTGTCGAACCCTACTTCTCGGAGGGAACAGTATATACGTCTATAACGTTATATATCCTAACCTAAGGCAACCTGACATCTCGGATGTATTATTCTACAACATTCCAGGCGTGTCGGACCCTACTTCTCGGTGGGAACATTATATGCGTCTATAACGGTATATATCCTAATCTAAGGCCACCTAACATCTCGGATGCAATATTTGACAAGATTCCTGGCCTGTCGAACCCTACTTCTCGGAGGGAACAGTATATACGTCTATAACGTTATATATCCTAACCTAAGGCAACCTGACATCTCGGATGTATTATTCTACAACATTCCAGGCGTGTCGGACCCTACTTCTCGGTGGGAACATTACATGCGTCTATAACGTTGTATATCCTAATCTAAGGCAACCTAACATCTCGGATGCAATATTTGACAACATTCCTGGCCTGTCGAACCCTACTTCTCGGAAGGAGCAGTATATACGTCGATAACGGTATATATCATAATCTAAGGCAACCTAACATCTCGGATGTCACATTTGACAACATTCCAGGCGTGTCAGTCCCTACTTCCCGGAGGGAACAGTATATACGTCTGTAACGTCATATATCCTAACCTAAGGCAATCTAACATCTCGGATGTAACATTTGACAACATTCCAGGCGTGTCGGTCCCTACGTCTCGGTGGTAACATTACATGCGTCTATAACGTTATATATCCTAACCTAAGGCAACCTAACATCTCGGATGCGATATTTGACAACATTCCTGGCCTGTCGAACCGTACTTCTCGGAGGGAACAGTATATACGTCTATAACGTCATATATCCTTACCTGAGGCAACCTAACATCTCGGATGTAACATTTCACAACATTCCAGGCGTGTCGGTCCCTACGTCTCGGTGGTAACATTACATGCGTCTATAACGTTATATATCCTAACCTAAGGCGACCTATCATCTCGGATGCAATATTTGACAACATTCCTGGCCCGTCGAACCCTACTTCTCGGAGGGAACAGTATATACGTCAATAACGTCATATATCCTAACCTAAGGCCACCTAACATCTCGGATGCAATATTTGACAACATTCCTGGCCTGTCGAACCCTACTTCTCGGAGGGAACAGTATATACGTCTATAACGTTATATATCCTAACCTAAGGCAACCTGACATCTCGGATGTATTATTCTACAACATTCCAGGCGTGTCGGACCCTACTTCTCGGTGGGAACATTATATGCGTCTATAACGGTATATATCCTAATCTAAGGCCACCTAACATCTCGGATGCAATATTTGACAAGATTCCTGGCCTGTCGAACCCTACTTCTCGGAGGGAACAGTATATACGTCTATAACGTTATATATCCTAACCTAAGGCAACCTGACATCTCGGATGTATTATTCTACAACATTCCAGGCGTGTCGGACCCTACTTCTCGGTGGGAACATTACATGCGTCTATAACGTTGTATATCCTAATCTAAGGCAACCTAACATCTCGGATGCAATATTTGACAACATTCCTGGCCTGTCGAACCCTACTTCTCGGAAGGAGCAGTATATACGTCGATAACGGTATATATCATAATCTAAGGCAACCTAACATCTCGGATGTCACATTTGACAACATTCCAGGCGTGTCCGTCCCTACTTCCCGGAGGGAACAGTATATACGTCTGTAACGTCATATATCCTAACCTAAGGCAACCTAACATCTCGGATGTAACATTTGACAACATTCCAGGCGTGTCGGTCCCTACGTCTCGGTGGTAACATTACATGCGTCTATAACGTTATATATCCAAACCTAAGGCAACCTAACATCTCGGATGCGATATTTGACAACATTCCTGGCCTGTCGAACCGTACTTCTCGGAGGGAACAGTATATACGTCTATAACGTCATATATCCTAACCTGAGGCAACCTAACATCTCGGATGTAACATTTGACAACATTCCAGGCGTGTCGGTCCCTACGTCTCGGTGGTAACATTACATGCGTCTATAACGTTATATATCCTAACCTAAGGCGACCTATCATCTCGGATGCAATATTTGACAACATTCCTGGCCCGTCGAACCCTACTTCTCGGAGGGAACAGTATATACGTCTATAACGTCATATATCCTAACCTAAGGCAACCTAACATCTCGGATGTAACATTTGACAACATTCCAGGCGTGTCGGTCCCTACGTCTCGGTGGTAACATTACATGCGTCTATAACGTTATATATCCTGACCTAAGGCAACCTAACATCTCGGATGCAATATTTGACAACATTCCTGGCCTGTCGAACCCTACTTCTCGGAGGGAACAGTATATACGTCTATAACGTTATATATCCTAACCTAAGGCAACCTGACATCTCGGATGTATTATTCTACAACATTCCAGGCGTGTCGGACCCTACTTCTCGGTGGGAACATTATATGCGTCTATAACGGTATATATCCTAATCTAAGGCCACCTAACATCTCGGATGCAATATTTGACAAGATTCCTGGCCTGTCGAACCCTACTTCTCGGAGGGAACAGTATATACGTCTATAACGTTATATATCCTAACCTAAGGCAACCTGACATCCCGGATGTATTATTCTACAACATTCCAGGCGTGTCGGACCCTACTTCACGGTGGGAACATTATATGCGTCTATAACGTTGTATATCCTAATCTAAGGCAACCTAACATCTAGGATGCAATATTTGACAACATTCCTGGCCTGTCGAACCCTACTTCTCGGAAGGAGCAGTATATACGTCGATAACGGTATATATCATAATCTAAGGCAACCTAACATCTCGGATGTCACATTTGACAACATTCCAGGCGTGTCGGCCCCTACTTCTCGGAGGGAACAGTATATACGTCTGTAGCGTCGTATATCCTAACCTAAGGCAACCTAACATCTCGGATGTAACATTTGACAACATTCCAGGCGTGTCGGTCCCTACGTCTCGGTGGTAACATTACATGCGTCTATAACGGTATATATCCTAACCTAAGGCAACCTAACATCTCGGATGCAATATTTGACAACATTCCTGGCCTGTCAAACCGTACTTCTCGGAGGGAACAGTATATACGTCTATAACGTCATATATCCTAACCTGAGGCAACCTAACATCTCGGATGTAACATTTGACAACATTCCAGGCGTGTCGGTCCCTACGTCTCGGTGGTAACATTACATGCGTCTATAACGTTATATATCTTAACCTAAGGCGACCTAACATCTCGGATGCAATATTTGACAACATTCCTGGCCCGTCGAACCCTACTTCTCGGAGGGAACTGTATATACGTCTATAACGTCATATATCCTAATCTAAGGCAACCTAACATCTCGGATTTAACATTTGACAACATTCCAGGCGTGTCGGTCCCTACGTCTCGGTGGTAACATTACATGCGTCTATAACGTTATATATCCTAACCTAAGGCAACCTAACATCTCGGATGCAATATTTGACAACATTCCTGGCCTGTCGAACCCTACTTCTCGGAGGGAACAGTATATACGTCTATAACGTCATATATTCTTACCTGAGGCAACCTAACATCTCGGATGCAATATTTGACAACATTCCTGGCCTGTCGAAACCTACTTCTCGGAGGGAACACTATATACGTCTATAACGGAATATATCCTAATCTAAGGCAACCTAACATCTCGGATGCAATATTTGACAACATTCCTGGCCTGTCGAACACTACTTCTCGGAGGGAACAGTATATACGTCTGTAACGTCATATATCCTAACCTAAGGCAACCTAACATCTCGGATGTAACATTTGACAACATTCCAGGCGTGTCGGTCCCTACGTCTCGGTGGTAACATTACATGCGTCTATAACGTTATATATCCTAACCTAAGGCGACCTAACATCTCGGATGCAATATTTGACAACATTCCTGGCCCGTCGAACCCTACTTCTCGGAGGGAACAGTATATACGTCTATAACGTCATATATCCTAACCTAAGGCAACCTAACATCTCGGATGTAACATTTGACAACATTCCAGGCGTGTCGGTCCCTATGTCTCGGTGGTAACATTACATGCGTCTATAACGGTATATATCCTAATCTAAGGCCACCTAACATCTCGGATGCAATATTTGACAACATTCCTGGCCTGTCGAACCCTACTTCTCTGAGGGAACAGTATATACGTCTATAACGTCATATATCCTAACCTGAGGCAACCTAACATCTCGGATGTAACATTTGACAACATTCCAGGCGTGTCGGTCCCTACGTCTCGGTGGTAACATTACATGCGTCTATAACGTTATATATTCTAACCTAAGGCGACCTAACATCTCGGATGCAATATTTGACAACATTCCTGGCCCGTCGAACCCTACTTCTCGGAGGGAACAGTATATACGTCTATAACGTCATATATCCTAACCTGAGGCAACTTAACATCTCGGATGTAACATTTGACAACATTCCAGGCGTGTCGGTCCCTACGTCTCGGTGGTAACATTACATGCGTCTATAACGTTATATATCCTAACCTAAGGCGACCTAACATCTCGGATGCAATATTTGACAACATTCCTGGCCCGTCGAACCCTACTTCTCGGAGGGAACAGTATATACGTCTATAACGTCATATATCCTAACCTGAGGCAACCTAACATCTCGGATGTAACATTTGACAACATTCCAGGCGTGTCGGTCCCTACGTCTCGGTGGTAACATTACATGCGTCTATAACGGTATATATCCTAATCTAAGGCCACCTAACATCTCGGATGCAATATTTGACAACATTCCTGGCCTGTCGGACACTACTTCTCGGAGGGAACACTATATACGTCTGTAACGTCATACATCCTAACCTAAGGCAACCTAACATGTCGGATGTAACATTTGACAACATTCCAGGCGTGTCGGTCCCTACGTCTCGGTGGTTACATTACATGCGTCTATAACGTTATATATCCTAACCTAAGGCGATCTATCATCTCGGATGCAATATTTGACAACATTCCTGGCCCGTCGAACCCTACTTCTCGGAGGGAACAGTATATACGTCTATAACGTCATATATCCTAACCTAAGGCAACCTAACATCTCGGATGTAACATTTGACAACATTCCAGGCGTGTCGGTCCCTACGTCTCGGTGGTAACATTACATGCGTCTATAACGTTATATATCTTAACCTAAGGCGACCTAACATCTCGGATGCAATATTTGACAACATTCCTGGCCCGTCGAGCCCTACTTCTCGGAGGGAACTGTATATACGTCTATAACGTCATATATCCTAACCTAAGGCAACCTAACATCTCGGATGTAACATTTGTCAACATTCCAGGCGTGTCGGTCCCTACGTCTCGGTGGTAACATTACATGCGTCTATAGCGGTATATATCCTAATCTAAGGCCACCTAACATCTCGGATGCAATATTTGACAACATTCCTGGCCTGTCGAACCCTACTTCTCGGAGGGAACAGTATATACGTTTATAACGTTATATATCCTAACCTAAGGCAACCTGACATCTCGGATGTATTATTCTACAACATTCCAGGCGTGTCGGACCCTACTTCTCGGGGGGAACATTATATGCGTCTATAACGTTGTATATCCTAGTCTAAGGCAACCTAACATCTCGGATGCAATATTTGACAACATTCCTGGCCTGTCGAAACCTACTGCTCGGAGGGAACAGTATATACGTCTGTAGCGTCATATATCCTAACATAAGGCAACCTAACATCTCGGATGTAACATTTGACAACATTCCAGGCCTGTCCGTCCCTACGTGTCGGAGGTAGCATTACATGCGTCTATAACGTTATATATCCTAACCTAAGGCTGCCTGAAATCTCGGATGCAATATTTGACAACATTCCTGGCCCGTCGAACCCTACTTCTCGGAAGGAGCAGTATATACGTCGATAACGGTATATATCATAATCTAAGGCAACCTAACATCTCGGATGTCACATTTGACAACATTCCAGGCGTGTCCGTCCCTACTTCCCGGAGGGAACAGTATATACGTCTGTAACGTCATATATCCTAACCTAAGGCAACCTAACATCTCGGATGTAACATTTGACAACATTCCAGGCGTGTCGGTCCCTACGTCTCGGTGGTAACATTACATGCGTCTATAACGTTATATATCCAAACCTAAGGCAACCTAACATCTCGGATGCGATATTTGACAACATTCCTGGCCTGTCGAACCGTACTTCTCGGAGGGAACAGTATATACGTCTATAACGTCATATATCCTAACCTGAGGCAACCTAACATCTCGGATGTAACATTTGACAACATTCCAGGCGTGTCGGTCCCTACGTCTCGGTGGTAACATTACATGCGTCTATAACGTTATATATCCTAACCTAAGGCGACCTATCATCTCGGATGCAATATTTGACAACATTCCTGGCCCGTCGAACCCTACTTCTCGGAGGGAACAGTATATACGTCAATAACGTCATATATCCTAACCTAAGGCAACCTAACATCTCGGATGTAACATTTGACAACATTCCTGGCCTGTCGGACACTACTTCTCGGAGGGAACACTATATACGTCTGTAACGTCATATATCCTAACCTAAGGCAACCTAACATGTCGGATGTAACATTTGACTACATTCCAGGCGTGTCGGTCCCTACGTCTCGGTGGTAACATTACATGAGTCTATAACGTTATATATCCTAACCTAAGGCGATCTATCATCTCGGATGCAATATTTGACAACATTCCTGGCCCGTCGAACCCTACTTCTCGGAGGGAACAGTATATACGTCTATAACGTCATATATCCTAACCTAAGGCAACCTAACATCTCGGATGTAACATTTGACAACATTCCAGGCGTGTCGGTCCCTACGTCTCGGTGGTAACATTACATGCGTCTATAACGTTATATATCCTGACCTAAGGCAACCTAACATCTCGGATGCAATATTTGACAACATTCCTGGCCTGTCGAACCCTACTTCTCGGAGGGAACAGTATATACGTCTATAACGTTATATATCCTAACCTAAGGCAACCTGACATCTCGGATGTATTATTCTACAACATTCCAGGCGTGTCGGACCCTACTTCTCGGTGGGAACATTATATGCGTCTATAACGGTATATATCCTAATCTAAGGCCACCTAACATCTCGGATGCAATATTTGACAAGATTCCTGGCCTGTCGAACCCTACTTCTCGGAGGGAACTGTATATACGTCTATAACGTTATATATCCTAACCTAAGGCAACCTGACATCCCGGATGTATTATTCTACAACATTCCAGGCGTGTCGGACCCTACTTCTCGGTGGGAACATTATATGCGTCTATAACGTTGTATATCCTAATCTAAGGCAACCTAACATCTCGGATGCAATATTTGACAACATTCCTGGCCTGTCGAACCCTACTTCTCGGAAGGAGCAGTATATACGTCGATAACGGTATATATCATAATCTAAGGCAACCTAACATCTCGGATGTCACATTTGACAACATTCCAGGCGTGTCGGCCCCTACTTCTCGGAGGGAACAGTATATACGTCTGTAGCGTCGTATATCCTAACCTAAGGCAACCTAACATCTCGGATGTAACATTTGACAACATTCCAGGCGTGTCGGTCCCTACGTCTCGGTGGTAACATTACATGCGTCTATAACGGTATATATCCTAACCTAAGGCAACCTAACATCTCGGATGCAATATTTGACAACATTCCTGGCCTGTCAAACCGTACTTCTCGGAGGGAACAGTATATACGTCTATAACGTCATATATCCTAACCTGAGGCAACCTAACATCTCGGATGTAACATTTGACAACATTCCAGGCGTGTCGGTCCCTACGTCTCGGTGGTAACATTACATGCGTCTATAACGTTATATATCTTAACCTAAGGCGACCTAACATCTCGGATGCAATATTTGACAACATTCCTGGCCCGTCGAACCCTACTTCTCGGAGGGAACTGTATATACGTCTATAACGTCATATATCCTAATCTAAGGCAACCTAACATCTCGGATGTAACATTTGACAACATTCCAGGCGTGTCGGTCCCTACGTCTCGGTGGTAACATTACATGCGTCTATAACGTTATATATCCTAACCTAAGGCAACCTAACATCTCGGATGCAATATTTGACAACATTCCTGGCCTGTCGAACCCTACTTCTCGGAGGGAACAGTATATACGTCTATAACGTCATATATTCTTACCTGAGGCAACCTAACATCTCGGATGCAATATTTGACAACATTCCTGGCCTGTCGAAACCTACTTCTCGGAGGGAACACTATATACGTCTATAACGGAATATATCCTAATCTAAGGCAACCTAACATCTCGGATTTAACATTTGACAACATTCCAGGCGTGTCGGTCCCTACGTCTCGGTGGTAACATTACATGCGTCTATAACGTTATATATCCTAACCTAAGGCAACCTAACATCTCGGATGCAATATTTGACAACATTCCTGGCCTGTCGAACCCTACTTCTCGGAGGGAACAGTATATACGTCTATAACGTCATATATTCTTACCTGAGGCAACCTAACATCTCGGATGCAATATTTGACAACATTCCTGGCCTGTCGAAACCTACTTCTCGGAGGGAACACTATATACGTCTATAACGGAATATATCCTAATCTAAGGCAACCTAACATCTCGGATGCAATATTTGACAACATTCCTGGCCTGTCGAACACTACTTCTCGGAGGGAACAGTATATACGTCTGTAACGTCATATATCCTAACCTAAGGCAACCTAACATCTCGGATGTAACATTTGACAACATTCCAGGCGTGTCGGTCCCTACGTCTCGGTGGTAACATTACATGCGTCTATAACGTTATATATCCTAACCTAAGGCGACCTAACATCTCGGATGCAATATTTGACAACATTCCTGGCCCGTCGAACCCTACTTCTCGGAGGGAACAGTATATACGTCTATAACGTCATATATCCTAACCTAAGGCAACCTAACATCTCGGATGTAACATTTGACAACATTCCAGGCGTGTCGGTCCCTATGTCTCGGTGGTAACATTACATGCGTCTATAACGGTATATATCCTAATCTAAGGCCACCTAACATCTCGGATGCAATATTTGACAACATTCCTGGCCTGTCGAACCCTACTTCTCTTAGGGAACAGTATATACGTCTATAACGTCATATATCCTAACCTGAGGCAACCTAACATCTCGGATGTAACATTTGACAACATTCCAGGCGTGTCGGTCCCTACGTCTCGGTGGTAACATTACATGCGTCTATAACGTTATATATTCTAACCTAAGGCGACCTAACATCTCGGATGCAATATTTGACAACATTCCTGGCCCGTCGAACCCTACTTCTCGGAGGGAACAGTATATACGTCTATAACGTCATATATCCTAACCTGAGGCAACTTAACATCTCGGATGTAACATTTGACAACATTCCAGGCGTGTCGGTCCCTACGTCTCGGTGGTAACATTACATGCGTCTATAACGTTATATATCCTAACCTAAGGCGACCTAACATCTCGGATGCAATATTTGACAACATTCCTGGCCCGTCGAACCCTACTTCTCGGAGGGAACAGTATATACGTCTATAACGTCATATATCCTAACCTGAGGCAACCTAACATCTCGGATGTAACATTTGACAACATTCCAGGCGTGTCGGTCCCTACGTCTCGGTGGTAACATTACATGCGTCTATAACGGTATATATCCTAATCTAAGGCCACCTAACATCTCGGATGCAATATTTGACAACATTCCTGGCCTGTCGGACCCTACTTCTCGGAGGGAACAGTATATACGTCTATAACGTTATATATCCTAACCTAAGGCAACCTGACATCTCGGATGTATTATTCTACAACATTCCAGGCGTGTCGGACCCTACTTCTCGGTGGTAACATTACATGCGTCTATAACGTTATATATCCTAACCTAAGGCGACCTATCATCTCGGATGCAATATTTGACAACATTCCTGGCCCGTCGAACCCTACTTCTCGGAGGGAACAGTATATACGTCAATAACGTCATATATCCTAACCTAAGGCAACCTAACATCTCGGATGTAACATTTGACAACATTCCTGGCCCGTCGAACCCTACTTCTCGGAGGGAACAGTATATACGTCTATAACGTCATATATCCTAACCTGAGGCAACCTAACATCTCGGATGCAATATTTGACAACATTCCTGGCCTGTCGGACACTACTTCTCGGAGGGAACACTATATACGTCTGTAACGTCATACATCCTAACCTAAGGCAACCTAACATGTCGGATGTAACATTTGACAACATTCCAGGCGTGTCGGTCCCTACGTCTCGGTGGTTACATTACATGCGTCTATAACGTTATATATCCTAACCTAAGGCGATCTATCATCTCGGATGCAATATTTGACAACATTCCTGGCCCGTCGAACCCTACTTCTCGGAGGGAACAGTATATACGTCTATAACGTCATATATCCTAACCTAAGGCAACCTAACATCTCGGATGTAACATTTGACAACATTCCAGGCGTGTCGGTCCCTACGTCTCGGTGGTAACATTACATGCGTCTATAACGTTATATATCTTAACCTAAGGCGACCTAACATCTCGGATGCAATATTTGACAACATTCCTGGCCCGTCGAGCCCTACTTCTCGGAGGGAACTGTATATACGTCTATAACGTCATATATCCTAACCTAAGGCAACCTAACATCTCGGATGTAACATTTGTCAACATTCCAGGCGTGTCGGTCCCTACGTCTCGGTGGTAACATTACATGCGTCTATAGCGGTATATATCCTAATCTAAGGCCACCTAACATCTCGGATGCAATATTTGACAACATTCCTGGCCTGTCGAACCCTACTTCTCGGAGGGAACAGTATATACGTTTATAAGGTTATATATCCTAACCTAAGGCAACCTGACATCTCGGATGTATTATTCTACAACATTCCAGGCGTGTCGGACCCTACTTCTCGGGGGGAACATTATATGCGTCTATAACGTTGTATATCCTAGTCTAAGGCAACCTAACATCTCGGATGCAATATTTGACAACATTCCTGGCCTGTCGAAACCTACTGCTCGGAGGGAACAGTATATACGTCTGTAGCGTCATATATCCTAACATAAGGCAACCTAACATCTCGGATGTAACATTTGACAACATTCCAGGCCTGTCCGTCCCTGCGTGTCGGAGGTAGCATTACATGCGTCTATAACGTTATATATCCTAACCTAAGGCTGCCTAAAATCTCGGATGCAATATTTGACAACATTCCTGGCCCGTCGAACCCTACTTCTCGGAAGGAGCAGTATATACGTCGATAACGGTATATATCATAATCTAAGGCAACCTAACATCTCGGATGTCACATTTGACAACATTCCAGGCGTGTCCGTCCCTACTTCCCGGAGGGAACAGTATATACGTCTGTAACGTCATATATCCTAACCTAAGGCAACCTAACATCTCGGATGTAACATTTGACAACATTCCAGGCGTGTCGGTCCCTACGTCTCGGTGGTAACATTACATGCGTCTATAACGTTATATATCCAAACCTAAGGCAACCTAACATCTCGGATGCGATATTTGACAACATTCCTGGCCTGTCGAACCGTACTTCTCGGAGGGAACAGTATATACGTCTATAACGTCATATATCCTAACCTGAGGCAACCTAACATCTCGGATGTAACATTTGACAACATTCCAGGCGTGTCGGTCCCTACGTCTCGGTGGTAACATTACATGCGTCTATAACGTTATATATCCTAACCTAAGGCGACCTATCATCTCGGATGCAATATTTGACAACATTCCTGGCCCGTCGAACCCTACTTCTCGGAGGGAACAGTATATACGTCAATAACGTCATATATCCTAACCTAAGGCAACCTAACATCTCGGATGTAACATTTGACAACATTCCTGGCCTGTCGGACACTACTTCTCGGAGGGAACACTATATACGTCTGTAACGTCATATATCCTAACCTAAGGCAACCTAACATGTCGGATGTAACATTTGACTACATTCCAGGCGTGTCGGTCCCTACGTCTCGGTGGTAACATTACATGAGTCTATAACGTTATATATCCTAACCTAAGGCGATCTATCATCTCGGATGCAATATTTGACAACATTCCTGGCCCGTCGAACCCTACTTCTCGGAGGGAACAGTATATACGTCTATAACGTCATATATCCTAACCTAAGGCAACCTAACATCTCGGATGTAACATTTGACAACATTCCAGGCGTGTCGGTCCCTACGTCTCGGTGGTAACATTACACGCGTCTATAACGTTATATATCCTGACCTAAGGCAACCTAACATCTCGGATGCAATATTTGACAACATTCCTGGCCTGTCGAACCCTACTTCTCGGAGGGAACAGTATATACGTCTATAACGTTATATATCCTAACCTAAGGCAACCTGACATCTCGGATGTATTATTCTACAACATTCCAGGCGTGTCGGACCCTACTTCTCGGTGGGAACATTATATGCGTCTATAACGGTATATATCCTAATCTAAGGCCACCTAACATCTCGGATGCAATATTTGACAAGATTCCTGGCCTGTCGAACCCTACTTCTCGGAGGGAACTGTATATACGTCTATAACGTTATATATCCTAACCTAAGGCAACCTGACATCCCGGATGTATTATTCTACAACATTCCAGGCGTGTCGGACCCTACTTCTCGGTGGGAACATTATATGCGTCTATAACGTTGTATATCCTAATCTAAGGCAACCTAACATCTCGGATGCAATATTTGACAACATTCCTGGCCTGTCGAACCCTACTTCTCGGAAGGAGCAGTATATACGTCGATAACGGTATATATCATAATCTAAGGCAACCTAACATCTCGGATGTCACATTTGACAACATTCCAGGCGTGTCGGCCCCTACTTCTCGGAGGGAACAGTATATACGTCTGTAGCGTCGTATATCCTAACCTAAGGCAACCTAACATCTCGGATGTAACATTTGACAACATTCCAGGCGTGTCGGTCCCTACGTCTCGGTGGTAACATTACATGCGTCTATAACGGTATATATCCTAACCTAAGGCAACCTAACATCTCGGATGCAATATTTGACAACATTCCTGGCCTGTCAAACCGTACTTCTCGGAGGGAACAGTATATACGTCTATAACGTCATATATCCTAACCTGAGGCAACCTAACATCTCGGATGTAACATTTGACAACATTCCAGGCGTGTCGGTCCCTACGTCTCGGTGGTAACATTACATGCGTCTATAACGTTATATATCTTAACCTAAGGCGACCTAACATCTCGGATGCAATATTTGACAACATTCCTGGCCCGTCGAACCCTACTTCTCGGAGGGAACTGTATATACGTCTATAACGTCATATATCCTAATCTAAGGCAACCTAACATCTCGGATGTAACATTTGACAACATTCCAGGCGTGTCGGTCCCTACGTCTCGGTGGTAACATTACATGCGTCTATAACGTTATATATCCTAACCTAAGGCAACCTAACATCTCGGATGCAATATTTGACAACATTCCTGGCCTGTCGAACCCTACTTCTCGGAGGGAACAGTATATACGTCTATAACGTCATATATTCTTACCTGAGGCAACCTAACATCTCGGATGCAATATTTGACAACATTCCTGGCCTGTCGAAACCTACTTCTCGGAGGGAACACTATATACGTCTATAACGGAATATATCCTAATCTAAGGCAACCTAACATCTCGGATGCAATATTTGACAACATTCCTGGCCTGTCGAACACTACTTCTCGGAGGGAACAGTATATACGTCTGTAACGTCATATATCCTAACCTAAGGCAACCTAACATCTCGGATGTAACATTTGACAACATTCCAGGCGTGTCGGTCCCTACGTCTCGGTGGTAACATTACATGCGTCTATAACGTTATATATCCTAACCTAAGGCGACCTAACATCTCGGATGCAATATTTGACAACATTCCTGGCCCGTCGAACCCTACTTCTCGGAGGGAACAGTATATACGTCTATAACGTCATATATCCTAACCTAAGGCAACCTAACATCTCGGATGTAACATTTGACAACATTCCAGGCGTGTCCGTCCCTACGTGTCGGAGGTAGCATTACATGCGTCTATAACGTTATATATCCTAACCTAAGGCTGCCTAAAATCTCGGATGCAATATTTGACAACATTCCTGGCCCGTCGAACCCTACTTCTCGGTGGTAACATTATATGCGTCTATAACGGTATATATCCTAATCTAAGGCAACCTAACATCTCGGATGCAATATTTGACAACATTCCTGACCTGTCGAACCCTACTTCTCGGAGGGAACAGTATATACGTCTATAACATTATATATCCTAACCTTAGGCAACCTGACATCTCGGATGTATTATTCTACAACATTCCAGGCGTGTCGGACCCTACTTCTCGGTGGGAACATTATATGCGTCTATAACGTTGTATATCCTAATCTAAGGCAACCTAACATCTCGGATGCTATATTTGACAACATTCCTGTCCTGTCGAACCCTACTTCTCGGAGGGAACAGTATATACGTCTATAACGGTATATATCATAATCTAAGGCAACCTAACATCTCGGATGCAATATTTGACAACATTCCTGGCCTGTCGAACCCTACTTCTCGGAGGGAACAGTATATACGTCTATAACGTTATATATCCTAACCTAAGGCAACCTAACATCTCGGATGTAACATTTGACAACATTCCAGGCGTGTCGGTCCATACGTCTCGGTGGTAACATTACATGCGTCTATAACGGTATATATCCTAATCTTAGGCAACCTAACATCTCGGATGTAACATTTGACAACATTCCAGGCGTGTCGGTCCCTACGTCTCGGTGGTAACATTACATGCGTCTATAACGTTATATATCCTAACCTAAGGCGACCTAACATCTCGGATGCAATATTTGACAACATTCCTGGCCCGTCGAACCCTACTTCTCGGAGGGAACAGTATATACGTCTATAACGTCATATATCCTAACCTAAGGTAACCTAACATCTCGGATGTAACATTTGACAACATTCCAGGCGTGTCGGTCCCTATGTCTCGGTGGTAACATTACATGCGTCTATAACGGTATATATCCCAATCTAAGGCCACCTAACATCTCGGATGCAATATTTGACAACATTCCTGGCCTGTCGAAACCTACTTCTCTGAGGGGACAGTATATACGTCTATAACGTCATATATCCTATCCTGAGGCAACCTAACATCTCGGATGTAACATTTGACAACATTCCAGGCGTGTCGGACCATACGTCTCGGTGGTAACATTATATGCGTCTATAACGGTATATATCCTAATCTAAGGCCACCTAACATCTCGGATGCAATATTTGACAAGATTCCTGGCCTGTCGAACCCTACTTCTCGGAGGGAACAGTATATACGTCTATAACGTTATATATCCTAACCTAAGGCAACCTGACATCTCGGATGTATTATTCTACAACATTCCAGGCGTGTCGGACCCTACTTCTCGGTGGGAACATTATATGCGTCTATAACGTTGTATATCCTAATCTAAGGCAACCTAACATCTCGGATGCAATATTTGACAACATTCCTGGCCTGTCGAACCCTACTTCTCGGAAGGAGCAGTATATACGTCGATAACGGTATATATCATAATCTAAGGCAACCTAACATCTCGGATGTCACATTTGACAACATTCCAGGCGTGTCGGCCCCTACTTCTCGGAGGGAACAGTATATACGTCTGTAGCGTCATATATCCTAACCTAAGGCAACCTAACATCTCGGATGTAACATTTGACAACATTCCAGGCGTGTCGGTCCCTACGTCTCGGTGGTAACATTACATGCGTCTATAACGGTATATATCCTAACCTAAGGCAACCTAACATCTCGGATGCAATATTTGACAACATTCCTGGCCTGTCAAACCGTACTTCTCGGAGGGAACAGTATATACGTCTATAACGTCATATATCCTAACCTGAGGCAACCTAACATCTCGGATGTAACATTTGACAACATTCCAGGCGTGTCGGTCCCTACGTCTCGGTGGTAACATTACATGCGTCTATAACGTTATATATCCTAACCTAAGGCAACCTAACATCTCGGATGCAATATTTGACAACATTCCTGGCCTGTCGAACCGTACTTCTCGGAGGGAACAGTATATACGTCTATAACGTCATATATCCTATCCTGAGGCAACCTAACATCTCGGATGTAACATTTGACAACATTCCAGGCGTGTCGGTCCCTACGTCTCGGTGGTAACATTACATGCGTCTATAACGTTATATATCCTAACCTAAGGCAACCTAACATCTCGGATGCAATATTTGACAACATTCCTGGCCTGTCGAACCCTACTTCTCGGAGGGAACAGTATATACGTCTATAACGTCATATATTCTTACCTGAGGCAACCTAACATCTCGGATGCAATATTTGACAACATTCCTGGCCTGTCGAAACCTACTTCTCGGAGGGAACACTATATACGTCTATAACGGAATATATCCTAATCTAAGGCAACCTAACATCTCGGATGCAATATTTGACAACATTCCTGGCCTGTCGAACACTACTTCTCGGAGGGAACAGTATATACGTCTGTAACGTCATATATCCTAACCTAAGGCAACCTAACATCTCGGATGTAACATTTGACAACATTCCAGGCGTGTCGGTCCCTACGTCTCGGTGGTAACATTACATGCGTCTATAACGTTATATATCCTAACCTAAGGCGACCTAACATCTCGGATGCAATATTTGACAACATTCCTGGCCCGTCGAACCCTACTTCTCGGAGGGAACAGTATATACGTCTATAACGTCATATATCCTAACCTGAGGCAACCTAACATCTCGGATGTAACATTTGACAACATTCCAGGCGTGTCGGTCCCTACGTCTCGGTGGTAACATTACATGCGTCTATAACGTTATATATCTTAACCTAAGGCGACCTAACATCTCGGATGCAATATTTGACAACATTCCTGGCCCGTCGAACCCTACTTCTCGGAGGGAACTGTATATACGTCTATAACGTCATATATCCTAACCTAAGGCAACCTAACATCTCGGATGTAACATTTGACAACATTCCAGGCGTGTCGGTCCCTATGTCTCGGTGGTAACATTACATGCGTCTATAACGGTATATATCCTAATCTAAGGCCACCTAACATCTCGGATGCAATATTTGACAAGATTCCTGGCCTGTCGAACCCTACTTCTCGGAGGGAACAGTATATACGTCTATAACGTTATATATCCTAACCTAAGGCAACCTGACATCTCGGATGTATTATTCTACAACATTCCAGGCGTGTCGGACCCTACTTCTCGGTGGGAACATTATATGCGTCTATAACGTTGTATATCCTAATCTAAGGCAACCTAACATCTCGGATGCAATATTTGACAACATTCCTGGCCTGTCGAACCCTACTTCTCGGAAGGAGCAGTATATACGTCGATAACGGTATGTATCATAATCTAAGGCAACCTAACATCTCGGATGTCACATTTGACAACATTCCAGGCGTGTCGGTCCCTATGTCTCGGTGGTAACATTACATGCGTCTATAACGGTATATATCCTAATCTAAGGCCACCTAACATCTCGGATGCAATATTTGACAACATTCCTGGCCTGTCGGACCCTACTTCTCGGAGGGAACAGTATATACGTCTATAACGTTATATATCCTAACCTAAGGCAACCTGACATCTCGGATGTATTATTCTACAACATTCCAGGCGTGTCGGACCCTACTTCTCGGTGGTAACATTACATGCGTCTATAACGTTATATATCCTAACCTAAGGCGACCTATCATCTCGGATGCAATATTTGACAACATTCCTGGCCCGTCGAACCCTACTTCTCGGAGGGAACAGTATATACGTCAATAACGTCATATATCCTAACCTAAGGCAACCTAACATCTCGGATGTAACATTTGACAACATTCCTGGCCCGTCGAACCCTACTTCTCGGAGGGAACAGTATATACGTCTATAACGTCATATATCCTAACCTGAGGCAACCTAACATCTCGGATGCAATATTTGACAACATTCCTGGCCTGTCGGACACTACTTCTCGGAGGGAACACTATATACGTCTGTAACGTCATATATCCTAACCTAAGGCAACCTAACATGTCGGATGTAACATTTGACAACATTCCAGGCGTGTCGGTCCCTACGTCTCGGTGGTTACATTACATGCGTCTATAACGTTATATATCCTAACCTAAGGCGATCTATCATCTCGGATGCAATATTTGACAACATTCCTGGCCCGTCGAACCCTACTTCTCGGAGGGAACAGTATATACGTCTATAACGTCATATATCCTAACCTAAGGCAACCTAACATCTCGGATGTAACATTTGACAACATTCCAGGCGTGTCGGTCCCTACGTCTCGGTGGTAACATTACATGCGTCTATAACGTTATATATCTTAACCTAAGGCGACCTAACATCTCGGATGCAATATTTGACAACATTCCTGGCCCGTCGAGCCCTACTTCTCGGAGGGAACTGTATATACGTCTATAACGTCATATATCCTAACCTAAGGCAACCTAACATCTCGGATGTAACATTTGTCAACATTCCAGGCGTGTCGGTCCCTACGTCTCGGTGGTAACATTACATGCGTCTATAGCGGTATATATCCTAATCTAAGGCCACCTAACATCTCGGATGCAATATTTGACAACATTCCTGGCCTGTCGAACCCTACTTCTCGGAGGGAACAGTATATACGTTTATAACGTTATATATCCTAACCTAAGGCAACCTGACATCTCGGATGTATTATTCTACAACATTCCAGGCGTGTCGGACCCTACTTCTCGGGGGGAACATTATATGCGTCTATAACGTTGTATATCCTAGTCTAAGGCAACCTAACATCTCGGATGCAATATTTGACAACATTCCTGGCCTGTCGAAACCTACTGCTCGGAGGGAACAGTATATACGTCTGTAGCGTCATATATCCTAACATAAGGCAACCTAACATCTCGGATGTAACATTTGACAACATTCCAGGCGTGTCCGTCCCTACGTGTCGGAGGTAGCATTACATGCGTCTATAACGTTATATATCCTAACCTAAGGCTGCCTAAAATCTCGGATGCAATATTTGACAACATTCCTGGCCCGTCGAACCCTACTTCTCGGTGGTAACATTATATGCGTCTATAACGGTATATATCCTAATCTAAGGCAACCTAACATCTCGGATGCAATATTTGACAACATTCCTGGCCTGTCGAACCCTACTTCTCGGAGGGAACAGTATATACGTCTATAACATTATATATCCTAACCTTAGGCAACCTGACATCTCGGATGTATTATTCTACAACATTCCAGGCGTGTCGGACCCTACTTCTCGGTGGGAACATTATATGCGTCTATAACGTTGTATATCCTAATCTAAGGCAACCTAACATCTCGGATGCTATATTTGACAACATTCCTGTCCTGTCGAACCCTACTTCTCGGAGGGAACAGTATATACGTCTATAACGGTATATATCATAATCTAAGGCAACCTAACATCTCGGATGCAATATTTGACAACATTCCTGGCCTGTCGAACCCTACTTCTCGGAGGGAACAGTATATACGTCTATAACGTTATATATCCTAACCTAAGGCAACCTAACATCTCGGATGTAACATTTGACAACATTCCAGGCGTGTCGGTCCATACGTCTCGGTGGTAACATTACATGCGTCTATAACGGTATATATCCTAATCTTAGGCAACCTAACATCTCGGATGTAACATTTGACAACATTCCAGGCGTGTCGGTCCCTACGTCTCGGTGGTAACATTACATGCGTCTATAACGTTATATATCCTAACCTAAGGCGACCTAACATCTCGGATGCAATATTTGACAACATTCCTGGCCCGTCGAACCCTACTTCTCGGAGGGAACAGTATATACGTCTATAACGTCATATATCCTAACCTAAGGCAACCTAACATCTCGGATGTAACATTTGACAACATTCCAGGCGTGTCGGTCCCTATGTCTCGGTGGTAACATTACATGCGTCTATAACGGTATATATCCCAATCTAAGGCCACCTAACATCTCGGATGCAATATTTGACAACATTCCTGGCCTGTCGAAACCTACTTCTCTGAGGGAACAGTATATACGTCTATAACGTCATATATCCTATCCTGAGGCAACCTAACATCTCGGATGTAACATTTGACAACATTCCAGGCGTGTCGGACCATACGTCTCGGTGGTAACATTATATGCGTCTATAACGGTATATATCCTAATCTAAGGCCACCTAACATCTCGGATGCAATATTTGACAAGATTCCTGGCCTGTCGAACCCTACTTCTCGGAGGGAACAGTATATACGTCTATAACGTTATATATCCTAACCTAAGGCAACCTGACATCTCGGATGTATTATTCTACAACATTCCAGGCGTGTCGGACCCTACTTCTCGGTGGGAACATTATATGCGTCTATAACGTTGTATATCCTAATCTAAGGCAACCTAACATCTCGGATGCAATATTTGACAACATTCCTGGCCTGTCGAACACTACTTCTCGGAGGGAACAGTATATACGTCTGTAACGTCATATATCCTAACCTAAGGCAACCTAACATCTCGGATGTAACATTTGACAACATTCCAGGCGTGTCGGTCCCTACGTCTCGGTGGTAACATTACATGCGTCTATAACGTTATATATCCTAACCTAAGGCGACCTAACATCTCGGATGCAATATTTGACAACATTCCTGGCCCGTCGAACCCTACTTCTCGGAGGGAACAGTATATACGTCTATAACGTCATATATCCTAACCTGAGGCAACCTAACATCTCGGATGTAACATTTGACAACATTCCAGGCGTGTCGGTCCCTACGTCTCGGTGGTAACATTACATGCGTCTATAACGTTATATATCTTAACCTAAGGCGACCTAACATCTCGGATGCAATATTTGACAACATTCCTGGCCCGTCGAACCCTACTTCTCGGAGGGAACTGTATATACGTCTATAACGTCATATATCCTAACCTAAGGCAACCTAACATCTCGGATGTAACATTTGACAACATTCCAGGCGTGTCGGTCCCTATGTCTCGGTGGTAACATTACATGCGTCTATAACGGTATATATCCTAATCTAAGGCCACCTAACATCTCGGATGCAATATTTGACAAGATTCCTGGCCTGTCGAACCCTACTTCTCGGAGGGAACAGTATATACGTCTATAACGTTATATATCCTAACCTAAGGCAACCTGACATCTCGGATGTATTATTCTACAACATTCCAGGCGTGTCGGACCCTACTTCTCGGTGGGAACATTATATGCGTCTATAACGTTGTATATCCTAATCTAAGGCAACCTAACATCTCGGATGCAATATTTGACAACATTCCTGGCCTGTCGAACCCTACTTCTCGGAAGGAGCAGTATATACGTCGATAACGGTATGTATCATAATCTAAGGCAACCTAACATCTCGGATGTCACATTTGACAACATTCCAGGCGTGTCGGTCCCTATGTCTCGGTGGTAACATTACATGCGTCTATAACGGTATATATCCTAATCTAAGGCCACCTAAATTCTCGGATGCAATATTTGACAACATTCCTGGCCTGTCGAACCCTACTTCTCTGAGGGAACAGTATATACGTCTATAACGTCATATATCCACCCTGAGGCAACCTAACATCTCGGATGTAACATTTGACAACATTCCAGGCGTGTCGGACCCTACGTCTCGGTGGTAACATTATATGCGTCTATAACGGTATATATCCTAATCTAAGGCAACCTAACATCTCGGATGCAATATTTGACAACATTCCTGGCCTGTCGAACCCTACTTCTCGGAGGGAACAGTATATACGTCTATAACGTTATATATCCTAACCTTAGGCAACCTGACATCTCGGATGTATTATTCTACAACATTCCAGGCGTGTCGGACCCTACTTCTCGGTGGGAACATTATATGCGTCTATAACGTTGTATATCCTAATCTAAGGCAACCTAACATCTCGGATGCTATATTTGACAACATTCCTGTCCTGTCGAACCCTACTTCTCGGAGGGAACAGTATATATGTCTATAACGGTATATATCATAATCTAAGGCAACCTAACATTTCGGATGCACTATTTGACAACATTCCTGGCCTGTCGAACCCTACTTCTCGGAGGGAACAGTATATACGTCTATAACGTTATATATCCTAACCTAAGGCAACCTGACATCTCGGATGTATTATTCTACAACATTCCAGGCGTGTCGGACCCTACTTCTCGGTGGGAACATTATATGCGTCTATAACGTTGTATATCCTAATCTAAGGCAACCTAACATCTCGGATGCAATATTTGACAACATTCCTGGCCTGTCGAACCCTACTTCTCGGAAGGAGCAGTATATACGTCGATAACGGTATGTATCATAATCTAAGGCAACCTAACATCTCGGATGTCACATTTGACAACATTCCAGGCGTGTCGGTCCCTATGTCTCGGCGGTAACATTACATGCGTCTATAACGGTATATATCCTAATCTAAGGCCACCTAAATTCTCGGATGCAATATTTGACAACATTCCTGGCCTGTCGAACCCTACTTCTCTGAGGGAACAGTATATACGTCTATAACGTCATATATCCTATCCTGAGGCAACCTAACATCTCGGATGTAACATTTGACAACATTCCAGGCGTGTCGGACCCTACGTCTCGGTGGTAACATTATATGCGTCTATAACGGTATATATCCTAATCTAAGGCAACCTAACATCTCGGATGCACTATTTGACAACATTCCAGGCGTGTCGGACCCTACTTCTCGGTGGGAACATTATATGCGTCTATAACGTTGTATATCCTAATCTAAGGCAACCTAACATCTCGGATGCAATATTTGACAACATTCCTGGGCTGTCGAACCCTACTTCTCTGAGGGAACAGTATATACGTCTATAACGTCATATATCCTATCCTGAGGCAACCTAACATCTCGGATGTAACATTTGACAACATTCCAGGCGTGTCGGACCATACGTCTCGGTGGTAACATTATATGCGTCTATAACGGTATATATCCTAATCTAAGGCAACCTAACATCTCGGATGCAATATTTGACAACATTCCTGGCCTGTCGAACACTACTTCTCGGAGGGAACAGTATATACGTCTGTAACGTCATATATCCTAACCTAAGGCAACCTAACATCTCGGATGTAACATTTGACAACATTCCAGGCGTGTCGGTCCCTACGTCTCGGTGGTAACATTACATGCGTCTATAACGTTATATATCCTAACCTAAGGCGACCTAACATCTCGGATGCAATATTTGACAACATTCCTGGCCCGTCGAACCCTACTTCTCGGAGGGAACAGTATATACGTCAATAACGTCATATATCCTAACCTAAGGCAACCTAACATCTCGGATGTAACATTTGACAACATTCCAGGCGTGTCGGTCCCTATGTCTCGGTGGTAACATTACATGCGTCTATAACGGTATATATCCTAATCTAAGGCCACCTAACATCTCGGATGCAATATTTGACAACATTCCTGACCTGTCGAACCCTACTTCTCTGAGGGAACAGTATATACGTCTATAACGTCATATATCCTATCCTGAGGCAACCTAACATCTCGGATGTAACATTTGACAACATTCCAGGCGTGTCGGACCCTACGTCTCGGTGGTAACATTATATGCGTCTATAACGGTATATATCCTAATCTAAGGCAACCTAACATCTCGGATGCAATATTTGACAACATTCCTGGCCTGTCGAACCCTACCTCTCGGAGGGAACAGTATATACGTCTATAACGTTATATATCCTAACCTTAGGCAACCTGACATCTCGGATGTATTATTCTACAACATTCCAGGCGTGTCGGACCCTACTTCTCGGTGGGAACATTATATGCGTCTATAACGTTGTATATCCTAATCTAAGGCAACCTAACATCTCGGATGCAATATTTGACAACATTCCTGGCCTGTCGAACCCTACTTCTCGGAAGGAGCAGTATATACGTCGATAACGGTATATATCATAATCTAAGGCAACCTAACATCTCGGATGTCACATTTGACAACATTCCAGGCGTGTCGGCCCCTACTTCTCGGAGGGAACAGTATATACGTCTGTAGCGTCATATATCCTAACCTAAGGCAACCTAACATCTCGGATGTAACATTTGACAACATTCCAGGCGTGTCGGTCCCTACGTCTCGGTGGTAACATTACATGCGTCTATAACGGTATATATCCTAACCTAAGGCAACCTAACATCTCGGATGCAATATTTGACAACATTCCTGGCCTGTCAAACCGTACTTCTCGGAGGGAACAGTATATACGTCTATAACGTCATATATCCTAACCTGAGGCAACCTAACATCTCGGATGTAACATTTGACAACATTCCAGGCGTGTCGGTCCCTACGTCTCGGTGGTAACATTACATGCGTCTATAACGTTATATATCCTAACCTAAGGCAACCTAACATCTCGGATGCAATATTTGACAACATTCCTGGCCTGTCGAACCGTACTTCTCGGAGGGAACAGTATATACGTCTATAACGTCATATATCCTATCCTGAGGCAACCTAACATCTCGGATGTAACATTTGACAACATTCCAGGCGTGTCGGTCCCTACGTCTCGGTGGTAACATTACATGCGTCTATAACGTTATATATCCTAACCTAAGGCAACCTAACATCTCGGATGCAATATTTGACAACATTCCTGGCCTGTCGAACCCTACTTCTCGGAGGGAACAGTATATACGTCTATAACGTCATATATTCTTACCTGAGGCAACCTAACATCTCGGATGCAATATTTGACAACATTCCTGGCCTGTCGAAACCTACTTCTCGGAGGGAACACTATATACGTCTATAACGGAATATATCCTAATCTAAGGCAACCTAACATCTCGGATGCAATATTTGACAACATTCCTGGCCTGTCGAACACTACTTCTCGGAGGGAACAGTATATACGTCTGTAACGTCATATATCCTAACCTAAGGCAACCTAACATCTCGGATGTAACATTTGACAACATTCCAGGCGTGTCGGTCCCTACGTCTCGGTGGTAACATTACATGCGTCTATAACGTTATATATCCTAACCTAAGGCGACCTAACATCTCGGATGCAATATTTGACAACATTCCTGGCCCGTCGAACCCTACTTCTCGGAGGGAACAGTATATACGTCTATAACGTCATATATCCTAACCTGAGGCAACCTAACATCTCGGATGTAACATTTGACAACATTCCAGGCGTGTCGGTCCCTACGTCTCGGTGGTAACATTACATGCGTCTATAACGTTATATATCTTAACCTAAGGCGACCTAACATCTCGGATGCAATATTTGACAACATTCCTGGCCCGTCGAACCCTACTTCTCGGAGGGAACTGTATATACGTCTATAACGTCATATATCCTAACCTAAGGCAACCTAACATCTCGGATGTAACATTTGACAACATTCCAGGCGTGTCGGTCCCTATGTCTCGGTGGTAACATTACATGCGTCTATAACGGTATATATCCTAATCTAAGGCCACCTAACATCTCGGATGCAATATTTGACAAGATTCCTGGCCTGTCGAACCCTACTTCTCGGAGGGAACAGTATATACGTCTATAACGTTATATATCCTAACCTAAGGCAACCTGACATCTCGGATGTATTATTCTACAACATTCCAGGCGTGTCGGACCCTACTTCTCGGTGGGAACATTATATGCGTCTATAACGTTGTATATCCTAATCTAAGGCAACCTAACATCTCGGATGCAATATTTGACAACATTCCTGGCCTGTCGAACCCTACTTCTCGGAAGGAGCAGTATATACGTCGATAACGGTATGTATCATAATCTAAGGCAACCTAACATCTCGGATGTCACATTTGACAACATTCCAGGCGTGTCGGTCCCTATGTCTCGGTGGTAACATTACATGCGTCTATAACGGTATATATCCTAATCTAAGGCCACCTAAATTCTCGGATGCAATATTTGACAACATTCCTGGCCTGTCGAACCCTACTTCTCTGAGGGAACAGTATATACGTCTATAACGTCATATATCCACCCTGAGGCAACCTAACATCTCGGATGTAACATTTGACAACATTCCAGGCGTGTCGGACCCTACGTCTCGGTGGTAACATTATATGCGTCTATAACGGTATATATCCTAATCTAAGGCAACCTAACATCTCGGATGCAATATTTGACAACATTCCTGGCCTGTCGAACCCTACTTCTCGGAGGGAACAGTATATACGTCTATAACGTTATATATCCTAACCTTAGGCAACCTGACATCTCGGATGTATTATTCTACAACATTCCAGGCGTGTCGGACCCTACTTCTCGGTGGGAACATTATATGCGTCTATAACGTTGTATATCCTAATCTAAGGCAACCTAACATCTCGGATGCTATATTTGACAACATTCCTGTCCTGTCGAACCCTACTTCTCGGAGGGAACAGTATATATGTCTATAACGGTATATATCATAATCTAAGGCAACCTAACATTTCGGATGCACTATTTGACAACATTCCTGGCCTGTCGAACCCTACTTCTCGGAGGGAACAGTATATACGTCTATAACGTTATATATCCTAACCTAAGGCAACCTAACATCTCGGATGTAACATTTGACAACATTCCAGGCGTGTCGGTTCATACGTCTCGGTGGTAACATTACATGCGTCTATAACGGTATATATCCTAATCTTAGGCAACCTAACATCTCGGATGTAACATTTGACAACATTCCAGGCGTGTCGGTCCCTACGTCTCGGTGGTAACATTACATGCGTCTATAACGTTATATATCCTAACCTAAGGCGACCTAACATCTCGGATGCAATATTTGACAACATTCCTGGCCCGTCGAACCCTACTTCTCGGAGGGAACAGTATATACGTCTATAACGTCATATATCCTAACCTGAGGCAACCTAACATCTCGGATGTAACATTTGACAACATTCCAGGCGTGTCGGTCCCTACGTCTCGGTGGTAACATTACATGCGTCTATAACGTTATATATCTTAACCTAAGGCGACCTAACATCTCGGATGCGATATTTGACAACATTCCTGGCCCGTCGAACCCTACTTCTCGGAGGGAACTGTATATACGTCTATAACGTCATATATCCTAACCTAAGGCAACCTAACATCTCGGATGTAACATTTGACAACATTCCAGGCGTGTCGGTCCCTATGTCTCGGTGGTAACATTACATGCGTCTATAACGGTATATATCCTAATCTAAGGCCACCTAACATCTCGGATGCAATATTTGACAACATTCCTGGCCTGTCGAACCCTACTTCTCTGAGGGAACAGTATATACGTCTATAACGTCATATATCCTATCCTGAGGCAACCTAACATCTCGGATGTAACATTTGACAACATTCCAGGCGTGTCGGACCATACGTCTCGGTGGTAACATTATATGCGTCTATAACGGTATATATCCTAATCTAAGGCCACCTAACATCTCGGATGCAATATTTGACAAGATTCCTGGCCTGTCGAACCCTACTTCTCGGAGGGAACAGTATATACGTCTATAACGTTATATATCCTAACCTAAGGCAACCTGACATCTCGGATGTATTATTCTACAACATTCCAGGCGTGTCGGACCCTACTTCTCGGTGGGAACATTATATGCGTCTATAACGTTGTATATCCTAATCTAAGGCAACCTAACATCTCGGATGCAATATTTGACAACATTCCTGGCCTGTCGAACCCTACTTCTCGGAAGGAGCAGTATATACGTCGATAACGGTATGTATCATAATCTAAGGCAACCTAACATCTCGGATGTCACATTTGACAACATTCCAGGCGTGTCGGTCCCTATGTCTCGGTGGTAACATTACATGCGTCTATAACGGTATATATCCTAATCTAAGGCCACCTAAATTCTCGGATGCAATATTTGACAACATTCCTGGCCTGTCGAACCCTACTTCTCTGAGGGAACAGTATATACGTCTATAACGTCATATATCCTATCCTGAGGCAACCTAACATCTCGGATGTAACATTTGACAACATTCCAGGCGTGTCGGACCCTACGTCTCGGTGGTAACATTATATGCGTCTATAACGGTATATATCCTAATCTAAGGCAACCTAACATCTCGGATGCACTATTTGACAACATTCCAGGCGTGTCGGACCCTACTTCTCGGTGGGAACATTATATGCGTCTATAACGTTGTATATCCTAATCTAAGGCAACCTAACATCTCGGATGCAATATTTGACAACATTCCTGGGCTGTCGAACCCTACTTCTCTGAGGGAACAGTATATACGTCTATAACGTCATATATCCTATCCTGAGGCAACCTAACATCTCGGATGTAACATTTGACAACATTCCAGGCGTGTCGGACCATACGTCTCGGTGGTAACATTATATGCGTCTATAACGGTATATATCCTAATCTAAGGCAACCTAACATCTCGGATGCAATATTTGACAACATTCCTGGCCTGTCGAACCCTACTTCTCGGAGGGAACAGTATATACGTCTATAACGTTATATATCCTAACCTTAGGCAACCTGACATCTCGGATGTATTATTCTACAACATTCCAGGCGTGTCGGACCCTACTTCTCGGTGGGAACATTATATGCGTCTATAACGTTGTATATCCTAATCTAAGGCAACCTAACATCTCGGATGCTATATTTGACAACATTCCTGTCCTGTCGAACCCTACTTCTCGGAGGGAACAGTATATATGTCTATAACGGTATATATCATAATCTAAGGCAACCTAACATTTCGGATGCACTATTTGACAACATTCCTGGCCTGTCGAACCCTACTTCTCGGAGGGAACAGTATATACGTCTATAACGTTATATATCCTAACCTAAGGCAACCTAACATCTCGGATGTAACATTTGACAACATTCCAGGCGTGTCGGTTCATACGTCTCGGTGGTAACATTACATGCGTCTATAACGGTATATATCCTAATCTTAGGCAACCTAACATCTCGGATGTAACATTTGACAACATTCCAGGCGTGTCGGTCCCTACGTCTCGGTGGTAACATTACATGCGTCTATAACGTTATATATCCTAACCTAAGGCGACCTAACATCTCGGATGCAATATTTGACAACATTCCTGGCCCGTCGAACCCTACTTCTCGGAGGGAACAGTATATACGTCTATAACGTCATATATCCTAACCTGAGGCAACCTAACATCTCGGATGTAACATTTGACAACATTCCAGGCGTGTCGGTCCCTACGTCTCGGTGGTAACATTACATGCGTCTATAACGTTATATATCTTAACCTAAGGCGACCTAACATCTCGGATGCGATATTTGACAACATTCCTGGCCCGTCGAACCCTACTTCTCGGAGGGAACTGTATATACGTCTATAACGTCATATATCCTAACCTAAGGCAACCTAACATCTCGGATGTAACATTTGACAACATTCCAGGCGTGTCGGTCCCTATGTCTCGGTGGTAACATTACATGCGTCTATAACGGTATATATCCTAATCTAAGGCCACCTAACATCTCGGATGCAATATTTGACAACATTCCTGGCCTGTCGAACCCTACTTCTCTGAGGGAACAGTATATACGTCTATAACGTCATATATCCTATCCTGAGGCAACCTAACATCTCGGATGTAACATTTGACAACATTCCAGGCGTGTCGGACCATACGTCTCGGTGGTAACATTATATGCGTCTATAACGGTATATATCCTAATCTAAGGCCACCTAACATCTCGGATGCAATATTTGACAAGATTCCTGGCCTGTCGAACCCTACTTCTCGGAGGGAACAGTATATACGTCTATAACGTTATATATCCTAACCTAAGGCAACCTGACATCTCGGATGTATTATTCTACAACATTCCAGGCGTGTCGGACCCTACTTCTCGGTGGGAACATTATATGCGTCTATAACGTTGTATATCCTAATCTAAGGCAACCTAACATCTCGGATGCAATATTTGACAACATTCCTGGCCTGTCGAACCCTACTTCTCGGAAGGAGCAGTATATACGTCGATAACGGTATGTATCATAATCTAAGGCAACCTAACATCTCGGATGTCACATTTGACAACATTCCAGGCGTGTCGGTCCCTATGTCTCGGTGGTAACATTACATGCGTCTATAACGGTATATATCCTAATCTAAGGCCACCTAAATTCTCGGATGCAATATTTGACAACATTCCTGGCCTGTCGAACCCTACTTCTCTGAGGGAACAGTATATACGTCTATAACGTCATATATCCTATCCTGAGGCAACCTAACATCTCGGATGTAACATTTGACAACATTCCAGGCGTGTCGGACCCTACGTCTCGGTGGTAACATTATATGCGTCTATAACGGTATATATCCTAATCTAAGGCAACCTAACATCTCGGATGCACTATTTGACAACATTCCAGGCGTGTCGGACCCTACTTCTCGGTGGGAACATTATATGCGTCTATAACGTTGTATATCCTAATCTAAGGCAACCTAACATCTCGGATGCAATATTTGACAACATTCCTGGGCTGTCGAACCCTACTTCTCTGAGGGAACAGTATATACGTCTATAACGTCATATATCCTATCCTGAGGCAACCTAACATCTCGGATGTAACATTTGACAACATTCCAGGCGTGTCGGACCATACGTCTCGGTGGTAACATTATATGCGTCTATAACGGTATATATCCTAATCTAAGGCAACCTAACATCTCGGATGCAATATTTGACAACATTCCTGGCCTGTCGAACACTACTTCTCGGAGGGAACAGTATATACGTCTGTAACGTCATATATCCTAACCTAAGGCAACCTAACATCTCGGATGTAACATTTGACAACATTCCAGGCGTGTCGGTCCCTACGTCTCGGTGGTAACATTACATGCGTCTATAACGTTATATATCCTAACCTAAGGCGACCTAACATCTCGGATGCAATATTTGACAACATTCCTGGCCCGTCGAACCCTACTTCTCGGAGGGAACAGTATATACGTCAATAACGTCATATATCCTAACCTAAGGCAACCTAACATCTCGGATGTAACATTTGACAACATTCCAGGCGTGTCGGTCCCTATGTCTCGGTGGTAACATTACATGCGTCTATAACGGTATATATCCTAATCTAAGGCCACCTAACATCTCGGATGCAATATTTGACAACATTCCTGACCTGTCGAACCCTACTTCTCTGAGGGAACAGTATATACGTCTATAACGTCATATATCCTATCCTGAGGCAACCTAACATCTCGGATGTAACATTTGACAACATTCCAGGCGTGTCGGACCCTACGTCTCGGTGGTAACATTATATGCGTCTATAACGGTATATATCCTAATCTAAGGCAACCTAACATCTCGGATGCAATATTTGACAACATTCCTGGCCTGTCGAACCCTACCTCTCGGAGGGAACAGTATATACGTCTATAACGTTATATATCCTAACCTTAGGCAACCTGACATCTCGGATGTATTATTCTACAACATTCCAGGCGTGTCGGACCCTACTTCTCGGTGGGAACATTATATGCGTCTATAACGTTGTATATCCTAATCTAAGGCAACCTAACATCTCGGATCCTATATTTGACAACATTCCTGTCCTGTCGAACCCTACTTCTCGGAGGGAACAGTATATATGTCTATAACGGTATATATCATAATCTAAGGCAACCTAACATCTCGGATGCAATATTTGACAACATTCCTGGCCTGTCGAACCCTACTTCTCGGAGGGAACAGTATATACGTCTATAACGTTATATATCCTAACCTAAGGCAACCTAACATCTCGGATGTAACATTTGACAACATTCCAGGCGTGTCGGTCCATACGTCTCGGTGGTAACATTACATGCGTCTATAACGGTTTATATCCTAATCTTAGGCAACCTAACATCTCGGATGTAACATTTGACAACATTCCAGGCGTGTCGGTCCCTACGTCTCGGTGGTAACATTACATGCGTCTATAACGTTATATATCCTAACCTAAGGCGACCTAACATCTCGGATGCAATATTTGACAACATTCCTGGCCTGTCGAACCCTACGTCTCGGTGGTAACATTATATGCGTCTATAACGGTATATATCCTAATCTAAGGCAACCTAACATCTCGGATGCAATATTTGACAACATTCCTGGCCTGTCGAACACTACTTCTCGGAGGGAACAGTATATACGTCTGTAACGTCATATATCCTAACCTAAGGCAACCTAACATCTCGGATGTAACATTTGACAACATTCCAGGCGTGTCGGTCCCTACGTCTCGGTGGTAACATTACATGCGTCTATAACGTTATATATCCTAACCTAAGGCGACCTAACATCTCGGATGCAATATTTGACAACATTCCTGGCCCGTCGAACCCTACTTCTCGGAGGGAACAGTATATACGTCTATAACGTTATATATCCTAACCTTAGGCAACCTGACATCTCGGATGTATTATTCTACAACATTCCAGGCGTGTCGGACCCTACTTCTCGGTGGGAACATTATATGCGTCTATAACGTTGTATATCCTAATCTAAGGCAACCTAACATCTCGGATGCTATATTTGACAACATTCCTGTCCTGTCGAACCCTACTTCTCGGAGGGAACAGTATATACGTCTATAACGTTATATATCCTAACCTAAGGCAACCTAACATCTCGGATGTAACATTTGACAACATTCCAGGCGTGTCGGTCCCTATGTCTCGGTGGTAACATTACATGCGTCTATAACGGTATATATCCTAATCTAAGGCCACCTAACATCTCGGATGCAATATTTGACAACATTCCTGGCCTGTCGAACCCTACTTCTCTGAGTGAACAGTATATACGTCTATAACGTCATATATCCTATCCTGAGGCAACCTAACATCTCGGATGTAACATTTGACAACATTCCAGGCGTGTCGGACCATACGTCTCGGTGGTAACATTATATGCGTCTATAACGGTATATATCCTAATCTAAGGCAACCTAACATCTCGGATGCAATATTTGACAACATTCCTGGCCTGTCGAACCCTACTTCTCGGAGGGAACAGTATATACGTCTATAACGTTATATATCCTAACCTTAGGCAACCTGACATCTCGGATGTATTATTCTACAACATTCCAGGCGTGTCGGACCCTACTTCTCGGTGGGAACATTATATGCGTCTATAACGTTGTATATCCTAATCTAAGGCAACCTAACATCTCGGATGCTATATTTGACAACATTCCTGTCCTGTCGAACCCTACTTCTCGGTGGGAACAGTATATACGTCTATAACGTTATATATCCTAACCTAAGGCCACATAACATCTCGTATGTAATATTTGACAACATTCCTGTCCTGTCGAACCCTACTTCTCGGAGGGAACAGTATATACGTCTATAACGTTATATATCCTAACCTAAGGCAACCTAACATCTCGGATGTAACATTTGACAACATTCCAGGCGTGTCGGTCCCTATGTCTCGGTGGTAACATTACATGCGTCTATAACGGTATATATCCTAATCTAAGGCCACCTAACATCTCGGATGCAATATTTGACAACATTCCTGGCCTGTCGAACCCTACTTCTCTGAGTGAACAGTATATACGTCTATAACGTCATATATCCTATCCTGAGGCAACCTAACATCTCGGATGTAACATTTGACAACATTCCAGGCGTGTCGGACCATACGTCTCGGTGGTAACATTATATGCGTCTATAACGGTATATATCCTAATCTAAGGCAACCTAACATCTCGGATGCAATATTTGACAACATTCCTGGCCTGTCGAACCCTACTTCTCGGAGGGAACAGTATATACGTCTATAACGTTATATATCCTAACCTTAGGCAACCTGACATCTCGGATGTATTATTCTACAACATTCCAGGCGTGTCGGACCCTACTTCTCGGTGGGAACATTATATGCGTCTATAACGTTGTATATCCTAATCTAAGGCAACCTAACATCTCGGATGCTATATTTGACAACATTCCTGTCCTGTCGAACCCTACTTCTCGGTGGGAACAGTATATACGTCTATAACGTTATATATCCTAACCTAAGGCCACATAACATCTCGTATGTAATATTTGACAACATTCCAGGCGTGTCGAACCCTACTTCCCGGAGGGAACAGTATATACGTCTGTAACGTCATATATCCTAACCTAAGGCAACCTAACATCTCGGATGTAACATTTGACTACATTCCAGGCGTGACGGTCCCTACGTCTCGGTGGTAACATTACATGCGTCTATAACGTTATACATCCTAACCTAAGGCAACCTATCATCTCGGATGCAATATTTGACTACATTCCTGGCCTGTCGAACCCTACTTCTCGGAGGGAACAGTATATATGTCTATAACGGTATATATCCTAACCTAAGGCAACCTGACATCTCGGATGTAATATTCTACAACCTTCCAGGCGTGTCGGAACCTACTTCTCGGTGGGAACATTACATGCGTCTATAACGGTATATATCATAATCTAAGGCAACCTAACATCTCGGATGCAATATTTGACAACATTCCTGGCCTATCGAACCCTACTTCTCGGTGGGAACAGTATATACGTCCATAACGTGATATATCCTAACCTAAGGCAACCTAACATCTCGGATGTAACATTTGACAACATTCCAGGCGTGTCGGTCCCTACGTCTCGGTGGTAACATTACATGCGCCTATAACGGCATATATCCTAATCTAAGGCAACCTAACATCTCGGATGCAATATTTGACAACATTCCTGGCCTGTCGAACCCTACTTCTCTGAGGGAACAGTATATACGTCTATAACGTCATATATCCTATCCTGAGGCAACCTAACATCTCGGATGTAACATTTGACAACATTCCAGGCGTGTCGGACCCTACGTCTCGGTGGTAACATTATATGCGTCTATAACGGTATATATCCTAATCTAAGGCAACCTAACATCTCGGATGCAATATTTGACAACATTCCTGGCCTGTCGAACCCTACTTCTCGGAGGGAACAGTATATACGTCTATAGCGTTATATATCCTAACCTTAGGCAACCTGACATCTCGGATGTATTATTCTACAACATTCCAGGCGTGTCGGACCCTACTTCTCGGTGGGAACATTATATGCGTCAATAACGTCATATATCCTAACCTAAGGCAACCTAACATCTCGGATGTAGCATTTGACAACATTCCAGGCGTGTCGGTCCCTATGTCTCGGTGGTAACATTACATGCGTCTATAACGGTATATATCCTAATCTAAGGCCACCTAACATCTCGGATGCAATATTTGACAACATTCCTGACCTGTCGAACCCTACTTCTCTGAGGGAACAGTATATACGTCTATAACGTCATATATCCTATCCTGAGGCAACCTAACATCTCGGATGTAACATTTGACAACATTCCAGGCGTGTCGGACCCTACGTCTCGGTGGTAACATTATATGCGTCTATAACGGTATATATCCTAATCTAAGGCAACCTAACATCTCGGATGCAATATTTGACAACATTCCTGGCCTGTCGAACCCTACCTCTCGGAGGGAACAGTATATACGTCTATAACGTTATATATCCTAACCTTAGGCAACCTGACATCTCGGATGTATTATTCTACAACATTCCAGGCGTGTCGGACCCTACTTCTCGGTGGGAACATTATATGCGTCTATAACTGTATATATCCTAATCTAAGGCAACCTAACATCTCGGATGCAATATTTGACAACATTCCTGGCCTGTCGAACACTACTTCTCGGAGGGAACAGTATATACGTCTGTAACGTCATATATCCTAACCTAAGGCAACCTAACATCTCGGATGTAACATTTGACAACATTCCAGGCGTGTCGGTCCCTACGTCTCGGTGGTAACATTACATGCGTCTATAACGTTATATATCCTAACCTAAGGCGACCTAACATCTCGGATGCAATATTTGACAACATTCCTGGCCCGTCGAACCCTACTTCTCGGAGGGAACAGTATATACGTCTATAACGTCATATATCCTATCCTGAGGCAACCTAACATCTCGGATGTAACATTTGACAACATTCCAGGCGTGTCGGACCCTACGTCTCGGTGGTAACATTATATGCGTCTATAACGGTATATATCCTAATCTAAGGCAACCTAACATCTCGGATGCAATATTTGACAACATTCCTGGCCTGTCGAACCCTACCTCTCGGAGGGAACAGTATATACGTCTATAACGTTATATATCCTAACCTTAGGCAACCTGACATCTCGGATGTATTATTCTACAACATTCCAGGCGTGTCGGACCCTACTTCTCGGTGGGAACATTATATGCGTCTATAACGTTGTATATCCTAATCTAAGGCAACCTAACATCTCGGATCCTATATTTGACAACATTCCTGTCCTGTCGAACCCTACTTCTCGGAGGGAACAGTATATATGTCTATAACGGTATATATCATAATCTAAGGCAACCTAACATCTCGGATGCAATATTTGACAACATTCCTGGCCTGTCGAACCCTACTTCTCGGAGGGAACAGTATATACGTCTATAACGTTATATATCCTAACCTAAGGCAACCTAACATCTCGGATGTAACATTTGACAACATTCCAGGCGTGTCGGTCCATACGTCTCGGTGGTAACATTACATGCGTCTATAACGGTTTATATCCTAATCTTAGGCAACCTAACATCTCGGATGTAACATTTGACAACATTCCAGGCGTGTCGGTCCCTACGTCTCGGTGGTAACATTACATGCGTCTATAACGTTATATATCCTAACCTAAGGCGACCTAACATCTCGGATGCAATATTTGACAACATTCCTGGCCTGTCGAACCCTACGTCTCGGTGGTAACATTATATGCGTCTATAACGGTATATATCCTAATCTAAGGCAACCTAACATCTCGGATGCAATATTTGACAACATTCCTGGCCTGTCGAACACTACTTCTCGGAGGGAACAGTATATACGTCTGTAACGTCATATATCCTAACCTAAGGCAACCTAACATCTCGGATGTAACATTTGACAACATTCCAGGCGTGTCGGTCCCTACGTCTCGGTGGTAACATTACATGCGTCTATAACGTTATATATCCTAACCTAAGGCGACCTAACATCTCGGATGCAATATTTGACAACATTCCTGGCCCGTCGAACCCTACTTCTCGGAGGGAACAGTATATACGTCTATAACGTTATATATCCTAACCTTAGGCAACCTGACATCTCGGATGTATTATTCTACAACATTCCAGGCGTGTCGGACCCTACTTCTCGGTGGGAACATTATATGCGTCTATAACGTTGTATATCCTAATCTAAGGCAACCTAACATCTCGGATGCTATATTTGACAACATTCCTGTCCTGTCGAACCCTACTTCTCGGAGGGAACAGTATATACGTCTATAACGTTATATATCCTAACCTAAGGCAACCTAACATCTCGGATGTAACATTTGACAACATTCCAGGCGTGTCGGTCCCTATGTCTCGGTGGTAACATTACATGCGTCTATAACGGTATATATCCTAATCTAAGGCCACCTAACATCTCGGATGCAATATTTGACAACATTCCTGGCCTGTCGAACCCTACTTCTCTGAGTGAACAGTATATACGTCTATAACGTCATATATCCTATCCTGAGGCAACCTAACATCTCGGATGTAACATTTGACAACATTCCAGGCGTGTCGGACCATACGTCTCGGTGGTAACATTATATGCGTCTATAACGGTATATATCCTAATCTAAGGCAACCTAACATCTCGGATGCAATATTTGACAACATTCCTGGCCTGTCGAACCCTACTTCTCGGAGGGAACAGTATATACGTCTATAACGTTATATATCCTAACCTTAGGCAACCTGACATCTCGGATGTATTATTCTACAACATTCCAGGCGTGTCGGACCCTACTTCTCGGTGGGAACATTATATGCGTCTATAACGTTGTATATCCTAATCTAAGGCAACCTAACATCTCGGATGCTATATTTGACAACATTCCTGTCCTGTCGAACCCTACTTCTCGGTGGGAACAGTATATACGTCTATAACGTTATATATCCTAACCTAAGGCCACATAACATCTCGTATGTAATATTTGACAACATTCCAGGCGTGTCGAACCCTACTTCCCGGAGGGAACAGTATATACGTCTGTAACGTCATATATCCTAACCTAAGGCAACCTAACATCTCGGATGTAACATTTGACTACATTCCAGGCGTGACGGTCCCTACGTCTCGGTGGTAACATTACATGCGTCTATAACGTTATACATCCTAACCTAAGGCAACCTATCATCTCGGATGCAATATTTGACTACATTCCTGGCCTGTCGAACCCTACTTCTCGGAGGGAACAGTATATATGTCTATAACGGTATATATCCTAACCTAAGGCAACCTGACATCTCGGATGTAATATTCTACAACCTTCCAGGCGTGTCGGAACCTACTTCTCGGTGGGAACATTACATGCGTCTATAACGGTATATATCATAATCTAAGGCAACCTAACATCTCGGATGCAATATTTGACAACATTCCTGGCCTATCGAACCCTACTTCTCGGTGGGAACAGTATATACGTCCATAACGTGATATATCCTAACCTAAGGCAACCTAACATCTCGGATGTAACATTTGACAACATTCCAGGCGTGTCGGTCCCTACGTCTCGGTGGTAACATTACATGCGCCTATAACGGCATATATCCTAATCTAAGGCAACCTAACATCTCGGATGCAATATTTGACAACATTCCTGGCCTGTCGAACCCTACTTCTCTGAGGGAACAGTATATACGTCTATAACGTCATATATCCTATCCTGAGGCAACCTAACATCTCGGATGTAACATTTGACAACATTCCAGGCGTGTCGGACCCTACGTCTCGGTGGTAACATTATATGCGTCTATAACGGTATATATCCTAATCTAAGGCAACCTAACATCTCGGATGCAATATTTGACAACATTCCTGGCCTGTCGAACCCTACTTCTCGGAGGGAACAGTATATACGTCTATAGCGTTATATATCCTAACCTTAGGCAACCTGACATCTCGGATGTATTATTCTACAACATTCCAGGCGTGTCGGACCCTACTTCTCGGTGGGAACATTATATGCGTCAATAACGTCATATATCCTAACCTAAGGCAACCTAACATCTCGGATGTAGCATTTGACAACATTCCAGGCGTGTCGGTCCCTATGTCTCGGTGGTAACATTACATGCGTCTATAACGGTATATATCCTAATCTAAGGCCACCTAACATCTCGGATGCAATATTTGACAACATTCCTGACCTGTCGAACCCTACTTCTCTGAGGGAACAGTATATACGTCTATAACGTCATATATCCTATCCTGAGGCAACCTAACATCTCGGATGTAACATTTGACAACATTCCAGGCGTGTCGGACCCTACGTCTCGGTGGTAACATTATATGCGTCTATAACGGTATATATCCTAATCTAAGGCAACCTAACATCTCGGATGCAATATTTGACAACATTCCTGGCCTGTCGAACCCTACCTCTCGGAGGGAACAGTATATACGTCTATAACGTTATATATCCTAACCTTAGGCAACCTGACATCTCGGATGTATTATTCTACAACATTCCAGGCGTGTCGGACCCTACTTCTCGGTGGGAACATTATATGCGTCTATAACGGTATATATCCTAATCTAAGGCAACCTAACATCTCGGATGCAATATTTGACAACATTCCTGGCCTGTCGAACACTACTTCTCGGAGGGAACAGTATATACGTCTGTAACGTCATATATCCTAACCTAAGGCAACCTAACATCTCGGATGTAACATTTGACAACATTCCAGGCGTGTCGGTCCCTACGTCTCGGTGGTAACATTACATGCGTCTATAACGTTATATATCCTAACCTAAGGCGACCTAACATCTCGGATGCAATATTTGACAACATTCCTGGCCCGTCGAACCCTACTTCTCGGAGGGAACAGTATATACGTCTATAACGTTATATATCCTAACCTTAGGCAACCTGACATCTCGGATGTATTATTCTACAACATTCCAGGCGTGTCGGACCCTACTTCTCGGTGGGAACATTATATGCGTCTATAACGTTGTATATCCTAATCTAAGGCAACCTAACATCTCGGATGCTATATTTGACAACATTACTGTCCTGTCGAACCCTACTTCTCGGAGGGAACAGTATATACGTCTATAACGTTATATATCCTAACCTAAGGCAACCTAACATCTCGGATGTAACATTTGACAACATTCCAGGCGTGTCGGTCCCTATGTCTCGGTGGTAACATTACATGCGTCTATAACGGTATATATCCTAATCTAAGGCCACCTAACATCTCGGATGCAATATTTGACAACATTCCTGGCCTGTCGAACCCTACTTCTCTGAGTGAACAGTATATACGTCTATAACGTCATATATCCTATCCTGAGGCAACCTAACATCTCGGATGTAACATTTGACAACATTCCAGGCGTGTCGGACCATACGTCTCGGTGGTAACATTATATGCGTCTATAACGGTATATATCCTAATCTAAGGCAACCTAACATCTCGGATGCAATATTTGACAACATTCCTGGCCTGTCGAACCCTACTTCTCGGAGGGAACAGTATATACGTCTATAACGTTATATATCCTAACCTTAGGCAACCTGACATCTCGGATGTATTATTCTACAACATTCCAGGCGTGTCGGACCCTACTTCTCGGTGGGAACATTATATGCGTCTATAACGTTGTATATCCTAATCTAAGGCAACCTAACATCTCGGATGCTATATTTGACAACATTCCTGTCCTGTCGAACCCTACTTCTCGGTGGGAACAGTATATACGTCTATAACGTTATATATCCTAACCTAAGGCCACATAACATCTCGTATGTAATATTTGACAACATTCCTGGCGTGTCGAACCCTACTTCCCGGAGGGAACAGTATATACGTCTGTAACGTCATATATCCTAACCTAAGGCAACCTAACATCTCGGATGTAACATTTGACTACATTCCAGGCGTGACGGTCCCTACGTCTCGGTGGTAACATTACATGCGTCTATAACGTTATACATCCTAACCTAAGGCAACCTATCATCTCGGATGCAATATTTGACTACATTCCTGGCCTGTCGAACCCTACTTCTCGGAGGGAACAGTATATATGTCTATAACGGTATATATCCTAACCTAAGGCAACCTGACATCTCGGATGTAATATTCTACAACCTTCCAGGCGTGTCGGAACCTACTTCTCGGTGGGAACATTACATGCGTCTATAACGGTATATATCATAATCTAAGGCAACCTAACATCTCGGATGCTATATTTGACAACATTCCTGGCCTGTCGAACCCTACTTCTCGGAGGGAACAGTATATACGTCTATAGCGTTATATATCCTATCCTGAGGCAACCTAACATCTCGGATGTAACATTTGACAACATTCCAGGCGTGTCGGACCCTACGTCTCGGTGGTAACATTATATGCGTCTATAACGGTATATATCCTAATCTAAGGCAACCTAACATCTCGGATGCAATATTTGACAACATTCCTGGCCTGTCGAACCCTACTTCTCGGAGGGAACAGTATATACGTCTATAGCGTTATATATCCTAACCTTAGGCAACCTGACATCTCGGATGTATTATTCTACAACATTCCAGGCGTGTCGGACCCTACTTCTCGGTGGGAACATTATATGCGTCAATAACGTCATATATCCTAACCTAAGGCAACCTAACATCTCGGATGTAACATTTGACAACATTCCAGGCGTGTCGGTCCCTATGTCTCGGTGGTAACATTACATGCGTCTATAACGGTATATATCCTAATCTAAGGCCACCTAACATCTCGGATGCAATATTTGACAACATTCCTGACCTGTCGAACCCTACTTCTCTGAGGGAACAGTATATACGTCTATAACGTCATATATCCTATCCTGAGGCAACCTAACATCTCGGATGTAACATTTGACAACATTCCAGGCGTGTCGGACCCTACGTCTCGGTGGTAACATTATATGCGTCTATAACGGTATATATCCTAATCTAAGGCAACCTAACATCTCGGATGCAATATTTGACAACATTCCTGGCCTGTCGAACCCTACCTCTCGGAGGGAACAGTATATACGTCTATAACGTTATATATCCTAACCTTAGGCAACCTGACATCTCGGATGTATTATTCTACAACATTCCAGGCGTGTCGGACCCTACTTCTCGGTGGGAACATTATATGCGTCTATAACGGTATATATCCTAATCTAAGGCAACCTAACATCTCGGATGCAATATTTGACAACATTCCTGGCCTGTCGAACACTACTTCTCGGAGGGAACAGTATATACGTCTGTAACGTCATATATCCTAACCTAAGGCAACCTAACATCTCGGATGTAACATTTGACAACATTCCAGGCGTGTCGGTCCCTACGTCTCGGTGGTAACATTACATGCGTCTATAACGTTATATATCCTAACCGAAGGCGACCTAACATCTCGGATGCAATATTTGACAACATTCCTGGCCCGTCGAACCCTACTTCTCGGAGGGAACAGTATATACGTCTATAACGTTATATATCCTAACCTTAGGCAACCTGACATCTCGGATGTATTATTCTACAACATTCCAGGCGTGTCGGACCCTACTTCTCGGTGGGAACATTATATGCGTCTATAACGTTGTATATCCTAATCTAAGGCAACCTAACATCTCGGATGCTATATTTGACAACATTCCTGTCCTGTCGAACCCTACTTCTCGGAGGGAACAGTATATACGTCTATAACGTTATATATCCTAACCTAAGGCAACCTAACATCTCGGATGTAACATTTGACAACATTCCAGGCGTGTCGGTCCCTATGTCTCGGTGGTAACATTACATGCGTCTATAACGGTATATATCCTAATCTAAGGCCACCTAACATCTCGGATGCAATATTTGACAACATTCCTGGCCTGTCGAACCCTACTTCTCTGAGTGAACAGTATATACGTCTATAACGTCATATATCCTATCCTGAGGCAACCTAACATCTCGGATGTAACATTTGACAACATTCCAGGCGTGTCGGACCATACGTCTCGGTGGTAACATTATATGCGTCTATAACGGTATATATCCTAATCTAAGGCAACCTAACATCTCGGATGCAATATTTGACAACATTCCTGGCCTGTCGAACCCTACTTCTCGGAGGGAACAGTATATACGTCTATAACGTTATATATCCTAACCTTAGGCAACCTGACATCTCGGATGTATTATTCTACAACATTCCAGGCGTGTCGGACCCTACTTCTCGGTGGGAACATTATATGCGTCTATAACGTTGTATATCCTAATCTAAGGCAACCTAACATCTCGGATGCTATATTTGACAACATTCCTGTCCTGTCGAACCCTACTTCTCGGTGGGAACAGTATATACGTCTATAACGTTATATATCCTAACCTAAGGCCACATAACATCTCGTATGTAATATTTGACAACATTCCTGGCGTGTCGAACCCTACTTCCCGGAGGGAACAGTATATACGTCTGTAACGTCATATATCCTAACCTAAGGCAACCTAACATCTCGGATGTAACATTTGACTACATTCCAGGCGTGACGGTCCCTACGTCTCGGTGGTAACATTACATGCGTCTATAACGTTATACATCCTAACCTAAGGCAACCTATCATCTCGGATGCAATATTTGACTACATTCCTGGCCTGTCGAACCCTACTTCTCGGAGGGAACAGTATATATGTCTATAACGGTATATATCCTAACCTAAGGCAACCTGACATCTCGGATGTAATATTCTACAACCTTCCAGGCGTGTCGGAACCTACTTCTCGGTGGGAACATTACATGCGTCTATAACGGTATATATCATAATCTAAGGCAACCTAACATCTCGGATGCAATATTTGACAACATTCCTGGCCTATCGAACCCTACTTCTCGGTGGGAACAGTATATACGTCCATAACGTGATATATGCTAACCTAAGGCAACCTAACATCTCGGATGTAACATTTGACAACATTCCAGGCGTGTCGGTCCCTACGTCTCGGTGGTAACATTACATGCGCCTATAACGGCATATATCCTAATCTAAGGCAACCTAACATCTCGGATGCAATATTTGACAACATTCCTGGCCTGTCGAACCCTACTTCTCTGAGGGAACAGTATATACGTCTATAACGTCATATATCCTATCCTGAGGCAACCTAACATCTCGGATGTAACATTTGACAACATTCCAGGCGTGTCGGACCCTACGTCTCGGTGGTAACATTATATGCGTCTATAACGGTATATATCCTAATCTAAGGCAACCTAACATCTCGGATGCAATATTTGACAACATTCCTGGCCTGTCGAACCCTACTTCTCGGAGGGAACAGTATATACGTCTATAGCGTTATATATCCTAACCTTAGGCAACCTGACATCTCGGATGTATTATTCTACAACATTCCAGGCGTGTCGGACCCTACTTCTCGGTGGGAACATTATATGCGTCAATAACGTCATATATCCTAACCTAAGGCAACCTAACATCTCGGATGTAGCATTTGACAACATTCCAGGCGTGTCGGTCCCTATGTCTCGGTGGTAACATTACATGCGTCTATAACGGTATATATCCTAATCTAAGGCCACCTAACATCTCGGATGCAATATTTGACAACATTCCTGACCTGTCGAACCCTACTTCTCTGAGGGAACAGTATATACGTCTATAACGTCATATATCCTATCCTGAGGCAACCTAACATCTCGGATGTAACATTTGACAACATTCCAGGCGTGTCGGACCCTACGTCTCGGTGGTAACATTATATGCGTCTATAACGGTATATATCCTAATCTAAGGCAACCTAACATCTCGGATGCAATATTTGACAACATTCCTGGCCTGTCGAACCCTACCTCTCGGAGGGAACAGTATATACGTCTATAACGTTATATATCCTAACCTTAGGCAATCTGACATCTCGGATGTATTATTCTACAACATTCCAGGCGTGTCGGACCCTACTTCTCGGTGGGAACATTATATGCGTCTATAACGGTATATATCCTAATCTAAGGCAACCTAACATCTCGGATGCAATATTTGACAACATTCCTGGCCTGTCGAACACTACTTCTCGGAGGGAACAGTATATACGTCTGTAACGTCATATATCCTAACCTAAGGCAACCTAACATCTCGGATGTAACATTTGACAACATTCCAGGCGTGTCGGTCCCTACGTCTCGGTGGTAACATTACATGCGTCTATAACGTTATATATCCTAACCTAAGGCGACCTAACATCTCGGATGCAATATTTGACAACATTCCTGGCCCGTCGAACCCTACTTCTCGGAGGGAACAGTATATACGTCTATAACGTTATATATCCTAACCTTAGGCAACCTGACATCTCGGATGTATTATTCTACAACATTCCAGGCGTGTCGGACCCTACTTCTCGGTGGGAACATTATATGCGTCTATAACGTTGTATATCCTAATCTAAGGCAACCTAACATCTCGGATGCTATATTTGACAACATTCCTGTCCTGTCGAACCCTACTTCTCGGTGGGAACAGTATATACGTCTATAACGTTATATATCCTAACCTAAGGCAACCTAACATCTCGGATGTAACATTTGACAACATTCCAGGCGTGTCGGTCCCTATGTCTCGGTGGTAACATGACATGCGTCTATAACGGTATATATCCTAATCTAAGGCCACCTAACATCTCGGATGCAATATTTGACAACATTCCTGGCCTGTCGAACCCTACTTCTCTGAGTGAACAGTATATACGTCTATAACGTCATATATCCTATCCTGAGGCAACCTAACATCTCGGATGTAACATTTGACAACATTCCAGGCGTGTCGGACCATACGTCTCGGTGGTAACATTATATGCGTCTATAACGGTATATATCCTAATCTAAGGCAACCTAACATCTCGGATGCAATATTTGACAACATTCCTGGCCTGTCGAACCCTACTTCTCGGAGGGAACAGTATATACGTCTATAACGTTATATATCCTAACCTTAGGCAACCTGACATCTCGGATGTATTATTCTACAACATTCCAGGCGTGTCGGACCCTACTTCTCGGTGGGAACATTATATGCGTCTATAACGTTGTATATCCTAATCTAAGGCAACCTAACATCTCGGATGCTATATTTGACAACATTCCTGTCCTGTCGAACCCTACTTCTCGGTGGGAACAGTATATACGTCTATAACGTTATATATCCTAACCTAAGGCCACATAACATCTCGTATGTAATATTTGACAACATTCCTGGCGTGTCGAACCCTACTTCCCGGAGGGAACAGTATATACGTCTGTAACGTCATATATCCTAACCTAAGGCAACCTAACATCTCGGATGTAACATTTGACTACATTCCAGGCGTGACGGTCCCTACGTCTCGGTGGTAACATTACATGCGTCTATAACGTTATACATCCTAACCTAAGGCAACCTATCATCTCGGATGCAATATTTGACTACATTCCTGGCCTGTCGAACCCTACTTCTCGGAGGGAACAGTATATATGTCTATAACGGTATATATCCTAACCTAAGGCAACCTGACATCTCGGATGTAATATTCTACAACCTTCCAGGCGTGTCGGAACCTACTTCTCGGTGGGAACATTACATGCGTCTATAACGGTATATATCATAATCTAAGGCAACCTAACATCTCGGATGCTATATTTGACAACATTCCTGGCCTGTCGAACCCTACTTCTCGGAGGGAACAGTATATACGTCTATAGCGTTATATATCCTATCCTGAGGCAACCTAACATCTCGGATGTAACATTTGACAACATTCCAGGCGTGTCGGACCCTACGTCTCGGTGGTAACATTATATGCGTCTATAACGGTATATATCCTAATCTAAGGCAACCTAACATCTCGGATGCAATATTTGACAACATTCCTGGCCTGTCGAACCCTACTTCTCGGAGGGAACAGTATATACGTCTATAGCGTTATATATCCTAACCTTAGGCAACCTGACATCTCGGATGTATTATTCTACAACATTCCAGGCGTGTCGGACCCTACTTCTCGGTGGGAACATTATATGCGTCAATAACGTCATATATCCTAACCTAAGGCAACCTAACATCTCGGATGTAACATTTGACAACATTCCAGGCGTGTCGGTCCCTATGTCTCGGTGGTAACATTACATGCGTCTATAACGGTATATATCCTAATCTAAGGCCACCTAACATCTCGGATGCAATATTTGACAACATTCCTGACCTGTCGAACCCTACTTCTCTGAGGGAACAGTATATACGTCTATAACGTCATATATCCTATCCTGAGGCAACCTAACATCTCGGATGTAACATTTGACAACATTCCAGGCGTGTCGGACCCTACGTCTCGGTGGTAACATTATATGCGTCTATAACGGTATATATCCTAATCTAAGGCAACCTAACATCTCGGATGCAATATTTGACAACATTCCTGGCCTGTCGAACCCTACCTCTCGGAGGGAACAGTATATACGTCTATAACGTTATATATCCTAACCTTAGGCAACCTGACATCTCGGATGTATTATTCTACAACATTCCAGGCGTGTCGGACCCTACTTCTCGGTGGGAACATTATATGCGTCTATAACGGTATATATCCTAATCTAAGGCAACCTAACATCTCGGATGCAATATTTGACAACATTCCTGGCCTGTCGAACACTACTTCTCGGAGGGAACAGTATATACGTCTGTGACGTCATATATCCTAACCTAAGGCAACCTAACATCTCGGATGTAACATTTGACAACATTCCAGGCGTGTCGGTCCCTACGTCTCGGTGGTAACATTACATGCGTCTATAACGTTATATATCCTAACCTAAGGCGACCTAACATCTCGGATGCAATATTTGACAACATTCCTGGCCCGTCGAACCCTACTTCTCGGAGGGAACAGTATATACGTCTATAACGTTATATATCCTAACCTTAGGCAACCTGACATCTCGGATGTATTATTCTACAACATTCCAGGCGTGTCGGACCCTACTTCTCGGTGGGAACATTATATGCGTCTATAACGTTGTATATCCTAATCTAAGGCAACCTAACATCTCGGATGCTATATTTGACAACATTCCTGTCCTGTCGAACCCTACTTCTCGGAGGGAACAGTATATACGTCTATAACGTTATATATCCTAACCTAAGGCAACCTAACATCTCGGATGTAACATTTGACAACATTCCAGGCGTGTCGGTCCCTATGTCTCGGTGGTAACATTACATGCGTCTATAACGGTATATATCCTAATCTAAGGCCACCTAACATCTCGGATGCAATATTTGACAACATTCCTGGCCTGTCGAACCCTACTTCTCTGAGTGAACAGTATATACGTCTATAACGTCATATATCCTATCCTGAGGCAACCTAACATCTCGGATGTAACATTTGACAACATTCCAGGCGTGTCGGACCATACGTCTCGGTGGTAACATTATATGCGTCTATAACGGTATATATCCTAATCTAAGGCAACCTAACATCTCGGATGCAATATTTGACAACATTCCTGGCCTGTCGAACCCTACTTCTCGGAGGGAACAGTATATACGTCTATAACGTTATATATCCTAACCTTAGGCAACCTGACATCTCGGATGTATTATTCTACAACATTCCAGGCGTGTCGGACCCTACTTCTCGGTGGGAACATTATATGCGTCTATAACGTTGTATATCCTAATCTAAGGCAACCTAACATCTCGGATGCTATATTTGACAACATTCCTGTCCTGTCGAACCCTACTTCTCGGTGGGAACAGTATATACGTCTATAACGTTATATATCCTAACCTAAGGCCACATAACATCTCGTATGTAATATTTGACAACATTCCTGGCGTGTCGAACCCTACTTCCCGGAGGGAACAGTATATACGTCTGTAACGTCATATATCCTAACCTAAGGCAACCTAACATCTCGGATGTAACATTTGACTACATTCCAGGCGTGTCGGTCCCTACGTCTCGGTGGTAACATTACATGCGTCTATAACGTTATACATCCTAACCTAAGGCAACCTATCATCTCGGATGCAATATTTGACTACATTCCTGGCCTGTCGAACCCTACTTCTCGGAGGGAACAGTATATATGTCTATAACGGTATATATCCTAACCTAAGGCAACCTGACATCTCGGATGTAATATTCTACAACCTTCCAGGCGTGTCGGAACCTACTTCTCGGTGGGAACATTACATGCGTCTATAACGGTATATATCATAATCTAAGGCAACCTAACATCTCGGATGCTATATTTGACAACATTCCTGTCCTGTCGAACCCTACTTCTCGGAGGGAACAGTATATATGTCTATAACGGTATATATCATAATCTAAGGCAACCTAACATTTCGGATGCACTATTTGACAACATTCCTGGCCTGTCGAACCCTACTTCTCGGAGGGAACAGTATATACGTCTATAACGTTATATATCCTAACCTAAGGCAACCTAACATCTCGGATGTAACATTTGACAACATTCCAGGCGTGTCGGTTCATACGTCTCGGTGGTAACATTACATGCGTCTATAACGGTATATATCCTAATCTTAGGCAACCTAACATCTCGGATGTAACATTTGACAACATTCCAGGCGTGTCGGTCCCTACGTCTCGGTGGTAACATTACATGCGTCTATAACGTTATATATCCTAACCTAAGGCGACCTAACATCTCGGATGCAATATTTGACAACATTCCTGGCCCGTCGAACCCTACTTCTCGGAGGGAACAGTATATACGTCTATAACGTCATATATCCTAACCTGAGGCAACCTAACATCTCGGATGTAACATTTGACAACATTCCAGGCGTGTCGGTCCCTACGTCTCGGTGGTAACATTACATGCGTCTATAACGTTATATATCTTAACCTAAGGCGACCTAACATCTCGGATGCAATATTTGACAACATTCCTGGCCCGTCGAACCCTACTTCTCGGAGGGAACTGTATATACGTCTATAACGTCATATATCCTAACCTAAGGCAACCTAACATCTCGGATGTAACATTTGACAACATTCCAGGCGTGTCGGTCCCTATGTCTCGGTGGTAACATTACATGCGTCTATAACGGTATATATCCTAATCTAAGGCCACCTAACATCTCGGATGCAATATTTGACAACATTCCTGGCCTGTCGAACCCTACTTCTCTGAGGGAACAGTATATACGTCTATAACGTCATATATCCTATCCTGAGGCAACCTAACATCTCGGATGTAACATTTGACAACATTCCAGGCGTGTCGGACCATACGTCTCGGTGGTAACATTATATGCGTCTATAACGGTATATATCCTAATCTAAGGCCACCTAACATCTCGGATGCAATATTTGACAAGATTCCTGGCCTGTCGAACCCTACTTCTCGGAGGGAACAGTATATACGTCTATAACGTTATATATCCTAACCTAAGGCAACCTGACATCTCGGATGTAACATTTGACAACGTTCCAGGCGTGTCGGTCCCTACGTCTCGGTGGTAACATTACATGCGTCTATAACGGTATATATCCTAACCTAAGGCAACCTAACATCTCGGATGCAATATTTGACAACATTCCTGGCCTGTCAAACCGTACTTCTCGGAGGGAACAGTATATACGTCTATAACGTCATATATCCTAACCTGAGGCAACCTAACATCTCGGATGTAACATTTGACAACATTCCAGGCGTGTCGGTCCCTACGTCTCGGTGGTAACATTACATGCGTCTATAACGTTATATATCCTAACCTAAGGCAACCTAACATCTCGGATGCAATATTTGACAACATTCCTGGCCTGTCGAACCGTACTTCTCGGAGGGAACAGTATATACGTCTATAACGTCATATATCCTATCCTGAGGCAACCTAACATCTCGGATGTAACATTTGACAACATTCCAGGCGTGTCGGTCCCTACGTCTCGGTGGTAACATTACATGCGTCTATAACGTTATATATCCTAACCTAAGGCAACCTAACATCTCGGATGCAATATTTGACAACATTCCTGGCCTGTCGAACCCTACTTCTCGGAGGGAACAGTATATACGTCTATAACGTCATATATTCTTACCTGAGGCAACCTAACATCTCGGATGCAATATTTGACAACATTCCTGGCCTGTCGAAACCTACTTCTCGGAGGGAACACTATATACGTCTATAACGGAATATATCCTAATCTAAGGCAACCTAACATCTCGGATGCAATATTTGACAACATTCCTGGCCTGTCGAACACTACTTCTCGGAGGGAACAGTATATACGTCTGTAACGTCATATATCCTAACCTAAGGCAACCTAACATCTCGGATGTAACATTTGACAACATTCCAGGCGTGTCGGTCCCTACGTCTCGGTGGTAACATTACATGCGTCTATAACGTTATATATCCTAACCTAAGGCGACCTAACATCTCGGATGCAATATTTGACAACATTCCTGGCCCGTCGAACCCTACTTCTCGGAGGGAACAGTATATACGTCTATAACGTCATATATCCTAACCTGAGGCAACCTAACATCTCGGATGTAACATTTGACAACATTCCAGGCGTGTCGGTCCCTACGTCTCGGTGGTAACATTACATGCGTCTATAACGTTATATATCTTAACCTAAGGCGACCTAACATCTCGGATGCAATATTTGACAACATTCCTGGCCCGTCGAACCCTACTTCTCGGAGGGAACTGTATATACGTCTATAACGTCATATATCCTAACCTAAGGCAACCTAACATCTCGGATGTAACATTTGACAACATTCCAGGCGTGTCGGTCCCTATGTCTCGGTGGTAACATTACATGCGTCTATAACGGTATATATCCTAATCTAAGGCCACCTAACATCTCGGATGCAATATTTGACAAGATTCCTGGCCTGTCGAACCCTACTTCTCGGAGGGAACAGTATATACGTCTATAACGTTATATATCCTAACCTAAGGCAACCTGACATCTCGGATGTATTATTCTACAACATTCCAGGCGTGTCGGACCCTACTTCTCGGTGGGAACATTATATGCGTCTATAACGTTGTATAACCTAATCTAAGGCAACCTAACATCTCGGATGCAATATTTGACAACATTCCTGGCCTGTCGAACCCTACTTCTCGGAAGGAGCAGTATATACGTCGATAACGGTATGTATCATAATCTAAGGCAACCTAACATCTCGGATGTCACATTTGACAACATTCCAGGCGTGTCGGTCCCTATGTCTCGGTGGTAACATTACATGCGTCTATAACGGTATATATCCTAATCTAAGGCCACCTAAATTCTCGGATGCAATATTTGACAACATTCCTGGCCTGTCGAACCCTACTTCTCTGAGGGAACAGTATATACGTCTATAACGTCATATATCCACCCTGAGGCAACCTAACATCTCGGATGTAACATTTGACAACATTCCAGGCGTGTCGGACCCTACGTCTCGGTGGTAACATTATATGCGTCTATAACGGTATATATCCTAATCTAAGGCAACCTAACATCTCGGATGCAATATTTGACAACATTCCTGGCCTGTCGAACCCTACATCTCGGAGGGAACAGTATATACGTCTATAACGTTATATATCCTAACCTTAGGCAACCTGACATCTCGGATGTATTATTCTACAACATTCCAGGCGTGTCGGACCCTACTTCTCGGTGGGAACATTATATGCGTCTATAACGTTGTATATCCTAATCTAAGGCAACCTAACATCTCGGATGCTATATTTGACAACATTCCTGTCCTGTCGAACCCTACTTCTCGGAGGGAACAGTATATATGTCTATAACGGTATATATCATAATCTAAGGCAACCTAACATTTCGGATGCACTATTTGACAACATTCCTGGCCTGTCGAACCCTACTTCTCGGAGGGAACAGTATATACGTCTATAACGTTATATATCCTAACCTAAGGCAACCTAACATCTCGGATGTAACATTTGACAACATTCCAGGCGTGTCGGTTCATACGTCTCGGTGGTAACATTACATGCGTCTATAACGGTATATATCCTAATCTTAGGCAACCTAACATCTCGGATGTAACATTTGACAACATTCCAGGCGTGTCGGACCCTACGTCTCGGTGGTAACATTATATGCGTCTATAACGGTATATATCCTAATCTAAGGCAACCTAACATCTCGGATGCAATATTTGACAACATTCCTGGCCTGTCGAACCCTACTTCTCGGAGGGAACAGTATATACGTCTATAGCGTTATATATCCTAACCTTAGGCAACCTGACATCTCGGATGTATTATTCTACAACATTCCAGGCGTGTCGGACCCTACTTCTCGGTGGGAACATTATATGCGTCAATAACGTCATATATCCTAACCTAAGGCAACCTAACATCTCGGATGTAACATTTGACAACATTCCAGGCGTGTCGGTCCCTATGTCTCGGTGGTAACATTACATGCGTCTATAACGGTATATATCCTAATCTAAGGCCACCTAACATCTCGGATGCAATATTTGACAACATTCCTGACCTGTCGAACCCTACTTCTCTGAGGGAACAGTATATACGTCTATAACGTCATATATCCTATCCTGAGGCAACCTAACATCTCGGATGTAACATTTGACAACATTCCAGGCGTGTCGGACCCTACGTCTCGGTGGTAACATTATATGCGTCTATAACGGTATATATCCTAATCTAAGGCAACCTAACATCTCGGATGCAATATTTGACAACATTCCTGGCCTGTCGAACCCTACCTCTCGGAGGGAACAGTATATACGTCTATAACGTTATATATCCTAACCTTAGGCAACCTGACATCTCGGATGTATTATTCTACAACATTCCAGGCGTGTCGGACCCTACTTCTCGGTGGGAACATTATATGCGTCTATAACGGTATATATCCTAATCTAAGGCAACCTAACATCTCGGATGCAATATTTGACAACATTCCTGGCCTGTCGAACACTACTTCTCGGAGGGAACAGTATATACGTCTGTAACGTCATATATCCTAACCTAAGGCAACCTAACATCTCGGATGTAACATTTGACAACATTCCAGGCGTGTCGGTCCCTACGTCTCGGTGGTAACATTACATGCGTCTATAACGTTATATATCCTAACCTAAGGCGACCTAACATCTCGGATGCAATATTTGACAACATTCCTGGCCCGTCGAACCCTACTTCTCGGAGGGAACAGTATATACGTCTATAACGTTATATATCCTAACCTTAGGCAACCTGACATCTCGGATGTATTATTCTACAACATTCCAGGCGTGTCGGACCCTACTTCTCGGTGGGAACATTATATGCGTCTATAACGTTGTATATCCTAATCTAAGGCAACCTAACATCTCGGATGCTATATTTGACAACATTCCTGTCCTGTCGAACCCTACTTCTCGGAGGGAACAGTATATACGTCTATAACGTTATATATCCTAACCTAAGGCAACCTAACATCTCGGATGTAACATTTGACAACATTCCAGGCGTGTCGGTCCCTATGTCTCGGTGGTAACATTACATGCGTCTATAACGGTATATATCCTAATCTAAGGCCACCTAACATCTCGGATGCAATATTTGACAACATTCCTGGCGTGTCGAACCCTACTTCCCGGAGGGAACAGTATATACGTCTGTAACGTCATATATCCTAACCTAAGGCAACCTAACATCTCGGATGTAACATTTGACTACATTCCAGGCGTGACGGTCCCTACGTCTCGGTGGTAACATTACATGCGTCTATAACGTTATACATCCTAACCTAAGGCAACCTATCATCTCGGATGCAATATTTGACTACATTCCTGGCCTGTCGAACCCTACTTCTCGGAGGGAACAGTATATATGTCTATAACGGTATATATCCTAACCTAAGGCAACCTGACATCTCGGATGTAATATTCTACAACCTTCCAGGCGTGTCGGAACCTACTTCTCGGTGGGAACATTACATGCGTCTATAACGGTATATATCATAATCTAAGGCAACCTAACATCTCGGATGCAATATTTGACAACATTCCTGGCCTATCGAACCCTACTTCTCGGTGGGAACAGTATATACGTCCATAACGTGATATATCCTAACCTAAGGCAACCTAACATCTCGGATGTAACATTTGACAACATTCCAGGCGTGTCGGTCCCTACGTCTCGGTGGTAACATTACATGCGCCTATAACGGCATATATCCTAATCTAAGGCAACCTAACATCTCGGATGCAATATTTGACAACATTCCTGGCCTGTCGAACCCTACTTCTCTGAGGGAACAGTATATACGTCTATAACGTCATATATCCTATCCTGAGGCAACCTAACATCTCGGATGTAACATTTGACAACATTCCAGGCGTGTCGGACCCTACGTCTCGGTGGTAACATTATATGCGTCTATAACGGTATATATCCTAATCTAAGGCAACCTAACATCTCGGATGCAATATTTGACAACATTCCTGGCCTGTCGAACCCTACTTCTCGGAGGGAACAGTATATACGTCTATAGCGTTATATATCCTAACCTTAGGCAACCTGACATCTCGGATGTATTATTCTACAACATTCCAGGCGTGTCGGACCCTACTTCTCGGTGGGAACATTATATGCGTCAATAACGTCATATATCCTAACCTAAGGCAACCTAACATCTCGGATGTAGCATTTGACAACATTCCAGGCGTGTCGGTCCCTATGTCTCGGTGGTAACATTACATGCGTCTATAACGGTATATATCCTAATCTAAGGCCACCTAACATCTCGGATGCAATATTTGACAACATTCCTGACCTGTCGAACCCTACTTCTCTGAGGGAACAGTATATACGTCTATAACGTCATATATCCTATCCTGAGGCAACCTAACATCTCGGATGTAACATTTGACAACATTCCAGGCGTGTCGGACCCTACGTCTCGGTGGTAACATTATATGCGTCTATAACGGTATATATCCTAATCTAAGGCAACCTAACATCTCGGATGCAATATTTGACAACATTCCTGGCCTGTCGAACCCTACCTCTCGGAGGGAACAGTATATACGTCTATAACGTTATATATCCTAACCTTAGGCAACCTGACATCTCGGATGTATTATTCTACAACATTCCAGGCGTGTCGGACCCTACTTCTCGGTGGGAACATTATATGCGTCTATAACGGTATATATCCTAATCTAAGGCAACCTAACATCTCGGATGCAATATTTGACAACATTCCTGGCCTGTCGAACACTACTTCTCGGAGGGAACAGTATATACGTCTGTAACGTCATATATCCTAACCTAAGGCAACCTAACATCTCGGATGTAACATTTGACAACATTCCAGGCGTGTCGGTCCCTACGTCTCGGTGGTAACATTACATGCGTCTATAACGTTATATATCCTAACCTAAGGCGACCTAACATCTCGGATGCAATATTTGACAACATTCCTGGCCCGTCGAACCCTACTTCTCGGAGGGAACAGTATATACGTCTATAACGTTATATATCCTAACCTTAGGCAACCTGACATCTCGGATGTATTATTCTACAACATTCCAGGCGTGTCGGACCCTACTTCTCGGTGGGAACATTATATGCGTCTATAACGTTGTATATCCTAATCTAAGGCAACCTAACATCTCGGATGCTATATTTGACAACATTCCTGTCCTGTCGAACCCTACTTCTCGGAGGGAACAGTATATACGTCTATAACGTTATATATCCTAACCTAAGGCAACCTAACATCTCGGATGTAACATTTGACAACATTCCAGGCGTGTCGGTCCCTATGTCTCGGTGGTAACATTACATGCGTCTATAACGGTATATATCCTAATCTAAGGCCACCTAACATCTCGGATGCAATATTTGACAACATTCCTGGCCTGTCGAACCCTACTTCTCTGAGTGAACAGTATATACGTCTATAACGTCATATATCCTATCCTGAGGCAACCTAACATCTCGGATGTAACATTTGACAACATTCCAGGCGTGTCGGACCATACGTCTCGGTGGTAACATTATATGCGTCTATAACGGTATATATCCTAATCTAAGGCAACCTAACATCTCGGATGCAATATTTGACAACATTCCTGGCCTGTAGAACCCTACTTCTCGGAGGGAACAGTATATACGTCTATAACGTTATACATCCTAACCTAAGGCAACCTATCATCTCGGATGCAATATTTGACTACATTCCTGGCCTGTCGAACCCTACTTCTCGGAGGGAACAGTATATATGTCTATAACGGTATATATCCTAACCTAAGGCAACCTGACATCTCGGATGTAATATTCTACAACCTTCCAGGCGTGTCGGAACCTACTTCTCGGTGGGAACATTACATGCGTCTATAACGGTATATATCATAATCTAAGGCAACCTAACATCTCGGATGCTATATTTGACAACATTCCTGTCCTGTCGAACCCTACTTCTCGGAGGGAACAGTATATATGTCTATAACGGTATATATCATAATCTAAGGCAACCTAACATTTCGGATGCACTATTTGACAACATTCCTGGCCTGTCGAACCCTACTTCTCGGAGGGAACAGTATATACGTCTATAACGTTATATATCCTAACCTAAGGCAACCTAACATCTCGGATGTAACATTTGACAACATTCCAGGCGTGTCGGTTCATACGTCTCGGTGGTAACATTACATGCGTCTATAACGGTATATATCCTAATCTTAGGCAACCTAACATCTCGGATGTAACATTTGACAACATTCCAGGCGTGTCGGTCCCTACGTCTCGGTGGTAACATTACATGCGTCTATAACGTTATATATCCTAACCTAAGGCGACCTAACATCTCGGATGCAATATTTGACAACATTCCTGGCCCGTCGAACCCTACTTCTCGGAGGGAACAGTATATACGTCTATAACGTCATATATCCTAACCTGAGGCAACCTAACATCTCGGATGTAACATTTGACAACATTCCAGGCGTGTCGGTCCCTACGTCTCGGTGGTAACATTACATGCGTCTATAACGTTATATATCTTAACCTAAGGCGACCTAACATCTCGGATGCAATATTTGACAACATTCCTGGCCCGTCGAACCCTACTTCTCGGAGGGAACTGTATATACGTCTATAACGTCATATATCCTAACCTAAGGCAACCTAACATCTCGGATGTAACATTTGACAACATTCCAGGCGTGTCGGTCCCTATGTCTCGGTGGTAACATTACATGCGTCTATAACGGTATATATCCTAATCTAAGGCCACCTAACATCTCGGATGCAATATTTGACAACATTCCTGGCCTGTCGAACCCTACTTCTCTGAGGGAACAGTATATACGTCTATAACGTCATATATCCTATCCTGAGGCAACCTAACATCTCGGATGTAACATTTGACAACATTCCAGGCGTGTCGGACCATACGTCTCGGTGGTAACATTATATGCGTCTATAACGGTATATATCCTAATCTAAGGCCACCTAACATCTCGGATGCAATATTTGACAAGATTCCTGGCCTGTCGAACCCTACTTCTCGGAGGGAACAGTATATACGTCTATAACGTTATATATCCTAACCTAAGGCAACCTGACATCTCGGATGTAACATTTGACAACGTTCCAGGCGTGTCGGTCCCTACGTCTCGGTGGTAACATTACATGCGTCTATAACGGTATATATCCTAACCTAAGGCAACCTAACATCTCGGATGCAATATTTGACAACATTCCTGGCCTGTCAAACCGTACTTCTCGGAGGGAACAGTATATACGTCTATAACGTCATATATCCTAACCTGAGGCAACCTAACATCTCGGATGTAACATTTGACAACATTCCAGGCGTGTCGGTCCCTACGTCTCGGTGGTAACATTACATGCGTCTATAACGTTATATATCCTAACCTAAGGCAACCTAACATCTCGGATGCAATATTTGACAACATTCCTGGCCTGTCGAACCGTACTTCTCGGAGGGAACAGTATATACGTCTATAACGTCATATATCCTATCCTGAGGCAACCTAACATCTCGGATGTAACATTTGACAACATTCCAGGCGTGTCGGTCCCTACGTCTCGGTGGTAACATTACATGCGTCTATAACGTTATATATCCTAACCTAAGGCAACCTAACATCTCGGATGCAATATTTGACAACATTCCTGGCCTGTCGAACCCTACTTCTCGGAGGGAACAGTATATACGTCTATAACGTCATATATTCTTACCTGAGGCAACCTAACATCTCGGATGCAATATTTGACAACATTCCTGGCCTGTCGAAACCTACTTCTCGGAGGGAACACTATATACGTCTATAACGGAATATATCCTAATCTAAGGCAACCTAACATCTCGGATGCAATATTTGACAACATTCCTGGCCTGTCGAACACTACTTCTCGGAGGGAACAGTATATACGTCTGTAACGTCATATATCCTAACCTAAGGCAACCTAACATCTCGGATGTAACATTTGACAACATTCCAGGCGTGTCGGTCCCTACGTCTCGGTGGTAACATTACATGCGTCTATAACGTTATATATCCTAACCTAAGGCGACCTAACATCTCGGATGCAATATTTGACAACATTCCTGGCCCGTCGAACCCTACTTCTCGGAGGGAACAGTATATACGTCTATAACGTCATATATCCTAACCTGAGGCAACCTAACATCTCGGATGTAACATTTGACAACATTCCAGGCGTGTCGGTCCCTACGTCTCGGTGGTAACATTACATGCGTCTATAACGTTATATATCTTAACCTAAGGCGACCTAACATCTCGGATGCAATATTTGACAACATTCCTGGCCCGTCGAACCCTACTTCTCGGAGGGAACTGTATATACGTCTATAACGTCATATATCCTAACCTAAGGCAACCTAACATCTCGGATGTAACATTTGACAACATTCCAGGCGTGTCGGTCCCTATGTCTCGGTGGTAACATTACATGCGTCTATAACGGTATATATCCTAATCTAAGGCCACCTAACATCTCGGATGCAATATTTGACAAGATTCCTGGCCTGTCGAACCCTACTTCTCGGAGGGAACAGTATATACGTCTATAACGTTATATATCCTAACCTAAGGCAACCTGACATCTCGGATGTATTATTCTACAACATTCCAGGCGTGTCGGACCCTACTTCTCGGTGGGAACATTATATGCGTCTATAACGTTGTATAACCTAATCTAAGGCAACCTAACATCTCGGATGCAATATTTGACAACATTCCTGGCCTGTCGAACCCTACTTCTCGGAAGGAGCAGTATATACGTCGATAACGGTATGTATCATAATCTAAGGCAACCTAACATCTCGGATGTCACATTTGACAACATTCCAGGCGTGTCGGTCCCTATGTCTCGGTGGTAACATTACATGCGTCTATAACGGTATATATCCTAATCTAAGGCCACCTAAATTCTCGGATGCAATATTTGACAACATTCCTGGCCTGTCGAACCCTACTTCTCTGAGGGAACAGTATATACGTCTATAACGTCATATATCCACCCTGAGGCAACCTAACATCTCGGATGTAACATTTGACAACATTCCAGGCGTGTCGGACCCTACGTCTCGGTGGTAACATTATATGCGTCTATAACGGTATATATCCTAATCTAAGGCAACCTAACATCTCGGATGCAATATTTGACAACATTCCTGGCCTGTCGAACCCTACATCTCGGAGGGAACAGTATATACGTATATAACGTTATATATCCTAACCTTAGGCAACCTGACATCTCGGATGTATTATTCTACAACATTCCAGGCGTGTCGGACCCTACTTCTCGGTGGGAACATTATATGCGTCTATAACGTTGTATATCCTAATCTAAGGCAACCTAACATCTCGGATGCTATATTTGACAACATTCCTGTCCTGTCGAACCCTACTTCTCGGAGGGAACAGTATATATGTCTATAACGGTATATATCATAATCTAAGGCAACCTAACATTTCGGATGCACTATTTGACAACATTCCTGGCCTGTCGAACCCTACTTCTCGGAGGGAACAGTATATACGTCTATAACGTTATATATCCTAACCTAAGGCAACCTAACATCTCGGATGTAACATTTGACAACATTCCAGGCGTGTCGGTTCATACGTCTCGGTGGTAACATTACATGCGTCTATAACGGTATATATCCTAATCTTAGGCAACCTAACATCTCGGATGTAACATTTGACAACATTCCAGGCGTGTCGGTCCCTACGTCTCGGTGGTAACATTACATGCGTCTATAACGTTATATATCCTAACCTAAGGCGACCTAACATCTCGGATGCAATATTTGACAACATTCCTGGCCCGTCGAACCCTACTTCTCGGAGGGAACAGTATATACGTCTATAACGTCATATATCCTAACCTGAGGCAACCTAACATCTCGGATGTAACATTTGACAACATTCCAGGCGTGTCGGTCCCTACGTCTCGGTGGTAACATTACATGCGTCTATAACGTTATATATCTTAACCTAAGGCGACCTAACATCTCGGATGCAATATTTGACAACATTCCTGGCCCGTCGAACCCTACTTCTCGGAGGGAACTGTATATACGTCTATAACGTCATATATCCTAACCTAAGGCAACCTAACATCTCGGATGTAACATTTGACAACATTCCAGGCGTGTCGGTCCCTATGTCTCGGTGGTAACATTACATGCGTCTATAACGGTATATATCCTAATCTAAGGCCACCTAACATCTCGGATGCAATATTTGACAACATTCCTGGCCTGTCGAACCCTACTTCTCTGAGGGAACAGTATATACGTCTATAACGTCATATATCCTATCCTGAGGCAACCTAACATCTCGGATGTAACATTTGACAACATTCCAGGCGTGTCGGACCATACGTCTCGGTGGTAACATTATATGCGTCTATAACGGTATATATCCTAATCTAAGGCCACCTAACATCTCGGATGCAATATTTGACAAGATTCCTGGCCTGTCGAACCCTACTTCTCGGAGGGAACAGTATATACGTCTATAACGTTATATATCCTAACCTAAGGCAACCTGACATCTCGGATGTATTATTCTACAACATTCCAGGCGTGTCGGACCCTACTTCTCGGTGGGAACATTATATGCGTCTATAACGTTGTATATCCTAATCTAAGGCAACCTAACATCTCGGATGCAATATTTGACAACATTCCTGGCCTGTCGAACCCTACTTCTCGGAAGGAGCAGTATATACGTCGATAACGGTATGTATCATAATCTAAGGCAACCTAACATCTCGGATGTCACATTTGACAACATTCCAGGCGTGTCGGTCCCTATGTCTCGGTGGTAACATTACATGCGTCTATAACGGTATATATCCTAATCTAAGGCCACCTAAATTCTCGGATGCAATATTTGACAACATTCCTGGCCTGTCGAACCCTACTTCTCTGAGGGAACAGTATATACGTCTATAACGTCATATATCCTATCCTGAGGCAACCTAAAATCTCGGATGTAACATTTGACAACATTCCAGGCGTGTCGGACCCTACGTCTCGGTGGTAACATTATATGCGTCTATAACGGTATATATCCTAATCTAAGGCAACCTAACATCTCGGATGCACTATTTGACAACATTCCAGGCGTGTCGGACCCTACTTCTCGGTGGGAACATTATATGCGTCTATAACGTTGTATATCCTAATCTAAGGCAACCTAACATCTCGGATGCAATATTTGACAACATTCCTGGGCTGTCGAACCCTACTTCTCTGAGGGAACAGTATATACGTCTATAACGTCATATATCCTATCCTGAGGCAACCTAACATCTCGGATGTAACATTTGACAACATTCCAGGCGTGTCGGACCATACGTCTCGGTGGTAACATTATATGCGTCTATAACGGTATATATCCTAATCTAAGGCAACCTAACATCTCGGATGCAATATTTGACAACATTCCTGGCCTGTCGAACACTACTTCTCGGAGGGAACAGTATATACGTCTGTAACGTCATATATCCTAACCTAAGGCAACCTAACATCTCGGATGTAACATTTGACAACATTCCAGGCGTGTCGGTCCCTACGTCTCGGTGGTAACATTACATGCGTCTATAACGTTATATATCCTAACCTAAGGCGACCTAACATCTCGGATGCAATATTTGACAACATTCCTGGCCTGTCGAACACTACTTCTCGGAGGGAACAGTATATACGTCTGTAACGTCATATATCCTAACCTAAGGCAACCTAACATCTCGGATGTAACATTTGACAACATTCCAGGCGTGTCGGTCCCTACGTCTCGGTGGTAACATTACATGCGTCTATAACGTTATATATCCTAACCTAAGGCGACCTAACATCTCGGATGCAATATTTGACAACATTCCTGGCCCGTCGAACCCTACTTCTCGGAGGGAACAGTATATACGTCAATAACGTCATATATCCTAACCTAAGGCAACCTAACATCTCGGATGTAACATTTGACAACATTCCAGGCGTGTCGGTCCCTATGTCTCGGTGGTAACATTACATGCGTCTATAACGGTATATATCCTAATCTAAGGCCACCTAACATCTCGGATGCAATATTTGACAACATTCCTGACCTGTCGAACCCTACTTCTCTGAGGGAACAGTATATACGTCTATAACGTCATATATCCTATCCTGAGGCAACCTAACATCTCGGATGTAACATTTGACAACATTCCAGGCGTGTCGGACCATACGTCTCGGTGGTAACATTATATGCGTCTATAACGGTATATATCCTAATCTAAGGCAACCTAACATCTCGGATGCAATATTTGACAACATTCCTGGCCTGTCGAACACTACTTCTCGGAGGGAACAGTATATACGTCTGTAACGTCATATATCCTAACCTAAGGCAACCTAACATCTCGGATGTAACATTTGACAACATTCCAGGCGTGTCGGTCCCTACGTCTCGGTGGTAACATTACATGCGTCTATAACGTTATATATCCTAACCTAAGGCGACCTAACATCTCGGATGCAATATTTGACAACATTCCTGGCCCGTCGAACCCTACTTCTCGGAGGGAACAGTATATACGTCAATAACGTCATATATCCTAACCTAAGGCAACCTAACATCTCGGATGTAACATTTGACAACATTCCAGGCGTGTCGGTCCCTATGTCTCGGTGGTAACATTACATGCGTCTATAACGGTATATATCCTAATCTAAGGCCACCTAACATCTCGGATGCAATATTTGACAACATTCCTGACCTGTCGAACCCTACTTCTCTGAGGGAACAGTATATACGTCTATAACGTCATATATCCTATCCTGAGGCAACCTAACATCTCGGATGTAACATTTGACAACATTCCAGGCGTGTCGGACCCTACGTCTCGGTGGTAACATTATATGCGTCTATAACGGTATATATCCTAATCTAAGGCAACCTAACATCTCGGATGCAATATTTGACAACATTCCTGGCCTGTCGAACCCTACCTCTCGGAGGGAACAGTATATACGTCTATAACGTTATATATCCTAACCTTAGGCAACCTGACATCTCGGATGTATTATTCTACAACATTCCAGGCGTGTCGGACCCTACTTCTCGGTGGGAACATTATATGCGTCTATAACGTTGTATATCCTAATCTAAGGCAACCTAACATCTCGGATCCTATATTTGACAACATTCCTGTCCTGTCGAACCCTACTTCTCGGAGGGAACAGTATATATGTCTATAACGGTATATATCATAATCTAAGGCAACCTAACATCTCGGATGCAATATTTGACAACATTCCTGGCCTGTCGAACCCTACTTCTCGGAGGGAACAGTATATACGTCTATAACGTTATATATCCTAACCTAAGGCAACCTAACATCTCGGATGTAACATTTGACAACATTCCAGGCGTGTCGGTCCATACGTCTCGGTGGTAACATTACATGCGTCTATAACGGTTTATATCCTAATCTTAGGCAACCTAACATCTCGGATGTAACATTTGACAACATTCCAGGCGTGTCGGTCCCTACGTCTCGGTGGTAACATTACATGCGTCTATAACGTTATATATCCTAACCTAAGGCGACCTAACATCTCGGATGCAATATTTGACAACATTCCTGGCCTGTCGAACCCTACGTCTCGGTGGTAACATTATATGCGTCTATAACGGTATATATCCTAATCTAAGGCAACCTAACATCTCGGATGCAATATTTGACAACATTCCTGGCCTGTCGAACACTACTTCTCGGAGGGAACAGTATATACGTCTGTAACGTCATATATCCTAACCTAAGGCAACCTAACATCTCGGATGTAACATTTGACAACATTCCAGGCGTGTCGGTCCCTACGTCTCGGTGGTAACATTACATGCGTCTATAACGTTATATATCCTAACCTAAGGCGACCTAACATCTCGGATGCAATATTTGACAACATTCCTGGCCCGTCGAACCCTACTTCTCGGAGGGAACAGTATATACGTCAATAACGTCATATATCCTAACCTAAGGCAACCTAACATCTCGGATGTAACATTTGACAACATTCCAGGCGTGTCGGTCCCTATGTCTCGGTGGTAACATTACATGCGTCTATAACGGTATATATCCTAATCTAAGGCCACCTAACATCTCGGATGCAATATTTGACAACATTCCTGACCTGTCGAACCCTACTTCTCTGAGGGAACAGTATATACGTCTATAACGTCATATATCCTATCCTGAGGCAACCTAACATCTCGGATGTAACATTTGACAACATTCCAGGCGTGTCGGACCCTACGTCTCGGTGGTAACATTATATGCGTCTATAACGGTATATATCCTAATCTAAGGCAACCTAACATCTCGGATGCAATATTTGACAACATTCCTGGCCTGTCGAACCCTACCTCTCGGAGGGAACAGTATATACGTCTATAACGTTATATATCCTAACCTTAGGCAACCTGACATCTCGGATGTATTATTCTACAACATTCCAGGCGTGTCGGACCCTACTTCTCGGTGGGAACATTATATGCGTCTATAACGTTGTATATCCTAATCTAAGGCAACCTAACATCTCGGATCCTATATTTGACAACATTCCTGTCCTGTCGAACCCTACTTCTCGGAGGGAACAGTATATATGTCTATAACGGTATATATCATAATCTAAGGCAACCTAACATCTCGGATGCAATATTTGACAACATTCCTGGCCTGTCGAACCCTACTTCTCGGAGGGAACAGTATATACGTCTATAACGTTATATATCCTAACCTAAGGCAACCTAACATCTCGGATGTAACATTTGACAACATTCCAGGCGTGTCGGTCCATACGTCTCGGTGGTAACATTACATGCGTCTATAACGGTTTATATCCTAATCTTAGGCAACCTAACATCTCGGATGTAACATTTGACAACATTCCAGGCGTGTCGGTCCCTACGTCTCGGTGGTAACATTACATGCGTCTATAACGTTATATATCCTAACCTAAGGCGACCTAACATCTCGGATGCAATATTTGACAACATTCCTGGCCTGTCGAACCCTACTTCTCGGAAGGAGCAGTATATACGTCGATAACGGTATGTATCATAATCTAAGGCAACCTAACATCTCGGATGTCACATTTGACAACATTCCAGGCGTGTCGGTCCCTATGTCTCGGTGGTAACATTACATGCGTCTATAACGGTATATATCCTAATCTAAGGCCACCTAAATTCTCGGATGCAATATTTGACAACATTCCTGGCCTGTCGAACCCTACTTCTCTGAGGGAACAGTATATACGTCTATAACGTCATATATCCACCCTGAGGCAACCTAACATCTCGGATGTAACATTTGACAACATTCCAGGCGTGTCGGACCCTACGTCTCGGTGGTAACATTATATGCGTCTATAACGGTATATATCCTAATCTAAGGCAACCTAACATCTCGGATGCAATATTTGACATCATTCCTGGCCTGTCGAACCCTACATCTCGGAGGGAACAGTATATACGTATATAACGTTATATATCCTAACCTTAGGCAACCTGACATCTCGGATGTATTATTCTACAACATTCCAGGCGTGTCGGACCCTACTTCTCGGTGGGAACATTATATGCGTCTATAACGTTGTATATCCTAATCTAAGGCAACCTAACATCTCGGATGCTATATTTGACAACATTCCTGTCCTGTCGAACCCTACTTCTCGGAGGGAACAGTATATATGTCTATAACGGTATATATCATAATCTAAGGCAACCTAACATTTCGGATGCACTATTTGACAACATTCCTGGCCTGTCGAACCCTACTTCTCGGAGGGAACAGTATATACGTCTATAACGTTATATATCCTAACCTAAGGCAACCTAACATCTCGGATGTAACATTTGACAACATTCCAGGCGTGTCGGTTCATACGTCTCGGTGGTAACATTACATGCGTCTATAACGGTATATATCCTAATCTTAGGCAACCTAACATCTCGGATGTAACATTTGACAACATTCCAGGCGTGTCGGTCCCTACGTCTCGGTGGTAACATTACATGCGTCTATAACGTTATATATCCTAACCTAAGGCGACCTAACATCTCGGATGCAATATTTGACAACATTCCTGGCCCGTCGAACCCTACTTCTCGGAGGGAACAGTATATACGTCTATAACGTCATATATCCTAACCTGAGGCAACCTAACATCTCGGATGTAACATTTGACAACATTCCAGGCGTGTCGGTCCCTACGTCTCGGTGGTAACATTACATGCGTCTATAACGTTATATATCTTAACCTAAGGCGACCTAACATCTCGGATGCAATATTTGACAACATTCCTGGCCCGTCGAACCCTACTTCTCGGAGGGAACTGTATATACGTCTATAACGTCATATATCCTAACCTAAGGCAACCTAACATCTCGGATGTAACATTTGACAACATTCCAGGCGTGTCGGTCCCTATGTCTCGGTGGTAACATTACATGCGTCTATAACGGTATATATCCTAATCTAAGGCCACCTAACATCTCGGATGCAATATTTGACAACATTCCTGGCCTGTCGAACCCTACTTCTCTGAGGGAACAGTATATACGTCTATAACGTCATATATCCTATCCTGAGGCAACCTAACATCTCGGATGTAACATTTGACAACATTCCAGGCGTGTCGGACCATACGTCTCGGTGGTAACATTATATGCGTCTATAACGGTATATATCCTAATCTAAGGCCACCTAACATCTCGGATGCAATATTTGACAAGATTCCTGGCCTGTCGAACCCTACTTCTCGGAGGGAACAGTATATACGTCTATAACGTTATATATCCTAACCTAAGGCAACCTGACATCTCGGATGTATTATTCTACAACATTCCAGGCGTGTCGGACCCTACTTCTCGGTGGGAACATTATATGCGTCTATAACGTTGTATATCCTAATCTAAGGCAACCTAACATCTCGGATGCAATATTTGACAACATTCCTGGCCTGTCGAACCCTACTTCTCGGAAGGAGCAGTATATACGTCGATAACGGTATGTATCATAATCTAAGGCAACCTAACATCTCGGATGTCACATTTGACAACATTCCAGGCGTGTCGGTCCCTATGTCTCGGTGGTAACATTACATGCGTCTATAACGGTATATATCCTAATCTAAGGCCACCTAAATTCTCGGATGCAATATTTGACAACATTCCTGGCCTGTCGAACCCTACTTCTCTGAGGGAACAGTATATACGTCTATAACGTCATATATCCTATCCTGAGGCAACCTAACATCTCGGATGTAACATTTGACAACATTCCAGGCGTGTCGGACCCTACGTCTCGGTGGTAACATTATATGCGTCTATAACGGTATATATCCTAATCTAAGGCAACCTAACATCTCGGATGCACTATTTGACAACATTCCAGGCGTGTCGGACCCTACTTCTCGGTGGGAACATTATATGCGTCTATAACGTTGTATATCCTAATCTAAGGCAACCTAACATCTCGGATGCAATATTTGACAACATTCCTGGGCTGTCGAACCCTACTTCTCTGAGGGAACAGTATATACGTCTATAACGTCATATATCCTATCCTGAGGCAACCTAACATCTCGGATGTAACATTTGACAACATTCCAGGCGTGTCGGACCATACGTCTCGGTGGTAACATTATATGCGTCTATAACGGTATATATCCTAATCTAAGGCAACCTAACATCTCGGATGCAATATTTGACAACATTCCTGGCCTGTCGAACACTACTTCTCGGAGGGAACAGTATATACGTCTGTAACGTCATATATCCTAACCTAAGGCAACCTAACATCTCGGATGTAACATTTGACAACATTCCAGGCGTGTCGGTCCCTACGTCTCGGTGGTAACATTACATGCGTCTATAACGTTATATATCCTAACCTAAGGCGACCTAACATCTCGGATGCAATATTTGACAACATTCCTGGCCTGTCGAACACTACTTCTCGGAGGGAACAGTATATACGTCTGTAACGTCATATATCCTAACCTAAGGCAACCTAACATCTCGGATGTAACATTTGACAACATTCCAGGCGTGTCGGTCCCTACGTCTCGGTGGTAACATTACATGCGTCTATAACGTTATATATCCTAACCTAAGGCGACCTAACATCTCGGATGCAATATTTGACAACATTCCTGGCCCGTCGAACCCTACTTCTCGGAGGGAACAGTATATACGTCAATAACGTCATATATCCTAACCTAAGGCAACCTAACATCTCGGATGTAACATTTGACAACATTCCAGGCGTGTCGGTCCCTATGTCTCGGTGGTAACATTACATGCGTCTATAACGGTATATATCCTAATCTAAGGCCACCTAACATCTCGGATGCAATATTTGACAACATTCCTGACCTGTCGAACCCTACTTCTCTGAGGGAACAGTATATACGTCTATAACGTCATATATCCTATCCTGAGGCAACCTAACATCTCGGATGTAACATTTGACAACATTCCAGGCGTGTCGGACCATACGTCTCGGTGGTAACATTATATGCGTCTATAACGGTATATATCCTAATCTAAGGCAACCTAACATCTCGGATGCAATATTTGACAACATTCCTGGCCTGTCGAACACTACTTCTCGGAGGGAACAGTATATACGTCTGTAACGTCATATATCCTAACCTAAGGCAACCTAACATCTCGGATGTAACATTTGACAACATTCCAGGCGTGTCGGTCCCTACGTCTCGGTGGTAACATTACATGCGTCTATAACGTTATATATCCTAACCTAAGGCGACCTAACATCTCGGATGCAATATTTGACAACATTCCTGGCCCGTCGAACCCTACTTCTCGGAGGGAACAGTATATACGTCAATAACGTCATATATCCTAACCTAAGGCAACCTAACATCTCGGATGTAACATTTGACAACATTCCAGGCGTGTCGGTCCCTATGTCTCGGTGGTAACATTACATGCGTCTATAACGGTATATATCCTAATCTAAGGCCACCTAACATCTCGGATGCAATATTTGACAACATTCCTGACCTGTCGAACCCTACTTCTCTGAGGGAACAGTATATACGTCTATAACGTCATATATCCTATCCTGAGGCAACCTAACATCTCGGATGTAACATTTGACAACATTCCAGGCGTGTCGGACCCTACGTCTCGGTGGTAACATTATATGCGTCTATAACGGTATATATCCTAATCTAAGGCAACCTAACATCTCGGATGCAATATTTGACAACATTCCTGGCCTGTCGAACCCTACCTCTCGGAGGGAACAGTATATACGTCTATAACGTTATATATCCTAACCTTAGGCAACCTGACATCTCGGATGTATTATTCTACAACATTCCAGGCGTGTCGGACCCTACTTCTCGGTGGGAACATTATATGCGTCTATAACGTTGTATATCCTAATCTAAGGCAACCTAACATCTCGGATCCTATATTTGACAACATTCCTGTCCTGTCGAACCCTACTTCTCGGAGGGAACAGTATATATGTCTATAACGGTATATATCATAATCTAAGGCAACCTAACATCTCGGATGCAATATTTGACAACATTCCTGGCCTGTCGAACCCTACTTCTCGGAGGGAACAGTATATACGTCTATAACGTTATATATCCTAACCTAAGGCAACCTAACATCTCGGATGTAACATTTGACAACATTCCAGGCGTGTCGGTCCATACGTCTCGGTGGTAACATTACATGCGTCTATAACGGTTTATATCCTAATCTTAGGCAACCTAACATCTCGGATGTAACATTTGACAACATTCCAGGCGTGTCGGTCCCTACGTCTCGGTGGTAACATTACATGCGTCTATAACGTTATATATCCTAACCTAAGGCGACCTAACATCTCGGATGCAATATTTGACAACATTCCTGGCCTGTCGAACCCTACGTCTCGGTGGTAACATTATATGCGTCTATAACGGTATATATCCTAATCTAAGGCAACCTAACATCTCGGATGCAATATTTGACAACATTCCTGGCCTGTCGAACACTACTTCTCGGAGGGAACAGTATATACGTCTGTAACGTCATATATCCTAACCTAAGGCAACCTAACATCTCGGATGTAACATTTGACAACATTCCAGGCGTGTCGGTCCCTACGTCTCGGTGGTAACATTACATGCGTCTATAACGTTATATATCCTAACCTAAGGCGACCTAACATCTCGGATGCAATATTTGACAACATTCCTGGCCCGTCGAACCCTACTTCTCGGAGGGAACAGTATATACGTCAATAACGTCATATATCCTAACCTAAGGCAACCTAACATCTCGGATGTAACATTTGACAACATTCCAGGCGTGTCGGTCCCTATGTCTCGGTGGTAACATTACATGCGTCTATAACGGTATATATCCTAATCTAAGGCCACCTAACATCTCGGATGCAATATTTGACAACATTCCTGACCTGTCGAACCCTACTTCTCTGAGGGAACAGTATATACGTCTATAACGTCATATATCCTATCCTGAGGCAACCTAACATCTCGGATGTAACATTTGACAACATTCCAGGCGTGTCGGACCCTACGTCTCGGTGGTAACATTATATGCGTCTATAACGGTATATATCCTAATCTAAGGCAACCTAACATCTCGGATGCAATATTTGACAACATTCCTGGCCTGTCGAACCCTACCTCTCGGAGGGAACAGTATATACGTCTATAACGTTATATATCCTAACCTTAGGCAACCTGACATCTCGGATGTATTATTCTACAACATTCCAGGCGTGTCGGACCCTACTTCTCGGTGGGAACATTATATGCGTCTATAACGTTGTATATCCTAATCTAAGGCAACCTAACATCTCGGATCCTATATTTGACAACATTCCTGTCCTGTCGAACCCTACTTCTCGGAGGGAACAGTATATATGTCTATAACGGTATATATCATAATCTAAGGCAACCTAACATCTCGGATGCAATATTTGACAACATTCCTGGCCTGTCGAACCCTACTTCTCGGAGGGAACAGTATATACGTCTATAACGTTATATATCCTAACCTAAGGCAACCTAACATCTCGGATGTAACATTTGACAACATTCCAGGCGTGTCGGTCCATACGTCTCGGTGGTAACATTACATGCGTCTATAACGGTTTATATCCTAATCTTAGGCAACCTAACATCTCGGATGTAACATTTGACAACATTCCAGGCGTGTCGGTCCCTACGTCTCGGTGGTAACATTACATGCGTCTATAACGTTATATATCCTAACCTAAGGCGACCTAACATCTCGGATGCAATATTTGACAACATTCCTGGCCTGTCGAACCCTACGTCTCGGTGGTAACATTATATGCGTCTATAACGGTATATATCCTAATCTAAGGCAACCTAACATCTCGGATGCAATATTTGACAACATTCCTGGCCTGTCGAACACTACTTCTCGGAGGGAACAGTATATACGTCTGTAACGTCATATATCCTAACCTAAGGCAACCTAACATCTCGGATGTAACATTTGACAACATTCCAGGCGTGTCGGTCCCTACGTCTCGGTGGTAACATTACATGCGTCTATAACGTTATATATCCTAACCTAAGGCGACCTAACATCTCGGATGCAATATTTGACAACATTCCTGGCCCGTCGAACCCTACTTCTCGGAGGGAACAGTATATACGTCAATAACGTCATATATCCTAACCTAAGGCAACCTAACATCTCGGATGTAACATTTGACAACATTCCAGGCGTGTCGGTCCCTATGTCTCGGTGGTAACATTACATGCGTCTATAACGGTATATATCCTAATCTAAGGCCACCTAACATCTCGGATGCAATATTTGACAACATTCCTGACCTGTCGAACCCTACTTCTCTGAGGGAACAGTATATACGTCTATAACGTCATATATCCTATCCTGAGGCAACCTAACATCTCGGATGTAACATTTGACAACATTCCAGGCGTGTCGGACCCTACGTCTCGGTGGTAACATTATATGCGTCTATAACGGTATATATCCTAATCTAAGGCAACCTAACATCTCGGATGCAATATTTGACAACATTCCTGGCCTGTCGAACCCTACCTCTCGGAGGGAACAGTATATACGTCTATAACGTTATATATCCTAACCTTAGGCAACCTGACATCTCGGATGTATTATTCTACAACATTCCAGGCGTGTCGGACCCTACTTCTCGGTGGGAACATTATATGCGTCTATAACGTTGTATATCCTAATCTAAGGCAACCTAACATCTCGGATCCTATATTTGACAACATTCCTGTCCTGTCGAACCCTACTTCTCGGAGGGAACAGTATATATGTCTATAACGGTATATATCATAATCTAAGGCAACCTAACATCTCGGATGCAATATTTGACAACATTCCTGGCCTGTCGAACCCTACTTCTCGGAGGGAACAGTATATACGTCTATAACGTTATATATCCTAACCTAAGGCAACCTAACATCTCGGATGTAACATTTGACAACATTCCAGGCGTGTCGGTCCATACGTCTCGGTGGTAACATTACATGCGTCTATAACGGTTTATATCCTAATCTTAGGCAACCTAACATCTCGGATGTAACATTTGACAACATTCCAGGCGTGTCGGTCCCTACGTCTCGGTGGTAACATTACATGCGTCTATAACGTTATATATCCTAACCTAAGGCGACCTAACATCTCGGATGCAATATTTGACAACATTCCTGGCCTGTCGAACCCTACGTCTCGGTGGTAACATTATATGCGTCTATAACGGTATATATCCTAATCTAAGGCAACCTAACATCTCGGATGCAATATTTGACAACATTCCTGGCCTGTCGAACACTACTTCTCGGAGGGAACAGTATATACGTCTGTAACGTCATATATCCTAACCTAAGGCAACCTAACATCTCGGATGTAACATTTGACAACATTCCAGGCGTGTCGGTCCCTACGTCTCGGTGGTAAAATTACATGCGTCTATAACGTTATATATCCTAACCTAAGGCGACCTAACATCTCGGATGCAATATTTGACAACATTCCTGGCCCGTCGAACCCTACTTCTCGGAGGGAACAGTATATACGTCTATAACGTTATATATCCTAACCTTAGGCAACCTGACATCTCGGATGTATTATTCTACAACATTCCAGGCGTGTCGGACCCTACTTCTCGGTGGGAACATTATATGCGTCTATAACGTTGTATATCCTAATCTAAGGCAACCTAACATCTCGGATGCTATATTTGACAACATTCCTGTCCTGTCGAACCCTACTTCTCGGAGGGAACAGTATATACGTCTATAACGTTATATATCCTAACCTAAGGCAACCTAACATCTCGGATGTAACATTTGACAACATTCCAGGCGTGTCGGTCCCTATGTCTCGGTGGTAACATTACATGCGTCTATAACGGTATATATCCTAATCTAAGGCCACCTAACATCTCGGATGCAATATTTGACAACATTCCTCGCCTGTCGAACCCTACTTCTCTGAGTGAACAGTATATACGTCTATAACGTCATATATCCTATCCTGAGGCAACCTAACATCTCGGATGTAACATTTGACAACATTCCAGGCGTGTCGGACCATACGTCTCGGTGGTAACATTATATGCGTCTATAACGGTATATATCCTAATCTAAGGCAACCTAACATCTCGGATGCAATATTTGACAACATTCCTGGCCTGTCGAACCCTACTTCTCGGAGGGAACAGTATATACGTCTATAACGTTATATATCCTAACCTTAGGCAACCTGACATCTCGGATGTATTATTCTACAACATTCCAGGCGTGTCGGACCCTACTTCTCGGTGGGAACATTATATGCGTCTATAACGTTGTATATCCTAATCTAAGGCAACCTAACATCTCGGATGCTATATTTGACAACATTCCTGTCCTGTCGAACCCTACTTCTCGGTGGGAACAGTATATACGTCTATAACGTTATATATCCTAACCTAAGGCCACATAACATCTCGTATGTAATATTTGACAACATTCCAGGCGTGTCGAACCCTACTTCCCGGAGGGAACAGTATATACGTCTGTAACGTCATATATCCTAACCTAAGGCAACCTAACATCTCGGATGTAACATTTGACTACATTCCAGGCGTGACGGTCCCTACGTCTCGGTGGTAACATTACATGCGTCTATAACGTTATACATCCTAACCTAAGGCAACCTATCATCTCGGATGCAATATTTGACTACATTCCTGGCCTGTCGAACCCTACTTCTCGGAGGGAACAGTATATATGTCTATAACGGTATATATCCTAACCTAAGGCAACCTGACATCTCGGATGTAATATTCTACAACCTTCCAGGCGTGTCGGAACCTACTTCTCGGTGGGAACATTACATGCGTCTATAACGGTAAATATCATAATCTAAGGCAACCTAACATCTCGGATGCAATATTTGACAACATTCCTGGCCTATCGAACCCTACTTCTCGGTGGGAACAGTATATACGTCCATAACGTGATATATCCTAACCTAAGGCAACCTAACATCTCGGATGTAACATTTGACAACATTCCAGGCGTGTCGGTCCCTACGTCTCGGTGGTAACATTACATGCGCCTATAACGGCATATATCCTAATCTAAGGCAACCTAACATCTCGGATGCAATATTTGACAACATTCCTGGCCTGTCGAACCCTACTTCTCTGAGGGAACAGTATATACGTCTATAACGTCATATATCCTATCCTGAGGCAACCTAACATCTCGGATGTAACATTTGACAACATTCCAGGCGTGTCGGACCCTACGTCTCGGTGGTAACATTATATGCGTCTATAACGGTATATATCCTAATCTAAGGCAACCTAACATCTCGGATGCAATATTTGACAACATTCCTGGCCTGTCGAACCCTACTTCTCGGAGGGAACAGTATATACGTCTATAGCGTTATATATCCTAACCTTAGGCAACCTGACATCTCGGATGTATTATTCTACAACATTCCAGGCGTGTCGGACCCTACTTCTCGGTGGGAACATTATATGCGTCAATAACGTCATATATCCTAACCTAAGGCAACCTAACATCTCGGATGTAGCATTTGACAACATTCCAGGCGTGTCGGTCCCTATGTCTCGGTGGTAACATTACATGCGTCTATAACGGTATATATCCTAATCTAAGGCCACCTAACATCTCGGATGCAATATTTGACAACATTCCTGACCTGTCGAACCCTACTTCTCTGAGGGAACAGTATATACGTCTATAACGTCATATATCCTATCCTGAGGCAACCTAACATCTCGGATGTAACATTTGACAACATTCCAGGCGTGTCGGACCCTACGTCTCGGTGGTAACATTATATGCGTCTATAACGGTATATATCCTAATCTAAGGCAACCTAACATCTCGGATGCAATATTTGACAACATTCCTGGCCTGTCGAACCCTACCTCTCGGAGGGAACAGTATATACGTCTATAACGTTATATATCCTAACCTTAGGCAACCTGACATCTCGGATGTATTATTCTACAACATTCCAGGCGTGTCGGACCCTACTTCTCGGTGGGAACATTATATGCGTCTATAACGGTATATATCCTAATCTAAGGCAACCTAACATCTCGGATGCAATATTTGACAACATTCCTGGCCTGTCGAACACTACTTCTCGGAGGGAACAGTATATACGTCTGTAACGTCATATATCCTAACCTAAGGCAACCTAACATCTCGGATGTAACATTTGACAACATTCCAGGCGTGTCGGTCCCTACGTCTCGGTGGTAACATTACATGCGTCTATAACGTTATATATCCTAACCTAAGGCGACCTAACATCTCGGATGCAATATTTGACAACATTCCTGGCCCGTCGAACCCTACTTCTCGGAGGGAACAGTATATACGTCTATAACGTTATATATCCTAACCTTAGGCAACCTGACATCTCGGATGTATTATTCTACAACATTCCAGGCGTGTCGGACCCTACTTCTCGGTGGGAACATTATATGCGTCTATAACGTTGTATATCCTAATCTAAGGCAACCTAACATCTCGGATGCTATATTTGACAACATTCCTGTCCTGTCGAACCCTACTTCTCGGAGGGAACAGTATATACGTCTATAACGTTATATATCCTAACCTAAGGCAACCTAACATCTCGGATGTAACATTTGACAACATTCCAGGCGTGTCGGTCCCTATGTCTCGGTGGTAACATTACATGCGTCTATAACGGTATATATCCTAATCTAAGGCCACCTAACATCTCGGATGCAATATTTGACAACATTCCTGGCCTGTCGAACCCTACTTCTCTGAGTGAACAGTATATACGTCTATAACGTCATATATCCTATCCTGAGGCAACCTAACATCTCGGATGTAACATTTGACAACATTCCAGGCGTGTCGGACCATACGTCTCGGTGGTAACATTATATGCGTCTATAACGGTATATATCCTAATCTAAGGCAACCTAACATCTCGGATGCAATATTTGACAACATTCCTGGCCTGTCGAACCCTACTTCTCGGAGGGAACAGTATATACGTCTATAACGTTATATATCCTAACCTTAGGCAACCTGACATCTCGGATGTATTATTCTACAACATTCCAGGCGTGTCGGACCCTACTTCTCGGTGGGAACATTATATGCGTCTATAACGTTGTATATCCTAATCTAAGGCAACCTAACATCTCGGATGCTATATTTGACAACATTCCTGTCCTGTCGAACCCTACTTCTCGGTGGGAACAGTATATACGTCTATAACGTTATATATCCTAACCTAAGGCCACATAACATCTCGTATGTAATATTTGACAACATTCCTGGCGTGTCGAACCCTACTTCCCGGAGGGAACAGTATATACGTCTGTAACGTCATATATCCTAACCTAAGGCAACCTAACATCTCGGATGTAACATTTGACTACATTCCAGGCGTGACGGTCCCTACGTCTCGGTGGTAACATTACATGCGTCTATAACGTTATACATCCTAACCTAAGGCAACCTATCATCTCGGATGCAATATTTGACTACATTCCTGGCCTGTCGAACCCTACTTCTCGGAGGGAACAGTATATATGTCTATAACGGTATATATCCTAACCTAAGGCAACCTGACATCTCGGATGTAATATTCTACAACCTTCCAGGCGTGTCGGAACCTACTTCTCGGTGGGAACATTACATGCGTCTATAACGGTATATATCATAATCTAAGGCAACCTAACATCTCGGATGCTATATTTGACAACATTCCTGTCCTGTCGAACCCTACTTCTCGGAGGGAACAGTATATATGTCTATAACGGTATATATCATAATCTAAGGCAACCTAACATTTCGGATGCACTATTTGACAACATTCCTGGCCTGTCGAACCCTACTTCTCGGAGGGAACAGTATATACGTCTATAACGTTATATATCCTAACCTAAGGCAACCTAACATCTCGGATGTAACATTTGACAACATTCCAGGCGTGTCGGTTCATACGTCTCGGTGGTAACATTACATGCGTCTATAACGGTATATATCCTAATCTTAGGCAACCTAACATCTCGGATGTAACATTTGACAACATTCCAGGCGTGTCGGTCCCTACGTCTCGGTGGTAACATTACATGCGTCTATAACGTTATATATCCTAACCTAAGGCGACCTAACATCTCGGATGCAATATTTGACAACATTCCTGGCCCGTCGAACCCTACTTCTCGGAGGGAACAGTATATACGTCTATAACGTCATATATCCTAACCTGACGCAACCTAACATCTCGGATGTAACATTTGACAACATTCCAGGCGTGTCGGTCCCTACGTCTCGGTGGTAACATTACATGCGTCTATAACGTTATATATCTTAACCTAAGGCGACCTAACATCTCGGATGCAATATTTGACAACATTCCTGGCCCGTCGAACCCTACTTCTCGGAGGGAACTGTATATACGTCTATAACGTCATATATCCTAACCTAAGGCAACCTAACATCTCGGATGTAACATTTGACAACATTCCAGGCGTGTCGGTCCCTATGTCTCGGTGGTAACATTACATGCGTCTATAACGGTATATATCCTAATCTAAGGCCACCTAACATCTCGGATGCAATATTTGACAACATTCCTGGCCTGTCGAACCCTACTTCTCTGAGGGAACAGTATATACGTCTATAACGTCATATATCCTATCCTGAGGCAACCTAACATCTCGGATGTAACATTTGACAACATTCCAGGCGTGTCGGACCATACGTCTCGGTGGTAACATTATATGCGTCTATAACGGTATATATCCTAATCTAAGGCCACCTAACATCTCGGATGCAATATTTGACAAGATTCCTGGCCTGTCGAACCCTACTTCTCGGAGGGAACAGTATATACGTCTATAACGTTATATATCCTAACCTAAGGCAACCTGACATCTCGGATGTATTATTCTACAACATTCCAGGCGTGTCGGACCCTACTTCTCGGTGGGAACATTATATGCGTCTATAACGTTGTATATCCTAATCTAAGGCAACCTAACATCTCGGATGCAATATTTGACAACATTCCTGGCCTGTCGAACCCTACTTCTCGGAAGGAGCAGTATATACGTCGATAACGGTATATATCATAATCTAAGGCAACCTAACATCTCGGATGTCACATTTGACAACATTCCAGGCGTGTCGGCCCCTACTTCTCGGAGGGAACAGTATATACGTCTGTAGCGTCATATATCCTAACCTAAGGCAACCTAACATCTCGGATGTAACATTTGACAACATTCCAGGCGTGTCGGTCCCTACGTCTCGGTGGTAACATTACATGCGTCTATAACGGTATATATCCTAACCTAAGGCAACCTAACATCTCGGATGCAATATTTGACAACATTCCTGGCCTGTCAAACCGTACTTCTCGGAGGGAACAGTATATACGTCTATAACGTCATATATCCTAACCTGAGGCAACCTAACATCTCGGATGTAACATTTGACAACATTCCAGGCGTGTCGGTCCCTACGTCTCGGTGGTAACATTACATGCGTCTATAACGTTATATATCCTAACCTAAGGCAACCTAACATCTCGGATGCAATATTTGACAACATTCCTGGCCTGTCGAACCGTACTTCTCGGAGGGAACAGTATATACGTCTATAACGTCATATATCCTATCCTGAGGCAACCTAACATCTCGGATGTAACATTTGACAACATTCCAGGCGTGTCGGTCCCTACGTCTCGGTGGTAACATTACATGCGTCTATAACGTTATATATCCTAACCTAAGGCAACCTAACATCTCGGATGCAATATTTGACAACATTCCTGGCCTGTCGAACCCTACTTCTCGGAGGGAACAGTATATACGTCTATAACGTCATATATTCTTACCTGAGGCAACCTAACATCTCGGATGCAATATTTGACAACATTCCTGGCCTGTCGAAACCTACTTCTCGGAGGGAACACTATATACGTCTATAACGGAATATATCCTAATCTAAGGCAACCTAACATCTCGGATGCAATATTTGACAACATTCCTGGCCTGTCGAACACTACTTCTCGGAGGGAACAGTATATACGTCTGTAACGTCATATATCCTAACCTAAGGCAACCTAACATCTCGGATGTAACATTTGACAACATTCCAGGCGTGTCGGTCCCTACGTCTCGGTGGTAACATTACATGCGTCTATAACGTTATATATCCTAACCTAAGGCGACCTAACATCTCGGATGCAATATTTGACAACATTCCTGGCCCGTCGAACCCTACTTCTCGGAGGGAACAGTATATACGTCTATAACGTCATATATCCTAACCTGAGGCAACCTAACATCTCGGATGTAACATTTGACAACATTCCAGGCGTGTCGGTCCCTACGTCTCGGTGGTAACATTACATGCGTCTATAACGTTATATATCTTAACCTAAGGCGACCTAACATCTCGGATGCAATATTTGACAACATTCCTGGCCCGTCGAACCCTACTTCTCGGAGGGAACTGTATATACGTCTATAACGTCATATATCCTAACCTAAGGCAACCTAACATCTCGGATGTAACATTTGACAACATTCCAGGCGTGTCGGTCCCTATGTCTCGGTGGTAACATTACATGCGTCTATAACGGTATATATCCTAATCTAAGGCCACCTAACATCTCGGATGCAATATTTGACAAGATTCCTGGCCTGTCGAACCCTACTTCTCGGAGGGAACAGTATATACGTCTATAACGTTATATATCCTAACCTAAGGCAACCTGACATCTCGGATGTATTATTCTACAACATTCCAGGCGTGTCGGACCCTACTTCTCGGTGGGAACATTATATGCGTCTATAACGTTGTATATCCTAATCTAAGGCAACCTAACATCTCGGATGCAATATTTGACAACATTCCTGGCCTGTCGAACCCTACTTCTCGGAAGGAGCAGTATATACGTCGATAACGGTATGTATCATAATCTAAGGCAACCTAACATCTCGGATGTCACATTTGACAACATTCCAGGCGTGTCGGTCCCTATGTCTCGGTGGTAACATTACATGCGTCTATAACGGTATATATCCTAATCTAAGGCCACCTAACATCTCGGATGCAATATTTGACAACATTCCTGGCCTGTCGGACCCTACTTCTCGGAGGGAACAGTATATACGTCTATAACGTTATATATCCTAACCTAAGGCAACCTGACATCTCGGATGTATTATTCTACAACATTCCAGGCGTGTCGGACCCTACTTCTCGGTGGTAACATTACATGCGTCTATAACGTTATATATCCTAACCTAAGGCGACCTATCATCTCTGATGCAATATTTGACAACATTCCTGGCCCGTCGAACCCTACTTCTCGGAGGGAACAGTATATACGTCAATAACGTCATATATCCTAACCTAAGGCAACCTAACATCTCGGATGTAACATTTGACAACATTCCTGGCCCGTCGAACCCTACTTCTCGGAGGGAACAGTATATACGTCTATAACGTCATATATCCTAACCTGAGGCAACCTAACATCTCGGATGCAATATTTGACAACATTCCTGGCCTGTCGAAACCTACTTCTCGGAGGGAACACTATATACGTCTATAACGGAATATATCCTAATCTAAGGCAACCTAACATCTCGGATGCAATATTTGACAACATTCCTGGCCTGTCGAACACTACTTCTCGGAGGGAACAGTATATACGTCTGTAACGTCATATATCCTAACCTAAGGCAACCTAACATCTCGGATGTAACATTTGACAACATTCCAGGCGTGTCGGTCCCTACGTCTCGGTGGTAACATTACATGCGTCTATAACGTTATATATCCTAACCTAAGGCGACCTAACATCTCGGATGCAATATTTGACAACATTCCTGGCCCGTCGAACCCTACTTCTCGGAGGGAACAGTATATACGTCTATAACGTCATATATCCTAACCTGAGGCAACCTAACATCTCGGATGTAACATTTGACAACATTCCAGGCGTGTCGGTCCCTACGTCTCGGTGGTAACATTACATGCGTCTATAACGTTATATATCTTAACCTAAGGCGACCTAACATCTCGGATGCAATATTTGACAACATTCCTGGCCCGTCGAACCCTACTTCTCGGAGGGAACTGTATATACGTCTATAACGTCATATATCCTAACCTAAGGCAACCTAACATCTCGGATGTAACATTTGACAACATTCCAGGCGTGTCGGTCCCTATGTCTCGGTGGTAACATTACATGCGTCTATAACGGTATATATCCTAATCTAAGGCCACCTAACATCTCGGATGCAATATTTGACAAGATTCCTGGCCTGTCGAACCCTACTTCTCGGAGGGAACAGTATATACGTCTATAACGTTATATATCCTAACCTAAGGCAACCTGACATCTCGGATGTATTATTCTACAACATTCCAGGCGTGTCGGACCCTACTTCTCGGTGGGAACATTATATGCGTCTATAACGTTGTATATCCTAATCTAAGGCAACCTAACATCTCGGATGCAATATTTGACAACATTCCTGGCCTGTCGAACCCTACTTCTCGGAAGGAGCAGTATATACGTCGATAACGGTATGTATCATAATCTAAGGCAACCTAACATCTCGGATGTCACATTTGACAACATTCCAGGCGTGTCGGTCCCTATGTCTCGGTGGTAACATTACATGCGTCTATAACGGTATATATCCTAATCTAAGGCCACCTAACATCTCGGATGCAATATTTGACAACATTCCTGGCCTGTCGGACCCTACTTCTCGGAGGGAACAGTATATACGTCTATAACGTTATATATCCTAACCTAAGGCAACCTGACATCTCGGATGTATTATTCTACAACATTCCAGGCGTGTCGGACCCTACTTCTCGGTGGTAACATTACATGCGTCTATAACGTTATATATCCTAACCTAAGGCGACCTATCATCTCGGATGCAATATTTGACAACATTCCTGGCCCGTCGAACCCTACTTCTCGGAGGGAACAGTATATACGTCAATAACGTCATATATCCTAACCTAAGGCAACCTAACATCTCGGATGTAACATTTGACAACATTCCTGGCCCGTCGAACCCTACTTCTCGGAGGGAACAGTATATACGTCTATAACGTCATATATCCTAACCTGAGGCAACCTAACATCTCGGATGCAATATTTGACAACATTCCTGGCCTGTCGGACACTACTTCTCGGAGGGAACACTATATACGTCTGTAACGTCATATATCCTAACCTAAGGCAACCTAACATGTCGGATGTAACATTTGACAACATTCCAGGCGTGTCGGTCCCTACGTCTCGGTGGTTACATTACATGCGTCTATAACGTTATATATCCTAACCTAAGGCGATCTATCATCTCGGATGCAATATTTGACAACATTCCTGGCCCGTCGAACCCTACTTCTCGGAGGGAACAGTATATACGTCTATAACGTCATATATCCTAACCTAAGGCAACCTAACATCTCGGATGTAACATTTGACAACATTCCAGGCGTGTCGGTCCCTACGTCTCGGTGGTAACATTACATGCGTCTATAACGTTATATATCTTAACCTAAGGCGACCTAACATCTCGGATGCAATATTTGACAACATTCCTGGCCCGTCGAGCCCTACTTCTCGGAGGGAACTGTATATACGTCTATAACGTCATATATCCTAACCTAAGGCAACCTAACATCTCGGATGTAACATTTGTCAACATTCCAGGCGTGTCGGTCCCTACGTCTCGGTGGTAACATTACATGCGTCTATAGCGGTATATATCCTAATCTAAGGCCACCTAACATCTCGGATGCAATATTTGACAACATTCCTGGCCTGTCGAACCCTACTTCTCGGAGGGAACAGTATATACGTTTATAACGTTATATATCCTAACCTAAGGCAACCTGACATCTCGGATGTATTATTCTACAACATTCCAGGCGTGTCGGACCCTACTTCTCGGGGGGAACATTATATGCGTCTATAACGTTGTATATCCTAGTCTAAGGCAACCTAACATCTCGGATGCAATATTTGACAACATTCCTGGCCTGTCGAAACCTACTGCTCGGAGGGAACAGTATATACGTCTGTAGCGTCATATATCCTAACATAAGGCAACCTAACATCTCGGATGTAACATTTGACAACATTCCAGGCGTGTCCGTCCCTACGTGTCGGAGGTAGCATTACATGCGTCTATAACGTTATATATCCTAACCTAAGGCTGCCTAAAATCTCGGATGCAATATTTGACAACATTCCTGGCCCGTCGAACCCTACTTCTCGGTGGTAACATTATATGCGTCTATAACGGTATATATCCTAATCTAAGGCAACCTAACATCTCGGATGCAATATTTGACAACATTCCTGGCCTGTCGAACCCTACTTCTCGGAGGGAACAGTATATACGTCTATAACATTATATATCCTAACCTTAGGCAACCTGACATCTCGGATGTATTATTCTACAACATTCCAGGCGTGTCGGACCCTACTTCTCGGTGGGAACATTATATGCGTCTATAACGTTGTATATCCTAATCTAAGGCAACCTAACATCTCGGATGCTATATTTGACAACATTCCTGTCCTGTCGAACCCTACTTCTCGGAGGGAACAGTATATACGTCTATAACGGTATATATCATAATCTAAGGCAACCTAACATCTCGGATGCAATATTTGACAACATTCCTGGCCTGTCGAACCCTACTTCTCGGAGGGAACAGTATATACGTCTATAACGTTATATATCCTAACCTAAGGCAACCTAACATCTCGGATGTAACATTTGACAACATTCCAGGCGTGTCGGTCCATACGTCTCGGTGGTAACATTACATGCGTCTATAACGGTATATATCCTAATCTTAGGCAACCTAACATCTCGGATGTAACATTTGACAACATTCCAGGCGTGTCGGTCCCTACGTCTCGGTGGTAACATTACATGCGTCTATAACGTTATATATCCTAACCTAAGGCGACCTAACATTTCGGATGCAATATTTGACAACATTCCTGGCCCGTCGAACCCTACTTCTCGGAGGGAACAGTATATACGTCTATAACGTCATATATCCTAACCTAAGGCAACCTAACATCTCGGATGTAACATTTGACAACATTCCAGGCGTGTCGGTCCCTATGTCTCGGTGGTAACATTACATGCGTCTATAACGGTATATATCCCAATCTAAGGCCACCTAACATCTCGGATGCAATATTTGACAACATTCCTGGCCTGTCGAAACCTACTTCTCTGAGGGAACAGTATATACGTCTATAACGTCATATATCCTATCCTGAGGCAAGCTAACATCTCGGATGTAACATTTGACAACATTCCAGGCGTGTCGGACCATACGTCTCGGTGGTAACATTATATGCGTCTATAACGGTATATATCCTAATCTAAGGCCACCTAACATCTCGGATGCAATATTTGACAAGATTCCTGGCCTGTCGAACCCTACTTCTCGGAGGGAACAGTATATACGTCTATAACGTTATATATCCTAACCTAAGGCAACCTGACATCTCGGATGTATTATTCTACAACATTCCAGGCGTGTCGGACCCTACTTCTCGGTGGGAACATTATATGCGTCTATAACGTTGTATATCCTAATCTAAGGCAACCTAACATCTCGGATGCAATATTTGACAACATTCCTGGCCTGTCGAACCCTACTTCTCGGAAGGAGCAGTATATACGTCGATAACGGTATATATCATAATCTAAGGCAACCTAACATCTCGGATGTCACATTTGACAACATTCCAGGCGTGTCGGCCCCTACTTCTCGGAGGGAACAGTATATACGTCTGTAGCGTCATATATCCTAACCTAAGGCAACCTAACATCTCGGATGTAACATTTGACAACATTCCAGGCGTGTCGGTCCCTACGTCTCGGTGGTAACATTACATGCGTCTATAACGGTATATATCCTAACCTAAGGCAACCTAACATCTCGGATGCAATATTTGACAACATTCCTGGCCTGTCAAACCGTACTTCTCGGAGGGAACAGTATATACGTCTATAACGTCATATATCCTAACCTGAGGCAACCTAACATCTCGGATGTAACATTTGACAACATTCCAGGCGTGTCGGTCCCTACGTCTCGGTGGTAACATTACATGCGTCTATAACGTTATATATCCTAACCTAAGGCAACCTAACATCTCGGATGCAATATTTGACAACATTCCTGGCCTGTCGAACCGTACTTCTCGGAGGGAACAGTATATACGTCTATAACGTCATATATCCTATCCTGAGGCAACCTAACATCTCGGATGTAACATTTGACAACATTCCAGGCGTGTCGGTCCCTACGTCTCGGTGGTAACATTACATGCGTCTATAACGTTATATATCCTAACCTAAGGCAACCTAACATCTCGGATGCAATATTTGACAACATTCCTGGCCTGTCGAACCCTACTTCTCGGAGGGAACAGTATATACGTCTATAACGTCATATATTCTTACCTGAGGCAACCTAACATCTCGGATGCAATATTTGACAACATTCCTGGCCTGTCGAAACCTACTTCTCGGAGGGAACACTATATACGTCTATAACGGAATATATCCTAATCTAAGGCAACCTAACATCTCGGATGCAATATTTGACAACATTCCTGGCCTGTCGAACACTACTTCTCGGAGGGAACAGTATATACGTCTGTAACGTCATATATCCTAACCTAAGGCAACCTAACATCTCGGATGTAACATTTGACAACATTCCAGGCGTGTCGGTCCCTACGTCTCGGTGGTAACATTACATGCGTCTATAACGTTATATATCCTAACCTAAGGCGACCTAACATCTCGGATGCAATATTTGACAACATTCCTGGCCCGTCGAACCCTACTTCTCGGAGGGAACAGTATATACGTCTATAACGTCATATATCCTAACCTGAGGCAACCTAACATCTCGGATGTAACATTTGACAACATTCCAGGCGTGTCGGTCCCTACGTCTCGGTGGTAACATTACATGCGTCTATAACGTTATATATCTTAACCTAAGGAGACCTAACATCTCGGATGCAATATTTGACAACATTCCTGGCCCGTCGAACCCTACTTCTCGGAGGGAACTGTATATACGTCTATAACGTCATATATCCTAACCTAAGGCAACCTAACATCTCGGATGTAACATTTGACAACATTCCAGGCGTGTCGGACCCTACGTCTCGGTGGTAACATTATATGCGTCTATAACGGTATATATCCTAATCTAAGGCAACCTAACATCTCGGATGCAATATTTGACAACATTCCTGGCCTGTCGAACCCTACTTCTCGGAGGGAACAGTATATACGTCTATAACGTTATATATCCTAACCTTAGGCAACCTGACATCTCGGATGTATTATTCTACAACATTCCAGGCGTGTCGGACCCTACTTCTCGGTGGGAACATTATATGCGTCTATAACGTTGTATATCCTAATCTAAGGCAACCTAACATCTCGGATGCTATATTTGACAACATTCCTGTCCTGTCGAACCCTACTTCTCGGAGGGAACAGTATATATGTCTATAACGGTATATATCATAATCTAAGGCAACCTAACATTTCGGATGCACTATTTGACAACATTCCTGGCCTGTCGAACCCTACTTCTCGGAGGGAACAGTATATACGTCTATAACGTTATATATCCTAACCTAAGGCAACCTAACATCTCGGATGTAACATTTGACAACATTCCAGGCGTGTCGGTTCATACGTCTCGGTGGTAACATTACATGCGTCTATAACGGTATATATCCTAATCTTAGGCAACCTAACATCTCGGATGTAACATTTGACAACATTCCAGGCGTGTCGGTCCCTACGTCTCGGTGGTAACATTACATGCGTCTATAACGTTATATATCCTAACCTAAGGCGACCTAACATCTCGGATGCAATATTTGACAACATTCCTGGCCCGTCGAACCCTACTTCTCGGAGGGAACAGTATATACGTCTATAACGTCATATATCCTAACCTGAGGCAACCTAACATCTCGGATGTAACATTTGACAACATTCCAGGCGTGTCGGTCCCTACGTCTCGGTGGTAACATTACATGCGTCTATAACGTTATATATCTTAACCTAAGGCGACCTAACATCTCGGATGCAATATTTGACAACATTCCTGGCCCGTCGAACCCTACTTCTCGGAGGGAACTGTATATACGTCTATAACGTCATATATCCTAACCTAAGGCAACCTAACATCTCGGATGTAACATTTGACAACATTCCAGGCGTGTCGGTCCCTATGTCTCGGTGGTAACATTACATGCGTCTATAACGGTATATATCCTAATCTAAGGCCACCTAACATCTCGGATGCAATATTTGACAACATTCCTGGCCTGTCGAACCCTACTTCTCTGAGGGAACAGTATATACGTCTATAACGTCATATATCCTATCCTGAGGCAACCTAACATCTCGGATGTAACATTTGACAACATTCCAGGCGTGTCGGACCATACGTCTCGGTGGTAACATTATATGCGTCTATAACGGTATATATCCTAATCTAAGGCCACCTAACATCTCGGATGCAATATTTGACAAGATTCCTGGCCTGTCGAACCCTACTTCTCGGAGGGAACAGTATATACGTCTATAACGTTATATATCCTAACCTAAGGCAACCTGACATCTCGGATGTATTATTCTACAACATTCCAGGCGTGTCGGACCCTACTTCTCGGTGGGAACATTATATGCGTCTATAACGTTGTATATCCTAATCTAAGGCAACCTAACATCTCGGATGCAATATTTGACAACATTCCTGGCCTGTCGAACCCTACTTCTCGGAAGGAGCAGTATATACGTCGATAACGGTATGTATCATAATCTAAGGCAACCTAACATCTCGGATGTCACATTTGACAACATTCCAGGCGTGTCGGTCCCTATGTCTCGGTGGTAACATTACATGCGTCTATAACGGTATATATCCTAATCTAAGGCCACCTAAATTCTCGGATGCAATATTTGACAACATTCCTGGCCTGTCGAACCCTACTTCTCTGAGGGAACAGTATATACGTCTATAACGTCATATATCCTATCCTGAGGCAACCTAACATCTCGGATGTAACATTTGACAACATTCCAGGCGTGTCGGACCCTACGTCTCGGTGGTAACATTATATGCGTCTATAACGGTATATATCCTAATCTAAGGCAACCTAACATCTCGGATGCAATATTTGACAACATTCCTGGCCTGTCGAACCCTACTTCTCGGAGGGAACAGTATATACGTCTATAGCGTTATATATCCTAACCTTAGGCAACCTGACATCTCGGGTGTATTATTCTACAACATTCCAGGCGTGTCGGACCCTACTTCTCGGTGGGAACATTATATGCGTCTATAACGTTGTATATCCTAATCTAAGGCAACCTAACATCTCGGATGCAATATTTGACAACATTCCTGGGCTGTCGAACCCTACTTCTCTGAGGGAACAGTATATACGTCTATAACGTCGTATATCCTATCCTGAGGCAACCTAACATCTCGGATGTAACATTTGACAACATTCCAGGCGTGTCGGACCATACGTCTCGGTGGTAACATTATATGCGTCTATAACGGTATATATCCTAATCTAAGGCAACCTAACATCTCGGATGCAATATTTGACAACATTCCTGACCTGTCGAACCCTACTTCTCTGAGGGAACAGTATATACGTCTATAACGTCATATATCCTATCCTGAGGCAACCTAACATCTCGGATGTAACATTTGACAACATTCCAGGCGTGTCGGACCCTACGTCTCGGTGGTAACATTATATGCGTCTATAACGGTATATATCCTAATCTAAGGCAACCTAACATCTCGGATGCAATATTTGACAACATTCCTGGCCTGTCGAACCCTACCTCTCGGAGGGAACAGTATATACGTCTATAACGTTATATATCCTAACCTTAGGCAACCTGACATCTCGGATGTATTATTCTACAACATTCCAGGCGTGTCGGACCCTACTTCTCGGTGGGAACATTATATGCGTCTATAACGTTGTATATCCTAATCTAAGGCAACCTAACATCTCGGATCCTATATTTGACAACATTCCTGTCCTGTCGAACCCTACTTCTCGGAGGGAACAGTATATATGTCTATAACGGTATATATCATAATCTAAGGCAACCTAACATCTCGGATGCAATATTTGACAACATTCCTGGCCTGTCGAACCCTACTTCTCGGAGGGAACAGTATATACGTCTATAACGTTATATATCCTAACCTAAGGCAACCTAACATCTCGGATGTAACATTTGACAACATTCCAGGCGTGTCGGTCCATACGTCTCGGTGGTAACATTACATGCGTCTATAACGGTTTATATCCTAATCTTAGGCAACCTAACATCTCGGATGTAACATTTGACAACATTCCAGGCGTGTCGGTCCCTACGTCTCGGTGGTAACATTACATGCGTCTATAACGTTATATATCCTAACCTAAGGCGACCTAACATCTCGGATGCAATATTTGACAACATTCCTGGCCTGTCGAACCCTACGTCTCGGTGGTAACATTATATGCGTCTATAACGGTATATATCCTAATCTAAGGCAACCTAACATCTCGGATGCAATATTTGACAACATTCCTGGCCTGTCGAACACTACTTCTCGGAGGGAACAGTATATACGTCTGTAACGTCATATATCCTAACCTAAGGCAACCTAACATCTCGGATGTAACATTTGACAACATTCCAGGCGTGTCGGTCCCTACGTCTCGGTGGTAACATTACATGCGTCTATAACGTTATATATCCTAACCTAAGGCGACCTAACATCTCGGATGCAATATTTGACAACATTCCTGGCCCGTCGAACCCTACTTCTCGGAGGGAACAGTATATACGTCTATAACGTTATATATCCTAACCTTAGGCAACCTGACATCTCGGATGTATTATTCTACAACATTCCAGGCGTGTCGGACCCTACTTCTCGGTGGGAACATTATATGCGTCTATAACGTTGTATATCCTAATCTAAGGCAACCTAACATCTCGGATGCTATATTTGACAACATTCCTGTCCTGTCGAACCCTACTTCTCGGTGGGAACAGTATATACGTCTATAACGTTATATATCCTAACCTAAGGCCACATAACATCTCGTATGTAATATTTGACAACATTCCAGGCGTGTCGAACCCTACTTCCCGGAGGGAACAGTATATACGTCTGTAACGTCATATATCCTAACCTAAGGCAACCTAACATCTCGGATGTAACATTTGACTACATTCCAGGCGTGACGGTCCCTACGTCTCGGTGGTAACATTACATGCGTCTATAACGTTATACATCCTAACCTAAGGCAACCTATCATCTCGGATGCAATATTTGACTACATTCCTGGCCTGTCGAACCCTACTTCTCGGAGGGAACAGTATATATGTCTATAACGGTATATATCCTAACCTAAGGCAACCTGACATCTCGGATGTAATATTCTACAACCTTCCAGGCGTGTCGGAACCTACTTCTCGGTGGGAACATTACATGCGTCTATAACGGTATATATCATAATCTAAGGCAACCTAACATCTCGGATGCAATATTTGACAACATTCCTGGCCTATCGAACCCTACTTCTCGGTGGGAACAGTATATACGTCCATAACGTGATATATCCTAACCTAAGGCAACCTAACATCTCGGATGTAACATTTGACAACATTCCAGGCGTGTCGGTCCCTACGTCTCGGTGGTAACATTACATGCGCCTATGACGGCATATATCCTAATCTAAGGCAACCTAACATCTCGGATGCAATATTTGACAACATTCCTGGCCTGTCGAACCCTACTTCTCTGAGGGAACAGTATATACGTCTATAACGTCATATATCCTATCCTGAGGCAACCTAACATCTCGGATGTAACATTTGACAACATTCCAGGCGTGTCGGACCCTACGTCTCGGTGGTAACATTATATGCGTCTATAACGGTATATATCCTAATCTAAGGCAACCTAACATCTCGGATGCAATATTTGACAACATTCCTGGCCTGTCGAACCCTACTTCTCGGAGGGAACAGTATATACGTCTATAGCGTTATATATCCTAACCTTAGGCAACCTGACATCTCGGATGTATTATTCTACAACATTCCAGGCGTGTCGGACCCTACTTCTCGGTGGGAACATTATATGCGTCAATAACGTCATATATCCTAACCTAAGGCAACCTAACATCTCGGATGTAACATTTGACAACATTCCAGGCGTGTCGGTCCCTATGTCTCGGTGGTAACATTACATGCGTCTATAACGGTATATATCCTAATCTAAGGCCACCTAACATCTCGGATGCAATATTTGACAACATTCCTGACCTGTCGAACCCTACTTCTCTGAGGGAACAGTATATACGTCTATAACGTCATATATCCTATCCTGAGGCAACCTAACATCTCGGATGTAACATTTGACAACATTCCAGGCGTGTCGGACCCTACGTCTCGGTGGTAACATTATATGCGTCTATAACGGTATATATCCTAATCTAAGGCAACCTAACATCTCGGATGCAATATTTGACAACATTCCTGGCCTGTCGAACCCTACCTCTCGGAGGGAACAGTATATACGTCTATAACGTTATATATCCTAACCTTAGGCAACCTGACATCTCGGATGTATTATTCTACAACATTCCAGGCGTGTCGGACCCTACTTCTCGGTGGGAACATTATATGCGTCTATAACGGTATATATCCTAATCTAAGGCAACCTAACATCTCGGATGCAATATTTGACAACATTCCTGGCCTGTCGAACACTACTTCTCGGAGGGAACAGTATATACGTCTGTAACGTCATATATCCTAACCTAAGGCAACCTAACATCTCGGATGTAACATTTGACAACATTCCAGGCGTGTCGGTCCCTACGTCTCGGTGGTAACATTACATGCGTCTATAACGTTATATATCCTAACCTAAGGCGACCTAACATCTCGGATGCAATATTTGACAACATTCCTGGCCCGTCGAACCCTACTTCTCGGAGGGAACAGTATATACGTCTATAACGTTATATATCCTAACCTTAGGCAACCTGACATCTCGGATGTATTATTCTACAACATTCCAGGCGTGTCGGACCCTACTTCTCGGTGGGAACATTATATGCGTCTATAACGTTGTATATCCTAATCTAAGGCAACCTAACATCTCGGATGCTATATTTGACAACATTCCTGTCCTGTCGAACCCTACTTCTCGGAGGGAACAGTATATACGTCTATAACGTTATATATCCTAACCTAAGGCAACCTAACATCTCGGATGTAACATTTGACAACATTCCAGGCGTGTCGGTCCCTATGTCTCGGTGGTAACATTACATGCGTCTATAACGGTATATATCCTAATCTAAGGCCACCTAACATCTCGGATGCAATATTTGACAACATTCCTGGCCTGTCGAACCCTACTTCTCTGAGTGAACAGTATATACGTCTATAACGTCATATATCCTATCCTGAGGCAACCTAACATCTCGGATGTAACATTTGACAACATTCCAGGCGTGTCGGACCATACGTCTCGGTGGTAACATTATATGCGTCTATAACGGTATATATCCTAATCTAAGGCAACCTAACATCTCGGATGCAATATTTGACAACATTCCTGGCCTGTCGAACCCTACTTCTCGGAGGGAACAGTATATACGTCTATAACGTTATATATCCTAACCTTAGGCAACCTGACATCTCGGATGTATTATTCTACAACATTCCAGGCGTGTCGGACCCTACTTCTCGGTGGGAACATTATATGCGTCTATAACGTTGTATATCCTAATCTAAGGCAACCTAACATCTCGGATGCTATATTTGACAACATTCCTGTCCTGTCGAACCCTACTTCTCGGTGGGAACAGTATATACGTCTATAACGTTATATATCCTAACCTAAGGCCACATAACATCTCGTATGTAATATTTGACAACATTCCTGGCGTGTCGAACCCTACTTCCCGGAGGGAACAGTATATACGTCTGTAACGTCATATATCCTAACCTAAGGCAACCTAACATCTCGGATGTAACATTTGACTACATTCCAGGCGTGACGGTCCCTACGTCTCGGTGGTAACATTACATGCGTCTATAACGTTATACATCCTAACCTAAGGCAACCTATCATCTCGGATGCAATATTTGACTACATTCCTGGCCTGTCGAACCCTACTTCTCGGAGGGAACAGTATATATGTCTATAACGGTATATATCCTAACCTAAGGCAACCTGACATCTCGGATGTAATATTCTACAACCTTCCAGGCGTGTCGGAACCTACTTCTCGGTGGGAACATTACATGCGTCTATAACGGTATATATCATAATCTAAGGCAACCTAACATCTCGGATGCAATATTTGACAACATTCCTGGCCTATCGAACCCTACTTCTCGGTGGGAACAGTATATACGTCCATAACGTGATATATCCTAACCTAAGGCAACCTAACATCTCGGATGTAACATTTGACAACATTCCAGGCGTGTCGGTCCCTACGTCTCGGTGGTAACATTACATGCGCCTATAACGGCATATATCCTAATCTAAGGCAACCTAACATCTCGGATGCAATATTTGACAACATTCCTGGCCTGTCGAACCCTACTTCTCTGAGGGAACAGTATATACGTCTATAACGTCATATATCCTATCCTGAGGCAACCTAACATCTCGGATGTAACATTTGACAACATTCCAGGCGTGTCGGACCCTACGTCTCGGTGGTAACATTATATGCGTCTATAACGGTATATATCCTAATCTAAGGCAACCTAACATCTCGGATGCAATATTTGACAACATTCCTGGCCTGTCGAACCCTACTTCTCGGAGGGAACAGTATATACGTCTATAGCGTTATATATCCTAACCTTAGGCAACCTGACATCTCGGATGTATTATTCTACAACATTCCAGGCGTGTCGGACCCTACTTCTCGGTGGGAACATTATATGCGTCTATAACGTTGTATATCCTAATCTAAGGCAACCTAACATCTCGGATGCTATATTTGACAACATTCCTGTCCTGTCGAACCCTACTTCTCGGAGGGAACAGTATATATGTCTATAACGGTATATATCATAATCTAAGGCAACCTAACATCTCGGATGCACTATTTGACAACATTCCTGGCCTGTCGAACCCTACTTCTCGGAGGGAACAGTATATACGTCTATAACGTTATATATCCTAACCTAAGGCAACCTGACATCTCGGATGTATTATTCTACAACATTCCAGGCGTGTCGGACCCTACTTCTCGGTGGGAACATTATATGCGTCTATAACGTTGTATATCCTAATCTAAGGCAACCTAACATCTCGGATGCAATATTTGACAACATTCCTGGCCTGTCGAACCCTACTTCTCGGAAGGAGCAGTATATACGTCGATAACGGTATGTATCATAATCTAAGGCAACCTAACATCTCGGATGTCACATTTGACAACATTCCAGGCGTGTCGGTCCCTATGTCTCGGTGGTAACATTACATGCGTCTATAACGGTATATATCCTAATCTAAGGCCACCTAAATTCTCGGATGCAATATTTGACAACATTCCTGGCCTGTCGAACCCTACTTCTCTGAGGGAACAGTATATACGTCTATAACGTCATATATCCACCCTGAGGCAACCTAACATCTCGGATGTAACATTTGACAACATTCCAGGCGTGTCGGACCCTACGTCTCGGTGGTAACATTATATGCGTCTATAACGGTATATATCCTAATCTAAGGCAACCTAACATCTCGGATGCAATATTTGACAACATTCCTGGCCTGTCGAACCCTACTTCTCGGAGGGAACAGTATATACGTCTATAACGTTATATATCCTAACCTTAGGCAACCTGACATCTCGGATGTATTATTCTACAACATTCCAGGCGTGTCGGACCCTACTTCTCGGTGGGAACATTATATGCGTCTATAACGTTGTATATCCTAATCTAAGGCAACCTAACATCTCGGATGCTATATTTGACAACATTCCTGTCGTGTCGAACCCTACTTCTCGGAGGGAACAGTATATATGTCTATAACGGTATATATCATAATCTAAGGCAACCTAACATTTCGGATGCACTATTTGACAACATTCCTGGCCTGTCGAACCCTACTTCTCGGAGGGAACAGTATATACGTCTATAACGTTATATATCCTAACCTAAGGCAACCTAACATCTCGGATGTAACATTTGACAACATTCCAGGCGTGTCGGTTCATACGTCTCGGTGGTAACATTACATGCGTCTATAACGGTATATATCCTAATCTTAGGCAACCTAACATCTCGGATGTAACATTTGACAACATTCCAGGCGTGTCGGTCCCTACGTCTCGGTGGTAACATTACATGCGTCTATAACGTTATATATCCTAACCTAAGGCGACCTAACATCTCGGATGCAATATTTGACAACATTCCTGGCCCGTCGAACCCTACTTCTCGGAGGGAACAGTATATACGTCTATAACGTCATATATCCTAACCTGAGGCAACCTAACATCTCGGATGTAACATTTGACAACATTCCAGGCGTGTCGGTCCCTACGTCTCGGTGGTAACATTACATGCGTCTATAACGTTATATATCTTAACCTAAGGCGACCTAACATCTCGGATGCAATATTTGACAACATTCCTGGCCCGTCGAACCCTACTTCTCGGAGGGAACTGTATATACGTCTATAACGTCATATATCCTAACCTAAGGCAACCTAACATCTCGGATGTAACATTTGACAACATTCCAGGCGTGTCGGTCCCTATGTCTCGGTGGTAACATTACATGCGTCTATAACGGTATATATCCTAATCTAAGGCCACCTAACATCTCGGATGCAATATTTGACAACATTCCTGGCCTGTCGAACCCTACTTCTCTGAGGGAACAGTATATACGTCTATAACGTCATATATCCTATCCTGAGGCAACCTAACATCTCGGATGTAACATTTGACAACATTCCAGGCGTGTCGGACCATACGTCTCGGTGGTAACATTATATGCGTCTATAACGGTATATATCCTAATCTAAGGCCACCTAACATCTCGGATGCAATATTTGACAAGATTCCTGGCCTGTCGAACCCTACTTCTCGGAGGGAACAGTATATACGTCTATAACGTTATATATCCTAACCTAAGGCAACCTGACATCTCGGATGTATTATTCTACAACATTCCAGGCGTGTCGGACCCTACTTCTCGGTGGGAACATTATATGCGTCTATAACGTTGTATATCCTAATCTAAGGCAACCTAACATCTCGGATGCAATATTTGACAACATTCCTGGCCTGTCGAACCCTACTTCTCGGAAGGAGCAGTATATACGTCGATAACGGTATGTATCATAATCTAAGGCAACCTAACATCTCGGATGTCACATTTGACAACATTCCAGGCGTGTCGGTCCCTATGTCTCGGTGGTAACATTACATGCGTCTATAACGGTATATATCCTAATCTAAGGCCACCTAAATTCTCGGATGCAATATTTGACAACATTCCTGGCCTGTCGAACCCTACTTCTCTGAGGGAACAGTATATACGTCTATAACGTCATATATCCTATCCTGAGGCAACCTAACATCTCGGATGTAACATTTGACAACATTCCAGGCGTGTCGGACCCTACGTCTCGGTGGTAACATTATATGCGTCTATAACGGTATATATCCTAATCTAAGGCAACCTAACATCTCGGATGCAATATTTGACAACATTCCTGGCCTGTCGAACCCTACTTCTCGGAGGGAACAGTATATACGTCTATAGCGTTATATATCCTAACCTTAGGCAACCTGACATCTCGGGTGTATTATTCTACAACATTCCAGGCGTGTCGGACCCTACTTCTCGGTGGGAACATTATATGCGTCTATAACGTTGTATATCCTAATCTAAGGCAACCTAACATCTCGGATGCTATATTTGACAACATTCCTGTCCTGTCGAACCCTACTTCTCGGAGGGAACAGTATATATGTCTATAACGGTATATATCATAATCTAAGGCAACCTAACATCTCGGATGCACTATTTGACAACATTCCTGGCCTGTCGAACCCTACTTCTCGGAGGGAACAGTATATACGTCTATAACGTTATATATCCTAACCTAAGGCAACCTAACATCTCGGATGTAACATTTGACAACATTCCAGGCGTGTCGGTCCATACGTCTCGGTGGTAACATTACATGCGTCTATAACGGTATATATCCTAATCTTAGGCAACCTAACATCTCGGATGTAACATTTGACAACATTCCAGGCGTGTCGGTCCCTACGTCTCGGTGGTAACATTACATGCGTCTATAACGTTATATATCCTAACCTAAGGCGACCTAACATCTCGGATGCAATATTTGACAACATTCCTGGCCCGTCGAACCCTACTTCTCGGAGGGAACAGTATATACGTCTATAACGTCATATATCCTAACCTGAGGCAACCTAACATCTCGGATGTAACATTTGACAACATTCCAGGCGTGTCGGTCCCTACGTCTCGGTGGTAACATTACATGCGTCTATAACGTTATATATCTTAACCTAAGGCGACCTAACATCTCGGATGCAATATTTGACAACATTCCTGGCCCGTCGAACCCTACTTCTCGGAGGGAACTGTATATACGTCTATAACGTCATATATCCTAACCTAAGGCAACCTAACATCTCGGATGTAACATTTGACAACATTCCAGGCGTGTCGGTCCCTATGTCTCGGTGGTAACATTACATGCGTCTATAACGGTATATATCCTAATCTAAGGCCACCTAACATCTCGGATGCAATATTTGACAACATTCCTGGCCTGTCGAACCCTACTTCTCTGAGGGAACAGTATATACGTCTATAACGTCATATATCCTATCCTGAGGCAACCTAACATCTCGGATGTAACATTTGACAACATTCCAGGCGTGTCGGACCATACGTCTCGGTGGTAACATTATATGCGTCTATAACGGTATATATCCTAATCTAAGGCCACCTAACATCTCGGATGCAATATTTGACAAGATTCCTGGCCTGTCGAACCCTACTTCTCGGAGGGAACAGTATATACGTCTATAACGTTATATATCCTAACCTAAGGCAACCTGACATCTCGGATGTATTATTCTACAACATTCCAGGCGTGTCGGACCCTACTTCTCGGTGGGAACATTATATGCGTCTATAACGTTGTATATCCTAATCTAAGGCAACCTAACATCTCGGATGCAATATTTGACAACATTCCTGGCCTGTCGAACCCTACTTCTCGGAAGGAGCAGTATATACGTCGATAACGGTATGTATCATAATCTAAGGCAACCTAACATCTCGGATGTCACATTTGACAACATTCCAGGCGTGTCGGTCCCTATGTCTCGGTGGTAACATTACATGCGTCTATAACGGTATATATCCTAATCTAAGGCCACCTAAATTCTCGGATGCAATATTTGACAACATTCCTGGCCTGTCGAACCCTACTTCTCTGAGGGAACAGTATATACGTCTATAACGTCATATATCCTATCCTGAGGCAACCTAACATCTCGGATGTAACATTTGACAACATTCCAGGCGTGTCGGACCCTACGTCTCGGTGGTAACATTATATGCGTCTATAACGGTATATATCCTAATCTAAGGCAACCTAACATCTCGGATGCAATATTTGACAACATTCCTGGCCTGTCGAACCCTACTTCTCGGAGGGAACAGTATATACGTCTATAGCGTTATATATCCTAACCTTAGGCAACCTGATATCTCGGGTGTATTATTCTACAACATTCCAGGCGTGTCGGACCCTACTTCTCGGTGGGAACATTATATGCGTCTATAACGTTGTATATCCTAATCTAAGGCAACCTAACATCTCGGATGCTATATTTGACAACATTCCTGTCCTGTCGAACCCTACTTCTCGGAGGGAACAGTATATATGTCTATAACGGTATATATCATAATCTAAGGCAACCTAACATCTCGGATGCACTATTTGACAACATTCCTGACCTGTCGAACCCTACTTCTCTGAGGGAACAGTATATACGTCTATAACGTCATATATCCTATCCTGAGGCAACCTAACATCTCGGATGTAACATTTGACAACATTCCAGGCGTGTCGGACCCTACGTCTCGGTGGTAACATTATATGCGTCTATAACGGTATATATCCTAATCTAAGGCAACCTAACATCTCGGATGCAATATTTGACAACATTCCTGGCCTGTCGAACCCTACCTCTCGGAGGGAACAGTATATACGTCTATAACGTTATATATCCTAACCTTAGGCAACCTGACATCTCGGATGTATTATTCTACAACATTCCAGGCGTGTCGGACCCTACTTCTCGGTGGGAACATTATATGCGTCTATAACGTTGTATATCCTAATCTAAGGCAACCTAACATCTCGGATCCTATATTTGACAACATTCCTGTCCTGTCGAACCCTACTTCTCGGAGGGAACAGTATATATGTCTATAACGGTATATATCATAATCTAAGGCAACCTAACATCTCGGATGCAATATTTGACAACATTCCTGGCCTGTCGAACCCTACTTCTCGGAGGGAACAGTATATACGTCTATAACGTTATATATCCTAACCTAAGGCAACCTAACATCTCGGATGTAACATTTGACAACATTCCAGGCGTGTCGGTCCATACGTCTCGGTGGTAACATTACATGCGTCTATAACGGTTTATATCCTAATCTTAGGCAACCTAACATCTCGGATGTAACATTTGACAACATTCCAGGCGTGTCGGTCCCTACGTCTCGGTGGTAACATTACATGCGTCTATAACGTTATATATCCTAACCTAAGGCGACCTAACATCTCGGATGCAATATTTGACAACATTCCTGGCCTGTCGAACCCTACGTCTCGGTGGTAACATTATATGCGTCTATAACGGTATATATCCTAATCTAAGGCAACCTAACATCTCGGATGCAATATTTGACAACATTCCTGGCCTGTCGAACACTACTTCTCGGAGGGAACAGTATATACGTCTGTAACGTCATATATCCTAACCTAAGGCAACCTAACATCTCGGATGTAACATTTGACAACATTCCAGGCGTGTCGGTCCGTACGTCTCGGTGGTAACATTACATGCGTCTATAACGTTATATATCCTAACCTAAGGCGACCTAACATCTCGGATGCAATATTTGACAACATTCCTGGCCCGTCGAACCCTACTTCTCGGAGGGAACAGTATATACGTCTATAACGTTATATATCCTAACCTTAGGCAACCTGACATCTCGGATGTATTATTCTACAACATTCCAGGCGTGTCGGACCCTACTTCTCGGTGGGAACATTATATGCGTCTATAACGTTGTATATCCTAATCTAAGGCAACCTAACATCTCGGATGCTATATTTGACAACATTCCTGTCCTGTCGAACCCTACTGCTCGGAGGGAACAGTATATACGTCTATAACGTTATATATCCTAACCTAAGGCAACCTAACATCTCGGATGTAACATTTGACAACATTCCAGGCGTGTCGGTCCCTATGTCTCGGTGGTAACATTACATGCGTCTATAACGGTATATATCCTAATCTAAGGCCACCTAACATCTCGGATGCAATATTTGACAACATTCCTGGCCTGTCGAACCCTACTTCTCTGAGTGAACAGTATATACGTCTATAACGTCATATATCCTATCCTGAGGCAACCTAACATCTCGGATGTAACATTTGACAACATTCCAGGCGTGTCGGACCATACGTCTCGGTGGTAACATTATATGCGTCTATAACGGTATATATCCTAATCTAAGGCAACCTAACATCTCGGATGCAATATTTGACAACATTCCTGGCCTGTCGAACCCTACTTCTCGGAGGGAACAGTATATACGTCTATAACGTTATATATCCTAACCTTAGGCAACCTGACATCTCGGATGTATTATTCTACAACATTCCAGGCGTGTCGGACCCTACTTCTCGGTGGGAACATTATATGCGTCTATAACGTTGTATATCCTAATCTAAGGCAACCTAACATCTCGGATGCTATATTTGACAACATTCCTGTCCTGTCGAACCCTACTTCTCGGTGGGAACAGTATATACGTCTATAACGTTATATATCCTAACCTAAGGCCACATAACATCTCGTATGTAATATTTGACAACATTCCTGGCGTGTCGAACCCTACTTCCCGGAGGGAACAGTATATACGTCTGTAACGTCATATATCCTAACCTAAGGCAACCTAACATCTCGGATGTAACATTTGACTACATTCCAGGCGTGACGGTCCCTACGTCTCGGTGGTAACATTACATGCGTCTATAACGTTATACATCCTAACCTAAGGCAACCTATCATCTCGGATGCAATATTTGACTACATTCCTGGCCTGTCGAACCCTACTTCTCGGAGGGAACAGTATATATGTCTATAACGGTATATATCCTAACCTAAGGCAACCTGACATCTCGGATGTAATATTCTACAACCTTCCAGGCGTGTCGGAACCTACTTCTCGGTGGGAACATTACATGCGTCTATAACGGTATATATCATAATCTAAGGCAACCTAACATCTCGGATGCAATATTTGACAACATTCCTGGCCTATCGAACCCTACTTCTCGGTGGGAACAGTATATACGTCCATAACGTGATATATCCTAACCTAAGGCAACCTAACATCTCGGATGTAACATTTGACAACATTCCAGGCGTGTCGGTCCCTACGTCTCGGTGGTAACATTACATGCGCCTATAACGGCATATATCCTAATCTAAGGCAACCTAACATCTCGGATGCAATATTTGACAACATTCCTGGCCTGTCGAACCCTACTTCTCTGAGGGAACAGTATATACGTCTATAACGTCATATATCCTATCCTGAGGCAACCTAACATCTCGGATGTAACATTTGACAACATTCCAGGCGTGTCGGACCCTACGTCTCGGTGGTAACATTATATGCGTCTATAACGGTATATATCCTAATCTAAGGCAACCTAACATCTCGGATGCAATATTTGACAACATTCCTGGCCTGTCGAACCCTACTTCTCGGAGGGAACAGTATATACGTCTATAGCGTTATATATCCTAACCTTAGGCAACCTGACATCTCGGATGTATTATTCTACAACATTCCAGGCGTGTCGGACCCTACTTCTCGGTGGGAACATTATATGCGTCAATAACGTCATATATCCTAACCTAAGGCAACCTAACATCTCGGATGTAACATTTGACAACATTCCAGGCGTGTCGGTCCCTATGTCTCGGTGGTAACATTACATGCGTCTATAACGGTATATATCCTAATCTAAGGCCACCTAACATCTCGGATGCAATATTTGACAACATTCCTGACCTGTCGAACCCTACTTCTCTGAGGGAACAGTATATACGTCTATAACGTCATATATCCTATCCTGAGGCAACCTAACATCTCGGATGTAACATTTGACAACATTCCAGGCGTGTCGGACCCTACGTCTCGGTGGTAACATTATATGCGTCTATAACGGTATATATCCTAACCTAAGGCGACCTAACATCTCGGATGCAATATTTGACAACATTCCTGGCCCGTCGAACCCTACTTCTCGGAGGGAACAGTATATACGTCTATAACGTTATATATCCTAACCTTAGGCAACCTGACATCTCGGATGTATTATTCTACAACATTCCAGGCGTGTCGGACCCTACTTCTCGGTGGGAACATTATATGCGTCTATAACGTTGTATATCCTAATCTAAGGCAACCTAACATCTCGGATGCTATATTTGACAACATTCCTGTCCTGTCGAACCCTACTTCTCGGAGGGAACAGTATATACGTCTATAACGTTATATATCCTAACCTAAGGCAACCTAACATCTCGGATGTAACATTTGACAACATTCCAGGCGTGTCGGTCCCTATGTCTCGGTGGTAACATTACATGCGTCTATAACGGTATATATCCTAATCTAAGGCCACCTAACATCTCGGATGCAATATTTGACAACATTCCTGGCCTGTCGAACCCTACTTCTCTGAGTGAACAGTATATACGTCTATAACGTCATATATCCTATCCTGAGGCAACCTAACATCTCGGATGTAACATTTGACAACATTCCAGGCGTGTCGGACCATACGTCTCGGTGGTAACATTATATGCGTCTATAACGGTATATATCCTAATCTAAGGCAACCTAACATCTCGGATGCAATATTTGACAACATTCCTGGCCTGTCGAACCCTACTTCTCGGAGGGAACAGTATATACGTCTATAACGTTATATATCCTAACCTTAGGCAACCTGACATCTCGGATGTATTATTCTACAACATTCCAGGCGTGTCGGACCCTACTTCTCGGTGGGAACATTATATGCGTCTATAACGTTGTATATCCTAATCTAAGGCAACCTAACATCTCGGATGCTATATTTGACAACATTCCTGTCCTGTCGAACCCTACTTCTCGGTGGGAACAGTATATACGTCTATAACGTTATATATCCTAACCTAAGGCCACATAACATCTCGTATGTAATATTTGACAACATTCCTGGCGTGTCGAACCCTACTTCCCGGAGGGAACAGTATATACGTCTGTAACGTCATATATCCTAACCTAAGGCAACCTAACATCTCGGATGTAACATTTGACTACATTCCAGGCGTGACGGTCCCTACGTCTCGGTGGTAACATTACATGCGTCTATAACGTTATACATCCTAACCTAAGGCAACCTATCATCTCGGATGCAATATTTGACTACATTCCTGGCCTGTCGAACCCTACTTCTCGGAGGGAACAGTATATATGTCTATAACGGTATATATCCTAACCTAAGGCAACCTGACATCTCGGATGTAATATTCTACAACCTTCCAGGCGTGTCGGAACCTACTTCTCGGTGGGAACATTACATGCGTCTATAACGGTATATATCATAATCTAAGGCAACCTAACATCTCGGATGCAATATTTGACAACATTCCTGGCCTATCGAACCCTACTTCTCGGTGGGAACAGTATATACGTCCATAACGTGATATATCCTAACCTAAGGCAACCTAACATCTCGGATGTAACATTTGACAACATTCCAGGCGTGTCGGTCCCTACGTCTCGGTGGTAACATTACATGCGCCTATAACGGCATATATCCTAATCTAAGGCAACCTAACATCTCGGATGCAATATTTGACAACATTCCTGGCCTGTCGAACCCTACTTCTCTGAGGGAACAGTATATACGTCTATAACGTCATATATCCTATCCTGAGGCAACCTAACATCTCGGATGTAACATTTGACAACATTCCAGGCGTGTCTGACCCTACGTCTCGGTGGTAACATTATATGCGTCTATAACGGTATATATCCTAATCTAAGGCAACCTAACATCTCGGATGCAATATTTGACAACATTCCTGGCCTGTCGAACCCTACTTCTCGGAGGGAACAGTATATACGTCTATAGCGTTATATATCCTAACCTTAGGCAACCTGACATCTCGGATGTATTATTCTACAACATTCCAGGCGTGTCGGACCCTACTTCTCGGTGGGAACATTATATGCGTCTATAACGTTGTATATCCTAATCTAAGGCAACCTAACATCTCGGATGCTATATTTGACAACATTCCTGTCCTGTCGAACCCTACTTCTCGGAGGGAACAGTATATATGTCTATAACGGTATATATCATAATCTAAGGCAACCTAACATCTCGGATGCACTATTTGACAACATTCCTGGCCTGTCGAACCCTACTTCTCGGAGGGAACAGTATATACGTCTATAACGTTATATATCCTAACCTAAGGCAACCTAACATCTCGGATGTAACATTTGACAACATTCCAGGCGTGTCGGTCCATACGTCTCGGTGGTAACATTACATGCGTCTATAACGGTATATATCCTAATCTTAGGCAACCTAACATCTCGGATGTAACATTTGACAACATTCCAGGCGTGTCGGACCCTACGTCTCGGTGGTAACATTACATGCGTCTATAACGGTATATATCCTAATCTAAGGCCACCTAACATCTCGGATGCAATATTTGACAACATTCCTGGGCTGTCGAACCCTACTTCTCTGAGGGAACAGTATATACGTCTATAACGTCATATATCCTATCCTGAGGCAACCTAACATCTCGGATGTAACATTTGACAACATTCCAGGCGTGTCGGACCATACGTCTCGGTGGTAACATTATATGCGTCTATAACGGTATATATCCTAATCTAAGGCAACCTAACATCTCGGATGCAATATTTGACAACATTCCTGGCCTGTCGAACACTACTTCTCGGAGGGAACAGTATATACGTCTGTAACGTCATATATCCTAACCTAAGGCAACCTAACATCTCGGATGTAACATTTGACAACATTCCAGGCGTGTCGGTCCCTACGTCTCGGTGGTAACATTACATGCGTCTATAACGTTATATATCCTAACCTAAGGCGACCTAACATCTCGGATGCAATATTTGACAACATTCCTGGCCCGTCGAACCCTACCTCTCGGAGGGAACAGTATATACGTCTATAACGTTATATATCCTAACCTTAGGCAACCTGACATCTCGGATGTATTATTCTACAACATTCCAGGCGTGTCGGACCCTACTTCTCGGTGGGAACATTATATGCGTCTATAACGTTGTATATCCTAATCTAAGGCAACCTAACATCTCGGATCCTATATTTGACAACATTCCTGTCCTGTCGAACCCTACTTCTCGGAGGGAACAGTATATATGTCTATAACGGTATATATCATAATCTAAGGCAACCTAACATCTCGGATGCAATATTTGACAACATTCCTGGCCTGTCGAACCCTACTTCTCGGAGGGAACAGTATATACGTCTATAACGTTATATATCCTAACCTAAGGCAACCTAACATCTCGGATGTAACATTTGACAACATTCCAGGCGTGTCGGTCCATACGTCTCGGTGGTAACATTACATGCGTCTATAACGGTATATATCCTAATCTTGGGCAACCTAACATCTCGGATGTAACATTTGACAACATTCCAGGCGTGTCGGTCCCTACGTCTCGGTGGTAACATTACATGCGTCTATAACGTTATATATCCTAACCTAAGGCGACCTAACATCTCGGATGCAATATTTGACAACATTCCTGGCCTGTCGAACCCTACGTCTCGGTGGTAACATTATATGCGTCTATAACGGTATATATCCTAATCTAAGGCAACCTAACATCTCGGATGCAATATTTGACAACATTCCTGGCCTGTCGAACACTACTTCTCGGAGGGAACAGTATATACGTCTGTAACGTCATATATCCTAACCTAAGGCAACCTAACATCTCGGATGTAACATTTGACAACATTCCAGGCGTGTCGGTCCCTACGTCTCGGTGGTAACATTACATGCGTCTATAACGTTATATATCCTAACCTAAGGCGACCTAACATCTCGGATGCAATATTTGACAACATTCCTGGCCCGTCGAACCCTACTTCTCGGAGGGAACAGTATATACGTCTATAACGTTATATATCCTAACCTTAGGCAACCTGACATCTCGGATGTATTATTCTACAACATTCCAGGCGTGTCGGAGCCTACTTCTCGCTGGGAACATTATATGCGTCTATAACGTTGTATATCCTAATCTAAGGCAACCTAACATCTCGGATGCTATATTTGACAACATTCCTGTCCTGTCGAACCCTACTTCTCGGAGGGAACAGTATATACGTCTATAACGTTATATATCCTAACCTAAGGCAACCTAACATCTCGGATGTAACATTTGACAACATTCCAGGCGTGTCGGTCCCTATGTCTCGGTGGTAACATTACATGCGTCTATAACGGTATATATCCTAATCTAAGGCCACCTAACATCTCGGATGCAATATTTGACAACATTCCTGGCCTGTCGAACCCTACTTCTCTGAGGGAACAGTATATACGTCTATAACGTCATATATCCTATCCTGAGGCAACCTAACATCTCGGATGTAACATTTGACAACATTCCAGGCGTGTCGGTCCCTATGTCTCGGTGGTAACATTACATGCGTCTATAACGGTATATATCCTAATCTAAGGCCACCTAACATCTCGGATGCAATATTTGACAACATTCCTGGCCTGTCGAACCCTACTTCTCGGAGGGAACAGTATATACGTCTATAACGTTATATATCCTAACCTTAGGCAACCTGACATCTCGGATGTATTATTCTACAACATTCCAGGCGTGTCGGACCCTACTTCTCGGTGGGAACATTATATGCGTCTATAACGTTGTATATCCTAATCTAAGGCAACCTAACATCTCGGATGCTATATTTGACAACATTCCTGTCCTGTCGAACCCTACTTCTCGGTGGGAACAGTATATACGTCTATAACGTTATATATCCTAACCTAAGGCCACATAACATCTCGTATGTAATATTTGACAACATTCCTGGCGTGTCGAACCCTACTTCCCGGAGGGAACAGTATATACGTCTGTAACGTCATATATCCTAACCTAAGGCAACCTAACATCTCGGATGTAACATTTGACTACATTCCAGGCGTGACGGTCCCTACGTCTCGGTGGTAACATTACATGCGTCTATAACGTTATACATCCTAACCTAAGGCAACCTATCATCTCGGATGCAATATTTGACTATATTCCTGGCCTGTCGAACCCTACTTCTCGGAGGGAACAGTATATATGTCTATAACGGTATATATCCTAACCTAAGGCAACCTGACATCTCGGATGTAATATTCTACAACCTTCCAGGCGTGTCGGAACCTACTTCTCGGTGGGAACATTACATGCGTCTATAACGGTATATATCATAATCTAAGGCAACCTAACATCTCGGATGCAATATTTGACAACATTCCTGGCCTATCGAACCCTACTTCTCGGTGGGAACAGTATATACGTCCATAACGTGATATATCCTAACCTAAGGCAACCTAACATCTCGGATGTAACATTTGACAACATTCCAGGCGTGTCGGTCCCTACGTCTCGGTGGTAACATTACATGCGCCTATAACGGCATATATCCTAATCTAAGGCAACCTAACATCTCGGATGCAATATTTGACAACATTCCTGGCCTGTCGAACCCTACTTCTCTGAGGGAACAGTATATACGTCTATAACGTCATATATCCTATCCTGAGGCAACCTAACATCTCGGATGTAACATTTGACAACATTCCAGGCGTGTCGGACCCTACGTCTCGGTGGTAACATTATATGCGTCTATAACGGTATATATCCTAATCTAAGGCAACCTAACATCTCGGATGCAATATTTGACAACATTCCAGGCGTGTCGGTCCCTACGTCTCGGTGGTAACATTACATGCGTCTATAACGTTATATATCCTAACCTAAGGCGACCTAACATCTCGGATGCAATATTTGACAACATTCCTGGCCCGTCGAACCCTACTTCTCGGAGGGAACAGTATATACGTCTATAACGTCATATATCCTAACCTAAGGCAACCTAACATCTCGGATGTAACATTTGACAACATTCCAGGCGTGTCGGTCCCTATGTCTCGGTGGTAACATTACATGCGTCTATAACGGTATATATCCTAATCTAAGGCCACCTAACATCTCGGATGCAATATTTGACAACATTCCTGGCCTGTCGAACCCTACTTCTCTGAGGGAACAGTATATACGTCTATAACGTCATATATCCTATCCTGAGGCAACCTAACATCTCGGATGTAACATTTGACAACATTCCAGGCGTGTCGGACCATACGTCTCGGTGGTAACATTATATGCGTCTATAACGGTATATATCCTAATCTAAGGCAACCTAACATCTCGGATGCAATATTTGACAACATTCCTGGCCTGTCGAACCCTACTTCTCGGAGGGAACAGTATATACGTCTATAACGTTATATATCCTAACCTTAGGCAACCTGACATCTCGGATGTATTATTCTACAACATTCCAGGCGTGTCGGACCCTACTTCTCGGTGGGAACATTATATGCGTCTATAACGTTGTATATCCTAATCTAAGGCAACCTAACATCTCGGATGCTATATTTGACAACATTCCTGTCCTGTCGAACCCTACTTCTCGGTGGGAACAGTATATACGTCTATAACGTTATATATCCTAACCTAAGGCCACATAACATCTCGTATGTAATATTTGACAACATTCCTGGCGTGTCGAACCCTACCTCTCGGTGGGCACAGTATATACCTCTATAACGTCATATATCCTAACATAAGGCAACCTAACATCTCGGATGTAACATTTGACAACATTCCAGGCATGTCGGTCCCTACGTCTCGGTGGTAACATTACATGCGTCTATAACGTCATATATCCTAACCTAAGGCAACCTAACATCTCGGATGCAATATTTGACAACATTCCTGGCCTGTCGAACCCTACTTCTCTGAGGGAACAGTATATACGTCTATAACGTCATATATCCTATCCTGAGGCAACCTAACATCTCGGATGTAACATTTGACAACATTCCAGGCGTGTCGGACACTACGTCTCGGTGGTAACATTATATGCGTCTATAACGGTATATATCCTAATCTAAGGCAACCTAACATCTCGGATGCAATATTTGACAACATTCCAGGCGTGTCGGTCCCTACGTCTCGGTGGTAACATTACATGCGTCTATAACGTTATATATCCTAACCTAAGGCGACCTAACATCTCGGATGCAATATTTGACAACATTCCTGGCCCGTCGAACCCTACTTCTCGGAGGGAACAGTATATACGTCTATAACGTCATATATCCTATCCTGAGGCAACCTAACATCTCGGATGTAACATTTGACAACATTCCAGGCGTGTCGGTCCCTATGTCTCGGTGGTAACATTACATGCGTCTATAACGGTATATATCCTAACCTAAGGCCACATAACATCTCGTATGTAATATTTGACAACATTCCTGGCGTGTCGAACCCTACTTCCCGGAGGGAACAGTATATACGTCTGTAACGTCATATATCCTAACCTAAGGCAACCTAACATCTCGGATGTAACATTTGACTACATTCCAGGCGTGACGGTCCCTACGTCTCGGTGGTAACATTACATGCGTCTATAACGGTATATATCCTAATCTAAGGCCACCTAACATCTCTGATGCAATATTTGACAACATTCCTGGCCTGTCGAACCCTACTTCTCGGAGGGAACAGTATATACGTCTATAACGTTATATATCCTAACCTTAGGCAACCTGACATCTCGGATGTATTATTCTACAACATTCCAGGCGTGTCGGACCCTACTTCTCGGTGGGAACATTATATGCGTCTATAACGTCATATATCCTATCCTGAGGCAACCTAACATCTCGGATGTAACATTTGACAACATTCCAGGCGTGTCGGACCCTACGTCTCGGTGGTAACATTATATGCGTCTATAACGGTATATATCCTAATCTAAGGCAACCTAACATCTCGGATGCAATATTTGACAACATTCCAGGCGTGTCGGTCCCTACGTCTCGGTGGTAACATTACATGCGTCTATAACGTTATATATCCTAACCTAAGGCGACCTAACATCTCGGATGCAATATTTGACAACATTCCTGGCCCGTCGAACCCTACTTCTCGGAGGGAACAGTATATACGTCTATAACGTCATATATCCTAACCTAAGGCAACCTAACATCTCGGATGTAACATTTGACAACATTCCAGGCGTGTCGGTCCCTATGTCTCGGTGGTAACATTACATGCGTCTATAACGGTATATATCCTAATCTAAGGCCACCTAACATCTCGGATGCAATATTTGACAACATTCCTGGCCTGTCGAACCCTACTTCTCTGAGGGAACAGTATATACGTCTATAACGTCATATATCCTATCCTGAGGCAACCTAACATCTCGGATGTAACATTTGACAACATTCCAGGCGTGTCGGACCATACGTCTCGGTGGTAACATTATATGCGTCTATAACGGTATATATCCTAATCTAAGGCAACCTAACATCTCGGATGCAATATTTGACAACATTCCTGGCCTGTCGAACCCTACTTCTCGGAGGGAACAGTATATACGTCTATAACGTTATATATCCTAACCTTAGGCAACCTGACATCTCGGATGTATTATTCTACAACATTCCAGGCGTGTCGGACCCTACTTCTCGGTGGGAACATTATATGCGTCTATAACGTTGTATATCCTAATCTAAGGCAACCTAACATCTCGGATGCTATATTTGACAACATTCCTGTCCTGTCGAACCCTACTTCTCGGTGGGAACAGTATATACGTCTATAACGTTATATATCCTAACCTAAGGCCACATAACATCTCGTATGTAATATTTGACAACATTCCTGGCGTGTCGAACCCTACCTCTCGGTGGGCACAGTATATACCTCTATAACGTCATATATCCTAACATAAGGCAACCTAACATCTCGGATGTAACATTTGACAACATTCCAGGCATGTCGGTCCCTACGTCTCGGTGGTAACATTACATGCGTCTATAACGTCATATATCCTAACCTAAGGCAACCTAACATCTCGGATGCAATATTTGACAACATTCCTGGCCTGTCGAACCCTACTTCTCTGAGGGAACAGTATATACGTCTATAACGTCATATATCCTATCCTGAGGCAACCTAACATCTCGGATGTAACATTTGACAACATTCCAGGCGTGTCGGACACTACGTCTCGGTGGTAACATTATATGCGTCTATAACGGTATATATCCTAATCTAAGGCAACCTAACATCTCGGATGCAATATTTGACAACATTCCAGGCGTGTCGGTCCCTACGTCTCGGTGGTAACATTACATGCGTCTATAACGTTATATATCCTAACCTAAGGCGACCTAACATCTCGGATGCAATATTTGACAACATTCCTGGCCCGTCGAACCCTACTTCTCGGAGGGAACAGTATATACGTCTATAACGTCATATATCCTAACCTAAGGCAACCTAACATCTCGGATGTAACATTTGACAACATTCCAGGCGTGTCGGTCCCTATGTCTCGGTGGTAACATTACATGCGTCTATAACGGTATATATCCTAATCTAAGGCCACCTAACATCTCGGATGCAATATTTGACAACATTCCTGGCCTGTCGAACCCTACTTCTCTGAGGGAACAGTATATACGTCTATAACGTCATATATCCTATCCTGAGGCAACCTAACATCTCGGATGTAACATTTGACAACATTCCAGGCGTGTCGGTCCCTATGTCTCGGTGGTAACATTACATGCGTCTATAACGGTATATATCCTAATCTAAGGCCACCTAACATCTCTGATGCAATATTTGACAACATTCCTGGCCTGTCGAACCCTACTTCTCGGAGGGAACAGTATATACGTCTATAACGTTATATATCCTAACCTTAGGCAACCTGACATCTCGGATGTATTATTCTACAACATTCCAGGCGTGTCGGACCCTACTTCTCGGTGGGAACATTATATGCGTCTATAACGTTGTATATCCTAATCTAAGGCAACCTAACATCTCGGATGCTATATTTGACAACATTCCTGTCCTGTCGAACCCTACTTCTCGGTGGGAACAGTATATACGTCTATAACGTTATATATCCTAACCTAAGGCCACATAACATCTCGTATGTAATATTTGACAACATTCCTGGCGTGTCGAACCCTACTTCCCGGAGGGAACCATTATATACGTCTGTAACGTCATATATCCTAACCTAAGGCAACCTAACATCTCGGATGTAACATTTGACTACATTCCAGGCGTGACGGTCCCTACGTCTCGGTGGTAACATTACATGCGTCTATAACGTTATACATCCTAACCTAAGGCAACCTATCATCTCGGATGCAATATTTGACTATATTCCTGGCCTGTCGAACCCTACTTCTCGGAGGGAACAGTATATATGTCTATAACGGTATATATCCTAACCTAAGGCAACCTGACATCTCGGATGCAATATTTGACAACATTCCTGGCCTGTCGAACCCTACTTCTCTGAGGGAACAGTATATACGTCTATAACGTCATATATCCTATCCTGAGGCAACCTAACATCTCGGATGTAACATTTGACAACATTCCAGGCGTGTCGGACCCTACGTCTCGGTGGTAACATTATATGCGTCTATAACGGTATATATCCTAATCTAAGGCAACCTAACATCTCGGATGCAATATTTGACAACATTCCAGGCGTGTCGGTCCCTACGTCTCGGTGGTAACATTACATGCGTCTATAATGTTATATATCCTAACCTAAGGCGACCTAACATCTCGGATGCAATATTTGACAACATTCTTGGCCCGTCGAACCCTACTTCTCGGAGGGAACAGTATATACGTCTATAACGTCATATATCCTAACCTAAGGCAACCTAACATCTCGGATGTAACATTTGACAACATTCCAGGCGTGTCGGTCCCTATGTCTCGGTGGTAACATTACATGCGTCTATAACGGTATATATCCTAATCTAAGGCCACCTAACATCTCGGATGCAATATTTGACAACATTCCTGGCCTGTCGAACCCTACTTCTCTGAGGGAACAGTATATACGTCTATAACGTCATATATCCTATCCTGAGGCAACCTAACATCTCGGATGTAACATTTGACAACATTCCAGGCGTGTCGGACCCTACGTCTCGGTGGTAACATTATATGCGTCTATAACGGTATATATCCTAATCTAAGGCAACCTAACATCTCGGATGCAATATTTGACAACATTCCTGGCCTGTCGAACCCTACTTCTCGGAGGGAACAGTATATACGTCTATAGCGTTATATATCCTAACCTTAGGCAACCTGACATCTCGGATGTATTATTCTACAACTTTCCAGGCGTGTCGGACCCTACTTCTCGGTGGGAACATTATATGCGTCTATAACGTTGTATATCCTAATCTAAGGCAACCTAACATCTCGGATGCTATATTTGACAACATTCCTGTCCTGTCGAACCCTACTTCTCGGAGGGAACAGTATATATGTCTATAACGGTATATATCATAATCTAAGGCAACCTAACATCTCGGATGCACTATTTGACAACATTCCTGGCCTGTCGAACCCTACTTCTCGGAGGGAACAGTATATACGTCTATAACGTTATATATCCTAACCTAAGGCAACCTAACATCTCGGATGTAACATTTGACAACATTCCAGGCGTGTCGGTCCATACGTCTCGGTGGTAACATTACATGCGTCTATAACGGTATATATCCTAATCTTAGGCAACCTAACATCTCGGATGTAACATTTGACAACATTCCAGGCGTGTCGGTCCCTACGTCTCGGTGGTAACATTACATGCGTCTATAACGTTATATATCCTAACCTAAGGCGACCTAACATCTCGGATGCAATATTTGACAACATTCCTGGCCCGTCGAACCCTACTTCTCGGAGGGAACAGTATATACGTCTATAACGTCATATATTCTAACCTAAGGCAACCTAACATCTCGGATGTAACATTTGACAACATTCCAGGCGTGTCGGTCCCTATGTCTCGGTGGTAACATTACATGCGTCTATAACGGTATATATCCTAATCTAAGGCCACCTAACATCTCGGATGCAATATTTGACAACATTCCTGGGCTGTCGAACCCTACTTCTCTGAGGGAACAGTATATACGTCTATAGCGTCATATATCCTATCCTGAGGCAACCTAACATCTCGGATGTAACATTTGACAACATTCCAGGCGTGTCGGACCATACGTCTCGGTGGTAACATTATATGCGTCTATAACGGTATATATCCTAATCTAAGGCAACCTAACATCTCGGATGCAATATTTGACAACATTCCTGGCCTGTCGAACACTACTTCTCGGAGGGAACAGTATATACGTCTGTAACGTCATATATCCTAACCTAAGGCAACCTAACATCTCGGATGTAACATTTGACAACACTCCAGGCGTGTCGGTCCCTACGTCTCGTTGGTAACATTACATGCGTCTATAACGTTATATATCCTAACCTAAGGCGACCTAACATCTCGGATGCAATATTTGACAACATTCCTGGCCCGTCGAACCCTACTTCTCGGAGGGAACAGTATATACGTCAATAACGTCATATATCCTAACCTAAGGCAACCTAACATCTCGGATGTAACATTTGACAACATTCCAGGCGTGTCGGTCCCTATGTCTCGGTGGTAACATTACATGCGTCTATAACGGTATATATCCTAATCTAAGGCCACCTAACATCTCGGATGCAATATTTGACAACATTCCTGACCTGTCGAACCCTACTTCTCTGAGGGAACAGTATATACGTCTATAACGTCATATATCCTATCCTGAGGCAACCTAACATCTCGGATGTAACATTTGACAACATTCCAGGCGTGTCGGACCCTACGTCTCGGTGGTAACATTATATGCGTCTATAACGGTATATATCCTAATCTAAGGCAACCTAACATCTCGGATGCAATATTTGACAACATTCCTGGCCTGTCGAACCCTACCTCTCGGAGGGAACAGTATATACGTCTATAACGTTATATATCCTAACCTTAGGCAACCTGACATCTCGGATGTATTATTCTACAACATTCCAGGCGTGTCGGACCCTACTTCTCGGTGGGAACATTATATGCGTCTATAACGTTGTATATCCTAATCTAAGGCAACCTAACATCTCGGATCCTATATTTGACAACATTCCTGTCCTGTCGAACCCTACTTCTCGGAGGGAACAGTATATATGTCTATAACGGCATATATCCTAATCTAAGGCAACCTAACATCTCGGATGCAATATTTGACAACATTCCTGGCCTGTCGAACCCTACTTCTCTGAGGGAACAGTATATACGTCTATAACGTCATATATCCTATCCTGAGGCAACCTAACATCTCGGATGTAACATTTGACAACATTCCAGGCGTGTCGGACCCTACGTCTCGGTGGTAACATTATATGCGTCTATAACGGTATATATCCTAATCTAAGGCAACCTAACATCTCGGATGCAATATTTGACAACATTCCAGGCGTGTCGGTCCCTACGTCTCGGTGGTAACATTACATGCGTCTATAACGTTATATATCCTAACCTAAGGCGACCTAACATCTCGGATGCAATATTTGACAACATTCCTGGCCCGTCGAACCCTACTTCTCGGAGGGAACAGTATATACGTCTATAACGTCATATATCCTAACCTAAGGCAACCTAACATCTCGGATGTAACATTTGACAACATTCCAGGCGTGTCGGTCCCTATGTCTCGGTGGTAACATTACATGCGTCTATAACGGTATATATCCTAATCTAAGGCCACCTAACATCTCGGATGCAATATTTGACAACATTCCTGGCCTGTCGAACCCTACTTCTCTGAGGGAACAGTATATACGTCTATAACGTCATATATCCTATCCTGAGGCAACCTAACATCTCGGATGTAACATTTGACAACATTCCAGGCGTGTCGGACCATACGTCTCGGTGGTAACATTATATGCGTCTATAACAGTATATATCCTAATCTAAGGCAACCTAACATCTCGGATGCAATATTTGACAACATTCCTGGCCTGTCGAACCCTACTTCTCGGAGGGAACAGTATATACGTCTATAACGTTATATATCCTAACCTTAGGCAACCTGACATCTCGGATGTATTATTCTACAACATTCCAGGCGTGTCGGACCCTACTTCTCGGTGGGAACATTATATGCGTCTATAACGTTGTATATCCTAATCTAAGGCAACCTAACATCTCGGATGCTATATTTGACAACATTCCTGTCCTGTCGAACCCTACTTCTCGGTGGGAACAGTATATACGTCTATAACGTTATATATCCTAACCTAAGGCCACATAACATCTCGTATGTAATATTTGACAACATTCCTGGCGTGTCGAACCCTACCTCTCGGTGGGCACAGTATATACCTCTATAACGTCATATATCCTAACATAAGGCAACCTAACATCTCGGATGTAACATTTGACAACATTCCAGGCATGTCGGTCCCTACGTCTCGGTGGTAACATTACATGCGTCTATAACGTCATATATCCTAACCTAAGGCAACCTAACATCTCGGATGCAATATTTGACAACATTCCTGGCCTGTCGAACCCTACTTCTCTGAGGGAACAGTATATACGTCTATAACGTCATATATCCTATCCTGAGGCAACCTAACATCTCGGATGTAACATTTGACAACATTCCAGGCGTGTCGGACCCTACGTCTCGGTGGTAACATTATATGCGTCTATAACGGTATATATCCTAATCTAAGGCAACCTAACATCTCGGATGCAATATTTGACAACATTCCAGGCGTGTCGGTCCCTACGTCTCGGTGGTAACATTACATGCGTCTATAACGTTATATATCCTAACCTAAGGCGACCTAACATCTCGGATGCAATATTTGACAACATTCCTGGCCCGTCGAACCCTACTTCTCGGAGGGAACAGTATATACGTCTATAACGTCATATATCCTAACCTAAGGCAACCTAACATCTCGGATGTAACATTTGACAACATTCCAGGCGTGTCGGTCCCTACGTCTCGGTGGTAACATTACATGCGCCTATAACGGCATATATCCTAATCTAAGGCAACCTAACATCTCGGATGCAATATTTGACAACATTCCTGGCCTGTCGAACCCTACTTCTCTGAGGGAACAGTATATACGTCTATAACGTCATATATCCTATCCTGAGGCAACCTAACATCTCGGATGTAACATTTGACAACATTCCAGGCGTGTCGGACCCTACGTCTCGGTGGTAACATTATATGCGTCTATAACGGTATATATCCTAATCTAAGGCAACCTAACATCTCGGATGCAATATTTGACAACATTCCAGGCGTGTCGGTCCCTACGTCTCGGTGGTAACATTACATGCGTCTATAACGTTATATATCCTAACCTAAGGCGACCTAACATCTCGGATGCAATATTTGACAACATTCCTGGCCCGTCGAACCCTACTTCTCGGAGGGAACAGTATATACGTCTATAACGTCATATATCCTACCCTAAGGCAACCTAACATCTCGGATGTAACATTTGACAACATTCCAGGCGTGTCGGTCCCTATGTCTCGGTGGTAACATTACATGCGTCTATAACGGTATATATCCTAATCTAAGGCCACCTAACATCTCGGATGCAATATTTGACAACATTCCTGGCCTGTCGAACCCTACTTCTCTGAGGGAACAGTATATACGTCTATAACGTCATATATCCTATCCTGAGGCAACCTAACATCTCGGATGTAACATTTGACAACATTCCAGGCGTGTCGGACCATACGTCTCGGTGGTAACATTATATGCGTCTATAACGGTATATATCCTAATCTAAGGCAACCTAACATCTCGGATGCAATATTTGACAACATTCCCGGCCTGTCGAACCCTACTTCTCGGAGGGAACAGTATATACGTCTATAACGTTATATATCCTAACCTTAGGCAACCTGACATCTCGGATGTATTATTCTACAACATTCCAGGCGTGTCGGACCCTACTTCTCGGTGGGAACATTATATGCGTCTATAACGTTGTATATCCTAATCTAAGGCAACCTAACATCTCGGATGCTATATTTGACAACATTCCTGTCCTGTCGAACCCTACTTCTCGGTGGGAACAGTATATACGTCTATAACGTTATATATCCTAACCTAAGGCCACATAACATCTCGTATGTAATATTTGACAACATTCCTGGCGTGTCGAACCCTACCTCTCGGTGGGCACAGTATATACCTCTATAACGTCATATATCCTAACATAAGGCAACCTAACATCTCGGATGTAACATTTGACAACATTCCAGGCATGTCGGTCCCTACGTCTCGGTGGTAACATTACATGCGTCTATAACGTCATATATCCTAACCTAAGGCAACCTAACATCTCGGATGCAATATTTGACAACATTCCTGGCCTGTCGAACCCTACTTCTCTGAGGGAACAGTATATACGTCTATAACGTCATATATCCTATCCTGAGGCAACCTAACATCTCGGATGTAACATTTGACAACATTCCAGGCGTGTCGGACCCTACGTCTCGGTGGTAACATTATATGCGTCTATAACGGTATATATCCTAATCTAAGGCAACCTAACATCTCGGATGCAATATTTGACAACATTCCAGGCGTGTCGGTCCCTACGTCTCGGTGGTAACATTACATGCGTCTATAACGTTATATATCCTAACCTAAGGCGACCTAACATCTCGGATGCAATATTTGACAACATTCCTGGCCCGTCGAACCCTACTTCTCGGAGGGAACAGTATATACGTCTATAACGTCATATATCCTAACCTAAGGCAACCTAACATCTCGGATGTAACATTTGACAACATTCCAGGCGTGTCGGTCCCTATGTCTCGGTGGTAACATTACATGCGTCTATAACGGTATATATCCTAATCTAAGGCCACCTAACATCTCGGATGCAATATTTGACAACATTCCTGGCCTGTCGAACCCTACTTCTCTGAGGGAACAGTATATACGTCTATAACGTCATATATCCTATCCTGAGGCAACCTAACATCCCGGATGTAACATTTGACAACATTCCAGGCGTGTCGGACCATACGTCTCGGTGGTAACATTATATGCGTCTATAACGGTATATATCCTAATCTAAGGCAACCTAACATCTCGGATGCAATATTTGACAACATTCCTGGCCTGTCGAACCCTACTTCTCGGAGGGAACAGTATATACGTCTATAACGTTATATATCCTAACCTTAGGCAACCTGACATCTCGGATGTATTATTCTACAACATTCCAGGCGTGTCGGACCCTACTTCTCGGTGGGAACATTATATGCGTCTATAACGTTGTATATCCTAATGTAAGGCAACCTAACATCTCGGATGCTATATTTGACAACATTCCTGTCCTGTCGAACCCTACTTCTCGGTTGGAACAGTATATACGTCTATAACGTTATATATCCTAACCTAAGGCCACATAACATCTCGTATGTAATATTTGACAACATTCCTGGCGTGTCGAACCCTACCTCTCGGTGGGCACAGTATATACCGCTATAACGTCATATATCCTAACATAAGGCAACCTAACATCTCGGATGTAACATTTGACAACATTCCAGGCATGTCGGTCCCTACGTCTCGGTGGTAACATTACATGCGTCTATAACGTCATATATCCTAACCTAAGGCAACCTAACATCTGGGATGCAATATTTGACAACATTCCTGGCCTGTCGAACCCTACCATCCGGAGGGAACACTATATACGTCTATAACGTCATATATCCTAACCTAAGGCAACCTAACATCTCGGATGTCACATTTGACAACATTCCAGGCGTGTCGGTCCCTACGTCTCGGTGGTAACATTAATGCGCCTATAACGGCAACGTAACAACTCGGATGTAATATTTTACAACATTGCTGGCGTTTCGGACCCTACTTCTCGGTGGGAACAGTATATACGTCCATAACGTGATATATCCTAACCTAAGGCAACGTAACATCTCGGATGTAACATTTGACAACATTCCAGGCGTGTCGGTCCCTACATCTCGGTGGTAACATTACATGCGCCTATAACGGCATATATCCTAATCTAAGGCAACCTAACATCTCGGATGCAATATTTGACAACATTCCTGGCCTATCGAACCCTACTTCTCGGTGGGAACAGTATATACGTCCATAACGTGATATATCCTAACCTAAGGCAACCTAACATCTCGGATGTAACATTTGACAACATTCCAGGCGTGTCGGTCCCTACGTCTCGGTGGTAACATTACATGCGCCTATAACGGCATATATCCTAATCTAAGGCAACCTAACATCTCGGATGCAATATTTGACAACATTCCTGGCCTGTCGAACCCTACTTCTCGGAGGGAACAGTATATACGTCTAAAACGGTATATATCCTAACCTAAGGCAACCTTACATCTCGGATGTAATATTCTACAACATTCCAGTCGTGTCGGACCCTACTTCTCGGTGGGAACATTATATGCGTCTATAACGGTATATATCATAATCTAAGGCAACCTAACATCTCGGATGCAATATTTGACAACATTCCTGGCCTGTCGAACACTACTTCTCGGAGGGAACAGTATATACGTCTGTAACGTCATGTATCCTAACCTAAGGCAACCTACCATCTCGGATGTAACATTTGACAACATTCCAGGCGTGTCGGACCCTACTTCTCGGTGGTAACATTACATGCGTCTATAACGGTATATATCCTAATCTAAGGCAACCTAACATCTCGGATGCAATATTTGACAACATTCCTGGCCTGTCGAACCCTACTTCTCGGAGGGAACAGTATATACGTCTATAACGTTATATATCCTAACCTAAGGCAACCTATCATCTCGGATGCAATATTTGACAACATTCCTGGCCTGTCGAACCCTACTTCTCGGAGGGAACAGTATATATGTCTATAACGGTATATATCCTAACCTAAGGCAACCTGACATCTCGGATGTAATATTCTACAACCTTCCACGCGTGTCGGAACCTACTTCTCGGTGGGAACCTTACATGCGTCTATAACGGTATATATCATAATCTAAGGCAACCTAACATCTCGGATGCAATATTTGACAACATTCCTGGCCTGCCGAACACTACATCTCGGAGGGAACAGTATATACGTCTGTAACGTCATATATCCTAACCTAAGGCAACCTAACATCTCGGATGTAACATTTGACATCATTCCAGGCGTGACGGTCCCTACGTCTCGGTCGTAACATTACATGCGTCTATAACGTTATATATCCTAACCTAAGGCCACATAACATCTCGTATGTAATATTTGACAACATTCCTGGCCTGTCGAACACTACTTCTCGGTGGGAACAGTATATACGTCTATAACGACATATATCCTAACCAAAGGCAACCTAACATCTCGGATGTCACATTTGACAACATTTCATGCGTGTCGGTCCCTACGTCTCGGTGGTAACATTAATGCGTCTATAACGGCAACGTAACAACTCGGATGTAATATTTTACAACATTGCTGGCGTTTCGGACCCTACTTCTCGGTGGGAACAGTATATACGTCCATAACGTTATATATCCTAACCTAAGGCAACCTTACATCTCGGATGTAATATTCTACAACATTCCAGGCGTGTCGGACCCTACTTCTCGGTGGGAACATTATATGCGTCTATAACGTTGTATATCCTAATCTAAGGCAACCTAACATCTCGGATGCTATATTTGACAACATTCCCGGCCTGTCGAACCCTACGTCCCGGAGGGAACAGTATATACGTCTGTAACGTCATATATCCTAACCTAAGGCAACCTAACATCTCGGATGTAACATTTGACAACATTCCAGGCGTGTCGGTCCCTACGTCTCGGTGGTAACATTACATGCGCCTATAACGGCATATATCCTAATCTAAGGCAACCTAACATCTCGGATGCAATATTTGACAACATTCCTGGCCTGTCGAACCCTACTTCTCGGAGGGAACAGTATATACGTCTAAAACGGTATATATCCTAACCTAAGGCAACCTTACATCTCGGATGTAATATTCTACAACATTGCAGGCGTGTCGGACCCTACTTCTCGGTGGGAACATTATATGCGTCTATAACGGTATATATCATAATCTAAGGCAACCTAACATCTCGGATGCAATATTTGACAACATTCCTGGCCTGTCGAACACTACTTCTCGGAGGGAACAGTATATACGTCTGTAACGTCATATATCCTAACCTAAGGCAACCTAACATCTCGGATGTAACATTTGACAACATTCCAGGCGTGTCGGTCCCTACGTCTCGGTGGTAACATTACATGCGTCTATAACGTTATATATCCTAACCTAAGGCAACCTAACATCTCGGATGCAATATTTGACAACATTCCTGGCCTGTCGAAACCTACTTCTCGGTGGTAACATTACATGCGCCTATAACGGCATATATCCTAATCTAAGGCAACCTAACATCTCGGATGTAATATTCTACAACATTCCAGGCGTGTCGGACCCTACTTCTCGGTGGGAACATTATATGCGTCTATAACGGTATATATCATAATCTAAGGCAACCTAACATCTCGGATGCAATATTTGACAACATTCCTGGCCTGCCGAACACTACATCTCGGAGGGAACAGTATATACGTCTGTAACGTCATATATCCTAACCTAAGGCAACCTAACATCTCGGATGTAACATTTGACAACATTCCAGGCGTGACGGTCCCTACGTCTCGGTCGTAACATTACATGCGTCTATAACGTTATATATCCTAACCTAAGGCCACATAACATCTCGTATGTAATATTTGACAACATTCCTGGCCTGTCGAACACTACTTCTCGGTGGGAACAGTATATACGTCTATAACGACATATATCCTAACCAAAGGCAACCTAACATCTCGGATGTCACATTTGACAACATTTCATGCGTGTCGGTCCCTACGTCTCGGTGGTAACATTAATGCGTCTATAACGGCAACGTAACAACTCGGATGTAATATTTTACAACATTGCTGGCGTTTCGGACCCTACTTCTCGGTGGGAACAGTATATACGTCCATAACGTTATATATCCTAACCTAAGGCAACCTTACATCTCGGATGTAATATTCTACAACATTCCAGGCGTGTCGGACCCTACTTCTCGGTGGGAACATTATATGCGTCTATAACGTTGTATATCCTAATCTAAGGCAACCTAACATCTCGGATGCTATATTTGACAACATTCCCGGCCTGTCGAACCCTACGTCCCGGAGGGAACAGTATATACGTCTATAACGGTATATATCCTAATCTAAGGCAACCTAACAACTCGGATGCAATATTTGACAACATTCCTGGACTGTCGAACCCTACTTCTCGGAGGGAACATTATATACGTCTGTAACGTCATATATCCTAACCTAAGACAACCTAACATCAAGGATGTAACATTTGACAACATTCCAGGCGTGTCGGTCCCTACGTCTCGGTGGTAACATTACATGCGTCTATAACTGTATATATCCTAATCTTAGGCAACCTAACATCTCGGATGTAACATTTTACCACATTCCAGGCGTGTCGGTCGCTACGTCTCGGTCGTAACATTACATGCGTCTATAACGTTATATATCCTAACCTAAGGCCACCTAACATCTCGTATGTAATATTTGACAACATTCCTGGCGTGTCGAACCCTACTTCTCGGTGGGAACAGTATATACGTCTACAACGGTATATATCCTAACCTAAGGCAGCCTAACATCTCGGATGCAATATTTGACAACATTCCTGTCCTGTCGAACCCTACTTCTCGGAGGGAACATTATATACGTCTGTAACGTCATATATCCTAACCTAAGACAACCTAACATCTCGGATGTAACATTTGTCAACATTCCAGGCGTGTCGGTCCCTACGTCTCGGTGGTAACATTAATGCGTCTATAACGGCAACGTAACAACTCGGATGTAATATTTTACAACATTGCTGGCGTTTCGGACCCTACTTCTCGGTGGGAACAGTATATACGTCCATAACGTTATATATCCTAACCTAAGGCAACCTTACATCTCGGATGTAATATTCTACAACATTCCAGGCGTGTCGGACCCTACTTCTCGGTGGGAACATTATATGCGTCTATAACGTTGTATATCCTAATCTAAGGCAACCTAACATCTCGGATGCTATATTTGACAACATTCCCGGCCTGTCGAACCCTACGTCCCGGAGGGAACAGTATATACGTCTATAACGGTATATATCCTAATCTAAGGCAACCTAACATCTCGGATGCAATATTTGACAACATTCCTGGACTGTCGAACCCTACTTCTCGGAGGGAACATTATATACGTCTGTAACGTCATATATCCTAACCTAAGACAACCTAACATCAAGGATGTAACATTTGACAACATTCCAGGCGTGTCGGTCCCTACGTCTCGGTGGTAACATTACATGCGTCTATAACGGTATATATCCTAATCTTAGGCAACCTAACATCTCGGATGTAACATTTTACCACATTCCAGGCGTGTCGGTCGCTACGTCTCGGTCGTAACATTACATGCGTCTATAACGTTATATATCCTAACCTAAGGCCACCTAACATCTCGTATGTAATATTTGACAACATTCCTGGCGTGTCGAACCCTACTACTCGGTGGGAACAGTATATACGTCTACAACGGTATATATCCTAACCTAAGGCAGCCTAACATCTCGGATGCAATATTTGACAACATTCCTGTTCTGTCGAACCCTACTTCTCGGAGGGAACATTATATACGTCTGTAACGTCATATATCCTAACCTAAGACAACCTAACATCTCGGATGTAACATTTGTCAACATTCCAGGCGTGTCGGTCCCTACGTCTCGGTGGTCACATTACATGCGTCTATAACGTTATATCCTAACCTAAGGCCACATAACATCTCGTATGTAATATTTGACAACATTCCTGGCGTGTCGAACCCTACCTCTCGGTGGGAACAGTATATACGTCTATAACGTCATATATCCTAACCTAAGGCAACCTAACATCTCGGATGTAACATTTGACAACATTCCAGGCATGTCGGTCCCTACGTCTCGGTGGTAACATTACATGCGTCTATAACGGTATATATCCTAATCTTAGGCAACCTAACATCTCGGATGTAACATTTTACAACATTCCAGGCGTGTCGGTCCCTACGTCTCGGTCGTAACATTACATGCGTCTATAACGTTATATATCCTAACCTAAGGCCACATAACATCTCGTATGTAATATTTGACAACATTCCTGGCGTATCGAACCCTACCTCTCGGTGGGAACAGTATATACGTCTATAACGTCATATATCCTAACCTAAGGCAACCTAACATCTCGGATGTAACATTTGACAACATTCCAGGCATGTCGGTCCCTACGTCTCGGTGGTAACATTACATGCGTCTATAACGTCATATATCCTAACCTAAGGCAACCTAACATCTCGGATGCAATATTTGACAACATTCCTGGCCTGTCGAACCCTACCATCCGGAGGGAACAGTATATACGTCTATAACGTCATATATCCTAACCTAAGGCAACCTAACATCTCGGATGTCACAATTGACAACATTCCAGGCGTGTCGGTCCCTACGTCTCGGTGGTAACATTAATGCGCCTATAACGACAACGTAACAACTCGGATGTAATATTTTACAACATTGCTGGCGTTTCGGACCCTACTTCTCGGTGGGAACAGTATATACGTCCATAACGTTATATATCCTAACCTAAGGCAACCTTACATCTCGGATGTAATATTCTACAACATTCCAGGCGTGTCGGACCCTACTTCTCGGTGGGAACATTATATGCGTCTATAACGTTGTATATCCTAATCTAAGGCAACCTAACATCTCGGATGCAATACTTGACAACATTCCTGGCCTGTCGAACCCTACTTCTCGGAGGGAACAGTATATACGTCTATAACGGTATATATCATAATCTAAGGCAACCTAACATCCCGGATGCAATATTTGACAACATTCCTGGCCTGTCGAACCCTACTTCCCGGAGGGAACAGTATATACGTCTGTAACGTCATATATCCTAACCTAAGGCAACCTAACATCTCGGATGTAACATTTGACAACATTCCAGGCGTGACGGTCCCTACGTGTCGGTGGTAACATTACATGCGTCTATAACGTTATATATCCTAACCTAAGGCAACCTATCATCTCGGATGCAATATTTGACAACATTCCTGGCCTGTCGAACCCTACTTCTCGGAGGGAACAGTATATATGTCTATAACGGTATATATCCTAACCTAACGCAACCTGACATCTCGGATGTAATATTCTACAACCTTCCAGGCGTGTCGGACCCTACTTCTCGGTGGGAACATTATATGCGTCTATAACGGTATATATCATAATCTAAGGCAACCTAACATCTCGGATGCAATATTTGACAACATTCCTGGCCTATCGAACCCTACTTCTCGGTGGGAACAGTATATACGTCCATACCGTTATATATCCTAACCTAAGGCAACCTAACATCTCGGATGCAATATCTGACAACATTCCTGGCCTGTCGAACCCTACTTCCCCGAGGGAACAGAATATACGTCTGTAACGTCATATATCCTAACCTAAGGCAACCTAACATCTCGGATGTAACATTTGACAACATTCCAGGCGTGTCGGTCCCTACGTCTCGGTGGTAACATTACATGCGTCTATAACGTTATATATCCTAACCTAAGGCAACCTAACATCTCGGATGCAATATTTGACAACATTCCTGGCCTGTCGAAACCTACTTCTCGGAGGGAACAGTATATACGTCTAAAACGGTATATATCCTAACCTAAGGCAACCTGACATCTCGGATGTATCATTCTACAACATTCCAGGCGTGTCGGACCCTACTTCTCGGTGGGAACATTATATGCGTCTATAACGTTGTATATCCTAATCTAAGGCAACCTAACATCTCGTATGTAATATTTGACAACATTCCTGGCGTGTCGAACCCTACTTCTCGGTGGGAACAGTATATACGTCTACAACGGTATATATCCTAACCTAAGGCAGCCTAACATCTCGGATGCAATATTTGACAACATTCCTGTCCTGTCGAACCCTACTTCTCGGAGGGAACATTATATACGTCTGTAACGTCATATATCCTATCCTAAGACAACCTAACATCTCGGATGTAACATCTGTCAACATTCCAGGCGTGTCGGTCCCTACGTCTCGGTGGTAACATTACATGCGTCTATAACGTTATATATCCTAACCTAAGGCCACATAACATCTCGTATGTAATATTTGACAACATTCCTGGCGTGTCGAACCCTACCTCTCGATGGGAACAGTATATACGTCTATAACGTCATATATCCTAACCTAAGGCAACCTAACATCTCGGATGTAACATTTGACAACATTCCAGGCATGTCGGTCCCTACGTCTCGGTGGTAACATTACATGCGTCTATAACGGTATATATCCTAATCTTAGGCAACCTAACATCTCGGATGTAACATTTTACAACATTCCAGGCGTGTCGGTCCCTACGTCTCGGTCGTAACATTACATGCGTCTATAACGTTATATATCCTAACCTAAGGCCACATAACATCTCGTATGTAATATTTGACAACATTCCTGGCCTGTCGAACCCTACCATCCGGAGGGAACAGTATATACGTCTATAACGTCATATATCCTAACCTAAGGCAACCTAACATCTCGGATGTCACATTTGACAACATTCCAGGCGTGTCGGTCCCTACGTCTCGGTGGTAACATTAATGCGCCTATAACGGCAACGTAACAACTCGGATGTAATATTTTACAACATTGCTGGCGTTTCGGACCCTACTTCTCGGTGGGAACAGTATATACGTCCATAACGTTATATATCCTAACCTAAGGCAACCTTACATCTCGGATGTAATATTCTACAACATTCCAGGCGTGTCGGACCCTACTTCTCGGTGGGAACATTATATGCGTCTATAACGTTGTATATCCTAATCTAAGGCAACCTAACATCTCGGATGCAATATTTGACAACATTCCTGGCCTATCGAACCCTACTTCTCGGTGGGAACAGTATATACGTCCATACCGTTATATATCCTAACCTAAGGCAACCTAACATCTCGGATGCAATATCTGACAACATTCCTGGCCTGTCGAACCCTACTTCCCCGAGGGAACAGAATATACGTCTGTAACGTCATATATCCTAACCTAAGGCAACCTAACATCTCGGATGTAACATTTGACAACATTCCAGGCGTGTCGGTCCCTACGTCTCGGTGGTAACATTACATGCGTCTATAACGTTATATATCCTAACCTTAGGCAACCTAACATCTCGGATGCAATATTTGACAACATTCCTGGCCTGTCGAAACCTACTTCTCGGAGGGAACAGTATATACGTCTAAAACGGTATATATCCTAACCTAAGGCAACCTTACATCTCGGATGTAATATTCTACAACATTCCAGGCGTGTCGGACCCTACTTCTCGGTGGGAACATTATATGCGTCTATAACGGTATATATCATAATCTAAGGCAACCTAACATCTCGGATGCAATATTTGACAACATTCCTGGCCTGTCGAACCCTACTTCCCGGAGGGAACAGTATATACGTCCATACCGTTATATATCCTAACCTAAGGCAACCTAACATCTCAGATGCAATATCTGACAACATTCCTGGCCTGTCGAACCCTACTTCCCCGAGGGAACAGAATATACGTCTGTAACGTCATATATCCTAACCTAAGGCAACCTAACATCTCGGATGTAACATTTGACAACATTCCAGGCGTGTCGGTCCCTACGTCTCGGTGGTAACATTACATGCGTCTATAACGTTATATATCCTAACCTTAGGCAACCTAACATCTCGGATGCAATATTTGACAACATTCCTGGCCTGTCGAAACCTACTTCTCGGAGGGAACAGTATATACGTCTAAAACGGTATATATCCTAACCTAAGGCAACCTTACATCTCGGATGTAATATTCTACAACATTCCAGGCGTGTCGGACCCTACTTCTCGGTGGGAACATTATATGCGTCTATAACGGTATATATCATAATCTAAGGCAACCTAACATCTCGGATGCAATATTTGACAACATTCCTGGCCTGTCGAACCCTACTTCCCGGAGGGAACAGTATATACGTCCATACCGTTATATATCCTAACCTAAGGCAACCTAACATCTCAGATGCAATATCTGACAACATTCCTGGCCTGTCGAACCCTACTTCCCCGAGGGAACAGAATATACGTCTGTAACGTCATATATCCTAACCTAAGGCAACCTAACATCTCGGATGTAACATTTGACAACATTCCAGGCGTGTCGGTCCCTACGTCTCGGTGGTAACATTACATGCGTCTATAACGTTATATATCCTAACCTAAGGCAACCTAACATCTCGGATGCAATATTTGACAACATTCCTGGCCTGTCGAAACCTACTTCTCGGAGGGAACAGTATATACGTCTAAAACGGTATATATCCTAACCTAAGGCAACCTTACATCTCGGATGTAATATTCTACAACATTCCAGGCGTGTCGGACCCTACTTCTCGGTGGGAACATTATATGCGTCTATAACGGTATATATCATAATCTAAGGCAACCTAACATCTCGGATGCAATATTTGACAACATTCCCGGCCTTTCGAACCCTACTTCCCGGAGGGAACAGTATATACGTCTGTAACGTCATATATCCTAACCTAAGGCAACCTAACATCTCGGATGTAATATTCTACAACCTTCCAGGCGTGTCGGACCCTACTTCTCGGTGGGAACATTATATGCGTCTATAACGTTGTATATCCTAATCTAAGGCAACCTAACATCTCGGATGCTATATTTGACAACATTCCCGGCCTGTCGAACCCTACGTCCCGGAGGGAACAGTATATACGTCTATAACGGTATATATCCTAATCTAAGGCAACCTAACATCTCGGATGCAATATTTGACAACATTCCTGGACTGTCGAACCCTACTTCTCGGAGGGAACATTATATACGTCTGTAACGTCATATATCCTAACCTAAGACAACCTAACATCAAGGATGTAACATTTGACAACATTCCAGGCGTGTCGGTCCCTACGTCTCGGTGGTAACATTACATGCGTCTATAACGTTATATATCCTAACCTAAGGCAACCTAACATCTCGGATGCAATATTTGACAACATTCCTGACCTGTCGAACCCTACCATCCGGAGGGAACAGTATATGCGTTTATAACGTCATATATCCTAACCTAAGGCAACCTAACATCTCGGATGTAACATTTGACAACATTCCAGGCGTGTCGGTCCATACGTCTCGGTGGTAACATTACATGCGTCTATAACGGTATATATCCTAATCTTAGGCAACCTAACATCTCGGATGTAACATTTTACCACATTCCAGGCGTGTCGGTCGCTACGTCTCGGTCGTAACATTACATGCGTCTATAACGTTATATATCCTAACCTAAGGCCACCTAACATCTCGTATGTAATATTTGACAACATTCCTGGCGTGTCGAACCCTACTTCTCGGTGGGAACAGTATATACGTCTACAACGGTATATATCCTAACCTAAGGCAGCCTAACATCTCGGATGCAATATTTGACAACATTCCTGTCCTGTCGAACCCTACTTCTCGGAGGGAACATTATATACGTCTGTAACGTCATATATCCTAACCTAAGACAACCTAACATCTCGGATGTAACATTTTACAACATTCCAGGCGTGTCGGTCCCTACGTCTCGGTGGTAACATTACATGCGTCTATAACGTTATATATCCTAACCTAAGGCCACATAACATCTCGTATGTAATATTTGACAACATTCCTGGCGTGTCGAACCCTACCTCTCGGTGGGAACAGTATATACGTCTATAACGTCATATATCCTAACCTAAGGCAACCTAACATCTCGGATGTAACATTTGACAACATTCCAGGCATGTCGGTCCCTACGTCTCGGTGGTAACATTACATGCGTCTATAACGGTATATATCCTAATCTTAGGCAACCTAACATCTCGGATGTAACATTTTACAACATTCCAGGCGTGTCGGTCCCTACGTCTCGGTCGTAACATTACATGCGTCTATAACGTTATATATCCTAACCTAAGGCCACATAACATCTCGTATGTAATATTTGACAACATTCCTGGCGTGTCGAACCCTACCTCTCGGTGGGAACAGTATATACGTCTATAACGTCATATATCCTAACCTAAGGCAACCTAACATCTCGGATGTAACATTTGACAACATTCCAGGCATGTCGGTCCCTACGTCTCGGTGGTAACATTACATGCGTCTATAACGTCATATATCCTAAGCTAAGGCAACCTAACATCTCGGATGCAATATTTGACAACATTCCTGGCCTGTCGAACCCTACCATCCGGAGGGAATAGTATATACGTCTATAACGTCATATATCCTAACCTAAGGCAGCCTAACATCTCGGATGCAATATTTGACAACATTCCTGTCCTGTCGAACCCTACTTCTCGGAGGGAACATTATATACGTCTGTAACGTCATATATCCTAACCTAAGACAACCTAACATCAAGGACGTAACATTTGACAACATTCCAGGCGTGTCGGTCCCTACGTCTCGGTGGTAACATTACATGCGTCTATAACGTTATATATCCTAACCTAAGGCAACCTAACATCTCGGATGCAATATTTGACAACATTCATGGCCTGTCGAACCCTACCATCCGGAGGGAACAGTATATACGTCTATAACGTCATATATCCTAACCTAAGGCAACCTAACATCTCGGATGTAACATTTGACAACATTCCAGGCGTGTCGGTCCATACGTCTCGGTGGTAACATTACATGCGTCTATAACGGTATATATCCTAATCTTAGGCAACCTAACATCTCGGATGTAACATTTTACCACATTCCAGGCGTGTCGGTCCCTACGTCTCGGTCGTAACATTACATGCGTCTATATCGTTATATATCCTAACCTAAGGCCACCTAACATCTCGTATGTAATATTTGACAACATTCCTGGCGTGTCGAACCCTACTTCTCGGTGGGAACAGTATATACGTCTACAACGGTATATATCCTAACCTAAGGCAATCTAACATCTCGGATGCAATATTTGACAACATTCCTGTCCTGTCGAACCCTACTTCTCGGAGGGAACAGTATATACGTCTGTAACGTCACATATCCTAACCTAAGGCAACCTAACATCTCGGATGTAATATTCTACATCATTCCAGGCGTGTCGGACCCTACTTCTCGGTGGGAACATTATATGCGTCTATAACGATGTATATCCTAATCTAAGGCCACATAACATCTCGTATGTAATATTTGACAACATTCCTGGCGTGTCGAACCCTACCTCTCGGTGGGTACAGTATATACGTCTATAACGTCATGTATCCTAACCTAAGGCAACCTAACATCTCGGATGTAACATTTGACAACATTCCAGGCATGTCGGTCCCTACGTCTCGGTGGTAACATTACATGCGTCTATAACGGTATATATCCTAATCTTAGGCAACCTAACATCTCGGATGTAACATTTTACAACATTCCAGGCGTGTCGGTCCCTACGTCTCGGTGGTAACATTACATGCGTCTATAACGTCATATATCCTAACCTAAGGCAACCTAACATCTCGGATGCAATATTTGACAACATTCCTGGCCTGTCGAACCCTACCATCCGGAGGGAACAGTATATACGTCTATAACGTCATATATCCTAACCTAAGGCAACCTAACATCTCGGATGTCACATTTGACAACATTCCAGGCGTGTCGGTCCCTACGTCTCGGTGGTAACATTAATGCGCCTATAACGGCAACGTAACAACTCGGATGTAATATTTTACAACATTGCTGGCGTTTCGGACCCTACTTCTCGGTGGGAACAGTATATACGTCCATAACGTTATATATCCTAACCTAAGGCAACCTTACATCTCGGATGTAATATTCTACAACATTCCAGGCGTGTCGGACCCTACTTCTCGGTGGGAACATTATATGCGTCTATAACGTTGTATATCCTAATCTAAGGCAACCTAACATCTCGGATGCAATATTTGACAACATTCCTGGCCTGTCGAACCCTACTTCTCGGAGGGAACAGTATATACGTCTATAACGGTATATATCATAATCTAAGGCAACCTAACATCTCGGATGCAATATTTGACAACATTCCTGGCCTGTCGAACCCTACTTCCCGGAGGGAACAGTATATACGTCTGTAACGTCATATATCCTAACCTAAGGCAACCTAACATCTCGGATGTAACATTTGACAACATTCCAGGCGTGTCGGTCCCTACGTCTCGGTGGTAACATTACATGCGCCTATAACGGCATATATCCTAATCTAAGGCAACCTAACATCTCGGATGCAATATTTGACAACATTCCTGGCCTGTCGAACCCTACTTCTCGGTGGGAACAGTATATGCGTCCATAACGTTATATATCCTAACCTAAGGCAACCTTACATCTCGGATGTAATATTCTACAACATTCCAGGCGTGTCGGACCCTACTTCTCGGTGGGAACATTATATGCGTCTATAACGTTGTATATCCTAATCTAAGGCAACCTAACATCTCGGATGCAATACTTGACAACATTCCTGGCCTGTCGAACCCTACTTCTCGGAGGGAACATTATATGCGTCTATAACGGTATATATCATAATCTAAGGCAACCTAACATCCCGGATGCAATATTTGACAACATTCCTGGCCTGTCGAACCCTACTTCCCGGAGGGAACAGTATATACGTCTGTAACGTCATATATCCTAACCTAAGGCAACCTAACATCTCGGATGTAACATTTGACAACATTCCAGGCGTGACGGTCCCTACGTGTCGGTGGTAACATTACATGCGTCTATAACGTTATATATCCTAACCTAAGGCAACCTATCATCTCGGATGCAATATTTGACAACATTCCTGGCCTGTCGAACCCTACTTCTCGGAGGGAACAGTATATATGTCTATAACGGTATATATCCTAACCTAACGCAACCTGACATCTCGGATGTAATATTCTACAACCTTCCAGGCGTGTCGGACCCTACTTCTCGGTGGGAACATTATATGCGTCTATAACGGTATATATCATAATCTAAGGCAACCTAACATCTCGGATGCAATATTTGACAACATTCCTGGCCTATCGAACCCTACTTCTCGGTGGGAACAGTATATACGTCCATACCGTTATATATCCTAACCTAAGGCAACCTAACATCTCGGATGCAATATCTGACAACATTCCTGGCCTGTCGAACCCTACTTCCCCGAGGGAACAGAATATACGTCTGTAACGTCATATATCCTAACCTAAGGCAACCTAACATCTCGGATGTAACATTTGACAACATTCCAGGCGTGTCGGTCCCTACGTCTCGGTGGTAACATTACATGCGTCTATAACGTTATATATCCTAACCTAAGGCAACCTAACATCTCGGATGCAATATTTGACAACATTCCTGGCCTGTCGAAACCTACTTCTCGGAGGGAACAGTATATACGTCTAAAACGGTATATATCCCAACCTAAGGCAACCTGACATCTCGGATGTATCATTCTACAACATTCCAGGCGTGTCGGACCCTACTTCTGGGTGGGAACATTATATGCGTCTATAACGTTGTATATCCTAATCTAAGGCAACCTAACATCTCGTATGTAATATTTGACAACATTCCTGGCGTGTCGAACCCTACTTCTCGGTGGGAACAGTATATACGTCTACAACGGTATATATCCTAACCTAAGGCAGCCTAACATCTCGGATGCAATATTTGACAACATTCCTGTCCTGTCGAACCCTACTTCTCGGAGGGAACATTATATACGTCTGTAACGTCATATATCCTATCCTAAGACAACCTAACATCTCGGATGTAACATCTGTCAACATTCCAGGCGTGTCGGTCCCTACGTCTCGGTGGTAACATTACATGCGTCTATAACGTTATATATCCTAACCTAAGGCCACATAACATCTCGTATGTAATATTTGACAACATTCCTGGCGTGTCGAACCCTACCTCTCGGTGGGAACAGTATATACGTCTATAACGTCATATATCCTAACCTAAGGCAACCTAACATCTCGGATGTAACATTTGACAACATTCCAGGCATGTCGGTCCCTACGTCTCGGTGGTAACATTACATGCGTCTATAACGTCATATATCCTAACCTAAGGCAACCTAACATCTCGGATGCAATATTTGACAACATTCCTGGCCTGTCGAACCCTACCATCCGGAGGGAACAGTATATACGTCTATAACGTCATATATCCTAACCTAAGGCAACCTAACATCTCGGATGTCACATTTGACAACATTCCAGGCGTGTCGGTCCCTACGTCTCGGTGGTAACATTAATGCGCCTATAACGGCAACGTAACAACTCGGATGTAATATTTTACAACATTGCTGGCGTTTCGGACCCTACTTCTCGGTGGGAACAGTATATACGTCCATAACGTTATATATCCTAACCTAAGCCAACCTTACATCTCGGATGTAATATTCTACAACATTCCAGGCGTGTCGGACCCTACTTCTCGGTGGGAACATTATATGCGTCTATAACGTTGTATATCCTAATCTAAGGCAACCTAACATCTCGGATGCAATATTTGACAACATTCCTGGCCTGTCGAACCCTACTTCTCGGAGGGAACAGTATATACGTCTATAACGGTATATATCATAATCTAAGGCAACCTAACATCTCGGATGCAATATTTGACAACATTCCTGGCCTGTCGAACCCTACTTCTCGGAGGGAACATTATATACGTCTGTAACGTCATATATCCTATCCTAAGACAACCTAACATCTCGGATGTAACATTTGTCAACATTCCAGGCGTGTCGGTCCCTACCTCTCGGTGGTAACATTACATGCGTCTATAACGTTATATATCCTAACCTAAGGCCACATAACATCTCGTATGTAATATTTGACAACATTCCTGGCGTGTCGAACCCTACCTCTCGGTGGGAACAGTATATACGTCTATAACGTCATATATCCTAACCTAAGGCAACCTAACATCTCGGATGTAACATTTGACAACATTCCAGGCATGTCGAACCCTACCTCTCGGTGGGAACAGTATATACGTCTATAACGTCATATATCCTAACCTAAGGCAACCTAACATCTCGGATGTAACATTTGACAACATTCCAGGCATGTCGGTCCCTACGTCTCGGTGGTAACATTACATGCGTCTATAACGGTATATATCCTAATCTTAGGCAACCTAACATCTCGGATGTAACATTTTACAACATTCCAGGCGTGTCGGTCCCTACGTCTAGGTCGTAACATTACATGCGTCTATAACGTTATATATCCTAACCTAAGGCCACATAACATCTCGTATGTAATATTTGACAACATTCCTGGCGTGTCGAACCCTACCTCTCGGTGGGAACAGTATATACGTCTATAACGTCATATATCCTAACCTAAGGCAACCTAACATCTCGGATGTAACATTTGACAACATTCCAGGCATGTCGGTCCCTACGTCTCGGTGGTAACATTACATGCGTCTATAACGTCATATATCCTAACCTAAGGCAACCTAACATCTCGGATGCAATATTTGACAACATTCCTGGCCTGTCGAACCCTACCATCCGGAGGGAACAGTATATACGTCTATAACGTCATATATCCTAACCTAAGGCAACCTAACATCTCGGATGTCACATTTGACAACATTCCAGGCGTGTCGGTCCCTACGTCTCGGTGGTAACATTACATGCGTCTATAACGTTATATATCCTAACCTAAGGCAACCTAACATCTCGGATGCAATATTTGACAACATTCCTGGCCTGTCGAAACCTACTTCTCGGAGGGAACAGTATATACGTCTAAAACGGTATATATCCTAACCTAAGGCAACCTGACATCTCGGATGTATCATTCTACAACATTCCAGGCGTGTCGGACCCTACTTCTCGGTGGGAACACTATATGCGTCTATAACGTTGTATATCCTAATCTAAGGCAACCTAACATCTCGTATGTAATATTTGACAACATTCCTGGCGTGTCGAACCCTACTTCTCGGTGGGAACAGTATATACGTCTACAACGGTATATATCCTAACCTAAGGCAGCCTAACATCTCGGATGCAATATTTGACAACATTCCTGTCCTGTCGAACCCTACTTCTCGGAGGGAACATTATATACGTCTGTAACGTCATATATCCTATCCTAAGACAACCTAACATCTCGGATGTAACATTTGTCAACATTCCAGGCGTGTCGGTCCCTACGTCTCGGTGGTAACATTACATGCGTCTATAACGTTATATATCCTAACCTAAGGCCACATAACATCTCGTATGTAATATTTGACAACATTCCTGGCGTGTCGAACCCTACCTCTCGGTGGGAACAGTATATACGTCTATAACGTCATATATCCTAACCTAAGGCAACCTAACATCTCGGATGTAACATTTGACAACATTCCAGGCATGTCGAACCCTACCTCTCGGTGGGAACAGTATATACGTCTATAACGTCATATATCCTAACCTAAGGCAACCTAACATCTCGGATGTAACATTTGACAACATTCCAGGCGTGTCGGTCCCTACGTCTCGGTGGTAACATTACATGCGTCTATAACGTTATATATCCTAACCTAAGGCAACCTAACATCTCGGATGCAATATTTGACAACATTCCTGGCCTGTCGAAACCTACTTCTCGGAGGGAACAGTATATACGTCTAAAACGGTATATATCCTAACCTAAGGCAACCTTACATCTCGGATGTAATATTCTACAACATTCCAGGCGTGTCGGACCCTACTTCTCGGTGGGAACATTATATGCGTCTATAACGGTATATATCATAATCTAAGGCAACCTAACATCTCGGATGCAATATTTGACAACATTCCTGGCATGTCGAACCCTACTTCCCGGAGGGAACAGTATATACGTCTGTAACGTCATATATCCTAACCTAAGGCAACCTAACATCTCGGATGTAATATTCTACAACCTTCCAGGCGTGTCGGACCCTACTTCTCGGTGGGAACATTATATGCGTCTATAACGGTATATATCATAATCTAAGGCAACCTAACATCTCGGATGTAACATTTTACAACATTCCAGGCGTGTCGGTCCCTACGTCTCGGTGATAACATTACATGCGTCTATAACGTTATATATCCTAACCTAAGGCCACATAACATCTCGTATGTAATATTTGACAACATTCCTGGCGTGTCGAACCCTACCTCTCGGTGGGAACAGTATATACGTCTATAACGTCATATATCCTAACCTAAGGCAACCTAACATCTCGGATGTAACATTTGACAACATTCCAGGCATGTCGGTCCCTACGTCTCGGTGGTAACATTACATGCGTCTATAACGGTATATATCCTAATCTTAGGCAACCTAACATCTCGGATGTAACATTTTACAACATTCCAGGCGTGTCGGTCCCTACGTCTCGGTCGTAACATTACATGCGTCTATAACGTCATATATCCTAACCTAAGGCCACATAACATCTCGTATGTAATATTTGACAACATTCCTGGCGTGTCGAACCCTACCTCTCGGTGGGAACAGTATATACGTCTATAACGTCATATATCCTAACCTAAGGCAACCTAACATCTCGGATGTCACATTTGACAACATTCCAGGCGTGACGGTCCCTACGTTTCGGTGGTAACATTACATGCGTCTATAACGTTATATATCCTAACCTAAGGCAACCTGTCATCTCGGATGCAATATTTGACAACATTCCTGGCCTGTCGAACCCTACTTCTCGGAGGGAACAGTATATATGTCTATAACGGTATATATCCTAACCTAAGGCAACCTGACATCTCGGATGTAATATTCTACAACCTTCCAGGCGTGTCGGACCCTACTTCTCGGTGGGAACATTATATGCGTCTATAACGGTATATATCATAATCTAAGGCAACCTAACATCTCGGATGCAATATTTGACAACATTCCTGGCCTATCGAACCCTACTTCTCGGTGGGAACAGTATATACGTCCATACCGTTATATATCCTAACCTAAGGCAACCTAACATCTCAGATGCAATATCTGACAACATTCCTGGCCTGTCGAACCCTACTTCCCCGAGGGAACAGAATATACGTCTGTAACGTCATATATCCTAACCTAAGGCAACCTAACATCTCGGATGTAACATTTGACAACATTCCAGGCGTGTCGGTCCCTACGTCTCGGTGGTAACATTACATGCGTCTATAACGTTATATATCCTAACCTAAGGCAACCTAACATCTCGGATGCAATATTTGACAACATTCCTGGCCTGTCGAAACCTACTTCTCGGAGGGAACAGTATATACGTCGAAAACGGTATATATCCTAACCTAAGGCAACCTGACATCTCGGATGGATCATTCTACAACATTCCAGGCGTGTCGGACCCTACTTCTCGGTGGGAACATTATATGCGTCTATAACGTTGTATATCCTAATCTAAGGCAACCTAACATCTCGTATGTAATATTTGACAACATTCCAGGCGTGTCGGTCCCTACGTCTCGGTGGTAACATTACATGCGTCTATAACGTTATATATCCTAACCTAAGGCCACATAACATCTCGTATGTAATATTTGACAACATTCCTGGCGTGTCGAACCCTACCTCTCGGTGGGAACAGTATATACGTCTATAACGTCATATATCCTAACCTAAGGCAACCTAACATCTCGGATGTAACATTTGACAACATTCCAGGCATGTCGAACCCTACCTCTCGGTGGGAACAGTATATACGTCTATAACGTCATATATCCTAACCTAAGGCAACCTAACATCTCGGATGTAACATTTGACAACATTCCAGGCATGTCGGTCCCTACGTCTCGGTGGTAACATTACATGCGTCTATAACGGTATATATCCTAATCTTAGGCAACCTAACATCTCGGATGTAACATTTTACAACATTCCAGGCGTGTCGGTCCCTACGTCTCGGTCGTAACATTACATGCGTCTATAACGTTATATATCCTAACCTAAGGCCACATAACATCTCGTATGTAATATTTGACAACATTCCTGGCCTGTCGAACCCTACCATCCGGAGGGAACAGTATATACGTCTATAACGTCATATATCCTAACCTAAGGCAACCTAACATCTCGGATGTTACATTTGACAACATTCCAGGCGTGTCGGTCCCTACGTCTCGGTGGTAACATTAATGCGCCTATAACGGCAACGTAACAACTCGGATGTAATATTTTACAACATTGCTGGCGTTTCGGACCCTACTTCTCGGTGGGAACAGTATATACGTCCATAACGTTATCTATCCTAACCTAAGGCAACCTTACATCTCGGATGTAATATTCTACAACATTCCAGGCGTGTCGGACCCTACTTCTCGGTGGGAACATTATATGCGTCTATAACGTTATATATCCTAACCTAAGGCAACCTAACATCTCGGATGCAATATTTGACAACATTCCTGGCCTGTCGAAACCTACTTCTCGGAGGGAACAGTATATACGTCTAAAACGGTATATATCCTAACCTAAGGCAACCTTACATCTCGGATGTAATATTCTACAACATTCCAGGCGTGTCGGACCCTACTTCTCGGTGGGAACATTATATGCGTCTATAACGGTATATATCATAATCTAAGGCAACCTAACATCTCGGATGCAATATTTGACAACATTCCTGGCCTGTCGAACCCTACTTCCCGGAGGGAACAGTATATACGTCTGTAACGTCATATATCCTAACCTAAGGCAACCTAACATCTCGGATGTAATATTCTACAACCTTCCAGGCGTGTCGGACCCTACTTCTCGGTGGGAACATTATATGCGTCTATAACGGTATATATCATAATCTAAGGCAACCTAACATCTCGGATGTAACATTTTACAACATTCCAGGCGTGTCGGTCCCTACGTCTCGGTGATAACATTACATGCGTCTATAACGTTATATATCCTAACCTAAGGCCACATAACATCTCGTATGTAATATTTGACAACATTCCTGGCGTGTCGAACCCTACCTCTCGGTGGGAACAGTATATACGTCTATAACGTCATATATCCTAACCTAAGGCAACCTAACATCTCGGATGTAACATTTGACAACATTCCAGGCATGTCGGTCCCTACGTCTCGGTGGTAACATTACATGCGTCTATAACGGTATATATCCTAATCTTAGGCAACCTAACATCTCGGATGTAACATTTTACAACATTCCAGGCGTGTCGGTCCCTACGTCTCGGTCGTAACATTACATGCGTCTATAACGTCATATATCCTAACCTAAGGCCACATAACATCTCGTATGTAATATTTGACAACATTCCTGGCGTGTCGAACCCTACCTCTCGGTGGGAACAGTATATACGTCTATAACGTCATATATCCTAACCTAAGGCAACCTAACATCTCGGATGTCACATTTGACAACATTCCAGGCGTGACGGTCCCTACGTTTCGGTGGTAACATTACATGCGTCTATAACGTTATATATCCTAACCTAAGGCAACCTGTCATCTCGGATGCAATATTTGACAACATTCCTGGCCTGTCGAACCCTACTTCTCGGAGGGAACAGTATATATGTCTATAACGGTATATATCCTAACCTAAGGCAACCTGACATCTCGGATGTAATATTCTACAACCTTCCAGGCGTGTCGGACCCTACTTCTCGGTGGGAACATTATATGCGTCTATAACGGTATATATCATAATCTAAGGCAACCTAACATCTCGGATGCAATATTTGACAACATTCCTGGCCTATCGAACCCTACTTCTCGGTGGGAACAGTATATACGTCCATACCGTTATATATCCTAACCTAAGGCAACCTAACATCTCAGATGCAATATCTGACAACATTCCTGGCCTGTCGAACCCTACTTCCCCGAGGGAACAGAATATACGTCTGTAACGTCATATATCCTAACCTAAGGCAACCTAACATCTCGGATGTAACATTTGACAACATTCCAGGCGTGTCGGTCCCTACGTCTCGGTGGTAACATTACATGCGTCTATAACGTTATATATCCTAACCTAAGGCAACCTAACATCTCGGATGCAATATTTGACAACATTCCTGGCCTGTCGAAACCTACTTCTCGGAGGGAACAGTATATACGTCGAAAACGGTATATATCCTAACCTAAGGCAACCTGACATCTCGGATGGATCATTCTACAACATTCCAGGCGTGTCGGACCCTACTTCTCGGTGGGAACATTATATGCGTCTATAACGTTGTATATCCTAATCTAAGGCAACCTAACATCTCGTATGTAATATTTGACAACATTCCAGGCGTGTCGGTCCCTACGTCTCGGTGGTAACATTACATGCGTCTATAACGTTATATATCCTAACCTAAGGCCACATAACATCTCGTATGTAATATTTGACAACATTCCTGGCGTGTCGAACCCTACCTCTCGGTGGGAACAGTATATACGTCTATAACGTCATATATCCTAACCTAAGGCAACCTAACATCTCGGATGTAACATTTGACAACATTCCAGGCATGTCGAACCCTACCTCTCGGTGGGAACAGTATATACGTCTATAACGTCATATATCCTAACCTAAGGCAACCTAACATCTCGGATGTAACATTTGACAACATTCCAGGCATGTCGGTCCCTACGTCTCGGTGGTAACATTACATGCGTCTATAACGGTATATATCCTAATCTTAGGCAACCTAACATCTCGGATGTAACATTTTACAACATTCCAGGCGTGTCGGTCCCTACGTCTCGGTCGTAACATTACATGCGTCTATAACGTTATATATCCTAACCTAAGGCCACATAACATCTCGTATGTAATATTTGACAACATTCCTGGCCTGTCGAACCCTACCATCCGGAGGGAACAGTATATACGTCTATAACGTCATATATCCTAACCTAAGGCAACCTAACATCTCGGATGTTACATTTGACAACATTCCAGGCGTGTCGGTCCCTACGTCTCGGTGGTAACATTAATGCGCCTATAACGGCAACGTAACAACTCGGATGTAATATTTTACAACATTGCTGGCGTTTCGGACCCTACTTCTCGGTGGGAACAGTATATACGTCCATAACGTTATCTATCCTAACCTAAGGCAACCTTACATCTCGGATGTAATATTCTACAACATTCCAGGCGTGTCGGACCCTACTTCTCGGTGGGAACATTATATGCGTCTATAACGTTATATATCCTAACCTAAGGCAACCTAACATCTCGGATGCAATATTTGACAACATTCCTGGCCTGTCGAAACCTACTTCTCGGAGGGAACAGTATATACGTCTAAAACGGTATATATCCTAACCTAAGGCAACCTTACATCTCGGATGTAATATTCTACAACATTCCAGGCGTGTCGGACCCTACTTCTCGGTGGGAACATTATATGCGTCTATAACGGTATATATCATAATCTAAGGCAACCTAACATCTCGGATGCAATATTTGACAACATTCCTGGCCTGTCGAACCCTACTTCCCGGAGGGAACAGTATATACGTCTGTAACGTCATATATCCTAACCTAAGGCAACCTAACATCTCGGATGTAATATTCTACAACCTTCCAGGCGTGTCGGACCCTACTTCTCGGTGGGAACATTATATGCGTCTATAACGGTATATATCATAATCTAAGGCAACCTAACATCTCGGATGTAACATTTTACAACATTCCAGGCGTGTCGGTCCCTACGTCTCGGTGATAACATTACATGCGTCTATAACGTTATATATCCTAACCTAAGGCCACATAACATCTCGTATGTAATATTTGACAACATTCCTGGCGTGTCGAACCCTACCTCTCGGTGGGAACAGTATATACGTCTATAACGTCATATATCCTAACCTAAGGCAACCTAACATCTCGGATGTAACATTTGACAACATTCCAGGCATGTCGGTCCCTACGTCTCGGTGGTAACATTACATGCGTCTATAACGGTATATATCCTAATCTTAGGCAACCTAACATCTCGGATGTAACATTTTACAACATTCCAGGCGTGTCGGTCCCTACGTCTCGGTCGTAACATTACATGCGTCTATAACGTCATATATACTAACCTAAGGCCACATAACATCTCGTATGTAATATTTGACAACATTCCTGGCGTGTCGAACCCTACCTCTCGGTGGGAACAGTATATACGTCTATAACGTCATATATCCTAACCTAAGGCAACCTAACATCTCGGATGTCACATTTGACAACATTCCAGGCGTGACGGTCCCTACGTTTCGGTGGTAACATTACATGCATCTATAACGTTATATATCCTAACCTAAGGCAACCTGTCATCTCGGATGCAATATTTGACAACATTCCTGGCCTGTCGAACCCTACTTCTCGGAGGGAACAGTATATATGTCTATAACGGTATATATCCTAACCTAAGGCAACCTGACATCTCGGATGTAATATTCTACAACCTTCCAGGCGTGTCGGACCCTACTTCTCGGTGGGAACATTATATGCGTCTATAACGGTATATATCATAATCTAAGGCAACCTAACATCTCGGATGCAATATTTGACAACATTCCTGGCCTATCGAACCCTACTTCTCGGTGGGAACAGTATATACGTCCATACCGTTATATATCCTAACCTAAGGCAACCTAACATCTCAGATGCAATATCTGACAACATTCCTGGCCTGTCGAACCCTACTTCCCCGAGGGAACAGAATATACGTCTGTAACGTCATATATCCTAACCTAAGGCAACCTAACATCTCGGATGTAACATTTGACAACATTCCAGGCGTGTCGGTCCCTACGTCTCGGTGGTAACATTACATGCGTCTATAACGTTATATATCCTAACCTAAGGCAACCTAACATCTCGGATGCAATATTTGACAACATTCCTGGCCTGTCGAAACCTACTTCTCGGAGGGAACAGTATATACGTCGAAAACGGTATATATCCTAACCTAAGGCAACCTGACATCTCGGATGTATCATTCTACAACATTCCAGGCGTGTCGGACCCTACTTCTCGGTGGGAACATTATATGCGTCTATAACGTTGTATATCCTAATCTAAGGCAACCTAACATCTCGTATGTAATATTTGACAACATTCCAGGCGTGTCGGTCCCTACGTCTCGGTGGTAACATTACATGCGTCTATAACGTTATATATCCTAACCTAAGGCCACATAACATCTCGTATGTAATATTTGACAACATTCCTGGCGTGTCGAACCCTACCTCTCGGTGGGAACAGTATATACGTCTATAACGTCATATATCCTAACCTAAGGCAACCTAACATCTCGGATGTAACATTTGACAACATTCCAGGCATGTCGAACCCTACCTCTCGGTGGGAACAGTATATACGTCTATAACGTCATATATCCTAACCTAAGGCAACCTAACATCTCGGATGTAACATTTGACAACATTCCAGGCATGTCGGTCCCTACGTCTCGGTGGTAACATTACATGCGTCTATAACGGTATATATCCTAATCTTAGGCAACCTAACATCTCGGATGTAACATTTTACAACATTCCAGGCGTGTCGGTCCCTACGTCTCGGTCGTAACATTACATGCGTCTATAACGTTATATATCCTAACCTAAGGCCACATAACATCTCGTATGTAATATTTGACAACATTCCTGGCCTGTCGAACCCTACCATCCGGAGGGAACAGTATATACGTCTATAACGTCATATATCCTAACCTAAGGCAACCTAACATCTCGGATGTTACATTTGACAACATTCCAGGCGTGTCGGTCCCTACGTCTCGGTGGTAACATTAATGCGCCTATAACGGCAACGTAACAACTCGGATGTAATATTTTACAACATTGCTGGCGTTTCGGACCCTACTTCTCGGTGGGAACAGTATATACGTCCATAACGTTATCTATCCTAACCTAAGGCAACCTTACATCTCGGATGTAATATTCTACAACATTCCAGGCGTGTCGGACCCTACTTCTCGGTGGGAACATTATATGCGTCTATAACGTTGTATATCCTAATCTAAGGCAACCTAACATCTCGGATGCAATATTTGACAACATTCCTGGCCTGTCGAACCCTACTTCTCGGAGGGAACAGTATATATGTCTATAACGGTATATATCCTAACCTAAGGCAACCTGACATCTCGGATGTAATATTCTACAACCTTCCAGGCGTGTCGGACCCTACTTCTCGGTGGGAACATTATATGCGTCTATAACGGTATATATCATAATCTAAGGCGACCTAACATCTCGGATGCAATATTTGACAACATTCCTGGCCTATCGAACCCTACTTCTCGGTGGGAACAGTATATACGTCCATACCGTTATATATCCTAACCTAAGGCAACCTAACATCTCGGATGCAATATCTGACAACATTCCTGGCCTGTCGAACCCTACTTCCCCGAGGGAACAGAATATACGTCTGTAACGTCATATATCCTAACCTAAGGCAACCTAACATCTCGGATGTAACATTTGACAACATTCCAGGCGTGTCGGTCCCTACGTCTCGGTGGTAACATTACATGCGTCTATAACGTTATATATCCTAACCTAAGGCAACCTAACATCTCGGATGCAATATTTGACAACATTCCTGGCCTGTCGAAACCTACTTCTCGGAGGGAACAGTATATACGTCTAAAACGGTATATATCCTAACCTAAGGCAACCTTACATCTCGGATGTAATATTCTACAACATTCCAGGCGTGTCGGACCCTACTTCTCGGTGGGAACATTATATGCGTCTATAACGGTATATATCATAATCTAAGGCAACCTAACATCTCGGATGCAATATTTGACAACATTCCTGGCCTTTCGAACCCTACTTCCCGGAGGGAACAGTATATACGTCTGTAACGTCATATATCCTAACCTAAGGCAACCTAACATCTCGGATGTAATATTCTACAACCTTCCAGGCGTGTCGGACCCTACTTCTCGGTGGGAACATTATATGCGTCTATAACGGTATATATCATAATCTAAGGCAACCTAACATCTCGGATGCAATATTTGACAACATTCCTGTCCTGTCGAACCCTACTTCTCGGAGGGAACATTATATACGTCTGTAACGTCATATATCCTAACCTAAGACAACCTAACATCTCGGATGTAACATTTGTCAACATTCAAGGCGTGTCGGTCCCTACGTCTCGGTGGTAACATTACATGCGTCTATAACGTTATATATCCTAACCTAAGGCCACATAACATCTCGTATGTAATATTTGACAACACTCCTGGCGTGTCGAACCCTACCTCTCGGTGGGAACAGTATATACGTCTTTAACGTCATATATCCTAACCTAAGGCAACCTAACATCTCGGATGTAACATTTTACAACATTCCAGGCATGTCGGTCCCTACGTCTCGGTGGTAACATTACATGCGTCTATAACGGTATATATCCTAATCTTAGGCAACCTAACATCTCGGATGTAACATTTTACAACATTCCAGGCGTGTCGGTCCCTACGTCTCGGTCGTAACATTACATGCGTCTATAACGTTATATATCCTAACCTAAAGCCACATAACATCTCGTATGTAATATTTGACAACATTCCTGGCCTGTCGAACACTACTTCTCGGTGGGAACAGTATATACGTCTATAACGACATATATCCTAACCAAAGGCAACCTAACATCTCGGATGTCACATTTGACAACATTCCATGCGTGTCGGTCCCTACGTCTCGGTGGTAACATTAATGCGTCTATAACGGCAACGTAACAACTCGGATGTAATATTTTACAACATTGCTGGCGTTTCGGACCCTACTTCTCGGTGGGAACAGTATATACGTCCATAACGTTATATATCCTAACCTAAGGCAACCTGACATCTCGGATGTATCATTCTACAACATTCCAGGCGTGTCGGACCCTACTTCTCGGTGGGAACATTATATGCGTCTATAACGTTGTATATCCTAATCTAAGGCAACCTAACATCTCGGATGCTATATTTGACAACATTCCCGGCCTGTCGAACCCTACGTCCCGGAGGGAACATTATATACGTCTATAACGGTATATATCCTAATCTAAGGCAACCTAACATCTCGGATGCAATATTTGACAACATTCCTGTCCTGTCGAACCCTACTTCTCGGAGGGAACATTATATACGTCTGTAACGTCATATATCCTAACCTAAGACAACCTAACATCAAGGATGTAACATTTGACAACATTCCAGGCGTGTCGGTCCCTACGTCTCGGTGGTAACATTACATGCGTCTATAACGTTATATATCCTAACCTAAGGCAACCTAACATCTCGGATGCAATATTTGACAACATTCCTGGCCTGTCGAACCCTACCATCCGGAGGGAACAGTATATGCGTTTATAACGTCATATATCCTAACCTAAGGCAACCTAACATCTCGGATGTAACATTTGACAACATTCCAGGCATGTCGGTCCCTACGTCTCGGTGGTAACATTACATGCGTCTATAACGGTATATATCCTAATCTTAGGCAACCTAACATCTATGATGTAACATTTTACAACATTCCAGGCGTGTCGGTCCCTACGTCTCGGTCGTAACATTACATGCGTCTATAACGTTATATATCCTAACCTAAGGCCACATAACATCTCGTATGTAATATTTGACAACATTCCTGGCGTGTCGAACCCTACCTCTCGGTGGGAACAGTATATACGTCTATAACGTCATATATCCTAACCTAAGGCAACCTAACATCTCGGATGTAACATTTGACAACATTCCAGGCATGTCGGTCCCTACGTCTCGGTGGTAACATTACATGCGTCTATAACGTCATATATCCTAAGCTAAGGCAACCTAACATCTCGGATGCAATATTTGACAACATTCCTGGCCTGTCGAACCCCACCATCCGGAGGGAACAGTATATACGTCTATAACGTCATATATCCTAACCTAAGGCAGCCTAACATCTCGGATGCAACATTTGACAACATTCCTGTCCTGTCGAACCCTACTTCTCGGAGGGAACAGTATATACGTCTATAACGGTATATATCCTAATCTTAGGCAACCTAACATCTCGGATGTAACATTTTACCACATTCCAGGCGTGTCGGTCGCTACGTCTCGGTCGTAACATTACATGCGTCTATAACGTTATATATCCTAACCTAAGGCCACCTAACATCTCGTATGTAATATTTGACAACATTCCTGGCGTGTCGAACCCTACTTCTCGGTGGGAACAGTATATACGTCTACAACGGTATATATCCTAACCTAAGGCAGCCTAACATCTCGGATGCAATATTTGACAACATTCCTGTCCTGTCGAACCCTACTTCTCGGAGGGAACATTATATACGTCTGTAACGTCATATATCCTAACCTAAGACAACCTAACATCTCGGATGTAACATTTGTCAACATTCCAGGCGTGTCGGTCCCTACGTCTCGGTGGTAACATTACATGCGTCTATAACGTTATATATCCTAACCTAAGGCCACATAACATCTCGTATGTAATATTTGACAACATTCCTGGCGTGTCGAACCCTACCTCTCGGTGGGAACAGTATATACGTCTATAACGTCATATATCCTAACCTAAGGCAACCTAACATCTCGGATGTAACATTTGACAACATTCCAGGCATGTCGGTCCCTACGTCTCGGTGGTAACATTACATGCGTCTATAACGGTATATATCCTAATCTTAGGCAACCTAACATCTCGGATGTAACATTTTACAACATTCCAGGCGTGTCGGTCCCTACGTCTCGGTCGTAACATTACATGCGTCTATAACGTTATATATCCTAACCTAAGGCCACATAACATCTCGTATGTAATATTTGACAACATTCCTGGCGTGTCGAACCCTACCTCTCGGTGGGAACAGTATATACGTCTATAACGTCATATATCCTAACCTAAGGCAACCTAACATCTCGGATGTAACATTTGACAACATTCCAGGCATGTCGGTCCCTACGTCTCGGTGGTAACATTACATGCGTCTATAACGTCATATATCCTAAGCTAAGGCAACCTAACATCTCGGATGCAATATTTGACAACATTCCTGGCCTGTCGAACCCCACCATCCGGAGGGAACAGTATATACGTCTATAACGTCATATATCCTAACCTAAGGCAGCCTAACATCTCGGATGCAACATTTGACAACATTCCTGTCCTGTCGAACCCTACTTCTCGGAGGGAACATTATATACGTCTGTAACGTCATATATCCTAACCTAAGACAACCTAACATCTCGGATGTAACATTTGTCAACATTCCAGGCGTGTCGGTCCCTACGTCTCGGTGGTAACATTACATGCGTCTATAACGTTATATATCCTAACCTAAGGCCACATAACATCTCGTATGTAATATTTGACAACATTCCTGGCGTGTCGAATCCTACCTCTCGGTGGGAACAGTATATACGTCTATAACGTCATATATCCTAACCTAAGGCAACCTAACATCTCGGATGTAACATTTGACAACATTCCAGGCATGTCGGTCCCTACGTCTCGGTGGTAACATTACATGCGTCTATAACGTCATATATCCTAAGCTAAGGCAACCTAACATCTCGGATGCAATATTTGACAACATTCCTGGCCTGTCGAACCCTACCATCCGGAGGGAACAGTATATACGTCTATAACGTCATATATCCTAACCTAAGGCAACCTAACATCTCGGATGTCACATTTGACAACATTCCAGGCGTGTCGGTCCCTACGTCTCGGTGGTAACATTAATGCGCCTATAACGGCAACATAACAACTCGGATGTAATATTTTACAACATTGCTGGCGTTTCGGACCCTACTTCTCGGTGGGAACAGTATATACGTCCATAACGTTATATATCCTAACCTAAGGCAACCTTACATCTCGGATGTAATATTCTACAACATTCCAGGCGTGTCGGACCCTACTTCTCGGTGGGAACATTATGTGCATCTATAACGGTATATATCATAATCTAAGGCAACCTAACATCTCGGATGCAATATTTGACAACATTCCTGGCCTGTCGAACCCTACTTCCCGGAGGGAACAGTATATACGTCTGTAACGTCATATATCCTAACCTAAGGCAACCTAACATCTCGGATGTAACATTTGACAACATTCCAGGCGTGTCGGTCCCTACGTCTCGGTGGTAACATTACATGCGCCTATAACGGCATATATCCTAATCTAAGGCAACCTAACATCTCGGATGCAATATTTGACAACATTCCTGGCCTGTCGAACCCTACTTCTCGGAGAGAACAGTATATACGTCTAAAACGGTATATATCCTAACCTAAGGCAACCTTACATCTCGGATGTAATATTCTACAACATTCCAGGCGTGTCGGACCCTACTTCTCGGTGGGAACATTATGTGCATCTATAACGGTATATATCATAATCTAAGGCAACCTAACATCTCGGATGCAATATTTGACAACATTCCTGGACTGTCGAACCCTACTTCTCGGAGGGAACATTATATACGTCTGTAACGTCATATATCCTAACCTAAGACAACCTAACATCAAGGATGTAACATTTGACAACATTCCAGGCGTGTCGGTCCCTACGTCTCGGTGGTAACATTACATGCGTCTATAACGTTATATATCCTAACCTAAGGCAACCTAACATCTCGGATGCAATATTTGACAACATTCATGGCCTGTCGAACCCTACCATCCGGAGGGAACAGTATATACGTCTATAACGTCATATATCCTAACCTAAGGCAAACTAACATCTCGGATGTAACATTTGACAACATTCCAGGCGTGTCGGTCCATACGTCTCGGTGGTAACATTACATGCGTCTATAACGGTATATATCCTAATCTTAGGCAACCTAACATCTCGGATGTAACATTTTACCACATTCCAGGCGTGTCGGTCCCTACGTCTCGGTCGTAACATTACATGCGTCTATATCGTTATATATCCTAACCTAAGGCCACCTAACATCTCGTATGTAATATTTGACAACATTCCTGGCGTGTCGAACCCTACTTCTCGGTGGGAACAGTATATACGTCTACAACGGTATATATCCTAACCTAAGGCAATCTAACATCTCGGATGCAATATTTGACAACATTCCTGTCCTGTCGAACCCTACTTCTCGGAGGGAACAGTATATACGTCTGTAACGTCACATATCCTAACCTAAGGCAACCTAACATCTCGGATGTAATATTCTACATCATTCCAGGCGTGTCGGACCCTACTTCTCGGTGGGAACATTATATGCGTCTATAACGATGTATATCCTAATCTAAGGCAACCTAACATTTCGGATGCAATATTTGACAACATTCCTGGCCTGTCGAACCCTACTTCTCGGAGGGAACAGTATATACGTCTATAACGTCATATATCCTAACCTAAGGCAACCTAACATCTCGGATGTAACATTTGACAACATTCCAGGCGTGTCGGTCCCTACGTCTCGGTGGTAACGTTTCATGCGTCTATAACGTTATATATCCTAACCTAAGGCCACATAACATCTCGTATGTAATATTTGACAACATTCCTGGCGTGTCGAACCCTACCTCTCGGTGGGTACAGTATATACGTCTATAACGTCATATATCCTAACCTAAGGCAACCTAACATCTCGGATGTAACATTTGACAACATTCCAGGCATGTCGGTCCCTACGTCTCGGTGGTAACATTACATGCGTCTATAACGGTATATATCCTAATCTTAGGCAACCTAACATCTCGGATGTAACATTTTACAACATTCCAGGCGTGTCGGTCCCTACGTCTCGGTCGTACCATTACATGCGTCTATAACGTTATATATCCTAACCTAAGGCCACATAACATCTCGGATGCAATATTTGACAACATTCCTGGCCTGTCGAACCCTACCATCCGGAGGGAACAGTATATACGTCTATAACATTCATATATCCTAACCTAAGGCAACCTAACATCTCGGATGTCACATTTGACAACATTCCAGGCGTGTCGGTCCCTACGTCTCGGTGGTAACATTAATGCGCCTATAACGGCAACGTAACAACTCGGATGTAATATTTTACAACATTGCTGGCGTTTCGGATCCTACTTCTCGGTGGGAACAGTATATACGTCCATAACGTTATATATCCTAACCTAAGGCAACCTAACATCTCGGGTGCAATATTTGACAACATTCCTGGCCTGTCGAAACCTACTTCTCGGAGGGAACAGTATATACGTCTAAAACGGTATATATCCTAACCTAAGGCAACCTTACATCTCGGATGTAATATTCTACAACATTCCAGGCGTGTCGGACCCTACTTCTCGGTGGGAACATTATATGCGTCTATAACGGTATATATCATAATCTAAGGCAACCTAACATCTCGGATGCAATATTTGACAACATTCCTGGCCTTTCGAACCCTACTTCCCGGAGGGAACAGTATATACGTCTGTAACGTCATATATCCTAACCTAAGGCAACCTAACATCTCGGATGTAATATTCTACAACCTTCCAGGCGTGTCGGACCCTACTTCTCGGTGGGAACATTATATGCGTCTATAACGGTATATATCATAATCTAAGGCAACCTAACATCTCGGATGCAATATTTGACAACATTCCTGTCCTGTCGAACCCTACTTCTCGGAGGGAACATTATATACGTCTGTAACGTCATATATCCTAACCTAAGACAACCTAACATCTCGGATGTAACATTTGTCAACATTCAAGGCGTGTCGGTCCCTACGTCTCGGTGGTAACATTACATGCGTCTATAACGTTATATATCCTAACCTAAGGCCACATAACATCTCGTATGTAATATTTGACAACACTCCTGGCGTGTCGAACCCTACCTCTCGGTGGGAACAGTATATACGTCTTTAACGTCATATATCCTAACCTAAGGCAACCTAACATCTCGGATGTAACATTTTACAACATTCCAGGCATGTCGGTCCCTACGTCTCGGTGGTAACATTACATGCGTCTATAACGGTATATATCCTAATCTTAGGCAACCTAACATCTCGGATGTAACATTTTACAACATTCCAGGCGTGTCGGTCCCTACGTCTCGGTCGTAACATTACATGCGTCTATAACGTTATATATCCTAACCTAAAGCCACATAACATCTCGTATGTAATATTTGACAACATTCCTGGCCTGTCGAACACTACTTCTCGGTGGGAACAGTATATACGTCTATAACGACATATATCCTAACCAAAGGCAACCTAACATCTCGGATGTCACATTTGACAACATTCCATGCGTGTCGGTCCCTACGTCTCGGTGGTAACATTAATGCGTCTATAACGGCAACGTAACAACTCGGATGTAATATTTTACAACATTGCTGGCGTTTCGGACCCTACTTCTCGGTGGGAACAGTATATACGTCCATAACGTTATATATCCTAACCTAAGGCAACCTGACATCTCGGATGTATCATTCTACAACATTCCAGGCGTGTCGGACCCTACTTCTCGGTGGGAACATTATATGCGTCTATAACGTTGTATATCCTAATCTAAGGCAACCTAACATCTCGGATGCTATATTTGACAACATTCCCGGCCTGTCGAACCCTACGTCCCGGAGGGAACATTATATACGTCTATAACGGTATATATCCTAATCTAAGGCAACCTAACATCTCGGATGCAATATTTGACAACATTCCTGTCCTGTCGAACCCTACTTCTCGGAGGGAACATTATATACGTCTGTAACGTCATATATCCTAACCTAAGACAACCTAACATCAAGGATGTAACATTTGACAACATTCCAGGCGTGTCGGTCCCTACGTCTCGGTGGTAACATTACATGCGTCTATAACGTTATATATCCTAACCTAAGGCAACCTAACATCTCGGATGCAATATTTGACAACATTCCTGGCCTGTCGAACCCTACCATCCGGAGGGAACAGTATATGCGTTTATAACGTCATATATCCTAACCTAAGGCAACCTAACATCTCGGATGTAACATTTGACAACATTCCAGGCATGTCGGTCCCTACGTCTCGGTGGTAACATTACATGCGTCTATAACGGTATATATCCTAATCTTAGGCAACCTAACATCTCGGATGTAACATTTTACAACATTCCAGGCGTGTCGGTCCCTACGTCTCGGTCGTAACATTACATGCGTCTATAACGTTATATATCCTAACCTAAGGCCACATAACATCTCGTATGTAATATTTGACAACATTCCTGGCGTGTCGAACCCTACCTCTCGGTGGGAACAGTATATACGTCTATAACGTCATATATCCTAACCTAAGGCAACCTAACATCTCGGATGTAACATTTGACAACATTCCAGGCATGTCGGTCCCTACGTCTCGGTGGTAACATTACATGCGTCTATAACGTCATATATCCTAAGCTAAGGCAACCTAACATCTCGGATGCAATATTTGACAACATTCCTGGCCTGTCGAACCCCACCATCCGGAGGGAACAGTATATACGTCTATAACGTCATATATCCTAACCTAAGGCAGCCTAACATCTCGGATGCAACATTTGACAACATTCCTGTCCTGTCGAACCCTACTTCTCGGAGGGAACAGTATATACGTCTATAACGGTATATATCCTAATCTTAGGCAACCTAACATCTCGGATGTAACATTTTACCACATTCCAGGCGTGTCGGTCGCTACGTCTCGGTCGTAACATTACATGCGTCTATAACGTTATATATCCTAACCTAAGGCCACCTAACATCTCGTATGTAATATTTGACAACATTCCTGGCGTGTCGAACCCTACTTCTCGGTGGGAACAGTATATACGTCTACAACGGTATATATCCTAACCTAAGGCAGCCTAACATCTCGGATGCAATATTTGACAACATTCCTGTCCTGTCGAACCCTACTTCTCGGAGGGAACATTATATACGTCTGTAACGTCATATATCCTAACCTAAGACAACCTAACATCTCGGATGTAACATTTGTCAACATTCCAGGCGTGTCGGTCCCTACGTCTCGGTGGTAACATTACATGCGTCTATAACGTTATATATCCTAACCTAAGGCCACATAACATCTCGTATGTAATATTTGACAACATTCCTGGCGTGTCGAACCCTACCTCTCGGTGGGAACAGTATATACGTCTATAACGTCATATATCCTAACCTAAGGCAACCTAACATCTCGGATGTAACATTTGACAACATTCCAGGCATGTCGGTCCCTACGTCTCGGTGGTAACATTACATGCGTCTATAACGGTATATATCCTAATCTTAGGCAACCTAACATCTCGGATGTAACATTTTACAACATTCCAGGCGTGTCGGTCCCTACGTCTCGGTCGTAACATTACATGCGTCTATAACGTTATATATCCTAACCTAAGGCCACATAACATCTCGTATGTAATATTTGACAACATTCCTGGCGTGTCGAACCCTACCTCTCGGTGGGAACAGTATATACGTCTATAACGTCATATATCCTAACCTAAGGCAACCTAACATCTCGGATGTAACATTTGACAACATTCCAGGCATGTCGGTCCCTACGTCTCGGTGGTAACATTACATGCGTCTATAACGTCATATATCCTAAGCTAAGGCAACCTAACATCTCGGATGCAATATTTGACAACATTCCTGGCCTGTCGAACCCCACCATCCGGAGGGAACAGTATATACGTCTATAACGTCATATATCCTAACCTAAGGCAGCCTAACATCTCGGATGCAACATTTGACAACATTCCTGTCCTGTCGAACCCTACTTCTCGGAGGGAACATTATATACGTCTGTAACGTCATATATCCTAACCTAAGACAACCTAACATCTCGGATGTAACATTTGTCAACATTCCAGGCGTGTCGATCCCTACGTCTCGGTGGTAACATTACATGCGTCTATAACGTTATATATCCTAACCTAAGGCCACATAACATCTCGTATGTAATATTTGACAACATTCCTGGCGTGTCGAATCCTACCTCTCGGTGGGAACAGTATATACGTCTATAACGTCATATATCCTAACCTAAGGCAACCTAACATCTCGGATGTAACATTTGACAACATTCCAGGCATGTCGGTCCCTACGTCTCGGTGGTAACATTACATGCGTCTATAACGTCATATATCCTAAGCTAAGGCAACCTAACATCTCGGATGCAATATTTGACAACATTCCTGGCCTGTCGAACCCTACCATCCGGAGGGAACAGTATATACGTCTATAACGTCATATATCCTAACCTAAGGCAACCTAACATCTCGGATGTCACATTTGACAACATTCCAGGCGTGTCGGTCCCTACGTCTCGGTGGTAACATTAATGCGCCTATAACGGCAACATAACAACTCGGATGTAATATTTTACAACATTGCTGGCGTTTCGGACCCTACTTCTCGGTGGGAACAGTATATACGTCCATAACGTTATATATCCTAACCTAAGGCAACCTTACATCTCGGATGTAATATTCTACAACATTCCAGGCGTGTCGGACCCTACTTCTCGGTGGGAACATTATGTGCATCTATAACGGTATATATCATAATCTAAGGCAACCTAACATCTCGGATGCAATATTTGACAACATTCCTGGCCTGTCGAACCCTACTTCTCGGAGGGAACAGTATATACGTCTAAAACGGTATATATCCTAACCTAAGGCAACCTTACATCTCGGATGTAATATTCTACAACATTCCAGGCGTGTCGGACCCTACTTCTCGGTGGGAACATTATGTGCATCTATAACGGTATATATCATAATCTAAGGCAACCTAACATCTCGGATGCAATATTTGACAACATTCCTGGACTGTCGAACCCTACTTCTCGGAGGGAACATTATATACGTCTGTAACGTCATATATCCTAACCTAAGACAACCTAACATCAAGGATGTAACATTTGACAACATTCCAGGCGTGTCGGTCCCTACGTCTCGGTGGTAACATTACATGCGTCTATAACGTTATATATCCTAACCTAAGGCAACCTAACATCTCGGATGCAATATTTGACAACATTCATGGCCTGTCGAACCCTACCATCCGGAGGGAACAGTATATACGTCTATAACGTCATATATCCTAACCTAAGGCAAACTAACATCTCGGATGTAACATTTGACAACATTCCAGGCGTGTCGGTCCATACGTCTCGGTGGTAACATTACATGCGTCTATAACGGTATATATCCTAATCTTAGGCAACCTAACATCTCGGATGTAACATTTTACCACATTCCAGGCGTGTCGGTCCCTACGTCTCGGTCGTAACATTACATGCGTCTATATCGTTATATATCCTAACCTAAGGCCACCTAACATCTCGTATGTAATATTTGACAACATTCCTGGCGTGTCGAACCCTACTTCTCGGTGGGAACAGTATATACGTCTACAACGGTATATATCCTAACCTAAGGCAATCTAACATCTCGGATGCAATATTTGACAACATTCCTGTCCTGTCGAACCCTACTTCTCGGAGGGAACAGTATATACGTCTGTAACGTCACATATCCTAACCTAAGGCAACCTAACATCTCGGATGTAATATTCTACATCATTCCAGGCGTGTCGGACCCTACTTCTCGGTGGGAACATTATATGCGTCTATAACGATGTATATCCTAATCTAAGGCAACCTAACATTTCGGATGCAATATTTGACAACATTCCTGGCCTGTCGAACCCTACTTCTCGGAGGGAACAGTATATACGTCTATAACGTCATATATCCTAACCTAAGGCAACCTAACATCTCGGATGTAACATTTGACAACATTCCAGGCGTGTCGGTCCCTACGTCTCGGTGGTAACATTAATGCGCCTATAACGGCAACGTAACAACTCGGATGTAATATTTTACAACATTGCTGGCGTTTCGGATCCTACTTCTCGGTGGGAACAGTATATACGTCCATAACGTTATATATCCTAACCTAAGGCAACCTAACATCTCGGGTGCAATATTTGACAACATTCCTGGCCTGTCGAACCCTACTTCTCGGAGGGAACTGTATATACGTCTATAACGTCATATATTCTTACCTGAGGCAACCTAACATCTCGGATGCAATATTTGACAACATTCTTGGCCTGTCGAACCGTACTTCTCGGAGGTAACATTACATGCGTCTATAACGTTATATATCCTAACCTAAGGCAACCTAACATCTCGGATGCAATATTTGACAACATTCCTGGCCTGTCGAACACTACTTCTCGGAGGGAACAGTATATACGTCTGTAACGTCATATATCCTAACCTAAGGCAACCTAACATCTCGGATGTAACATTTGACAACATTCCAGGCGTGTCGGTCCCTACGTCTCGGTGGTAACATTAATGCGCCTATAACGGCAACATAACAACTCGGATGTAATATTTTACAACATTGCTGGCGTTTCGGACCCTACTTCTCGGAGGGAACAGTATATACGTCTATAACGTTATATATCCTAACCTAAGGCAACCTGACATCTCGGATGTATTATTCTACAACATTCCAGGCGTGTCGGACCCTACTTCTCGGTGGGAACATTATATGCGTCTATAACGGTATATATCATAACCTAAGGCAACCTAACATCTCGGATGCAATATCTGACAACATTCCTGGCCTGTCGAACCCTTCTTCTCGGAGGGAACAGTATATACGTCTGTAACGTCATATATCCTAACCTAAGGCAACCTGACATCTCGGATGTATCATTCTACAACATTCCAGGCGTGTCGGACCCTACTTCTCGGTGGGAACATTATATGCGTCTATAACGTTGTATATCCTAATCTAAGGCAACCTAACATCTCGGATGCTATATTTGACAACATTCCCGGCCTGTCGAACCCTACGTCCCGGAGGGAACAGTATATACGTCTATAACGGTATATATCCTAATCTAAGGCAACCTAACATCTCGGATGCAATATTTGACAACATTCCTGGACTGTCGAACCCTACTTCTCGGAGGGAACATTATATACGTCTGTAACGTCATATATCCTAACCTAAGACAACCTGACATCTCGGATGTATCATTCTACAACATTCCAGGCGTATCGGACCCTACTTCTCGGTGGGAACATTATATGCGTCTATAACGTTGTATATCCTAATCTAAGGCAACCTAACATCTCGGATGCTATATTTGACAACATTCCCGGCCTGTCGAACCCTACGTCCCGGAGGGAACAGTATATACGTCTATAACGGTATATATCCTAATCTAAGGCAACCTAACATCTCGGATGCAATATTTGACAACATTCCTGGACTGTCGAACCCTACTTCTCGGAGGGAACATTATATACGTCTGTAACGTCATATATCCTAACCTAAGACAACCTAACATCAAGGATGTAACATTTGACAACATTCCAGGCATGTCGGTCCCTACGTCTCGGTGGTAACATTACATGCGTCTATAACGGTATATATCCTAATCTTAGGCAACCTAACATCTCGGATGTAACATTTTACAACATTCCAGGCGTGTCGGTCCCTACGTCTCGGTCGTAACATTACATGCGTCTATAACGTTATATATCCTAACCTAAGGCCACATAACATCTCGTATGTAATATTTGACAACATTCCTGGCCTGTCGATCCCTACCATCCGGAGGGAACAGTATATACGTCTATAGCGTCATGTATCCTAACCTAAGGCAACCTAACATCTCGGATGTCACATTTGACAACATTCCAGGCGTGTCGGTCCCTACGTCTCGGTGGTAACATTAATGCGCCTATAACGGCAACATAACAACTCGGATGTAATATTTTACAACATTGCTGGCGTTTCGGACCCTACTTCTCGGTGGGAACAGTATATACGTCCATAACGTTATATATCCTAACCTAAGGCAACCTTACATCTCGGATGTAATATTCTACAACATTCCAGGCGTGTCGGACCCTACTTCTCGGTGGGAACATTATATGCGTCTATTACGTTGTATATCCTAATCTAAGGCAACCTAACATCTCGGATGCAATATTTGACAACATTCCTGGCCTGTCGAACCCTACTTCTCGGAGGGAACAGTATATACGTCTATAACGGTATATATCATAATCTAAGGCAACCTAACATCTCGGATGCAATATTTGACAACATTCCTGGCCTGTCGAACCCTACTTCCCGGAGGGAACAGTATATACGTCTGTAACGTCATATATCCTAACCTAAGGCAACCTAACATCTCGGATGTAACATTTGACAACATTCCAGGCGTGTCGGTCCCTACGTCTCGGTGGTAACATTACATGCGCCTATAACGGCATATATCCTAATCTAAGGCAACCTAACATCTCGGATGCAATATTTGACAACATTCCTGGCCTGTCGAACCCTACTTCTCGGAGGGAACAGTATATACGTCTAAAACGGTATATATCCTAACCTAAGACAACCTAACATCAAGGATGTAACATTTGACAACATTCCAGGCGTGTCGGTCCCTACGTCTCGGTGGTAACATTACATGCGTCTATAACGTTATATATCCTAACCTAAGGCAACCTAACATCTCGGATGCAATATTTGACAACATTCCTGGCCCGTCGAACCCTACTTCTCGGAGGGAACAGTATATACGTCTATAACGTCATATATCCTAACCTGAGGCAACCTAATATCTCGGATGTAACATTTGACAACATTCCAGGCGTGTCGGTCCCTACGTCTCGGTGGTAACATTACATGCGTCTATAACGGTATATATCCTAATCTAAGGCAACCTAACATCTCGGATGCAATATGTGACAACATTCCTGGCCCGTCGAACCCTACTTCTCGGAGGGAACAGTATATACGTCTATAACGTTATATATCCTAACCTAAGGCAACCTGACATCTCGGATGTATTATTCTACAACATTCCAGGCGTGTCGGACCCTACTTCTCGGTGGGAACATTATATGCGTCTATAACGGTATATATCATAACCTAAGGCAACCTAACATCTCGGATGCAATATCTGACAACATTCCTGGCCTGTCGAACCCTTCTTCTCGGAGGGAACAGTATATACGTCTGTAACGTCATATATCCTAACCTAAGGCAACCTGACATCTCGGATGTATCATTCTACAACATTCCAGGCGTATCGGACCCTACTTCTCGGTGGGAACATTATATGCGTCTATAACGTTGTATATCCTAATCTAAGGCAACCTAACATCTCGGATGCTATATTTGACAACATTCCCGGCCTGTCGAACCCTACGTCCCGGAGGGAACAGTATATACGTCTATAACGGTATATATCCTAATCTAAGGCAACCTAACATCTCGGATGCAATATTTGACAACATTCCTGGACTGTCGAACCCTACTTCTCGGAGGGAACATTATATACGTCTGTAACGTCATATATCCTAACCTAAGACAACCTAACATCAAGGATGTAACATTTGACAACATTCCAGGCATGTCGGTCCCTACGTCTCGGTGGTAACATTACATGCGTCTATAACGGTATATATCCTAATCTTAGGCAACCTAACATCTCGGATGTAACATTTTACAACATTCCAGGCGTGTCGGTCCCTACGTCTCGGTCGTAACATTACATGCGTCTATAACGTTATATATCCTATCCTAAGGCCACATAACATCTCGTATGTAATATTTGACAACATTCCTGGCGTGTCGATCCCTACCTCTCGGTGGGAACAGTATATACGTCTATAACGTCATATATCCTAACCTAAGGCAACCTAACATCTCGGATGTAACATTTGACAACATTCCAGGCATGTCGGTCCCTACGTCTCGGTGGTAACATTACATGCGTCTATAACGTCATATATCCTAACCTAAGGCAACCTAACATCTCGGATGCAATATTTGACAACATTCCTGGCCTGTCGAACCCTACCATCCGGAGGGAACAGTATATACGTCTATAGCGTCATATATCCTAACCTAAGGCAACCTAACATCTCGGATGTCAGATTTGACAACATTCCAGGCGTGTCGGTCCCTACGTCTCGGTGGTAACATTAATGCGCCTATAACGGCAACATAACAACTCGGATGTAATATTTTACAACATTGCTGGCGTTTCGGACCCTACTTCTCGGTGGGAACAGTATATACGTCCATAACGTTATATATCCTAACCTAAGGCAACCTTACATCTCGGATGTAATATTCTACAACATTCCAGGCGTGTCGGACCCTACTTCTCGGTGGGAACATTATATGCGTCTATTACGTTGTATATCCTAACCTAAGGCAACCTAACATCTCGGGTGCAATATTTGACAACATTCCTGGCCTGTCGAACCCTACTTCTCGGAGGGAACTGTATATACGTCTATAACGTCATATATTCTTACCTGAGGCAACCTAACATCTCGGATGCAATATTTGACAACATTCTTGGCCTGTCGAACCGTACTTCTCGGAGGTAACATTACATGCGTCTATAACGTTATATATCCTAACCTAAGGCAACCTAACATCTCGGATGCAATATTTGACAACATTCCTGGCCTGTCGAACACTACTTCTCGGAGGGAACAGTATATACGTCTGTAACGTCATATATCCTAACGTAAGGCAACTTAACATCTCGGATGTAACATTTGACAACATTCCTGGCCTGTCGAACCCTACTTCTCGGAGGGAACAATATATACGTCTATAACGGTATATATCATAATCTAAGGCAACCTAACATCTCGGATGCAATATTTGACAACATTCCTGGCCTGTCGAACCCTACTTCCCGGAGGGAACAGTATATACGTCTGTAACGTCATATATCCTAACCTAAGGCAACCTAACATCTCGGATGTAACATTTGACAACATTCCAGGCGTGTCGGTCCCTACGTCTCGGTGGTAACATTACATGCGCCTATAACGGCATATATCCTAATCTAAGGCAACCTAACATCTCGGATGCAATATTTGACAACATTCCTGGCCTGTCGAACCCTACTTCTCGATGGGAACAGTATATACGTCTAAAACGGTATATATCCTAACCTAAGGCAACCTTACATCTCGGATGTAATATTCTACAACATTCCAGGCGTGTCGGACCCTACTTCTCGGTGGGAACATTATGTGCATCTATAACGGTATATATCATAATCTAAGGCAACCTAACATCTCGGATGCAATATTTGACAACATTCCTGGCCTGTCGAACACTACTTCTCGGAGGGAACAGTATATACGTCTGTAACGTCATGTATCCTAACCTAAGGCAACCTAACATCTCGGATGTAACATTTGACAACATTCCAGGCGTGTCGGTCCCTACGTCTCGGTGGTAACATTACATGTGTCTATAACGTTATATATCCTAACCTAAGGCAAACCTAACATCTCGGATGCAATATTTGACAACATTCCTGGCCTGTAGAAACCTACTTCTCGGAGGGAACAGTATATACGTCTATAACGTTATATATCCTAACCTAAGGCAACCTGACATCTCGGATGTATCATTCTACAACATTCCAGGCGTGTCGGACCCTACTTCTCGGTGGGAACATTATATGCGTCTATAACGTTGTATATCCTAATCTAAGGCAACCTAACATCTCGGATGCTATATTTGACAACGTTCCCGGCCTGTCGAACCCTACGTCCCGGAGGGAACAGTATATACGTCTATAACGGTATATATCCTAATCTAAGGCAACCTAACATCTCGGATGCAATATTTGACAACATTCCTGGACTGTCGAACCCTACTTCTCGGAGGGAACATTATATACGTCTGTAACGTCATATATCCTAACCTAAGACAACCTAACATCAAGGATGTAACATTTGACAACATTCCAGGCGTGTCGGTCCCTACGTCTCGGTGGTAACATTACATGCGTCTATAACGTTATATATCCTAACCTAAGGCAACCTAACATCTCGGATGCAATATTTGACAACATTCATGGCCTGTCGAACCCTACCATCCGGAGGGAACAGTATATACGTCTATAACGTCATATATCCTAACCTAAGGCAGCCTAACATCTCGGATGTAACATTTGACAACATTCCAGGCGTGTCGGTCCATACGTCTCGGTGGTAACATTACATGCGTCTATAACGGTATATATCCTAATCTTAGGCAACCTAACATCTCGGATGTAACATTTTACCACATTCCAGGCGTGTCGGTCCCTACGTCTCGGTCGTAACATTACATGCGTCTATATCGTTATATATCCTAACCTAAGGCCACCTAACATCTCGTATGTAATATTTGACAACATTCCTGGCGTGTCGAACCCTACTTCTCGGTGGGAACAGTATATACGTCTACAACGGTATATATCCTAACCTAAGGCAACCTAACATCTCGGGTGCAATATTTGACAACATTCCTGGCCTGTCGAACCCTACTTCTCGGAGGGAACTGTATATACGTCTATAACGTCATATATTCTTACCTGAGGCAACCTGACATCTCGGATGTATTATTCTACAACATTCCAGGCGTGTCGGACCCTACTTCTCGGTGGGAACATTATATGCGTCTGTAACGGTATATATCATAACCTAAGGCAACCTAACATCTCGGATGCAATATCTGACAACATTCCTGGCCTGTCGAACCCTTCTTCTCGGAGGGAACAGTATATACGTCTGTAACGTCATATATCCTAACCTAAGGCAACCTGACATCTCGGATGTATCATTCTACAACATTCCAGGCGTGTCGGACCCTACTTCTCGGTGGGAACATTATATGCGTCTATAACGTTGTATATCCTAATCTAAGGCAACCTAACATCTCGGATGCTATATTTGACAACATTCCCGGCCTGTCGAACCCTACGTCCCGGAGGGAACAGTATATACGTCTATAACGGTATATATCATAATCTAAGGCAACCTAACATCTCGGATGCAATATTTGACAACATTCCTGGACTGTCGAAACCTACTTCTCGGAGGGAACATTATATACGTCTGTAACGTCATATATCCTAACCTAAGACAACCTAACATCAAGGATGTAACATTTGACAACATTCCAGGCATGTCGGTCCCTACGTCTCGGTGGTAACATTACATGCGTCTATAACGGTATATATCCTAATCTTGGGCAACCTAACATCTCGGATGTAACATTTTACAACATTCCAGGCGTGTCGGTCCCTACGTCTCGGTCGTAACATTACATGCGTCTATAACGTTATATATCCTAACCTAAGGCCACATAACATCTCGTATGTAATATTTGACAACATTCCTGGCGTGTCGATCCCTACCTCTCGGTGGGAACAGTATATACGTCTATAACGTCATATATCCTAACCTAAGGCAACCTAACATCTCGGATGTAACATTTGACAACATTCCAGGCATGTCGGTCCCTACGTCTCGGTGGTAACATTACATGCGTCTATAACGTCATATATCCTAACCTAAGGCAACCTAACATCTCGGATGCAATATTTGACAACATTCCTGGCCTGTCGAACCCTACCATCCGGAGGGAACAGTATATACGTCTATAGCGTCATATATCCTAACCTAAGGCAACCTAACATCTCGGATGTCACATTTGACAACATTCCAGGCGTGTCGGTCCCTACGTCTCGGTGGTAACATTAATGCGCCTATAACGGCAACATAACAACTCGGATGTAATATTTTACAACATTGCTGGCGTTTCCGACCCTACTTCTCGGTGGGAACAGTATATACGTCCATAACGTTATATATCCTAACCTAAGGCAACCTTACATCTCGGATGTAATATTCTACAACATTCCAGGCGTGTCGGACCCTACTTCTCGGTGGGAACATTATATGCGTCTATTACGTTGTATATCCTAATCTAAGGCAACCTAACATCTCGGATGCAATATTTGACAACATTCCTGGCCTGTCGAACCCTACTTCTCGGAGGGAACAGTATATACGTCTATAACGGTATATATCATAATCTAAGGCAACCTAACATCTCGGATGCAATATTTGACAACATTCCTGGCCTGTCGAACCCTACTTCCCGGAGGGAACAGTATATACGTCTGTAACGTCATATATCCTAACCTAAGGCAACCTAACATCTCGGATGTAACATTTGACAACATTCCAGGCGTGTCGGTCCCTACGTCTCGGTGGTGACATTACATGCGCCTATAACGGCATATATCCTAATCTAAGGCAACCTAACATCTCGGATGCAATATTTGACAACATTCCTGGCCTGTCGAACCCTACTTCTCGGAGGGAACAGTATATACGTCTAAAACGGTATATATCCTAACCTAAGGCAACCTTACATCTCGGATGTAATATTCTACAACATTCCAGGCGTGTCGGACCCTACTTCTCGGTGGGAACATTATATGCATCTATAACGGTATATATCATAATCTAAGGCAACCTAACATCTCGGATGCAATATTTGACAACATTCCTGGCCTGTCGAACACTACTTCTCGGAGGGAACATTATATACGTCTGTAACGTCATATATCCTAACCTAAGACAACCTAACATCAAGGATGTAACATTTGACAACATTCCAGGCGTGTCGGTCCCTACGTCTCGGTGGTAACATTACATGCGTCTATAACGTTATATATCCTAACCTAAGGCAACCTAACATCTCGGATGCAATATTTGACAACATTCCTGGCCTGTCGAACCCTACCATCCGGAGGGAACAGTATATACGTCTATAACGTCATATATCCTAACCTAAGGCAACCTAACATCTCGGATGTAACATTTGACAACATTCCAGGCGTGTCGGTCCATACGTCTCGGTGGTAACATTACATGCGTCTATAACGGTATATATCCTAATCTTAGGCAACCTAACATCTCGGATGTAACATTTTACCACATTCCAGGCGTGTCGGTCCCTACGTCTCGGTCGTAACATTACATGCGTCTATGTCGTTATATATCCTAACCTAAGGCCACCTAACATCTCGTATGTAATATTTGACAACATTCCTGGCGTGTCGAACCCTACTTCTCGGTGGGAACAGTATATACGTCTACAACGGTATATATCCTAACCTAAGGCAGCCTAACATCTCGGATGCAATATTTGACAACATTCCTGTCCTGTCGAACCCTACTTCTCGGAGGGAACATTATATACGTCTGTAACGTCATATATCCTAACCTAAGACAACCTAACATCTCGGATGCAATATGTGACAACATTCCTGGCCCGTCGAACCCTACTTCTCGGAGGGAACAGTATATACGTCTATAACGTTATATATCCTAACCTAAGGCAACCTGACATCTCGGATGTATTATTCTACAACATTCCAGGCGTGTCGGACCCTACTTCTCGGTGGGAACATTATATGCGTCTATAACGGTATATATCATAACCTAAGGCAACCTAACATCTCGGATGCAATATCTGACAACATTCCTGGCCTGTCGAACCCTTCTTCTCGGAGGGAACAGTATATACGTCTGTAACGTCATATATCCTAACCTAAGGCAACCTGACATCTCGGATGTATCATTCTACAACATTCCAGGCGTATCGGACCCTACTTCTCGGTGGGAACATTATATGCGTCTATAACGTTGTATATCCTAATCTAAGGCAACCTAACATCTCGGATGCTATATTTGACAACATTCCCGGCCTGTCGAACCCTACGTCCCGGAGGGAACAGTATATACGTCTATAACGGTATATATCCTAATCTAAGGCAACCTAACATCTCGGATGCAATATTTGACAACATTCCTGGACTGTCGAACCCTACTTCTCGGAGGGAACATTATATACGTCTGTAACGTCATATATCCTAACCTAAGACAACCTAACATCAAGGATGTAACATTTGACAACATTCCAGGCATGTCGGTCCCTACGTCTCGGTGGTAACATTACATGCGTCTATAACGCTATATATCCTAATCTTAGGCAACCTAACATCTCGGATGTAACATTTTACAACATTCCAGGCGTGTCGGTCCCTACGTCTCGGTCGTAACATTACATGCGTCTATAACGTTATATATCCTATCCTAAGGCCACATAACATCTCGTATGTAATATTGGACAACATTCCTGGCGTGTCGATCCCTACCTCTCGGTGGGAACAGTATATACGTCTATAACGTCATATATCCTAACCTAAGGCAACCTAACATCTCGGATGTAACATTTGACAACATTCCAGGCATGTCGGTCCCTACGTCTCGGTGGTAACATTACATGCGTCTATAACGTCATATATCCTAACCTAAGGCAACCTAACATCTCGGATGCAATATTTGACAACATTCCTGGCCTGTCGAACCCTACCATCCGGAGGGAACAGTATATACGTCTATAGCGTCATATATCCTAACCTAAGGCAACCTAACATCTCGGATGTCAGATTTGACAACATTCCAGGCGTGTCGGTCCCTACGTCTCGGTGGTAACATTAATGCGCCTATAACGGCAACATAACAACTCGGATGTAATATTTTACAACATTGCTGGCGTTTCGGACCCTACTTCTCGGTGGGAACAGTATATACGTCCATAACGTTATATATCCTAACCTAAGGCAACCTTACATCTCGGATGTAATATTCTACAACATTCCAGGCGTGTCGGACCCTACTTCTCGGTGGGAACATTATATGCGTCTATTACGTTGTATATCCTAACCTAAGGCAACCTAACATCTCGGGTGCAATATTTGACAACATTCCTGGCCTGTCGAACCCTACTTCTCGGAGGGAACTGTATATACGTCTATAACGTCATATATTCTTACCTGAGGCAACCTAACATCTCGGATGCAATATTTGACAACATTCTTGGCCTGTCGAACCGTACTTCTCGGAGGTAACATTACATGCGTCTATAACGTTATATATCCTAACCTAAGGCAACCTAACATCTCGGATGCAATATTTGACAACATTCCTGGCCTGTCGAACACTACTTCTCGGAGGGAACAGTATATACGTCTGTAACGTCATATATCCTAACGTAAGGCAACTTAACATCTCGGATGTAACATTTGACAACATTCCTGGCCTGTCGAACCCTACTTCTCGGAGGGAACAATATATACGTCTATAACGGTATATATCATAATCTAAGGCAATCTAACATCTCGGATGCAATATTTGACAACATTCCTGGCCTGTCGAACCCTACTTCCCGGAGGGAACAGTATATACGTCTGTAACGTCATATATCCTAACCTAAGGCAACCTAACATCTCGGATGTAACATTTGACAACATTCCAGGCGTGTCGGTCCCTACGTCTCGGTGGTAACATTACATGCGCCTATAACGGCATATATCCTAATCTAAGGCAACCTAACATCTCGGATGCAATATTTGACAACATTCCTGGCCTGTCGAACCCTACTTCTCGATGGGAACAGTATATACGTCTAAAACGGTATATATCCTAACCTAAGGCAACCTTACATCTCGGATGTAATATTCTACAACATTCCAGGCGTGTCGGACCCTACTTCTCGGTGGGAACATTATGTGCATCTATAACGGTATATATCATAATCTAAGGCAACCTAACATCTCGGATGCAATATTTGACAACATTCCTGGCCTGTCGAACACTACTTCTCGGAGGGAACAGTATATACGTCTGTAACGTCATGTATCCTAACCTAAGGCAACCTAACATCTCGGATGTAACATTTGACAACATTCCAGGCGTGTCGGTCCCTACGTCTCGGTGGTAACATTACATGTGTCTATAACGTTATATATCCTAACCTAAGGCAAACCTAACATCTCGGATGCAATATTTGACAACATTCCTGGCCTGTAGAAACCTACTTCTCGGAGGGAACAGTATATACGTCTATAACGTTATATATCCTAACCTAAGGCAACCTGACATCTCGGATGTATCATTCTACAACATTCCAGGCGTGTCGGACCCTACTTCTCGGTGGGAACATTATATGCGTCTATAACGTTGTATATCCTAATCTAAGGCAACCTAACATCTCGGATGCTATATTTGACAACGTTCCCGGCCTGTCGAACCCTACGTCCCGGAGGGAACAGTATATACGTCTATAACGGTATATATCCTAATCTAAGGCAACCTAACATCTCGGATGCAATATTTGACAACATTCCTGGACTGTCGAACCCTACTTCTCGGAGGGAACATTATATACGTCTGTAACGTCATATATCCTAACCTAAGACAACCTAACATCAAGGATGTAACATTTGACAACATTCCAGGCGTGTCGGTCCCTACGTCTCGGTGGTAACATTACATGCGTCTATAACGTTATATATCCTAACCTAAGGCAACCTAACATCTCGGATGTAACATTTGACAACATTCCAGGCGTGTCGGTCCATACGTCTCGGTGGTAACATTACATGCGTCTATAACGGTATATATCCTAATCTTAGGCAACCTAACATCTCGGATGTAACATTTTACCACATTCCAGGCGTGTCGGGCCCTACGTCTCGGTCGTAACATTACATGCGTCTATATCGTTATATATCCTAACCTAAGGCCACCTAACATCTCGTATGTAATATTTGACAACATTCCTGGCGTGTCGAACCCTACTTCTCGGTGGGAACAGTATATACATCTACAACGGTATATATCCTAACCTAAGGCAACCTAACATCTCGGGTGCAATATTTGACAACATTCCTGGCCTGTCGAACCCTACTTCTCGGAGGGAACTGTATATACGTCTATAACGTCATATATTCTTACCTGAGGCAACCTAACATCTCGGATGCAATATTTGACAACATTCTTGGCCTGTCGAACCGTACTTCTCGGAGGTAACATTACATGCGTCTATAACGTTATATATCCTAACCTAAGGCAACCTAACATCTCGGATGCAATATTTGACAACATTCCTGGCCTGTCGAACACTACTTCTCGGAGGGAACAGTATATACGTCTGTAACGTCATATATCCTAACCTAAGGCAACCTAACATCTCGGATGTAACATTTGACAACATTCCAGGCGTGTCGGTCCCTACGTCTCGGTGGTAACATTAATGCGCCTATAACGGCAACATAACAACTCGGATGTAATATTTTACAACATTGCTGCCGTTTCGGACCCTACTTCTCGGAGGGAACAGTATATACGTCTATAACGTTATATATCCTAACCTAAGGCAACCTGACATCTCGGATGTATTATTCTACAACATTCCAGGCGTGTCGGACCCTACTTCTCGGTGGGAACATTATATGCGTCTGTAACGGTATATATCATAACCTAAGGCAACCTAACATCTCGGATGCAATATCTGACAACATTCCTGGCCTGTCGAACCCTTCTTCTCGGAGGGAACAGTATATACGTCTGTAACGTCATATATCCTAACCTAAGGCAACCTGACATCTCGGATGTATCATTCTACAACATTCCAGGCGTGTCGGACCCTACTTCTCGGTGGGAACATTATATGCGTCTATAACGTTGTATATCCTAATCTAAGGCAACCTAACATCTCGGATGCTATATTTGACAACATTCCCGGCCTGTCGAACCCTACGTCCCGGAGGGAACAGTATATACGTCTATAACGGTATATATCCTAATCTAAGTCAACCTAACATCTCGGATGCAATATTTGACAACATTCCTGGACTGTCGAAACCTACTTCTCGGAGGGAACATTATATACGTCTGTAACGTCATATATCCTAACCTAAGACAACCTAACATCAAGGATGTAACATTTGACAACATTCCAGGCATGTCGGTCCCTACGTCTCGGTGGTAACATTACATGCGTCTATAACGGTATATATCCTAATCTTGGGCAACCTAACATCTCGGATGTAACATTTTACAACATTCCAGGCGTGTCGGTCCCTACGTCTCGGTCGTAACATTACATGCGTCTATAACGTTATATATCCTAACCTAAGGCCACATAACATCTCGTATGTAATATTCTACAACATTCCAGGCGTGTCGGACCCTACTTCTCGGTGGGAACATTATATGCGTCTATTACGTTGTATATCCTAATCTAAGGCAACCTAACATCTCGGATGCAATATTTGACAACATTCCTGGCCTGTCGAACCCTACTTCTCGGAGGGAACAGTATATACGTCTATAACGGTATATATCATAATCTAAGGCAACCTAACATCTCGGATGCAATATTTGACAACATTCCTGGCCTGTCGAACCCTACTTCCCGGAGGGAACAGTATATACGTCTGTAACGTCATATATCCTAACCTAAGGCAACCTAACATCTCGGATGTAACATTTGACAACATTCCAGGCGTGTCGGTCCCTACGTCTCGGTGGTAACATTACATGCGCCTATAACGGCATATATCCTAATCTAAGGCAACCTAACATCTCGGATGCAATATTTGACAACATTCCTGGCCTGTCGAACCCTACTTCTCGGAGGGAACAGTATATACGTCTAAAACGGTATATATCCTAACCTAAGGCAACCTTACATCTCGGATGTAATATTCTACAACATTCCAGGCGTGTCGGACCCTACTTCTCGGTGGGAACATTATATGCATCTATAACGGTATATATCATAATCTAAGGCAACCTAACATCTCGGATGCAATATTTGACAACATTCCTGGCCTGTCGAACACTACTTCTCGGAGGGAACATTATATACGTCTGTAACGTCATATATCCTAACCTAAGACAACCTAACATCAAGGATGTAACATTTGACAACATTCCAGGCGTGTCGGTCCCTACGTCTCGGTGGTAACATTACATGCGTCTATAACGTTATATATCCTAACCTAAGGCAACCTAACATCTCCGATGCAATATTTGACAACATTCCTGGCCTGTCGAACCCTACCATCCGGAGGGAACAGTATATACGTCTATAACGTCATATATCCTAACCTAAGGCAACCTAACATCTCGGATGTAACATTTGACAACATTCCAGGCGTGTCGGTCCATACGTCTCGGTGGTAACATTACATGCGTCTATAACGGTATATATCCTAATCTTAGGCAACCTAACATCTCGGATGTAACATTTTACCACATTCCAGGCGTGTCGGTCCCTACGTCTCGGTCGTAACATTACATGCGTCTATGTCGTTATATATCCTAACCTAAGGCCACCTAACATCTCGTATGTAATATTTGACAACATTCCTGGCGTGTCGAACCCTACTTCTCGGTGGGAACAGTATATACGTCTACAACGGTATATATCCTAACCTAAGGCAGCCTAACATCTCGGATGCAATATTTGACAACATTCCTGTCCTGTCGAACCCTACTTCTCGGAGGGAACATTATATACGTCTGTAACGTCATATATCCTAACCTAAGACAACCTAACATCTCGGATGCAATATTTGACAACATTCTTGGCCTGTCGAACCGTACTTCTCGGAGGTAACATTACATGCGTCTATAACGTTATATATCCTAACCTAAGGCAACCTAACATCTCGGATGCAATATTTGACAACATTCAAGGCCTGTCGAACACTACTTCTCGGAGGGAACAGTATATACGTCTGTAACGTCATATATCCTAACCTAAGGCAACCTAACATCTCGGATGTAACATTTGACAACATTCCAGGCGTGTCGGTCCCTACGTCTCGGTGGTAACATTACATGCGTCTATAACGTTATATATCCTAACCTAAGGCGACATAACACCTCGGATGCAATATTTGACAACATTACTGGCCCGTCGAACCCTACTTCTCGGAGGGAACAGTATATACGTCTATAACGTCATATATCCTAACCTGAGGCAACCTAACATCTCGGATGTAACATTTGACAACATTCCAGGCGTGTCGGTCCCTACGTCTCGGTGGTAACATTACATGCGTCTATAACGGTATATATCCTAATCTAAGGCAACCTAACATCTCGGATGCAATATGTGACAACATTCCTGGCCCGTCGAACCCTACTTCTCGGAGGGAACAGTATATACGTCTATAACGTTATATATCCTAACCTAAGGCAACCTGACATCTCGGATGTATTATTCTACAACATTCCAGGCGTGTCGGACCCTACTTCTCGGTGGGAACATTATATGCGTCTATAACGGTATATATCATAACCTAAGGCAACCTAACATCTCGGATGCAATATCTGACAACATTCCTGGCCTGTCGAACCCTTCTTCTCGGAGGGAACAGTATATACGTCTGTAACGTCATATATCCTAACCTAAGGCAACCTGACATCTCGGATGTATCATTCTACAACATTCCAGGCGTGTCGGACCCTACTTCTCGGTGGGAACATTATATGCGTCTATAACGTTGTATATCCTAATCTAAGGCAACCTAACATCTCGGATGCTATATTTGACAACATTCCCGGCCTGTCGAACCCTACGTCCCGGAGGGAACAGTATATACGTCTATAACGGTATATATCCTAATCTAAGGCAACCTAACATCTCGGATGCAATATTTGACAACATTCCTGGACTGTCGAACCCTACTTCTCGGAGGGAACATTATATACGTCTGTAACGTCATATATCCTAACCTAAGACAACCTAACATCAAGGATGTAACATTTGACAACATTCCAGGCGTGTCGGTCCCTACGTCTCGGTCGTAACATTACATGCGTCTATAACGTTATATATCCTAACCTAAGGCCACATAACATCTCGTATGTAATATTTGACAACATTCCTGGCGTGTCGATCCCTACCTCTCGGTGGGAACAGTATATACGTCTATAACGTCATATATCCTAACCTAAGGCAACCTAACATCTCGGATGTAACATTTGACAACATTCCAGGCATGTCGGTCCCTACGTCTCGGTGGTAACATTACATGCGTCTATAACGTCATATATCCTAACCTAAGGCAACCTAACATCTCGGATGCAATATTTGACAACATTCCTGGCCTGTCGAACCCTACCATCCGGAGGGAACAGTATATACGTCTATAGCGTCATATATCCTAACCTAAGGCAACCTAACATCTCGGATGTCACATTTGACAACATTCCAGGCGTGTCGGTCCCTACGTCTCGGTGGTAACATTAATGCGCCTATAACGGCAACATAACAACTCGGATGTAATATTTTACAACATTGCTGGCGTTTCGGACCCTACTTCTCGGTGGGAACAGTATATACGTCCATAACGTTATATATCCTAACCTAAGGCAACCTTACATCTCGGATGTAATATTCTACAACATTCCAGGCGTGTCGGACCCTACTTCTCGGTGGGAACATTATATGCGTCTATTACGTTGTATATCCTAACCTAAGGCAACCTAACATCTCGGGTGCAATATTTGACAACATTCCTGGCCTGTCGAACCCTACTTCTCGGAGGGAACTGTATATACGTCTATAACGTCATATATTCTTACCTGAGGCAACCTAACATCTCGGATGCAATATTTGACAACATTCTTGGCCTGTCGAACCGTACTTCTCGGAGGTAACATTACATGCGTCTATAACGTTATATATCCTAACCTAAGGCAACCTAACATCTCGGATGCAATATTTGACAACATTCCTGGCCTGTCGAACACTACTTCTCGGAGGGAACAGTATATACGTCTGTAACGTCATATATCCTAACCTAAGGCAACCTAACATCTCGGATGTAACATTTGACAACATTCCAGGCGTGTCGGTCCCTACGTCTCGGTGGTAACATTACATGCGTCTATAACGTTATATATCCTAACCTAAGGCGACATAACACCTCGGATGCAATATTTGACAACATTCCTGGCCCGTCGAACCCTACTTCTCGGAGGGAACAGTATATACGTCTATAACGTCATATATCCTAACCTGAGGCAACCTAACATCTCGGATGTAACATTTGACAACATTCCAGGCGTGTCGGTCCCTACGTCTCGGTGGTAACATTACATGCGTCTATAACGGTATATATCCTAATCTAAGGCAACCTAACATCTCGGATGCAATATGTGACAACATTCCTGGCCCGTCGAACCCTACTTCTCGGAGGGAACAGTATATACGTCTATAACGTTATATATCCTAACCTAAGGCAACCTGACATCTCGGATGTATTATTCTACAACATTCCAGGCGTGTCGGACCCTACTTCTCGGTGGGAACATTATATGCGTCTATAACGGTATATATCATAACCTAAGGCAACCTAACATCTCGGATGCAATATCTGACAACATTCCTGGCCTGTCAAACCCTTCTTCTCGGAGGGAACAGTATATACGTCTGTAACGTCATATATCCTAACCTAAGGCAACCTGACATCTCGGATGTATCATTCTACAACATTCCAGGCGTGTCGGACCCTACTTCTCGGTGGGAACATTATATGCGTCTATAACGTTGTATATCCTAATCTAAGGCAACCTAACATCTCGGATGCTATATTTGACAACATTCCCGGCCTGTCGAACCCTACGTCCCGGAGGGAACAGTTTATACGTCTATAACGGTATATATCCTAATCTAAGGCAACCTAACATCTCGGATGCAATATTTGACAACATTCCTGGACTGTCGAACCCTACTTCTCGGAGGGAACATTATATACGTCTGTAACGTCATATATCCTAACCTAAGACAACCTAACATCAAGGATGTAACATTTGACAACATTCCAGGCATGTCGGTCCCTACGTCTCGGTGGTAACATTACATGCGTCTATAACGGTATATATCCTAATCTTAGGCAACCTAACATCTCGGATGTAACATTTTACAACTTTCCAGGCGTGTCGGACCCTACTTCTCGGTGGGAACATTATATGCATCTATAACGGTATATATCATAATCTAAGGCAACCTAACATCTCGGATGCAATATTTGACAACATTCCTGGCCTGTCGAACACTACTTCTCGGAGGGAACAGTATATACGTCTGTAACGTCATATATCCTAACCTAAGGCAACCTAACATCTCGGATGTAACATTTGACAACATTCCAGGCGTGTCGGTCCCTACGTCTCGGTGGTAACATTACATGCGTCTATAACGTTATGTATCCTAACCTAAGGCAACCTAACATCTCGGATGCAATATTTGACAACATTCCCGGCCTGTCGAACCCTACTTCTCGGAGGGAACATTATATACGTCTGTAACGTCATATATCCTAACCTAAGACAACCTAACATCTCGGATGTAACATTTGTCTACCTTCCAGGCGTGTCGGTCCCTACGTCTCGGTGGTAACATTACATGCGTCTATAACGTTATATATCCTAACCTAAGGCCACATAACATCTCGTATGTAATATTTGACAACATTCCTGGCGTGTCGAACCCTACCTCTCGGTGGGTACAGTATATACGTCTATAACGTCATATATCCTAACCTAAGGCAACCTAACATCTCGGATGTAACATTTGACAACATTCCAGGCATGTCGGTCCCTACGTCTCGGTGGTAACATTACATGCGTCTATAACGGTATATATCCTAATCTTAGGCAACCTAACATCTCGGATGTAACATTTTACAACATTCCAGGCGTGTCGGTCCCTACGTCTCGGTCGTAACATTACATGCGTCTATAACGTTATATATCCTAACCTAAGGCCACATAACATGTCGTATGTAATATTTGACAACATTCCTGGCGTGTCGAACCCTACCTCTCGGTGGGAACAGTATATACGTCTGTAACGTCATATATCCTAACCTAAGGCAACCTAACATCTCGGATGTAACATTTGACAACATTCCAGGCGTGACGGTCCCTACGTGTCGGTGGTAACATTACATGCATCTATAACGTTATATATCCTAACCTAAGGCAACCTATCATCTCGGATGCAATATTTGACAACATTCCTGGCCTGTCGAACCCTACTTCTCGGAGGGAACAGTATATATGTCTATAACGGTATATATCCTAACCTAAGGCAACCTGACATCTCGGATGTAATATTTTACAACCTTCCAGGCGTGTCGGACCCTACTTCTCGGTGGGAACATTATATGCGTCTATAACGGTATATATCATAATCTAAGGCAACCTAACATCTCGGATGCAATATTTGACAACATTCCTGGCCCATCGAACCCTACTTCTCGGTGGGAACAGTATATACGTCCATACCGTTATATATCCTAACCTAAGGCAACCTAACATCTCGGATGCAATATCTGACAACATTCCTGGCCTGTCGAACCCTACTTCCCCGAGGGAACAGAATATACGTCTGTAACGTCATATATCCTAAGCTAAGGCAACCTAACATCTCGGATCTAACATTTGACAACATTCCAGGCGTGTCGGTCCCTACGTCTCGGTGGTAACATTACATGCGTCTATAACGTTATATATCCTAACCTAAGGCAACCTAACATCTCGGATGCAATATTTGACAACATTCCTGGCCTGTCGAAACCTACTTCTCGGAGGGAACAGTATATACGTCTATAACGTTATATATCCTAACCTAAGGCAACCTGACATCTCGGATGTATCATTCTACAACATTCCAGGCGTGTCGGACCCTACTTCTCGGTGGGAACATTATATGCGTCTATAACGTTGTATATCCTAATCTAAGGCAACCTAACATCTCGGATGCTATATTTGACAACATTCCCGGCCTGTCGAACCCTACGTCCCGGAGGGAACAGTATATACATCTATAACGGTATATATCCTAATCTAAGGCAACCTAACATCTCGGATGCAATATTTGACAACATTCCTGGACTGTCGAACCCTACTTCTCGGAGGGAACATTATATACGTCTGTAACGTCATATATCCTAACCTAAGACAACCTAACATCAAGGATGTAACATTTGACAACATTCCAGGCATGTCGGTCCCTACGTCTCGGTGGTAACATTACATGCGTCTATAACGGTACATATCCTAATCTTAGGCAACCTAACATCTCGGATGTAACATTTTAAACATTCCAGGCGTGTCGGTCCCTACGTCTCGGTCGTAACATTACATGCGTCTATAACGTTATATATCCTAACCTAAGGCCACATAACATCTCGTATGTAATATTTGACAACATTCCTGGCGTGTCGATCCCTACCTCTCGGTGGGAACAGTATATACGTCTATAACGTCATATATCCTAACCTAAGGCAACCTAACATCTCGGATGTAACATTTGACAACATTCCAGGCATGTCGGTCCCTACGTCTCGGTGGTAACATTACATGCGTCTATAACGTCATATATCCTAACCTAAGGCAACCTAACATCTCGGATGCAATATTTGACAACATTCCTGGCCTGTCGAACCCTACCATCCGGAGGGAACATTATATACGTCTATAACGTCATATATCCTAACCTAAGGCAACCTAACATCTCGGATGTCACATTTGACAACATTCCAGGCGTGTCGGTCCCTACGTCTCGGTGGTAACATTAATGCGCCTATAACGGCAACGTAACAACTCGGATGTAATATTTTACAACATTGCTGGCGTTTCGGACCCTACTTCTCGGTGGGAACAGTATATACGTCCATAACGTTATATATCCTAACCTAAGGCAACCTTACATCTCGGATGTAATATTTTACAACATTGCTGGCGTTTCGGTCCCTACGTCTCGGTCGCAACATTACATGCGTCTATAACGTTATATATCCTAACCTAAGGCCACCTAACATCTGGTATGTAATATTTGACAACATTCCTGGCGTGTCGAACCCTACTTCTCGGTGGGAACAGTATATACGTCTACAACGGTATATATCCTAACCTAAGGCAGCCTAACATCTCGGATGCAATATTTGACAACATTCCTGTCCTGTCGAACCCTACTTCTCGGAGGGAACATTATATACGTCTGTAACGTCATATATCCTAACCTAAGACAACCTAACATCTCGGATGCAATATTTGACAACATTCCTGGCCTATCGAACCCTACTTCTCGGTGGGAACAGTATATACGTCCATACCCTTATATATCCTAACCTAAGGCAACCTAACATCTCGGATGCAATATCTGACAACATTCCTGGCCTGTCGAACCCTACTTCCCCGAGGGAACAGAATATACGTCTGTAACGTCATATATCCTAACCTAAGGCAACCTAACATCTCGGATGCAATATGTGACAACATTCCTGGCCCGTCGAACCCTACTTCTCGGAGGGAACAGTATATACGTCTATAACGGTATATATCATAATCTAAGGCAACCTAACATCTCGGATGCAATATTTGACAACATTCCTGGCCTGTCGAACCCTACCATCCGGAGGGAACAGTATATACGTCTATAGCGTCATATATCCTAACCTAAGGCAACCTAACATCTCGGATGTCACATTTGACAACATTCCAGGCGTGTCGGTCCCTACGTCTCGGTGGTAACATTAATGCGCCTATAACGGCAACATAACAACTCGGATGTAATATTTTACAACATTGCTGGCGTTTCCGACCCTACTTCTCGGTGGGAACAGTATATACGTCCATAACGTTATATATCCTAACCTAAGGCAACCTTACATCTCGGATGTAATATTCTACAACATTCCAGGCGTGTCGGACCCTACTTCTCGGTGGGAACATTATATGCGTCTATTACGTTGTATATCCTAATCTAAGGCAACCTAACATCTCGGATGCAATATTTGACAACATTCCTGGCCTGTCGAACCCTACTTCTCGGAGGGAACAGTATATACGTCTATAACGGTATATATCATAATCTAAGGCAACCTAACATCTCGGATGCAATATTTGACAACATTCCTGGCCTGTCGAACCCTACTTCCCGGAGGGAACAGTATATACGTCTGTAACGTCATATATCCTAACCTAAGGCAACCTAACATCTCGGATGTAACATTTGACAACATTCCAGGCGTGTCGGTCCCTACGTCTCGGTGGTAACATTACATGCGCCTATAACGGCATATATCCTAATCTAAGGCAACCTAACATCTCGGATGCAATATTTGACAACATTCCTGGCCTGTCGAACCCTACTTCTCGGAGGGAACAGTATATACGTCTAAAACGGTATATATCCTAACCTAAGGCAACCTTACATCTCGGATGTAATATTCTACAACATTCCAGGCGTGTCGGACCCTACTTCTCGGTGGGAACATTATATGCATCTATAACGGTATATATCATAATCTAAGGCAACCTAACATCTCGGATGCAATATTTGACAACATTCCTGGCCTGTCGAACACTACTTCTCGGAGGGAACATTATATACGTCTGTAACGTCATATATCCTAACCTAAGACAACCTAACATCAAGGATGTAACATTTGACAACATTCCAGGCGTGTCGGTCCCTACGTCTCGGTGGTAACATTACATGCGTCTATAACGTTATATATCCTAACCTAAGGCAACCTAACATCTCGGATGCAATATTTGACAACATTCCTGGCGTGTCGAACCCTACTTCTCGGTGGGAACAGTATATACGTCTACAACGGTATATATCCTAACCTAAGGCAGCCTAACATCTCGGATGCAATATTTGACAACATTCCTGTCCTGTCGAACCCTACTTCTCGGAGGGAACATTATATACGTCTGTAACGTCATATATCCTAACCTAAGACAACCTAACATCTCGGATGCAATATGTGACAACATTCCTGGCCCGTCGAACCCTACTTCTCGGAGGGAACAGTATATACGTCTATAACGTTATATATCCTAACCTAAGGCAACCTGACATCTCGGATGTATTATTCTACAACATTCCAGGCGTGTCGGACCCTACTTCTCGGTGGGAACATTATATGCGTCTATAACGGTATATATCATAACCTAAGGCAACCTAACATCTCGGATGCAATATCTGACAACATTCCTGGCCTGTCGAACCCTTCTTCTCGGAGGGAACAGTATATACGTCTGTAACGTCATATATCCTAACCTAAGGCAACCTGACATCTCGGATGTATCATTCTACAACATTCCAGGCGTATCGGACCCTACTTCTCGGTGGGAACATTATATGCGTCTATAACGTTGTATATCCTAATCTAAGGCAACCTAACATCTCGGATGCTATATTTGACAACATTCCCGGCCTGTCGAACCCTACGTCCCGGAGGGAACAGTATATACGTCTATAACGGTATATATCCTAATCTAAGGCAACCTAACATCTCGGATGCAATATTTGACAACATTCCTGGACTGTCGAACCCTACTTCTCGGAGGGAACATTATATACGTCTGTAACGTCATATATCCTAACCTAAGACAACCTAACATCAAGGATGTAACATTTGACAACATTCCAGGCATGTCGGTCCCTACGTCTCGGTGGTAACATTACATGCGTCTATAACGCTATATATCCTAATCTTAGGCAACCTAACATCTCGGATGTAACATTTTACAACATTCCAGGCGTGTCGGTCCCTACGTCTCGGTCGTAACATTACATGCGTCTATAACGTTATATATCCTATCCTAAGGCCACATAACATCTCGTATGTAATATTGGACAACATTCCTGGCGTGTCGATCCCTACCTCTCGGTGGGAACAGTATATACGTCTATAACGTCATATATCCTAACCTAAGGCAACCTAACATCTCGGATGTAACATTTGACAACATTCCAGGCATGTCGGTCCCTACGTCTCGGTGGTAACATTACATGCGTCTATAACGTCATATATCCTAACCTAAGGCAACCTAACATCTCGGATGCAATATTTGACAACATTCCTGGCCTGTCGAACCCTACCATCCGGAGGGAACAGTATATACGTCTATAGCGTCATATATCCTAACCTAAGGCAACCTAACATCTCGGATGTCAGATTTGACAACATTCCAGGCGTGTCGGTCCCTACGTCTCGGTGGTAACATTAATGCGCCTATAACGGCAACATAACAACTCGGATGTAATATTTTACAACATTGCTGGCGTTTCGGACCCTACTTCTCGGTGGGAACAGTATATACGTCCATAACGTTATATATCCTAACCTAAGGCAACCTTACATCTCGGATGTAATATTCTACAACATTCCAGGCGTGTCGGACCCTACTTCTCGGTGGGAACATTATATGCGTCTATTACGTTGTATATCCTAACCTAAGGCAAATTAACATCTCGGGTGCAATATTTGACAACATTCCTGGCCTGTCGAACCCTACTTCTCGGAGGGAACTGTATATACGTCTATAACGTCATATATTCTTACCTGAGGCAACCTAACATCTCGGATGCAATATTTGACAACATTCTTGGCCTGTCGAACCGTACTTCTCGGAGGTAACATTACATGCGTCTATAACGTTATATATCCTAACCTAAGGCAACCTAACATCTCGGATGCAATATTTGACAACATTCCTGGCCTGTCGAACACTACTTCTCGGAGGGAACAGTATATACGTCTGTAACGTCATATATCCTAACGTAAGGCAACTTAACATCTCGGATGTAACATTTGACAACATTCCTGGCCTGTCGAACCCTACTTCTCGGAGGGAACAATATATACGTCTATAACGGTATATATCATAATCTAAGGCAACCTAACATCTCGGATGCAATATTTGACAACATTCCTGGCCTGTCGAACCCTACTTCCCGGAGGGAACAGTATATACGTCTGTAACGTCATATATCCTAACCTAAGGCAACCTAACATCTCGGATGTAACATTTGACAACATTCCAGGCGTGTCGGTCCCTAAGTCTCGGTGGTAACATTACATGCGCCTATAACGGCATATATCCTAATCTAAGGCAACCTAACATCTCGGATGCAATATTTGACAACATTCCTGGCCTGTCGAACCCTACTTCTCGATGGGAACAGTATATACGTCTAAAACGGTATATATCCTAACCTAAGGCAACCTTACATCTCGGATGTAATATTCTACAACATTCCAGGCGTGTCGGACCCTACTTCTCGGTGGGAACATTATGTGCATCTATAACGGTATATATCATAATCTAAGGCAACCTAACATCTCGGATGCAATATTTGACAACATTCCTGGCCTGTCGAACACTACTTCTCGGAGGGAACAGTATATACGTCTGTAACGTCATGTATCCTAACCTAAGGCAACCTAACATCTCGGATGTAACATTTGACAACATTCCAGGCGTGTCGGTCCCTACGTCTCGGTGGTAACATTACATGTGTCTATAACGTTATATATCCTAACCTAAGGCAAACCTAACATCTCGGATGCAATATTTGACAACATTCCTGGCCTGTAGAAACCTACTTCTCGGAGGGAACAGTATATACGTCTATAACGTTATATATCCTAACCTAAGGCAACCTGACATCTCGGATGTATCATTCTACAACATTCCAGGCGTGTCGGACCCTACTTCTCGGTGGGAACATTATATGCGTCTATAACGTTGTATATCCTAATCTAAGGCAACCTAACATCTCGGATGCTATATTTGACAACGTTCCCGGCCTGTCGAACCCTACGTCCCGGAGGGAACAGTATATACGTCTATAACGGTATATATCCTAATCTAAGGCAACCTAACATCTCGGATGCAATATTTGACAACATTCCTGGACTGTCGAACCCTACTTCTCGGAGGGAACATTATATACGTCTGTAACGTCATATATCCTAACCTAAGACAACCTAACATCAAGGATGTAACATTTGACAACATTCCAGGCGTGTCGGTCCCTACGTCTCGGTGGTAACATTACATGCGTCTATAACGTTATATATCCTAACCTAAGGCAACCTAACATCTCGGATGCAATATTTGACAACATTCATGGCCTGTCGAACCCTACCATCCGGTGGGAACAGTATATACGTCTATAACGTCATATATCCTAACCTAAGGCAACCTAACATCTCGGATGTAACATTTGACAACATTCCAGGCGTGTCGGTCCATACGTCTCGGTGGTAACATTACATGCGTCTATAACGGTATATATCCTAATCTTAGGCAACCTAACATCTCGGATGTAACATTTTACCACATTCCAGGCGTGTCGGTCCCTACGTCTCGGTCGTAACATTACATGCGTCTATATCGTTATATATCCTAACCTAAGGCCACCTAACATCTCGTATGTAATATTTGACAACATTCCTGGCGTGTCGAACCCTACTTCTCGGTGGGAACAGTATATACGTCTACAACGGTATATATCCTAACCTAAGGCAACCTAACATCTCGGGTGCAATATTTGACAACATTCCTGGCCTGTCGAACCCTACTTCTCGGAGGGAACTGTATATACGTCTATAACGTCATATATTCTTACCTGAGGCAACCTAACATCTCGGATGCAATATTTGACAACATTCTTGGCCTGTCGAACCGTACTTCTCGGAGGTAACATTACATGCGTCTATAACGTTATATATCCTAACCTAAGGCAACCTAACATCTCGGATGCAATATTTGACAACATTCCTGGCCTGTCGAACACTACTTCTCGGAGGGAACAGTATATACGTCTGTAACGTCATATATCCTAACCTAAGGCAACCTAACATCTCGGATGTAACATTTGACAACATTCCAGGCGTGTCGGTCCCTACGTCTCGGTGGTAACATTAATGCGCCTATAACGGCAACATAACAACTCGGATGTAATATTTTACAACATTGCTGCCGTTTCGGACCCTACTTCTCGGAGGGAACAGTATATACGTCTATAACGTTATATATCCTAACCTAAGGCAACCTGACATCTCGGATGTATTATTCTACAACATTCCAGGCGTGTCGGACCCTACTTCTCGGTGGGAACATTATATGCGTCTGTAACGGTATATATCATAACCTAAGGCAACCTAACATCTCGGATGCAATATCTGACAACATTCCTGGCCTGTCGAACCCTTCTTCTCGGAGGGAACAGTATATACGTCTGTAACGTCATATATCCTAACCTAAGGCAACCTGACATCTCGGATGTATCATTCTACAACATTCCAGGCGTGTCGGACCCTACTTCTCGGTGGGAACATTATATGCGTCTATAACGTTGTATATCCTAATCTAAGGCAACCTAACATCTCGGATGCTATATTTGACAACATTCCCGGCCTGTCGAACCCTACGTCCCGGAGGGAACAGTATATACGTCTATAACGGTATATATCCTAATCTAAGGCAACCTAACATCTCGGATGCAATATTTGACAACATTCCTGGACTGTCGAAACCTACTTCTCGGAGGGAACATTATATACGTCTGTAACGTCATATATCCTAACCTAAGACAACCTAACATCAAGGATGTAACATTTGACAACATTCCAGGCATGTCGGTCCCTACGTCTCGGTGGTAACATTACATGCGTCTATAACGGTATATATCCTAATCTTGGGCAACCTAACATCTCGGATGTAACATTTTACAACATTCCAGGCGTGTCGGTCCCTACGTCTCGGTCGTAACATTACATGCGTCTATAACGTTATATATCCTAACCTAAGGCCACATAACATCTCGTATGTAATATTCTACAACATTCCAGGCGTGTCGGACCCTACTTCTCGGTGGGAACATTATATGCGTCTATTACGTTGTATATCCTAATCTAAGGCAACCTAACATCTCGGATGCAATATTTGACAACATTCCTGGCCTGTCGAACCCTACTTCTCGGTGGGAACAGTATATACGTCTACAACGGTATATATCCTAACCTAAGGCAGCCTAACATCTCGGATGCAATATTTGACAACATTCCTGTCCTGTCGAACCCTACTTCTCGGAGGGAACATTATATACGTCTGTAACGTCATATATCCTAACCTAAGACAACCTAACATCTCGGATGCAATATTTGACAACATTCTTGGCCTGTCGAACCGTACTTCTCGGAGGTAACATTACATGCGTCTATAACGTTATATATCCTAACCTAAGGCAACCTAACATCTCGGATGCAATATTTGACAACATTCAAGGCCTGTCGAACACTACTTCTCGGAGGGAACAGTATATACGTCTGTAACGTCATATATCCTAACCTAAGGCAACCTAACATCTCGGATGTAACATTTGACAACATTCCAGGCGTGTCGGTCCCTACGTCTCGGTGGTAACATTACATGCGTCTATAACGTTATATATCCTAACCTAAGGCGACATAACACCTCGGATGCAATATTTGACAACATTACTGGCCCGTCGAACCCTACTTCTCGGAGGGAACAGTATATACGTCTATAACGTCATATATCCTAACCTGAGGCAACCTAACATCTCGGATGTAACATTTGACAACATTCCAGGCGTGTCGGTCCCTACGTCTCGGTGGTAACATTACATGCGTCTATAACGGTATATATCCTAATCTAAGGCAACCTAACATCTCGGATGCAATATGTGACAACATTCCTGGCCCGTCGAACCCTACTTCTCGGAGGGAACAGTATATACGTCTATAACGTTATATATCCTAACCTAAGGCAACCTGACATCTCGGATGTATTATTCTACAACATTCCAGGCGTGTCGGACCCTACTTCTCGGTGGGAACATTATATGCGTCTATAACGGTATATATCATAACCTAAGGCAACCTAACATCTCGGATGCAATATCTGACAACATTCCTGGCCTGTCGAACCCTTCTTCTCGGAGGGAACAGTATATACGTCTGTAACGTCATATATCCTAACCTAAGGCAACCTGACATCTCGGATGTATCATTCTACAACATTCTAGGCGTGTCGGACCCTACTTCTCGGTGGGAACATTATATGCGTCTATAACGTTGTATATCCTAATCTAAGGCAACCTAACATCTCGGATGCTATATTTGACAACATTCCCGGCCTGTCGAACCCTACGTCCCGGAGGGAACAGTATATACGTCTATAACGGTATATATCCTAATCTAAGGCAACCTAACATCTCGGATGCAATATTTGACAACATTCCTGGACTGTCGAACCCTACTTCTCGGAGGGAACATTATATACGTCTGTAACGTCATATATCCTAACCTAAGACAACCTAACATCAAGGATGTAACATTTGACAACATTCCAGGCGTGTCGGTCCCTACGTCTCGGTCGTAACATTACATGCGTCTATAACGTTATATATCCTGACCTAAGGCCACATAACATCTCGTATGTAATATTTGACAACATTCCTGGCGTGTCGATCCCTACCTCTCGGTGGGAACAGTATATACGTCTATAACGTCATATATCCTAACCTAAGGCAACCTAACATCTCGGATGTAACATTTGACAACATTCCAGGCATGTCGGTCCCTACGTCTCGGTGGTAACATTACATGCGTCTATAACGTCATATATCCTAACCTAAGGCAACCTAACATCTCGGATGCAATATTTGACAACATTCCTGGCCTGTCGAACCCTACCATCCGGAGGGAACAGTATATACGTCTATAGCGTCATATATCCTAACCTAAGGCAACCTAACATCTCGGATGTCACATTTGACAACATTCCAGGCGTGTCGGTCCCTACGTCTCGGTGGTAACATTAATGCGCCTATAACGGCAACATAACAACTCGGATGTAATATTTTACAACATTGCTGGCGTTTCGGACCCTACTTCTCGGTGGGAACAGTATATACGTCCATAACGTTATATATCCTAACCTAAGGCAACCTTACATCTCGGATGTAATATTCTACAACATTCCAGGCGTGTCGGACCCTACTTCTCGGTGGGAACATTATATGCGTCTATTACGTTGTATATCCTAACCTAAGGCAACCTAACATCTCGGGTGCAATATTTGACAACATTCCTGGCCTGTCGAACCCTACTTCTCGGAGGGAACTGTATATACGTCTATAACGTCATATATTCTTACCTGAGGCAACCTAACATCTCGGATGCAATATTTGACAACATTCTTGGCCTGTCGAACCGTACTTCTCGGAGGTAACATTACATGCGTCTATAACGTTATATATCCTAACCTAAGGCAACCTAACATCTCGGATGCAATATTTGACAACATTCCTGGCCTGTCGAACACTACTTCTCGGAGGGAACAGTATATACGTCTGTAACGTCATATATCCTAACCTAAGGCAACCTAACATCTCGGATGTAACATTTGACAACATTCCAGGCGTGTCGGTCCCTACGTCTCGGTGGTAACATTACATGCGTCTATAACGTTATATATCCTAACCTAAGGCGACATAACACCTCGGATGCAATATTTGACAACATTCCTGGCCCGTCGAACCCTACTTCTCGGAGGGAACAGTATATACGTCTATAACGTCATATATCCTAACCTGAGGCAACCTAACATCTCGGATGTAACATTTGACAACATTCCAGGCGTGTCGGTCCCTACGTCTCGGTGGTAACATTACATGCGTCTATAACGGTATATATCCTAATCTAAGGCAACCTAACATCTCGGATGCAATATGTGACAACATTCCTGGCCCGTCGAACCCTACTTCTCGGAGGGAACAGTATATACGTCTATAACGTTATATATCCTAACCTAAGGCAACCTGACATCTCGGATGTATTATTCTACAACATTCCAGGCGTGTCGGACCCTACTTCTCGGTGGGAACATTATATGCGTCTATAACGGTATATATCATAACCTAAGGCAACCTAACATCTCGGATGCAATATCTGACAACATTCCTGGCCTGTCAAACCCTTCTTCTCGGAGGGAACAGTATATACGTCTGTAACGTCATATATCCTAACCTAAGGCAACCTGACATCTCGGATGTATCATTCTACAACATTCCAGGCGTGTCGGACCCTACTTCTCGGTGGGAACATTATATGCGTCTATAACGTTGTATATCCTAATCTAAGGCAACCTAACATCTCGGATGCTATATTTGACAACATTCCCGGCCTGTCGAACCCTACGTCCCGGAGGGAACAGTTTATACGTCTATAACGGTATATATCCTAATCTAAGGCAACCTAACATCTCGGATGCAATATTTGACAACATTCCTGGACTGTCGAACCCTACTTCTCGGAGGGAACATTATATACGTCTGTAACGTCATATATCCTAACCTAAGACAACCTAACATCAAGGATGTAACATTTGACAACATTCCAGGCATGTCGGTCCCTACGTCTCGGTGGTAACATTACATGCGTCTATAACGGTATATATCCTAATCTTAGGCAACCTAACATCTCGGATGTAACATTTTACAACTTTCCAGGCGTGTCGGACCCTACTTCTCGGTGGGAACATTATATGCATCTATAACGGTATATATCATAATCTAAGGCAACCTAACATCTCGGATGCAATATTTGACAACATTCCTGGCCTGTCGAACACTACTTCTCGGAGGGAACAGTATATACGTCTGTAACGTCATATATCCTAACCTAAGGCAACCTAACATCTCGGATGTAACATTTGACAACATTCCAGGCGTGTCGGTCCCTACGTCTCGGTGGTAACATTACATGCGTCTATAACGTTATGTATCCTAACCTAAGGCAACCTAACATCTCGGATGCAATATTTGACAACATTCCCGGCCTGTCGAACCCTACTTCTCGGAGGGAACATTATATACGTCTGTAACGTCATATATCCTAACCTAAGACAACCTAACATCTCGGATGTAACATTTGTCTACCTTCCAGGCGTGTCGGTCCCTACGTCTCGGTGGTAACATTACATGCGTCTATAACGTTATATATCCTAACCTAAGGCCACATAACATCTCGTATGTAATATTTGACAACATTCCTGGCGTGTCGAACCCTACCTCTCGGTGGGTACAGTATATACGTCTATAACGTCATATATCCTAACCTAAGGCAACCTAACATCTCGGATGTAACATTTGACAACATTCCAGGCATGTCGGTCCCTACGTCTCGGTGGTAACATTACATGCGTCTATAACGGTATATATCCTAATCTTAGGCAACCTAACATCTCGGATGTAACATTTTACAACATTCCAGGCGTGTCGGTCCCTACGTCTCGGTCGTAACATTACATGCGTCTATAACGTTATATATCCTAACCTAAGGCCACATAACATGTCGTATGTAATATTTGACAACATTCCTGGCGTGTCGAACCCTACCTCTCGGTGGGAACAGTATATACGTCTGTAACGTCATATATCCTAACCTAAGGCAACCTAACATCTCGGATGTAACATTTGACAACATTCCAGGCGTGACGGTCCCTACGTGTCGGTGGTAACATTACATGCATCTATAACGTTATATATCCTAACCTAAGGCAACCTATCATCTCGGATGCAATATTTGACAACATTCCTGGCCTGTCGAACCCTACTTCTCGGAGGGAACAGTATATATGTCTATAACGGTATATATCCTAACCTAAGGCAACCTGACATCTCGGATGTAATATTTTACAACCTTCCAGGCGTGTCGGACCCTACTTCTCGGTGCGAACATTATATGCGTCTATAACGGTATATATCATAATCTAAGGCAACCTAACATCTCGGAAGCAATATTTGACAACATTCCTGGCCCATCGAACCCTACTTCTCGGTGGGAACAGTATATACGTCCATACCGTTATATATCCTAACCTAAGGCAACCTAACATCTCGGATGCAATATCTGACAACATTCCTGGCCTGTCGAACCCTACTTCCCCGAGGGAACAGAATATACGTCTGTAACGTCATATATCCTAACCTAAGGCAACCTAACATCTCGGATGTAACATTTGACAACATTCCAGGCGTGTCGGTCCCTACGTCTCGGTGGTAACATTACATGCGTCTATAACGTTATATATCCTAACCTAAGGCAACCTAACATCTCGGATGCAATATTTGACAACATTCCTGGCCTGTCGAAACCTACTTCTCGGAGGGAACAGTATATACGTCTAAAACGGTATATATCCTAACCTAAGGCAACCTTACATCTTGGATGTAATATTCTACAACATTCCAGGCGTGTCGGACCCTACTTCTCGGTGGGAACATTATATGCGTCCATAACGGTATATATCATAATCTAAGGCAACCTAACATCTCGGATGCAATATTTGACAACATTCCTGGCCTGTCGAACCCTACTTCTCGGAGGGAACAGTACATACGTCTATAACGGTATATATCATAATCTAAGGCAGCCTAACATCTCGGATGCAATATTTGACAACATTCCTGGCCTGTCGAACCCTACTTCCCGGAGGGAACAGTATATACGTCTGTAACGTCATATATCCTAACCTAAGACAACCTAACATCAAGGATGTAACATTTGACAACATTCCAGGCGTGACGGTCCCTACGTGTCGGTGGTAACATTACATGCGTCTATAACGTTATATATCCTAACCTAAGGCAACCTATCATCTCGGATGCAATATTTGACAACATTCCTGGCCTGTCGAACCCTACTTCTCGGAGGGAACAGTATATATGTCTATAACGGTATATATCGTAACCTAAGGCAACCTGACATCTCGGATGTAATATTCTACAACCTTCCAGGCGTGTCGGACCCTACTTCTCGGTGGGAACATTATATGCGTCTATAACGGTATATATCATAATCTAAGGCAACCTAACATCTCGGATGCAATATTTGACAACATTCCTGGCCTATCGAACCCTACTTCTCGGTGGGAACAGTATATACGTCCATACCGTTATATATCCTAACCTAAGGCAACCTAACATCTCGGATGCAATATCTGACAACATTCCTGGCCTGTCGAACCCTACTTCCCCGAGGGAACAGAATATACGTCTGTAACGTCATATATCCTAAGCTAAGGCAACCTAACATCTCGGATGTAACATTTGACAACATTCCAGGCGTGTCGGTCCCTACGTCTCGGTGGTAACATTACATGCGTCTATAACGTTATATATCCTAACCTAAGGCAACCTAACATCTCGGATGCAATATTTGACAACATTCCTGGCCTGTCGAAACCTACTTCTCGGAGGGAACAGTATATACGTCTATAACGTTATATATCCTAACCTAAGGCAACCTGACATCTCGGATGTATCATTCTACAACATTCCAGGCGTGTCGGACCCTACTTCTCGGTGGGAACATTATATGCGTCTATAACGTTGTATATCCTAATCTAAGGCAACCTAACATCGCGGATGCTATATTTGACAACATTCCCGGCCTGTCGAACCCTACGTCCCGGAGGGAACAGTATATACATCTATAACGGTATATATCCTAATCTAAGGCAACCTAACATCTCGGATGCAATATTTGACAACATTCCTGGACTGTCGAACCCTACTTCTCGGAGGGAACATTATATACGTCTGTAACGTCATATATCCTAACCTAAGACAACCTAACATCAAGGATGTAACATTTGACAACATTCCAGGCATGTCGGTCCCTACGTCTCGGTGGTAACATTACATGCGTCTATAACGGTACATATCCTAATCTTAGGCAACCTAACATCTCGGATGTAACATTTTAAACATTCCAGGCGTGTCGGTCCCTACGTCTCGGTCGTAACATTACATGCGTCTATAACGTTATATATCCTAACCTAAGGCCACATAACATCTCGTATGTAATATTTGACAACATTCCTGGCGTGTCGATCCCTACCTCTCGGTGGGAACAGTATATACGTCTATAACGTCATATATCCTAACCTAAGGCAACCTAACATCTCGGATGTAACATTTGACAACATTCCAGGCATGTCGGTCCCTACGTCTCGGTGGTAACATTACATGCGTCTATAACGTCATATATCCTAACCTAAGGCAACCTAACATCTCGGATGCAATATTTGACAACATTCCTGGCCTGTCGAACCCTACCATCCGGAGGGAACATTATATACGTCTATAACGTCATATATCCTAACCTAAGGCAACCTAACATCTCGGATGTCACATTTGACAACATTCCAGGCGTGTCGGTCCCTACGTCTCGGTGGTAACATTAATGCGCCTATAACGGCAACGTAACAACTCGGATGTAATATTTTACAACATTGCTGGCGTTTCGGACCCTACTTCTCGGTGGGAACAGTATATACGTCCATAACGTTATATATCCTAACCTAAGGCAACCTTACATCTCGGATGTAATATTTTACAACATTGCTGGCGTTTCGGTCCCTACGTCTCGGTCGCAACATTACATGCGTCTATAACGTTATATATCCTAACCTAAGGCCACCTAACATCTCGTATGTAATATTTGACAACATTCCTGGCGTGTCGAACCCTACTTCTCGGTGGGAACAGTATATACGTCTACAACGGTATATATCCTAACCTAAGGCAGCCTAACATCTCGGATGCAATATTTGACAACATTCCTGTCCTGTCGAACCCTACTTCTCGGAGGGAACATTATATACGTCTGTAACGTCATATATCCTAACCTAAGACAACCTAACATCTCGGATGCAATATTTGACAACATTCCTGGCCTATCGAACCCTACTTCTCGGTGGGAACAGTATATACGTCCATACCCTTATATATCCTAACCTAAGGCAACCTAACATCTCGGATGCAATATCTGACAACATTCCTGGCCTGTCGAACCCTACTTCCCCGAGGGAACAGAATATACGTCTGTAACGTCATATATCCTAACCTAAGGCAACCTAACATCTCGGATGTAACATTTGGCAACATTCCAGGCGTGTCGGTCCCTACGTCTCAGTGGTAACATTACATGCGCCTATAACGGCATATATCCTAATCTAAGGCAACCTAACATCTCGGATGCAATATTTGACAACATTCCTGGCCTGTCGAACCCTACTTCTCGGAGGGAACAGTATATACGTCTAAAACGGTATATATCCTAACCTAAGGCAACCTTACATCTCGGATGTAATATTCTACAACATTCCAGGCGTGTCGGACCCTACTTCTCGGTGGGAACATTATATGCGTCTATAACGGTATATATCATAATCTAAGGCAACCTAACATCTCGGATGCAATATTTGACAACATTCCTGGCCTGTCGAACACTACTTCTCGGAGGGAACAGTATATACGTCTGTAACGTCATATATCCTAACCTAAGGCAACCTAACATCTCGGATGTAACATTTGACAACATTCCAGGCGTGACGGTCCCTACGTGTCGGTGGTAACATTACATGCGTCTATAACGTTATATATCCTAACCTAAGGCAACCTATCATCTCGGATGCAATATTTGACAACATTCCTGGACTGTCGAACCCTACTTCTCGGAGGGAACATTATATACGTCTGTAACGTCATATATCCTAACCTAAGACAACCTAACATCAAGGATGTAACATTTGACAACATTCCAGGCGTGTCGGTCCCTACGTCTCGGTGGTAACATTACATGCGTCTATAACGTTATATATCCTAACCTAAGGCAACCTAACATCTCGGATGCAATATTTGACAACATTCCTGGCCTGTCGAACCCTACCATCCGGAGGGAACAGTATATACGTCTATAACGTCATATATCCTAACCTAAGGCAACCTAACATCTCGGATGTAACATTTGACAACATTCCAGGCGTGTCGGTCCATACGTCTCGGTGGTAACATTACATGCGTCTATAACGGTATATATCCTAATCTTAGGCAACCTAACATCTCGGATGTAACATTTTACCACATTCCAGGCGTGTCGGTCCCTACGTCTCGGTCGTAACATTACATGCGTCTATAACGTTATATATCCTAACCTAAGGCCACCTAACATCTCGTATGTAATATTTGACAACATTCCTGGCGTGTCGAACCCTACTTCTCGGTGGAAACAGTATATACGTCTACAACGGTATATATCCTAACCTAAGGCAGCCTAACATCTCGGATGCAATATTTGACAACATTCCTGTCCTGTCGAACCCTACTTCTCGGAGGGAACATTATGTACGTCTGTAACGTCATATATCCTAACCTAAGACAACCTAACATCTCGGATGTAACATTTGTCTACCTTCCAGGCGTGTCGGTCCCTACGTCTCGGTGGTAACATTACATGCGTCTATAACGTTATATATCCTAACCTAAGGCCACATAACATCTCGTATGTAATATTTGACAACATTCCTGGCGTGTCGAACCCTACCTCTCGGTGGGTACAGTATATACGTCTATAACGTCATATATCCTAACCTAAGGCAACCTAACATCTCGGATGTAACATTTGACAACATTCCAGGCATGTCGGTCCCTACGTCTCGGTGGTAACATTACATGCGTCTATAACGGTATATATCCTAATCTTAGGCAACCTAACATCTCGGATGTAACATTTTACAACATTCCAGGCGTGTCGGTCCCTACGTCTCGGTCGTAACATTACATGCGTCTATAACGTTATATATCCTAACCTAAGGCCACATAACATCTCGTATGTAATATTTGACAACATTCCTGGCCTGTCGAACCCTACCTCTCGGTGGGAACAGTATATACGTCTGTAACGTCATATATCCTAACCTAAGGCAACCTAACATCTCGGATGTAACATTTGACAACATTCCAGGCGTGACGGTCCCTACGTGTCGGTGGTAACATTACATGCATCTATAACGTTATATATCCTAACCTAAGGCAACCTATCATCTCGGATGCAATATTTGACAACATTCCTGGCCTGTCGAACCCTACTTCTCGGAGGGAACAGTATATATGTCTATAACGGTATATATCCTAACCTAAGGCAACCTGACATCTCGGATGTAATATTCTACAACCTTCCAGGCGTGTCGGACCCTACTTCTCGGTGGGAACATTATATGCGTCTATAACGGTATATATCATAATCTAAGGCAACCTAACATCTCGGATGCAATATTTGACAACATTCCTGGCCTATCGAACCCTACTTCTCGGTGGGAACAGTATATACGTCCATACCGTTATATATCCTAACCTAAGGCAGCCTAACATCTCGGATGCAATATTTGACAACATTCCTGGCCTGTCGAACCCTACTTCCCGGAGGGAACAGTATATACGTCTGTAACGTCATATATCCTAACCTAAGGCAACCTAACATCTCGGATGTAACATTTGACAACATTCCAGGCGTGACGGTCCCTACGTGTCGGTGGTAACATTACATGCGTCTATAACGTTATATATCCTAACCTAAGGCAACCTATCATCTCGGATGCAATATTTGACAACATTCCTGGCCTGTCGAACCCTACTTCTCGGAGGGAACAGTATATATGTCTATAACGGTATATATCGTAACCTAAGGCAACCTGACATCTCGGATGTAATATTCTACAACCTTCCAGGCGTGTCGGACCCTACTTCTCGGTGGGAACATTATATGCGTCTATAACGGTATATATCATAATCTAAGGCAACCTAACATCTCGGATGCAATATTTGACAACATTCCTGGCCTATCGAACCCTACTTCTCGGTGGGAACAGTATATACGTCCATACCGTTATATATCCTAACCTAAGGCAACCTAACATCTCGGATGTAACATTTGACAACATTCCAGGCGTGTCGGTCCCTACGTCTCGGTGGTAACATTACATGCGTCTATAACGTTATATATCCTAACCTAAGGCAACCTAACATCTCGGATGCAATATTTGACAACATTCCTGGCCTGTCGAAACCTACTTCTCGGAGGGAACAGTATATACGTCTATAACGTTATATATCCTAACCTAAGGCAACCTGACATCTCGGATGTATCATTCTACAACATTCCAGGCGTGTCGGACCCTACTTCTCGGTGGGAACATTATATGCGTCTATAACGTTGTATATCCTAATCTAAGGCAACCTAACATCTCGGATGCTATATTTGACAACATTCCCGGCCTGTCGAACCCTACGTCCCGGAGGGAACAGTATATACGTCTATAACGTTATATATCCTAACCTAAGGCCACCTAACATCTCGTATGTAATATTTGACAACATTCCTGGCGTGTCGAACCCTACCTCTCGGTGGGAACAGTATATACGTCTATAACGGTATATATCCTAACCTAAGGCAACCTGACATCTCGGATGTAACATTTGCCAACCTTCCAGGCGTGTCGGACCCTACTTCTCGGTGGGAACATTATATGCGTCTATAACGGTATATATCATAATCTAAGGCAACCTAACATCTCGGATGCAATATTTGACAACATTCCTGGCCTATCGAAACCTACTTCTCGGTGGGAACAGTATATACGTCCATACCGTTATATATCCTAACCTAAGGCAACCTAACATCTCGGATGCAATATCTGACAACATTCCTGGCCTGTCGAACCCTACTTCCCCGAGGGAACAGAATATACGTCTGTAACGTCATATATCCTAACCTAAGGCAACCTAACATCTCGGATGCAATATTTGACAACATTCCTGGCGTGTCGAACCCTACTTCTCGGTGGGAACAGTATATACGTCTACAACGGTATATATCCTAACCTAAGGCAGCCTAACATCTCGGATGCAATATTTGACAACAGTCCTGTCCTGTCGAACCCTACTTCTCGGAGGGAACATTATATACGTCTGTAACGTCATATATCCTATCCTAAGACAACATAACATCTCGGATGTAACATTTGTCAACATTCCAGGCGTGTCGGTCCCTACGTCTCGGTGGTAACATTCCATGCGTCTATAACGTTATATATCCTAACCTAAGGCAACCTATCATCTCGGATGCAATATTTGACAACATTCCTGGCCTGTCGAACCCTACTTCTCGGAGGGAACAGTATATATGTCTATAACGGTATATATCCTAACCTAAGGCAACCTGACATCTCGGATGTAATATTCTACAACCTTCCAGGCGTGTCGGACCCTACTTCTCGGTGGGAACATTATATGCGTCTATAACGGTATATATCATAATCTAAGGCAACCTAACATCTCGGATGCAATATTTGACAACATTCCTGGCCTATCGAACCCTACTTCTCGGTGGGAACAGTATATACGTCCATACCGTTATATATCCTAACCTAAGGCAACCTAACATCTCAGATGCAATATCTGACAACATTCCTGGCCTGTCGAACCCTACTTCCCCGAGGGAACAGAATATACGTCTGTAACGTCATATATCCTAACCTAAGGCAACCTAACATCTCGGATGTAACATTTGACAACATTCCAGGCGTGTCGGTCCCTACGTCTCGGTGGTAAACATTACATGCGCCTATAACGGCATATATCCTAATCTAAGGCAACCTAACATCTCGGATGCAATATTTGACAACATTCCTGGCCTGTCGAACCCTACTTCTCGGAGGGAACAGTATATACGTCTAAAACGGTATATATCCTAACCTAAGGCAACCTTACATCTCGGATGTAATATTCTACAACATTCCAGGCGTGTCGGACCCTACTTCTCGGTGGGAACATTATATGCGTCTATAACGGTATATACCATAATCTAAGGCAACCTAACATCTCGGATGCAATATTTGACAACATTCCTGGCGTGTCGAACCCTACCATCCGGAGGGAACAGTATATACGTCTATAACGTCATATATCCTAACCTAAGGCAACCTAACATCTCGGATGTCACATTTGACAACATTCCAGGCGTGTCGGTCCCTACGTCTCGGTGGTAAACATTACATGCGCCTATAACGGCATATATCCTAATCTAAGGCAACCTAACATCTCGGATGCAATATTTGACAACATTCCTGGCCTATCGAACCCTACTTCTCGGTGGGAACAGTATATACGTCCATACCGTTATATATCCTAACCTAAGGCAACCTAACATCTCGGATGCAATATCTGACAACATTCCTGGCCTGTCGAACCCTACTTCCCCGAGGGAACAGAATATACGTCTGTAACGTCATATATCCTAACCTAAGGCAACCTAACATCTCGGATGTAACATTTGACAACATTCCAGGCGTGTCGGTCCCTACGTCTCGGTGGTAAACATTACATTCGCCTATAACGGCATATATCCTAATCTAAGGCAACCGAACATCTCGGATGCAATATTTGACAACATTCCTGGCCTGTCGAACCCTACTTCTCGGAGGGAACAGTATATACGTCTAAAACGGTATATATCCTAACCTAAGGCAACCTTACATCTCGGATGTAATATTTTACAACATTCCAGGCGTGTCGGACCCTACTTCTCGGTGGGAACATTATATGCGTCTATAACGGTATATATCATAATCTAAGGCAACCTAACATCTCGGATGCAATATTTGACAACATTCCTGGCGTGTCGAACCCTACTTCTCGGTGGGAACAGTATATACGTCTACAACGGTATATATCCTAACCTAAGGCAGCCTAACATCTCGGATGCAATATTTGACAACATTCCTGTCCTGTCGAACCCTACTTCTCGGAGGGAACATTATATACGTCTGTAACGTCATATATCCTATCCTAAGACAACCTAACATGTCGGATGTAACATTTGTCAACATTCCAGGCGTGTCGGTCCCTACGTCTCGGTGGTAACATTACATGCGTCTGTAACGTTATATATCCTAACCTAAGGCAAACCTAACATCTCGGATGCAATATTTGACAACATTCCTGGCCTGTCGAACCCTACCATCCGGAGGGAACAGTATATACGTCTATAACGTCATATATCCTAACCTAAGGCAACCTAACATCTCGGATGTCACATTTGACAACATTCCAGGCGTGTCGGTCCCTACGTCTCGGTGGTAAACATTACATGCGCCTATAACGGCATATATCCTAATCTAAGGCAACCTAACATCTCGGATGCAATATCTGACAACATTCCTGGCCTGTCGAACCCTACTTCCCCGAGGGAACAGAATATACGTCTGTAACGTCATATATCCTAACCTAAGGCAACCTAACATCTCGGATGTAACATTTGACAACATTCCAGGCGTGTCGGTCCCTACGTCTCGGTGGTAAACATTACATGCGCCTATAACGGCATATATCCTAATCTAAGGCAACCTAACATCTCGGATGCAATATTTGACAACATTCCTGGCCTGTCGAACCCTACTTCTCGGAGGGAACAGTATATACGTCTAAAACGGTATATATCCTAACCTAAGGCAACCTTACATCTCGGATGTAATATTCTACAACATTCCAGGCGTGTCGGACCCTACTTCTGGGTGGGAACATTATATGCGTCTATAACGTTGTATATCCTAATCTAAGGCAACCTAACATCTCGGATGCAATATTTGACAACATTCCTGGCCTGTCGAACCCTACTTCTCGGAGGGAACAGTATATACGTCTATAACGGTATATATCATAATCTAAGGCAACCTAACATCTCGGATGCAATATTTGACAACATTCCTGGCCTGTCCAACCCTACTTCCCGGAGGGATCAGTATATACGTCTGTAACGTCATATATCCTAACCTAAGGCAACCTAACATCTCGGATGTAACATTTGACAGCATTCCAGGCGTGCCGGTCCATACGTCTCGGTGGTAACATTACATGCGTCTATAACGGTATATATCCTAATCTTAGGCAACCTAACATCTCGGATGTAACATTTTACCACATTCCAGGCGTGTCGGTCCCTACGTCTCGGTCGTAACATTACATGCGTCTATAACGTTATATATCCTAACCTAAGGCCACCTAACATCTCGTATGTAATATTTGACAACATTCCTGGCGTGTCGAACCCTACCTCTCGGTGGGAACAGTATATACGTCTATAACGTCATATATCCTAACCTGAGGCAACCTAACATCTCGGATGTAACATTTGACAACATTCCAGGCATGTCGGTCCCTACGTCTCGGTGGTAACATTACATGCGTCTATAACGTCATATATCCTAACCTAAGGCAACCTAACATCTCGGATGCTATATTTGACAACATTCCTGGCCTGTCGAACCCTACCATCCGGAGGGAACAGTATATACGTCTATAACGTCATATATCCTAACCTAAGGCAACCTAACATCTCGGATGTCACATTTGACAACATTCCAGGCGTGTCGGTCCCTACGTCTCGGTGGTAACATTAATGCGCCTATAACGGCAACGTAACAACTCGGATGTAATATTTTACAACATTGCTGGCGTTTCGGACCCTACTTCTCGGTGGGAACAGTATATACGTCCATAACGTTATATATCCTAACCTAAGGCAACCTTACATCTCGGATGTAATATTCTACAACATTCCAGGCGTGTCGGACCCTACTTCTCGGTGGGAACATTATATGCGTCTATAACGTTGTATATCCTAATCTAAGGCAACCTAACATCTCGGATGCAATATTTGACAACATTCCTGGCCTGTCGAACCCTACTTCTCGGAGGGAACAGTATATACGTCTATAACGGTATATATCATAATCTAAGGCAACCTAACATCTCGGATGCAATATCTGACAACATTCCTGGCCTGTCGAACCCTACTTCCCCGAGGGAACAGAATATACGTCTGTAACGTCATATATCCTAACCTAAGGCAACCTAACATCTCGGATGTAACATTTGACAACATTCCAGGCGTGTCGGTCCCTACGTCTCGGTGGTAACATTACATGCGCCTATAACGGCATATATCCTAATCTAAGGCAACCTAACATCTCGGATGCAATATTTGACAACATTCCTGGCCTGCCGAACCCTACTTCTCGGAGGGAACAGTATATACGTCTAAAACGGTATATATCCTAACCTAAGGCAACCTTACATCTCGGATGTAATATTCTACAACATTCCAGGCGTGTCGGACACTACTTCTCGGTGGGAACATTATATGCGTCTATAACGATATATATCATAATCTAAGGCAACCTAACATCTCGGATGCAATATTTGACAACATTCCTGGCCTGTCGAACACTACTTCTCGGAGGGAACAGTATATACGTCTGTAACGTCATATATCCTAACCTAAGGCAACCTAACATCTCGGATGTAACATTTGACAACATTCCAGGCGTGACGGTCCCTACGTGTCGGTGGTAACATTACATGCGTCTATAACGTTATATATCCTAACCTAAGGCAACCTATCATCTCGGATGCAATATTTGACAACATTCCTGGCCTGTCGAACCCTACTTCTCGGAGGGAACAGTATATATGTCTATAACGGTATATATCCTAACCTAAGGCTACCCGACATCTCGGATGTAATATTCTACAACCTTCCAGGCGTGTCGGACCCTACTTCTCGGTGGGAACATTATATGCGTCTATAACGGTATATATCATAATCTAAGGCAACCTAACATCTCGGATGCAATATTTGACAACATTCCTGGCCTATCGAACCCTACTTCTCGGTGGGAACAGTATATACGTCCATACCGTTATATATCCTAACCTAAGGCAACCTAACATCTCGGATGCAATATCTGACAACATTCCTGGCCTGTCGAACCCTACTTCCCCGAGGGAACAGAATATACGTCTGTAACGTCATATATCCTAACCTAAGGCAACCTAACATCTCGGATGTAACATTTGACAACATTCCAGGCGTGTCGGTCCCTACGTCTCGGTGGTAACATTACATGCGCCTATAACGGCATATATCCTAATCTAAGGCAACCTAACATCTCGGATGCAATATTTGACAACATTCCTGGCCTGTCGAACCCCACTTCTCGGAGGGAACAGTATATACGTCTAAAACGGTATATATCCTAACCTAAGGCAACCTTACATCTCGGATGTAATATTCTACAACATTCCAGGCGTGTCGGACCCTACTTCTCGGTGGGAACATTATATGCGTCTATAACGGTATATATCATAATCTAAGGCAACCTAACATCTCGGATGCAATATTTGACAACATTCCTGGCCTGTCGAACACTACTTCTCGGAGGGAACAGTATATACGTCTGTAACGTTATATATCCTAACCTAAGGCAACCTAACATCTCGGATGTAACATTTGACAACATTCCAGGCGTGTCGGTCCCTACGTCTCGGTGGTAACATTACATGCGTCTATAACGTTATATATCCTAACCTAAGGCAACCTAACATCTCGGATGCAATATTTGACAACATTCCTGGCCTGTCGAAACCTACTTCTCGGAGGGAACAGTATATACGTCTATAACGTTATATATCCTAACCTAAGGCAACCTGACATCTCGGATGTATCATTCTACAACATTCCAGGCGTGTCGGACCCTACTTCTCGGTGGGAACATTATATGCGTCTATAACGTTGTATATCCTAATCTAAGGCAACCTAACATCTCGGATGCTATATTTGATAACATTCCCGGCCTGTCGAACCCTACGTCCCGGAGGGAACAGTATATACGTCTATAACGGTATATATCCTAATCTAAGGCAACCTAACATCTCGGATGCAATATTTGACAACATTCCTGGACTGTCGAACCCTACTTCCCGGAGGGAACATTATATACGTCTGTAACGTCATATATCCTAACCTAAGATAACCTAACATCAAGGATGTAACATTTGACAACATTCCAGGCGTGTCGGACCCTACTTCTCGGTGGGAACATTATATGCGTCTATAACGGTATATATCATAATCTAAGGCAACCTAACATCTCGGATGCAATATTTGACAACATTCCTGGCCTATCGAACCCTACTTCTCGGTGGGAACAGTATATACGTCCATACCGTTATATATCCTAACCTAAGGCAACCTAACATCTCGGATGCAATATCTGACAACATTCCTGGCCTGTCGAACCCTACTTCCCCGAGGGAACAGAATATACGTCTGTAACGTCATATATCCTAACCTAAGGCAACCTAACATCTCGGATGCAATATTTGACAACATTCCTGGCGTGTCGAACCCTACTTCTCGGTGGGAACAGTATATACGTCTACAACGGTATATATCCTAACCTAAGGCAGCCTAACATCTCGGATGCAATATTTGACAACAGTCCTGTCCTGTCGAACCCTACTTCTCGGAGGGAACATTATATACGTCTGTAACGTCATATATCCTATCCTAAGACAACCTAACATCTCGGATGTAACATTTGTCAACATTCCAGGCGTGTCGGTCCCTACGTCTCGGTGGTAACATTCCATGCGTCTATAACGTTATATATCCTAACCTAAGGCAACCTATCATCTCGGATGCAATATTTGACAACATTCCTGGCCTGTCGAACCCTACTTCTCGGAGGGAACAGTATATATGTCTATAACGGTATATATCCTAACCTAAGGCAACCTGACATCTCGGATGTAATATTCTACAACCTTCCAGGCGTGTCGGACCCTACTTCTCGGTGGGAACATTATATGCGTCTATAACGGTATATATCATAATCTAAGGCAACCTAACATCTCGGATGCAATATTTGACAACATTCCTGGCCTATCGAACCCTACTTCTCGGTGGGAACAGTATATACGTCCATACCGTTATATATCCTAACCTAAGGCAACCTAACATCTCAGATGCAATATCTGACAACATTCCTGGCCTGTCGAACCCTACTTCCCCGAGGGAACAGAATATACGTCTGTAACGTCATATATCCTAACCTAAGGCAACCTAACATCTCGGATGTAACATTTGACAACATTCCAGGCGTGTCGGTCCCTACGTCCCGGTGGTAAACATTACATGCGCCTATAACGGCATATATCCTAATCTAAGGCAACCTAACATCTCGGATGCAATATTTGACAACATTCCTGGCCTGTCGAACCCTACTTCTCGGAGGGAACAGTATATACGTCTAAAACGGTATATATCCTAACCTAAGGCAACCTTACATCTCGGATGTAATATTCTACAACATTCCAGGCGTGTCGGACCCTACTTCTCGGTGGGAACATTATATGCGTCTATAACGGTATATACCATAATCTAAGGCAACCTAACATCTCGGATGCAATATTTGACAACATTCCTGGCGTGTCGAACCCTACCATCCGGAGGGAACAGTATATACGTCTATAACGTCATATATCCTAACCTAAGGCAACCTAACATCTCGGATGTCACATTTGACAACATTCCAGGCGTGTCGGTCCCTACGTCTCGGTGGTAAACATTACATGCGCCTATAACGGCATATATCCTAATCTAAGGCAACCTAACATCTCGGATGCAATATTTGACAACATTCCTGGCCTATCGAACCCTACTTCTCGGTGGGAACAGTATATACGTCCATACCGTTATATATCCTAACCTAAGGCAACCTAACATCTCGGATGCAATATCTGACAACATTCCTGGCCTGTCGAACCCTACTTCCCCGAGGGAACAGAATATACGTCTGTAACGTCATATATCCTAACCTAAGGCAACCTAACATCTCGGATGTAACATTTGACAACATTCCAGGCGTGTCGGTCCCTACGTCTCGGTGGTAAACATTACATTCGCCTATAACGGCATATATCCTAATCTAAGGCAACCTAACATCTCGGATGCAATATTTGACAACATTCCTGGCCTGTCGAACCCTACTTCTCGGAGGGAACAGTATATACGTCTAAAACGGTATATATCCTAACCTAAGGCAACCTTACATCTCGGATGTAATATTTTACAACATTCCAGGCGTGTCGGACCCTACTTCTCGGTGGGAACATTATATGCGTCTATAACGGTATATATCATAATCTAAGGCAACCTAACATCTCGGATGCAATATTTGACAACATTCCTGGCGTGTCGAACCCTACTTCTCGGTGGGAACAGTATATACGTCTACAACGGTATATATCCTAACCTAAGGCAGCCTAACATCTCGGATGCAATATTTGACAACATTCCTGTCCTGTCGAACCCTACTTCTCGGAGGGAACATTATATACGTCTGTAACGTCATATATCCTATCCTAAGACAACCTAACATGTCGGATGTAACATTTGTCAACATTCCAGGCGTGTCGGTCCCTACGTCTCGGTGGTAACATTACATGCGTCTGTAACGTTATATATCCTAACCTAAGGCAAACCTAACATCTCGGATGCAATATTTGACAACATTCCTGGCCTGTCGAACCCTACCATCCGGAGGGAACAGTATATACGTCTATAACGTCATATATCCTAACCTAAGGCAACCTAACATCTCGGATGTCACATTTGACAACATTCCAGGCGTGTCGGTCCCTACGTCTCGGTGGTAAACATTACATGCGCCTATAACGGCATATATCCTAATCTAAGGCAACCTAACATCTCGGATGCAATATTTGACAACATTCCTGGCCTGTCGAACCCTACTTCTCGGAGGGAACAGTATATACGTCTATAACGGTATATATCATAATCTAAGGCAACCTAACATCTCGGATGCAATATTTGACAACATTCCTGGCCTGTCCAACCCTACTTCCCGGAGGGATCAGTATATACGTCTGTAACGTCATATATCCTAACCTAAGGCAACCTAACATCTCGGATGTAACATTTGACAGCATTCCAGGCGTGTCGGTCCATACGTCTCGGTGGTAACATTACATGCGTCTATAACGGTATATATCCTAATCTTAGGCAACCTAACATCTCGGATGTAACATTTTACCACATTCCAGGCGTGTCGGTCCCTACGTCTCGGTCGTAACATTACATGCGTCTATAACGTTATATATCCTAACCTAAGGCCACCTAACATCTCGTATGTAATATTTGACAACATTCCTGGCGTGTCGAACCCTACCTCTCGGTGGGAACAGTATATACGTCTATAACGTCATATATCCTAACCTGAGGCAACCTAACATCTCGGATGTAACATTTGACAACATTCCAGGCATGTCGGTCCCTACGTCTCGGTGGTAACATTACATGCGTCTATAACGTCATATATCCTAACCTAAGGCAACCTAACATCTCGGATGCAATATTTGACAACATTCCTGGCCTGTCGAACCCTACCATCCGGAGGGAACAGTATATACGTCTATAACGTCATATATCCTAACCTAAGGCAACCTAACATCTCGGATGTCACATTTGACAACATTCCAGGCGTGTCGGTCCCTACGTCTCGGTGGTAACATTAATGCGCCTATAACGGCAACGTAACAACTCGGATGTAATATTTTACAACATTGCTGGCGTTTCGGACCCTACTTCTCGGTGGGAACAGTATATACGTCCATAACGTTATATATCCTAACCTAAGGCAACCTTACATCTCGGATGTAATATTCTACAACATTCCAGGCGTGTCGGACCCTACTTCTCGGTGGGAACATTATATGCGTCTATAACGTTGTATATCCTAATCTAAGGCAACCTAACATCTCGGATGCAATATTTGACAACATTCCTGGCCTGTCGAACCCTACTTCTCGGAGGGAACAGTATATACGTCTATAACGGTATATATCATAATCTAAGGCAACCTAACATCTCGGATGCAATATCTGACAACATTCCTGGCCTGTCGAACCCTACTTCCCCGAGGGAACAGAATATACGTCTGTAACGTCATATATCCTAACCTAAGGCAACCTAACATCTCGGATGTAACATTTGACAACATTCCAGGCGTGTCGGTCCCTACGTCTCGGTGGTAACATTACATGCGCCTATAACGGCATATATCCTAATCTAAGGCAACCTAACATCTCGGATGCAATATTTGACAACATTCCTGGCCTGCCGAACCCTACTTCTCGGAGGGAACAGTATATACGTCTAAAACGGTATATATCCTAACCTAAGGCAACCTTACATCTCGGATGTAATATTCTACAACATTCCAGGCGTGTCGGACACTACTTCTCGGTGGGAACATTATATGCGTCTATAACGATATATATCATAATCTAAGGCAACCTAACATCTCGGATGCAATATTTGACAACATTCCTGGCCTGTCGAACACTACTTCTCGGAGGCAACAGTATATACGTCTGTAACGTCATATATCCTAACCTAAGGCAACCTAACATCTCGGATGTAACATTTGACAACATTCCAGGCGTGTCGGTCCCTACGTCTCGGTGGTAACATTACATGCGTCTATAACGTTATATATCCTAACCTAAGGCAACCTAACATCTCGGATGCAATATTTGACAACATTCCTGGCCTGTCGAAACCTACTTCTCGGAGGGAACAGTATATACGTCTATAACGTTATATATCCTAACCTAAGGCAACCTGACATCTCGGATGTATCATTCTACAACATTCCAGGCGTGTCGGACCCTACTTCTCGGTGGGAACATTATATGCGTCTATAACGTTGTATATCCTAATCTAAGGCAACCTAACATCTCGGATGCTATATTTGATAACATTCCCGGCCTGTCGAACCCTACGTCCCGGAGGGAACAGTATATACGTCTATAACGGTATATATCCTAATCTAAGGCAACCTAACATCTCGGATGCAATATTTGACAACATTCCTGGACTGTCGAACCCTACTTCCCGGAGGGAACATTATATACGTCTGTAACGTCATATATCCTAACCTAAGATAACCTAACATCAAGGATGTAACATTTGACAACATTCCAGGCGTGTCGGTCCCTACGTCTCGGTGGTAACATTACATGCGTCTATAACGTTATATATCATAACCTAAGGCAACCTAACATCACGGATGCAATATTTGACAACATTCCTGGCCTGTCGAACCCTACCATCCGGAGGGAACAGTATATACGTCTATAACGTCATATATCCTAACCTAAGGCAACCTAACATCTCGGATGTAACATTTGTCAACATTCCAGGCGTGTCGGTCCCTACGTCTCGGTGGTAACATTACATGCGTCTATAACGTTATATATCCTAACCTAAGGCCACATAACATCTCGTATGTAATATTTGACAACATTCCTGGCGTGTCGAACCCTACCTCTCGGTGGGAACAGTCTATACGTCTATAACGTTATATATCATAACCTAAGGCAACCTAACATCACGGATGCAATATTTGACAACATTCCTGGCCTGTCGAACCCTACCATCCGGAGGGAACAGTATATACGTCTATAACGTCATATATCCTAACCTAAGGCAACCTAACATCTCGGATGTAACATTTGACAACATTCCAGGCGTGTCGGTCCCTACGTCTCGGTGGTAACATTACATGCGCCTATAACGGCATATATCCTAATCTAAGGCAACCTAACATCTCGGATGCAATATTTGACAACATTCCTGGCCTGTCGAACCCCACTTCTCGGAGGGAACAGTATATACGTCTAAAACGGTATATATCCTAACCTAAGGCAACCTTACATCTCGGATGTAATATTCTACAACATTCCAGGCGTGTCGGACCCTACTTCTCGGTGGGAACATTATATGCGTCTATAACGGTATATATCATAATCTAAGGCAACCTAACATCTCGGATGCAATATTTGACAACATTCCTGGCCTGTCGAACACTACTTCTCGGAGGGAACAGTATATACGTCTGTAACGTTATATATCCTAACCTAAGGCAACCTAACATCTCGGATGTAACATTTGACAACATTCCAGGCGTGTCGGTCCCTACGTCTCGGTGGTAACATTACATGCGTCTATAACGTTATATATCCTAACCTAAGGCAACCTAACATCTCGGATGCAATATTTGACAACATTCCTGGCCTGTCGAAACCTACTTCTCGGAGGGAACAGTATATACGTCTATAACGTTATATATCCTAACCTAAGGCAACCTGACATCTCGGATGTATCATTCTACAACATTCCAGGCGTGTCGGACCCTACTTCTCGGTGGGAACATTATATGCGTCTATAACGTTGTATATCCTAATCTAAGGCAACCTAACATCTCGGATGCTATATTTGATAACATTCCCGGCCTGTCGAACCCTACGTCCCGGAGGGAACAGTATATACGTCTATAACGGTATATATCCTAATCTAAGGCAACCTAACATCTCGGATGCAATATTTGACAACATTCCTGGACTGTCGAACCCTACTTCCCGGAGGGAACATTATATACGTCTGTAACGTCATATATCCTAACCTAAGATAACCTAACATCAAGGATGTAACATTTGACAACATTCCAGGCGTGTCGGTCCCTACGTCTCGGTGGTAACATTACATGCGTCTATAACGTTATATATCATAACCTAAGGCAACCTAACATCACGGATGCAATATTTGACAACATTCCTGGCCTGTCGAACCCTACCATCCGGAGGGAACAGTATATACGTCTATAACGTCATATATCCTAACCTAAGGCAACCTAACATCTCGGATGTAACATTTGACAACATTCCAGGCATGTCGGTCCCTACGTCTCGGTGGTAACATTACATGCGTCTATAACGTCATATATCCTAACCTAAGGCAAACCTAACATCTCGGATGCAATATTTGACAACATTCCTGGCCTGTCGAACCCTACCATCCGGAGGGAACAGTATATACGTCTATAACGTCATATATCCTAACCTAAGGCAACCTAACATCTCGGATGTCACATTTGACAACATTCCAGGCGTGTCGGTCCCTACGTCTCGGTGGTAACATTAATGCGCCTATAACGGCAACGTAACAACTCGGATGTAATATTTTACAACATTGCTGGCGTTTCGGACCCTACTTCTCGGTGGGAACAGTATATACGTCCATAACGTTATATATCCTAACCTAAGGCAACCTTACATCTCGGATGTAATATTCTACAACATTGCAGGCTTGTCGGACCCTACTCCTCGGTGGGAACTTTATATGCGTCTATAACGTTGTATATCCTAATCTAAGGCAACCTAACATCTCGGATGCAATATTTGACAACATTCCTGGCCTGTCGAACCCTACTTCTCGGAGGGAACAGTATATACGTCTATAACGGTATATATCATAATCTAAGGCAACCTAACATCTCGGATGCAATATTTGACAACATTCCTGGCCTGTCGAACACTACTTCTCGGAGGGAACAGTATATACGTCTGTAACGTCATATATCCTAACCTAAGGCAACCTAACATCTCGGATGTAACATTTGACAACATTCCAGGCGTGTCGGTCCCTACGTCTCAGTGGTAACATTACATGCGTCTATAACGTTATATATCCTAACCTAAGGCAACCTAACATCTCGGATGCAATATTTGACAACATTCCTGGCCTGTCGAAACCTACTTCTCGGAGGGAACAGTATATACGTCTATAACGTTATATATCCTAACCTAAGGCAACCTGACATCTCGGATGTATCATTCTACAACATTCCAGGCGTGTCGGACCCTACTTCTCGGTGGGAACATTATATGCGTCTATAACGTTGTATATCCTAATCTAAGGCAACCTAACATCTCGTATGTAATATTTGACAACATTCCTGGCGTGTCGAACCCTACTTCTCGGTGGGAACAGTATATACGTCTACAACGGTATATATCCTAACCTAAGGCAGCCTAACATCTCGGATGCAATATTTGACAACATTCCTGTCCTGTCGAACCCTACTTCTCGGAGGGAACATTATATACGTCTGTAACGTCATATATCCTATCCTAAGACAACCTAACATCTCGGATGTAACATTTGTCAACATTCCAGGCGTGTCGGTCCCTACGTCTCGGTGGTAACATTACATGCGTCTATAACGTTATATATCCTAACCTAAGGCCACATAACATCTCGTATGTAATATTTGACAACATTCCTGGCGTGTCGAACCCTACCTCTCTGTGGGAACAGTATATACGTCTATAACGTCATATATCCTAACCTAAGGCAACCTAACATCTCGGATGTAACATTTGACAACATTCCAGGCATGTCGGTCCCTAGGTCTCGGTGGTAACATTACATGCGTCTATAACGTCATATATGCTAACCTAAGGCAAACCTAACATCTCGGATGCAATATTTGACAACATTCCTGGCCTGTCGAACCCTACCATCCGGAGGGAACAGTATATACGTCTATAACGTCATATATCCTAACCTAAGGCAACCTAACATCTCGGATGTCACATTTGACAACATTCCAGGCGTGTCGGTCCCTACGTCTCGGTGGTAACATTAATGCGACTATAACGGCAACGTAACAACTCGGATGTAATATTTTACAACATTGCTGGCGTTTCGGTCCGTACTTCTCGGTGGGAACAGTATATACGTCCATAACGTTATATATCCTAACCTAAGGCAACCTTACATCTCGGATGTAATATTCTACAACATTCCAGGCGTGTCGGACCCTGCTTCTCGGTGGGAACATTATATGCGTCTATAACGTTGTATATCCTAATCTAAGGCAACCTAACATCTCGGATGCAATATTTGACAACATTCCTGACCTGTCGAACCCTACTTCTCGGAGGGAACAGTATATACGTCTATAACGGTATATATCATAATCTAAGGCAACCTAACATCTCGGATGCAATATTTGACAACATTCCTGGCCTGTCCAACCCTACTTCCCGGAGGGAACAGTATATACGTCTGTAACGTCATATATCCTAACCTAAGGCAACCTAACATCTCGGATGTAACATTTGACAACATTCCAGGCGTGACGGTCCCTACGTCTCGGTGGTAACATTACATGCGTCTATAACGTCATATATGCTAACCTAAGGCAAACCTAACATCTCGGATGCAATATTTGACAACATTCCTGGCCTGTCGAACCCTACCATCCGGAGGGAACAGTATATACGTCTATAACGTCATATATCCTAACCTAAGGCAACCTAACATCTCGGATGTCACATTTGACAACATTCCAGGCGTGTCGGTCCCTACGTCTCGGTGGTAACATTAATGCGCCTATAACGGGAACGTAACAACTCGGATGTAATATTTTACAACATTGCTGGCGTTTCGGTCCGTACTTCTCGGTGGGAACAGTATATACGTCCATAACGTTATATATCCTAACCTAAGGCAACCTTACATCTCGGATGTAATATTCTACAACATTCCAGGCGTGTCGGACCCTGCTTCTCGGTGGGAACATTATATGCGTCTATAACGTTGTATATCCTAATCTAAGGCAACCTAACATCTCGGATGCAATATTTGACAACATTCCTGGCCTGTCCAACCCTACTTCCCGGAGGGAACAGTATATACGTCTGTAACGTCATATATCCTAACCTAAGGCAACCTAACATCTCGGATGTAACATTTGACAACATTCCAGGCGTGACGGTCCCTACGTCTCGGTGGTAACATTACATGCGTCTATAACGTTATATATCCTAACCTAAGGCAACCTATCATCTCGGATGCAATATTTGACAACATTCCTGGCCTGTCGAACCCTACTTCTCGGAGGGAACAGTATATATGTCTATAACGGTATATATCCTAACCTAAGGCAACCTGACATCTCGGATGTAATATTCTACAACCTTCCAGGCGTGTCGGACCCTACTTCTCGGTGGGAACATTATATGCGTCTATAACGGTATATATCATAATCTAAGGCAACCTAACATCTCGGATGCAATATTTGACAACATTCCTGGCCTGTCGAACACTACTTCTCGGAGGGAACAGTATATACGTCTGTAACGTCATATATCCTAACCTAAGGCAACCTAACATCTCGGATGTAACATTTGACAACATTCCAGGCGTGTCGGTCCCTACGTCTCGGTGGTAACATTACATGCGTCTATAACGTTATATATCCTAACCTAAGGCAACCTAACATCTCGGATGCAATATTTGACAACATTCCTGGCCTGTCGAAACCTACTTCTCGGAGGGAACAGTATATACGTCTATAACGTTATATATCCTAACCTAAGGCAACCTGACATCTCGGATGTATCATTCTACAACATTCCAGGCGTGTCGGACCCTACTTCTCGGTGGGAACATTATATGCGTCTATAACGTTGTATATCCTAATCTAAGGCAACCTAACATCTCGGATGCAATATTTGACAACATTCCTGGCCTGTCGAACACTACTTCTCGGAGGGAACAGTATATACGTCTGTAACGTCATATATCCTAACCTAAGGCAACCTAACATCTCGGATGTAACATTTGACAACATTCCAGGCGTGTCGGTCCCTACGTCTCGGTGGTAACATTACATGCGTCTATAACGTTATATATCCTAACCTAAGGCAACCTAACATCTCGGATGCAATATTTGACAACATTCCTGGCCTGTCGAAACCTACTTCTCGGAGGGAACAGTATATACGTCTATAACGTTATATATCCTAACCTAAGGCAACCTGACATCTCGGATGTATCATTCTACAACCTTCCAGGCGTGTCGGACCCTACTTCTCGGTGGGAACATTATATGCGTCTATAACGGTATATATCATAATCTAAGGCAACCTAACATCTCGGATGCAATATTTGACAACATTCCTGGCCTATCGAACCCTACTTCTCGGTGGGAACAGTATATACGTCCATACCGTTATATATCCTAACCTAAGGCAACCTAACATCTCGGATGCAATATCTGACAACATTCCTGGCCTGTCGAACCCTACTTCCCCGAGGGAACAGAATATACGTCTGTAACGTCATATATCCTAACCTAAGGCAACCTAACATCTCGGATGTAACATTTGACAACATTCCAGGCGTGTCGGTCCCTACGTCTGGGTGGTAACATTACATGCGCCTATAACGGCATATATCCTAATCTAAGGCAACCTAACATCTCGGATGCAATATTTGACAACATTCCTGGCCTGTCGAACCCCACTTCTCGGAGGGAACAGTATATACGTCTAAAACGGTATATATCCTAACCTAAGGCAACCTTACATCTCGGATGTAATATTCTACAACATTCCAGGCGTGTCGGACCCTACTTCTCGGTGGGAACATTATATGCGTCTATAACGGTATATATCATAATCTAAGGCAACCTAACATCTCGGATGCAATATTTGACAACATTCCTGGCCTGTCGAACACTACTTCTCGGAGGGAACAGTATATACGTCTGTAACGTTATATATCCTAACCTAAGGCAACCTAACATCTCGGATGTAACATTTGACAACATTCCAGGCGTGTCGGTCCCTACGTCTCGGTGGTAACATTACATGCGTCTATAACGTTATATATCCTAACCTAAGGCAACCTAACATCTCGGATGCAATATTTGACAACATTCCTGGCCTGTCGAAACCTACTTCTCGGAGGGAACAGTATATACGTCTATAACGTTATATATCCTAACCTAAGGCAACCTGACATCTCGGATGTATCATTCTACAACATTCCAGGCGTGTCGGACCCTACTTCTCGGTGGGAACATTATATGCGTCTATAACGTTGTATATCCTAATCTAAGGCAACCTAACATCTCGGATGCTATATTTGATAACATTCCCGGCCTGTCGAACCCTACGTCCCGGAGGGAACAGTATATACGTCTATAACGGTATATATCCTAATCTAAGGCAACCTAACATCTCGGATGCAATATTTGACAACATTCCTGGACTGTCGAACCCTACTTCCCGGAGGGAACATTATATACGTCTGTAACGTCATATATCCTAACCTAAGATAACCTAACATCAAGGATGTAACATTTGACAACATTCCAGGCGCGTCGGTCCCTACGTCTCGGTGGTAACATTACATGCGTCTATAACGTTATATATCCTAACCTAAGGCAACCTAACATCACGGATGCAATATTTGACAACATTCCTGGCGTGTCGAACCCTACCTCTCGGTGGGAACAGTCTATACGTCTATAACGTCATATATCCTAACCTAAGGCAACCTAACATCTCGGATGTAACATTTGACAACATTCCAGGCATGTCGGTCCCTACGTCTCGGTGGTAACATTACATGCGTCTATAACGTCATATATCCTAACCTAAGGCAAACCTAACATCTCGGATGCAATATTTGACAACATTCCTGGCCTGTCGAACCCTACCATCCGGAGGGAACAGTATATACGTCTATAACGTCATATATCCTAACCTAAGGCAACCTAACATCTCGGATGTCACATTTGACAACATTCCAGGCGTGTCGGTCCCTACGTCTCGGTGGTAACATTAATGCGCCTATAACGGCAACGTAACAACTCGGATGTAATATTTTACAACATTGCTGGCGTTTCGGACCCTACTTCTCGGTGGGAACAGTATATACGTCCATAACGTTATATATCCTAACCTAAGGCAACCTTACATCTCGGATGTAATATTCTACAACATTGCAGGCTTGTCGGACCCTACTCCTCGGTGGGAACTTTATATGCGTCTATAACGTTGTATATCCTAATCTAAGGCAACCTAACATCTCGGATGCAATATTTGACAACATTCCTGGCCTGTCGAACCCTACTTCTCGGAGGGAACAGTATATACGTCTATAACGGTATATATCATAATCTAAGGCAACCTAACATCTCGGATGCAATATTTGACAACATTCCTGGCCTGTCGAACACTACTTCTCGGAGGGAACAGTATATACGTCTGTAACGTCATATATCCTAACCTAAGGCAACCTAACATCTCGGATGTAACATTTGACAACATTCCAGGCGTGTCGGTCCCTACGTCTCAGTGGTAACATTACATGCGTCTATAACGTTATATATCCTAACCTAAGGCAACCTAACATCTCGGATGCAATATTTGACAACATTCCTGGCCTGTCGAAACCTACTTCTCGGAGGGAACAGTATATACGTCTATAACGTTATATATCCTAACCTAAGGCAACCTGACATCTCGGATGTATCATTCTACAACATTCCAGGCGTGTCGGACCCTACTTCTCGGTGGGAACATTATATGCGTCTATAACGTTGTATATCCTAATCTAAGGCAACCTAACATCTCGTATGTAATATTTGACAACATTCCTGGCGTGTCGAACCCTACTTCTCGGTGGGAACAGTATATACGTCTACAACGGTATATATCCTAACCTAAGGCAGCCTAACATCTCGGATGCAATATTTGACAACATTCCTGTCCTGTCGAACCCTACTTCTCGGAGGGAACATTATATACGTCTGTAACGTCATATATCCTATCCTAAGACAACCTAACATCTCGGATGTAACATTTGTCAACATTCCAGGCGTGTCGGTCCCTACGTCTCGGTGGTAACATTACATGCGTCTATAACGTTATATATCCTAACCTAAGGCCACATAACATCTCGTATGTAATATTTGACAACATTCCTGGCGTGTCGAACCCTACCTCTCTGTGGGAACAGTATATACGTCTATAACGTCATATATCCTAACCTAAGGCAACCTAACATCTCGGATGTAACATTTGACAACATTCCAGGCATGTCGGTCCCTAGGTCTCGGTGGTAACATTACATGCGTCTATAACGTCATATATGCTAACCTAAGGCAAACCTAACATCTCGGATGCAATATTTGACAACATTCCTGGCCTGTCGAACCCTACCATCCGGAGGGAACAGTATATACGTCTATAACGTCATATATCCTAACTTAAGGCAACCTAACATCTCGGATGTCACATTTGACAACATTCCAGGCGTGTCGGTCCCTACGTCTCGGTGGTAACATTAATGCGACTATAACGGCAACGTAACAACTCGGATGTAATATTTTACAACATTGCTGGCGTTTCGGTCCGTACTTCTCGGTGGGAACAGTATATACGTCCATAACGTTATATATCCTAACCTAAGGCAACCTTACATCTCGGATGTAATATTCTACAACATTCCAGGCGTGTCGGACCCTGCTTCTCGGTGGGAACATTATATGCGTCTATAACGTTGTATATCCTAATCTAAGGCAACCTAACATCTCGGATGCAATATTTGACAACATTCCTGACCTGTCGAACCCTACTTCTCGGAGGGAACAGTATATACGTCTATAACGGTATATATCATAATCTAAGGCAACCTAACATCTCGGATGCAATATTTGACAACATTCCTGGCCTGTCCAACCCTACTTCCCGGAGGGAACAGTATATACGTCTGTAACGTCATATATCCTAACCTAAGGCAACCTAACATCTCGGATGTAACATTTGACAACATTCCAGGCGTGACGGTCCCTACGTCTCGGTGGTAACATTACATGCGTCTATAACGTCATATATGCTAACCTAAGGCAAACCTAACATCTCGGATGCAATATTTGACAACATTCCTGGCCTGTCGAACCCTACCATCCGGAGGGAACAGTATATACGTCTATAACGTCATATATCCTAACCTAAGGCAACCTAACATCTCGGATGTCACATTTGACAACATTCCAGGCGTGTCGGTCCCTACGTCTCGGTGGTAACATTAATGCGCCTATAACGGGAACGTAACAACTCGGATGTAATATTTTACAACATTGCTGGCGTTTCGGTCCGTACTTCTCGGTGGGAACAGTATATACGTCCATAACGTTATATATCCTAACCTAAGGCAACCTTACATCTCGGATGTAATATTCTACAACATTCCAGGCGTGTCGGACCCTGCTTCTCGGTGGGAACATTATATGCGTCTATAACGTTGTATATCCTAATCTAAGGCAACCTAACATCTCGGATGCAATATTTGACAACATTCCTGGCCTGTCCAACCCTACTTCCCGGAGGGAACAGTATATACGTCTGTAACGTCATATATCCTAACCTAAGGCAACCTAACATCTCGGATGTAACATTTGACAACATTCCAGGCGTGACGGTCCCTACGTCTCGGTGGTAACATTACATGCGTCTATAACGTTATATATCCTAACCTAAGGCAACCTATCATCTCGGATGCAATATTTGACAACATTCCTGGCCTGTCGAACCCTACTTCTCGGAGGGAACAGTATATATGTCTATAACGGTATATATCCTAACCTAAGGCAACCTGACATCTCGGATGTAATATTCTACAACCTTCCAGGCGTGTCGGACCCTACTTCTCGGTGGGAACATTATATGCGTCTATAACGGTATATATCATAATCTAAGGCAACCTAACATCTCGGATGCAATATTTGACAACATTCCTGGCCTGTCGAACACTACTTCTCGGAGGGAACAGTATATACGTCTGTAACGTCATATATCCTAACCTAAGGCAACCTAACATCTCGGATGTAACATTTGACAACATTCCAGGCGTGTCGGTCCCTACGTCTCGGTGGTAACATTACATGCGTCTATAACGTTATATATCCTAACCTAAGGCAACCTAACATCTCGGATGCAATATTTGACAACATTCCTGGCCTGTCGAAACCTACTTCTCGGAGGGAACAGTATATACGTCTATAACGTTATATATCCTAACCTAAGGCAACCTGACATCTCGGATGTATCATTCTACAACATTCCAGGCGTGTCGGACCCTACTTCTCGGTGGGAACATTATATGCGTCTATAACGTTGTATATCCTAATCTAAGGCAACCTAACATCTCGGATGCAATATTTGACAACATTCCTGGCCTGTCGAACACTACTTCTCGGAGGGAACAGTATATACGTCTGTAACGTCATATATCCTAACCTAAGGCAACCTAACATCTCGGATGTAACATTTGACAACATTCCAGGCGTGTCGGTCCCTACGTCTCGGTGGTAACATTACATGCGTCTATAACGTTATATATCCTAACCTAAGGCAACCTAACATCTCGGATGCAATATTTGACAACATTCCTGGCCTGTCGAAACCTACTTCTCGGAGGGAACAGTATATACGTCTATAACGTTATATATCCTAACCTAAGGCAACCTGACATCTCGGATGTATCATTCTACAACCTTCCAGGCGTGTCGGACCCTACTTCTCGGTGGGAACATTATATGCGTCTATAACGGTATATATCATAATCTAAGGCAACCTAACATCTCGGATGCAATATTTGACAACATTCCTGGCCTATCGAACCCTACTTCTCGGTGGGAACAGTATATACGTCCATACCGTTATATATCCTAACCTAAGGCAACCTAACATCTCGGATGCAATATCTGACAACATTCCTGGCCTGTCGAACCCTACTTCCCCGAGGGAACAGAATATACGTCTGTAACGTCATATATCCTAACCTAAGGCAACCTAACATCTCGGATGTAACATTTGACAACATTCCAGGCGTGTCGGTCCCTACGTCTGGGTGGTAACATTACATGCGCCTATAACGGCATATATCCTAATCTAAGGCAACCTAACATCTCGGATGCAATATTTGACAACATTCCTGGCCTGTCGAACCCCACTTCTCGGAGGGAACAGTATATACGTCTAAAACGGTATATATCCTAACCTAAGGCAACCTTACATCTCGGATGTAATATTCTACAACATTCCAGGCGTGTCGGACCCTACTTCTCGGTGGGAACATTATATGCGTCTATAACGGTATATATCATAATCTAAGGCAACCTAACATCTCGGATGCAATATTTGACAACATTCCTGGCCTGTCGAACACTACTTCTCGGAGGGAACAGTATATACGTCTGTAACGTTATATATCCTAACCTAAGGCAACCTAACATCTCGGATGTAACATTTGACAACATTCCAGGCGTGTCGGTCCCTACGTCTCGGTGGTAACATTACATGCGTCTATAACGTTATATATCCTAACCTAAGGCAACCTAACATCTCGGATGCAATATTTGACAACATTCCTGGCCTGTCGAAACCTACTTCTCGGAGGGAACAGTATATACGTCTATAACGTTATATATCCTAACCTAAGGCAACCTGACATCTCGGATGTATCATTCTACAACATTCCAGGCGTGTCGGACCCTACTTCTCGGTGGGAACATTATATGCGTCTATAACGTTGTATATCCTAATCTAAGGCAACCTAACATCTCGGATGCTATATTTGATAACATTCCCGGCCTGTCGAACCCTACGTCCCGGAGGGAACAGTATATACGTCTATAACGGTATATATCCTAATCTAAGGCAACCTAACATCTCGGATGCAATATTTGACAACATTCCTGGACTGTCGAACCCTACTTCCCGGAGGGAACATTATATACGTCTGTAACGTCATATATCCTAACCTAAGATAACCTAACATCAAGGATGTAACATTTGACAACATTCCAGGCGCGTCGGTCCCTACGTCTCGGTGGTAACATTACATGCGTCTATAACGTTATATATCCTAACCTAAGGCAACCTAACATCACGGATGCAATATTTGACAACATTCCTGGCGTGTCGAACCCTACCTCTCGGTGGGAACAGTCTATACGTCTATAACGTCATATATCCTAACCTAAGGCAACCTAACATCTCGGATGTAACATTTGACAACATTCCAGGCATGTCGGTCCCTACGTCTCGGTGGTAACATTACATGCGTCTATAACGTCATATATCCTAACCTAAGGCAAACCTAACATCTCGGATGCAATATTTGACAACATTCCTGGCCTGTCGAACCCTACCATCCGGAGGGAACAGTATATACGTCTATAACGTCATATATCCTAACCTAAGGCAACCTAACATCTCGGATGTCACATTTGACAACATTCCAGGCGTGTCGGTCCCTACGTCTCGGTGGTAACATTAATGCGCCTATAACGGCAACGTAACAACTCGGATGTAATATTTTACAACATTGCTGGCGTTTCGGACCCTACTTCTCGGTGGGAACAGTATATACGTCCATAACGTTATATATCCTAACCTAAGGCAACCTTACATCTCGGATGTAATATTCTACAACATTGCAGGCTTGTCGGACCCTACTCCTCGGTGGGAACTTTATATGCGTCTATAACGTTGTATATCCTAATCTAAGGCAACCTAACATCTCGGATGCAATATTTGACAACATTCCTGGCCTGTCGAACCCTACTTCTCGGAGGGAACAGTATATACGTCTATAACGGTATATATCATAATCTAAGGCAACCTAACATCTCGGATGCAATATTTGACAACATTCCTGGCCTGTCGAACACTACTTCTCGGAGGGAACAGTATATACGTCTGTAACGTCATATATCCTAACCTAAGGCAACCTAACATCTCGGATGTAACATTTGACAACATTCCAGGCGTGTCGGTCCCTACGTCTCAGTGGTAACATTACATGCGTCTATAACGTTATATATCCTAACCTAAGGCAACCTAACATCTCGGATGCAATATTTGACAACATTCCTGGCCTGTCGAAACCTACTTCTCGGAGGGAACAGTATATACGTCTATAACGTTATATATCCTAACCTAAGGCAACCTGACATCTCGGATGTATCATTCTACAACATTCCAGGCGTGTCGGACCCTACTTCTCGGTGGGAACATTATATGCGTCTATAACGTTGTATATCCTAATCTAAGGCAACCTAACATCTCGTATGTAATATTTGACAACATTCCTGGCGTGTCGAACCCTACTTCTCGGTGGGAACAGTATATACGTCTACAACGGTATATATCCTAACCTAAGGCAGCCTAACATCTCGGATGCAATATTTGACAACATTCCTGTCCTGTCGAACCCTACTTCTCGGAGGGAACATTATATACGTCTGTAACGTCATATATCCTATCCTAAGACAACCTAACATCTCGGATGTAACATTTGTCAACATTCCAGGCGTGTCGGTCCCTACGTCTCGGTGGTAACATTACATGCGTCTATAACGTTATATATCCTAACCTAAGGCCACATAACATCTCGTATGTAATATTTGACAACATTCCTGGCGTGTCGAACCCTACCTCTCTGTGGGAACAGTATATACGTCTATAACGTCATATATCCTAACCTAAGGCAACCTAACATCTCGGATGTAACATTTGACAACATTCCAGGCATGTCGGTCCCTAGGTCTCGGTGGTAACATTACATGCGTCTATAACGTCATATATGCTAACCTAAGGCAAACCTAACATCTCGGATGCAATATTTGACAACATTCCTGGCCTGTCGAACCCTACCATCCGGAGGGAACAGTATATACGTCTATAACGTCATATATCCTAACCTAAGGCAACCTAACATCTCGGATGTCACATTTGACAACATTCCAGGCGTGTCGGTCCCTACGTCTCGGTGGTAACATTAATGCGACTATAACGGCAACGTAACAACTCGGATGTAATATTTTACAACATTGCTGGCGTTTCGGTCCGTACTTCTCGGTGGGAACAGTATATACGTCCATAACGTTATATATCCTAACCTAAGGCAACCTTACATCTCGGATGTAATATTCTACAACATTCCAGGCGTGTCGGACCCTGCTTCTCGGTGGGAACATTATATGCGTCTATAACGTTGTATATCCTAATCTAAGGCAACCTAACATCTCGGATGCAATATTTGACAACATTCCTGGCCTGTCGAACCCTACTTCTCGGAGGGAACAGTATATACGTCTATAACGGTATATATCATAATCTAAGGCAACCTAACATCTCGGATGCAATATTTGACAACATTCCTGGCCTGTCCAACCCTACTTCCCGGAGGGAACAGTATATACGTCTGTAACGTCATATATCCTAACCTAAGGCAACCTAACATCTCGGATGTAACATTTGACAACATTCCAGGCGTGACGGTCCCTACGTCTCGGTGGTAACATTACATGCGTCTATAACGTCATATATGCTAACCTAAGGCAAACCTAACATCTCGGATGCAATATTTGACAACATTCCTGGCCTGTCGAACCCTACCATCCGGAGGGAACAGTATATACGTCTATAACGTCATATATCCTAACCTAAGGCAACCTAACATCTCGGATGTCACATTTGACAACATTCCAGGCGTGTCGGTCCCTACGTCTCGGTGGTAACATTAATGCGCCTATAACGGGAACGTAACAACTCGGATGTAATATTTTACAACATTGCTGGCGTTTCGGTCCGTACTTCTCGGTGGGAACAGTATATACGTCCATAACGTTATATATCCTAACCTAAGGCAACCTTACATCTCGGATGTAATATTCTACAACATTCCAGGCGTGTCGGACCCTGCTTCTCGGTGGGAACATTATATGCGTCTATAACGTTGTATATCCTAATCTAAGGCAACCTAACATCTCGGATGCAATATTTGACAACATTCCCGGCCTGTCGAACCCTACGTCCCGGAGGGAACAGTATATACGTCTATAACGGTATATATCCTAATCTAAGGCAACCTAACATCTCGGATGCAATATTTGACAACATTCCTGGCCTGTCCAACCCTACTTCCCGGAGGGAACAGTATATACGTCTGTAACGTCATATATCCTAACCTAAGGCAACCTAACATCTCGGATGTAACATTTGACAACATTCCAGGCGTGACGGTCCCTACGTCTCGGTGGTAACATTACATGCGTCTATAACGTTATATATCCTAACCTAAGGCAACCTATCATCTCGGATGCAATATTTGACAACATTCCTGGCCTGTCGAACCCTACTTCTCGGAGGGAACAGTATATATGTCTATAACGGTATATATCCTAACCTAAGGCAACCTGACATCTCGGATGTAATATTCTACAACCTTCCAGGCGTGTCGGACCCTACTTCTCGGTGGGAACATTATATGCGTCTATAACGGTATATATCATAATCTAAGGCAACCTAACATCTCGGATGCAATATTTGACAACATTCCTGGCCTGTCGAACACTACTTCTCGGAGGGAACAGTATATACGTCTGTAACGTCATATATCCTAACCTAAGGCAACCTAACATCTCGGATGTAACATTTGACAACATTCCAGGCGTGTCGGTCCCTACGTCTCGGTGGTAACATTACATGCGTCTATAACGTTATATATCCTAACCTAAGGCAACCTAACATCTCGGATGCAATATTTGACAACATTCCTGGCCTGTCGAAACCTACTTCTCGGAGGGAACAGTATATACGTCTATAACGTTATATATCCTAACCTAAGGCAACCTGACATCTCGGATGTATCATTCTACAACATTCCAGGCGTGTCGGACCCTACTTCTCGGTGGGAACATTATATGCGTCTATAACGTTGTATATCCTAATCTAAGGCAACCTAACATCTCGGATGCTATATTTGACAACATTCCCAGCCTGTCGAACCCTACGTCCCGGAGGGAACAGTATATACGTCTATAACGGTATATATCTTAATCTAAGGCAACCTAACATCTCGGATGCAATATTTGACAACATTCCTGGACTGTCGAACCCTACTTCTCGGAGGGAACATTATATACGTCTGTAACGTCATATATCCTAACCTAAGACAACCTAACATCAAGGATGTAACATTTGACAACATTCCAGGCGTGACGGTCCCTACGTGTCGGTGGTAACATTACATGCGTCTATAACGTTATATATCCTAACCTAAGGCAACCTATCATCTCGGATGCAATATTTGACAACATTCCTGGCCTGTCGAACCCTACTTCTCGGAGGGAACAGTATATATGTCTATAACGGTATATATCCTAACCTAAGGCAACCTGACATCTCGGATGTAATATTCTACAACCTTCCAGGCGTGTCGGACCCTACTTCTCGGTGGGAACATTATATGCGTCTATAACGGTATATATCATAATCTAAGGCAACCTAACATCTCGGATGCAATATTTGACAACATTCCTGGCCTATCGAACCCTACTTCTCGGTGGGAACAGTATATACGTCCGTACCGTTATATATCCTAACCTAAGGCAACCTAACATCTCGCATGCAATATCTGACAACATTCCTGGCCTGTCGAACCCTACTTCCCCGAGGGAACAGAGTATACGTCTGTAACGTCATATATCCTAACCTAAGGCAACCTAACATCTCGGATGTAACATTTGACAACATTCCAGGCGTGTCGGTCCCTACGTCTCGGTGGTAACATTACATGCGCCTATAACGGCATATATCCTAATCTAAGGCAACCTAACATCTCGGATGCAATATTTGACAACATTCCTGGCCTGCCGAACCCTACTTCTCGGAGGGAACAGTATATACGTCTAAAACGGTATATATCCTAACCTAAGGCAACCTTACATCTCGGATGTAATATTCTACAACATTCCAGGCGTGTCGGACCCTACTTCTCGGTGGGAACATTATATGCGTCTATAACGGTATATATCATAATCTAAGGCAACCTAACATCTCGGATGCAATATTTGACAACATTCCTGGCCTGTCGAACACTACTTCTCGGAGGGAACAGTATATACGTCTGTAACGTCATATATCCTAACCTAAGGCAACCTAACATCTCGGATGTAACATTTGACAACATTCCAGGCGTGTCGGTCCCTACGTCTCGGTGGTAACATTACATGCGTCTATAACGTTATATATCCTAACCTAAGGCAACCTAACATCTCGGATGCAATATTTGACAACATTCCTGGCCTGTCGAAACCTACTTCTCGGAGGGAACAGTATATACGTCTATAACGTTATATATCCTAACCTAAGGCAACCTGACATCTCGGATGTATCATTCTACAACATTCCAGGCGTGTCGGACCCTACTTCTCGGTGGGAACATTATATGCGTCTATAACGTTGTATATCCTAATCTAAGGCAACCTAACATCTCGGATGCTATATTTGACAACATTCCCGGCCTGTCGAACCCTACGTCCCGGAGGGAACAGTATATACGTCTATAACGGTATATATCCTAATCTAAGGCAACCTAACATCTCGGATGCAATATTTGACAACATTCCCGGACTGTCGAACCCTACTTCTCGGAGGGAACATTATATACGTCTGTAACGTCATATATCCTAACCTAAGACAACCTAACATCAAGGATGTAACATTTGACAACATTCCAGGCGTGTCGGTCCCTACGTCTCGGTGGTAACATTACATGCGTCTATAACGTTATATATCCTAACCTAAGTCAACCTAACATCTCGGATGCAATATTTGACAACATTCCTGGCCTGTCGAACCCTACCATCCGGAGGGAACAGTATATACGTCTATAACGTCATATATCCTAACCTAAGGCAACCTAACATCTCGGATGTAACATTTGACAACATTCCAGGCGTGTCGGTCCATACGTCACGGTGGTAACATTACATGCGTCTATAACGGTATATATCCTAATCTTAGGCAACCTAACATCTCGGATGTAACATTTTACCACATTCCAGGCGTGTCGGTCCCTACGTCTCGGTCGTAACATTACATGCGTCTATAACGTTATATATCCTAACCTAAGGCCACCTAACATCTCGTATGTAATATTTGACAACATTCCTGGCGTGTCGAACCCTACTTCTCGGTGGGAACAGTATATACGTCTACAACGGTATATATCCTAACCTAAGGCAGCCTAACATCTCGGATGCAATATTTAACAACATTCCTGTCCTGTCGAACCCTACTTCTCGGAGGGAACATTATATACGTCTGTAACGTCATATATCCTAACCTAAGACAACCTAACATCTCGGATGTAACATTTGTCAACATTCCAGGCGTGTCGGTCCCTACGTCTCGGTGGTAACATTACATGCGTCTATAACGTTATATATCCTAACCTAAGGCCACATAACATCTCGTATGTAATATTTGACAACATTCCTGGCGTGTCGAACCCTACCTCTCTGTGGGAACAGTATATACGTCTATAACGTCATATATCCTAACCTAAGGCAACCTAACATCTCGGATGTAACATTTGACAACATTCCAGGCATGTCGGTCCCTAGGTCTCGGTGGTAACATTACATGCGTCTATAACGTCATATATGCTAACCTAAGGCAAACCTAACATCTCGGATGCAATATTTGACAACATTCCTGGCCTGTCGAACCCTACCATCCGGAGGGAACAGTATATACGTCTATAACGTCATATATCCTAACCTAAGGCAACCTAACATCTCGGATGTCACATTTGACAACATTCCAGGCGTGTCGGTCCCTACGTCTCGGTGGTAACATTAATGCGACTATAACGGCAACGTAACAACTCGGATGTAATATTTTACAACATTGCTGGCGTTTCGGTCCGTACTTCTCGGTGGGAACAGTATATACGTCCATAACGTTATATATCCTAACCTAAGGCAACCTTACATCTCGGATGTAATATTCTACAACATTCCAGGCGTGTCGGACCCTGCTTCTCGGTGGGAACATTATATGCGTCTATAACGTTGTATATCCTAATCTAAGGCAACCTAACATCTCGGATGCAATATTTGACAACATTCCTGGCCTGTCGAACCCTACTTCTCGGAGGGAACAGTATATACGTCTATAACGGTATATATCCTAATCTAAGGCAACCTAACATCTCGGATGCAATATTTGACAACATTCCTGGCCTGTCCAACCCTACTTCCCGGAGGGAACAGTATATACGTCTGTAACGTCATATATCCTAACCTAAGGCAACCTAACATCTCGGATGTAACATTTGACAACATTCCAGGCGTGACGGTCCCTACGTCTCGGTGGTAACATTACATGCGTCTATAACGTTATATATCCTAACCTAAGGCAACCTATCATCTCGGATGCAATATTTGACAACATTCCTGGCCTGTCGAACCCTACTTCTCGGAGGGAACAGTATATATGTCTATAACGGTATATATCCTAACCTAAGGCAACCTGACATCTCGGATGTAATATTCTACAACCTTCCAGGCGTGTCGGACCCTACTTCTCGGTGGGAACATTATATGCGTCTATAACGGTATATATCATAATCTAAGGCAACCTAACATCTCGGATGCAATATTTGACAACATTCCTGGCCTGTCGAACACTACTTCTCGGAGGGAACAGTATATACGTCTGTAACGTCATATATCCTAACCTAAGGCAACCTAACATCTCGGATGTAACATTTGACAACATTCCAGGCGTGTCGGTCCCTACGTCTCGGTGGTAACATTACATGCGTCTATAACGTTATATATCCTAACCTAAGGCAACCTAACATCTCGGATGCAATATTTGACAACATTCCTGGCCTGTCGAAACCTACTTCTCGGAGGGAACAGTATATACGTCTATAACGTTATATATCCTAACCTAAGGCAACCTGACATCTCGGATGTATCATTCTACAACATTCCAGGCGTGTCGGACCCTACTTCTCGGTGGGAACATTATATGCGTCTATAACGTTGTATATCCTAATCTAAGGCAACCTAACATCTCGGATGCTATATTTGACAACATTCCCAGCCTGTCGAACCCTACGTCCCGGAGGGAACAGTATATACGTCTATAACGGTATATATCTTAATCTAAGGCAACCTAACATCTCGGATGCAATATTTGACAACATTCCTGGACTGTCGAACCCTACTTCTCGGAGGGAACATTATATACGTCTGTAACGTCATATATCCTAACCTAAGACAACCTAACATCAAGGATGTAACATTTGACAACATTCCAGGCGTGACGGTCCCTACGTGTCGGTGGTAACATTACATGCGTCTATAACGTTATATATCCTAACCTAAGGCAACCTATCATCTCGGATGCAATATTTGACAACATTCCTGGCCTGTCGAACCCTACTTCTCGGAGGGAACAGTATATATGTCTATAACGGTATATATCCTAACCTAAGGCAACCTGACATCTCGGATGTAATATTCTACAACCTTCCAGGCGTGTCGGACCCTACTTCTCGGTGGGAACATTATATGCGTCTATAACGGTATATATCATAATCTAAGGCAACCTAACATCTCGGATGCAATATTTGACAACATTCCTGGCCTATCGAACCCTACTTCTCGGTGGGAACAGTATATACGTCCGTACCGTTATATATCCTAACCTAAGGCAACCTAACATCTCGCATGCAATATCTGACAACATTCCTGGCCTGTCGAACCCTACTTCCCCGAGGGAACAGAGTATACGTCTGTAACGTCATATATCCTAACCTAAGGCAACCTAACATCTCGGATGTAACATTTGACAACATTCCAGGCGTGTCGGTCCCTACGTCTCGGTGGTAACATTACATGCGCCTATAACGGCATATATCCTAATCTAAGGCAACCTAACATCTCGGATGCAATATTTGACAACATTCCTGGCCTGCCGAACCCTACTTCTCGGAGGGAACAGTATATACGTCTAAAACGGTATATATCCTAACCTAAGGCAACCTTACATCTCGGATGTAATATTCTACAACATTCCAGGCGTGTCGGACCCTACTTCTCGGTGGGAACATTATATGCGTCTATAACGGTATATATCATAATCTAAGGCAACCTAACATCTCGGATGCAATATTTGACAACATTCCTGGCCTGTCGAACACTACTTCTCGGAGGGAACAGTATATACGTCTGTAACGTCATATATCCTAACCTAAGGCAACCTAACATCTCGGATGTAACATTTGACAACATTCCAGGCGTGTCGGTCCCTACGTCTCGGTGGTAACATTACATGCGTCTATAACGTTATATATCCTAACCTAAGGCAACCTAACATCTCGGATGCAATATTTGACAACATTCCTGGCCTGTCGAAACCTACTTCTCGGAGGGAACAGTATATACGTCTATAACGTTATATATCCTAACCTAAGGCAACCTGACATCTCGGATGTATCATTCTACAACATTCCAGGCGTGTCGGACCCTACTTCTCGGTGGGAACATTATATGCGTCTATAACGTTGTATATCCTAATCTAAGGCAACCTAACATCTCGGATGCTATATTTGACAACATTCCCGGCCTGTCGAACCCTACGTCCCGGAGGGAACAGTATATACGTCTATAACGGTATATATCCTAATCTAAGGCAACCTAACATCTCGGATGCAATATTTGACAACATTCCCGGACTGTCGAACCCTACTTCTCGGAGGGAACATTATATACGTCTGTAACGTCATATATCCTAACCTAAGACAACCTAACATCAAGGATGTAACATTTGACAACATTCCAGGCGTGTCGGTCCCTACGTCTCGGTGGTAACATTACATGCGTCTATAACGTTATATATCCTAACCTAAGTCAACCTAACATCTCGGATGCAATATTTGACAACATTCCTGGCCTGTCGAACCCTACCATCCGGAGGGAACAGTATATACGTCTATAACGTCATATATCCTAACCTAAGGCAACCTAACATCTCGGATGTAACATTTGACAACATTCCAGGCGTGTCGGTCCATACGTCACGGTGGTAACATTACATGCGTCTATAACGGTATATATCCTAATCTTAGGCAACCTAACATCTCGGATGTAACATTTTACCACATTCCAGGCGTGTCGGTCCCTACGTCTCGGTCGTAACATTACATGCGTCTATAACGTTATATATCCTAACCTAAGGCCACCTAACATCTCGTATGTAATATTTGACAACATTCCTGGCGTGTCGAACCCTACTTCTCGGTGGGAACAGTATATACGTCTACAACGGTATATATCCTAACCTAAGGCAGCCTAACATCTCGGATGCAATATTTAACAACATTCCTGTCCTGTCGAACCCTACTTCTCGGAGGGAACATTATATACGTCTGTAACGTCATATATCCTAACCTAAGACAACCTAACATCTCGGATGTAACATTTGTCAACATTCCAGGCGTGTCGGTCCCTACGTCTCGGTGGTAACATTACATGCGTCTATAACGTTATATATCCTAACCTAAGGCCACATAACATCTCGTATGTAATATTTGACAACATTCCTGGCGTGTCGAACCCTACCTCTCGGTGGGAACAGTATATACGTCTATAACGTCATATATCCTAACCTAAGGCAACCTAACATCTCGGATGTAACATTTGACAACATTCCAGGCATGTCGGTCCCTACGTCTCGGTGGTAACATTACATGCGTCTATAACGTCATATATCCTAACCTAAGGCAAACCTAACATCTCGGATGCAATATTTGACAACATTCCTGGCCTGTCGAACCCTACCATCCGGAGGGAACAGTATATACGTCTATAACGTCATATATCCTAACCTAAGGCAACCTAACATCTCGGATGTCACATTTGACAACATTCCAGGCGTGTCGGTCCCTACGTCTCGGTGGTAACATTAATGCGCCTATAACGGCAACGTAACAACTCGGATGTAATATTTTACATCATTGCTGGCGTTTCGGAACCTACTTCTCGGTGGGAACAGTATATACGTCCATAACGTTATATATCCTAACCTAAGGCAACCTGACATCTCGGATGTATCATTCTACAACATTCCAGGCGTGTCGGACCCTACTTCTCGGTGGGAACATTATATGCGTCTATAACGTTGTATATCCTAATCTAAGGCAACCTAACATCTCGGATGCTATATTTGACAACATTCCCGGCCTGTCGAACCCTACGTCCCGGAGGGAACAGTATATACGTCTATAACGGTATATATCCTAATCTAAGGCAACCTAACATCTCGGATGCAATATTTGACAACATTCCTGTCCTGTCGAACCCTACTTCTCGGAGGGAACATTATATACGTCTGTAACGTAATATATCCTAACCTAAGACAACCTAACATCAAGGATGTAACATTTGACAACATTCCAGGCGTGTCGGTCCCTACGTCTCAGTGGTAACATTACATGCGTCTATAACGTTATATATCCTAACCTAAGGCAACCTAACATCTCGGATGCAATATTTGACAACATTCCTGGCCTGTCGAAACCTACTTCTCGGAGGGAACAGTATATACGTCTATAACGTTATATATCCTAACCTAAGGCAACCTGACATCTCGGATGTATCATTCTACAACATTCCAGGCGTGTCGGACCCTACTTCTCGGTGGGAACATTATATGCGTCTATAACGTTGTATATCCTAATCTAAGGCAACCTAACATCTCGTATGTAATATTTGACAACATTTCTGGCGTGTCGAACCCTACTTCTCGGTGGGAACAGTATATACGTCTACAACGGTATATATCCTAACCTAAGGCAGCCTAACATCTCGGATGCAATATTTGACAACATTCCTGTCCTGTCGAACCCTACTTCTCGGAGGGAACATTATATACGTCTGTAACGTCATATATCCTATCCTAAGACAACCTAACATCTCGGATGTAACATTTGTCAACATTCCAGGCGTGTCGGTCCCTACGTCTCGGTGGTAACATTACATGCGTCTATAACTTTATATATCCTAACCTAAGGCCACATAACATCTCGTATGTAATATTTGACAACATTCCTGGCGTGTCGAACCCTACCTCTCGGTGGGAAGAGTATATACGTCTATAACGTCATATATCCTAACCTAAGGCAACCTAACATCTCGGATGTAACATTTGACAACATTCCAGGCATGTCGGTCCCTACGTCTCGGTGGTAACATTACATGCGTCTATAACGTCATATATGCTAACCTAAGGCAAACCTAACATCTCGGATGCAATATTTGACAACATTCCTGGCCTGTCGAACCCTACCATCCGGAGGGAACAGTATATACGTCTATAACGTCATATATCCTAACCTAAGGCAACCTAACATCTCGGATGTCACATTTGACAACATTCCAGGCGTGTCGGTCCCTACGTCTCGGTGGTAACATTAATGCGCCTATAACGGCAACGTAACAACTCGGATGTAATATTTTACAACATTGCTGGCGTTTCGGTCCCTACTTCTCGGTGGGAACAGTATATACGTCCATACCGTTATATATCCTAACCTAAGGCAACCTAACATCTCGGATGCAATATCTGACAACATTCCTGGCCTGTCGAACCCTACTTCCCCGAGGGAACAGAATATACGTCTGTAACGTCATATATCCTAACCTAAGGCAACCTAACATCTCGGATGTAACATTTGACAACATTCCAGGCGTGTCGGTCCCTACGTCTCGGTGGTAACATTACATGCGCCTATAACGGCATATATCCTAATCTAAGGCAACCTAACATCTCGGATGCAATATTTGACAACATTCCTGGCCTGTCGAACCCTACTTCTCGGAGGGAACAGTATATACGTCTAAAACGGTATATATCCTAACCTAAGGCAACCTTACATCTCGGATGTAATATTCTACAACATTCCAGGCGTGTCGGACCCTACTTCTCGGTGGGAACATTATATGCGTCTATAACGGTATATATCATAATCTAAGGCAACCTAACATCTCGGATGCAATATTTGACAACATTCCTGGCCTGTCGAACACTACTTCTCGGAGGGAACAGTATATACGTCTGTAACGTCATATATCCTAACCTAAGGCAACCTAACATCTCGAATGTAACATTTGACAACATTCCAGGCGTGTCGGTCCCTACGACTCGGTGGTAACATTACATGCGTCTATAACGTTATATATCCTAACCTAAGGCAACCTAACATCTCGGATGCAATATTTGACAACATTCCTGGCCTGTCGAAACCTACTTCTCGGAGGGAACAGTATATACGTCTATAACGTTATATATCCTAACCTAAGGCAACCTGACATCTCGGATGTATCATTCTACAACATTCCAGGCGTGTCGGACCCTACTTCTCGGTGGGAACATTATATGCGTCTACAACGTTGTATATCCTAATCTAAGGCAACCTAACATCTCGTATGTAATATTTGACAACATTCCTGGCGTGTCGAACCCTACTTCTCGGTGGGAACAGTATATACGTCTACAACGGTATATATCCTAACCTAATGCAGCCTAACATCTCGGATGCAATATTTGACAACATTCCTGTCCTGTCGAACCCTACTTCTCGGAGGGAACATTATATACGTCTGTAACGTCATATATCCTAACCTAAGGCAACCTAACATCTCGGATGTAACATTTGACAACATTCCAGGCATGTCGGTCCCTACGTCTCGGTGGTAACATTACATGCGTCTATAACGTCATATATCCTAACCTAAGGCAAACCTAACATCTCTGATGCAATATTTGACAACATTCCTGGCCTGTCGAACCCTACCATCCGGAGGGAACAGTATATACGTCTATAACGTTATATATCCTAACCTAAGGCATCCTAACATCTCGGATGTCACATTTGAGAACATTCCAGGCGTGTCGGTCCCTACGTCTCGGTGGTAACATTAATGCGCCTATAACGGCAACGTAACAACTCGGATGTAATATTTTACAACATTCCTGGCGTGTCGAACCCTACCTCTGGGTGGGAACAGTATATACGTCTATAACGTCATATATCCTAACCTAAGGCAACCTAACATCTCGGATGTAACATTTGACAACATTCCAGGCATGTCGGTCCCTACGTCTCGGTGGTAACATTACATGCGTCTATAACGTCATATATCCTAACCTAAGGCAACCTAACATCTCGGATGCAATATTTGACAACATTCCTGACCTGTCGAACCCTACCATCCGGAGGGAACAGTGTATACGTCTATAACGTCATATATCCTAACCTAAGGCAACCTAACATCTCGGATGTCACATTTGACAACATTCCAGGCGTGTCGGTCCCTACGTCTCGGTGGTAACATTAATGCGCCTATAACGGCAACGTAACAACTCGGATGTAATATTTTACAACATTGCTGGCATTTCGGACCCTACTTCTCGGTGGGAACAGTATATACGTCCATAACGTTATATATCCTAACCTAAGGCAACCTTACATCTCGGATGTAATATTCTACAACATTCCAGGCGTGTCGGACCCTACTTCTCGGTGGGAACATTATATGCGTCTATAACGTTGTATATCCTAATCTAAGGCAACCTAACATCTCGCATGCAATATTTGACAACATTCCTGGCCTGTCGAACCCTACTTCTCGGAGGGAACAGTATATACGTCTATAACGGTATATATCATAATCTAAGGCAACCTAACATCTCGGATGCAATATTTGACAATATTCCTGGCCTGTCGAACCCTACTTCCCGGAGGGAACAGTATATACGTCTGTAACGTCATATATCCTAACCTAAGGCAACCTAACATCTCGGATGTAACATTTGACAACATTCCAGGCGTGACGGTCCCTACGTGTCGGTGGTAACATTACATGCGTCTATAACGTTATATATCCTAACCTAAGGCAACCTATCATCTCGGATGCAATATCTGACAACATTCCTGGCCTGTCGAACCCTACTTCCCCGAGGGAACAGAATATACGTCTGTAACGTCATATATCCTAACCTAAGACAACCTAACATCAAGGATGTAACATTTGACAACATTCCAGGCGTGTCGGTCCCTACGTCTCGGTGGTAACATTACATGCGTCTATAACGTTATATATCCTAACCTAAGGCAACCTAACATCTCGGATGCTATATTTGACAACATTCCTGGCCTGTCGAACCCTACCATCCGGAGGGAACAGTATATACGTCTATAACGTCATATATCCTAACCTAAGGCAACCTAACATCTCGGATGTATCATTTGACAACATTCCAGGCGTGTCGGTCCCTACGTCTCGGTGGTAACATTACATGCGTCTATAACGTTATATATCCTCACTTAAGGCAACATAACATCTCGTATGTAATATTTGACAACATTCCTGGCGTGTCGAACCCTACCTCGCGGTGGGAACAGTATATACGTCTATAACGTCATATATCCTAACCTAAGGCAACCTAACATCTCGGATGTAACATTTGACAACATTCCAGGCATGTCGGTCCCTACGTCTCGGTGGTAACATTACATGCGTCTATAACGGTATATATCCTAATATTAGGCAACCTAACATCTCGGATGTAACATTTTACAACATTCCAGGCGTGTCGGTCCCTACGTCTCGGTCGTAACATTACATGCGTCTATAACGTTATATATCCTAACCTAAGGCCACATAACATCTCGTATTTAATATTTGACAACATTCCTGGCGTGTCGAACCCTACCTCTCGGTGGGAACAGTATATACGTCTATAACGTCATATATCCTAACCTAAGGCAAGCTAACATCTCGGATGTAACATTTGACATCATTCCAGGCATGTCGGTCCCTACGTCTCAGTGGTAACATTACATGCGTCTATAACGTCATATATCCTAACCTAAGGCAACCTAACATCTCGGATGCAATATTTGACAACATTCCTGGCCTGTCGAACCCTACTACTCAGAGGGAACAGCATATACGTCTATAACGTCATATATCCTAACCTAAGGCAACCTAACATCTCGGATGTAACATTTGACAACATTCCAGGCGTGTCGGTCCCTACGTCTCGGTGGTAACATTACATGCGTCTATAACGGTATATATCCTAAGCTAAGGCAACCTAACATCTCGGATGTAACATTTGACATCATTCCAGGCATGTCGGTCCCTACGTCTCGGTGGTAACATTACATGCGTCTATAACGTCGTATATCCTAACCTAAGGCAACCTAACATCTCGGATGCAATATTTGACAACATTCCTGGCCTGTCGAACCCTACTTCTCGGAGGGAACAGCATATACGTCTATAACGTCATATATCCTAACCTAAGGCAACCTAACATCTCGGATGTAACATTTGACAACATTCCAGGCGTGTCGGTCCCTACGTCTCGGTGGTAACATTACATGCGTCTATAACGTTATATATCCTAACCTAAGGCAACCTAACATCTCGGATGCAATATTTGACAACATTCCTGGCCTGTCGAACCCTACCATCCGGAGGGAACAGTATATACGTCTATAACGTCATATATCCTAACCTAAGGCAACCTTACATCTCGGATGCAATATTTGACAACATTCCTGGCCTGTCGAACCCTACTTCTCGGAGGGAACAGTATATACGTCTATAACGTCATATATCCTAACCTAAGGCAACCTAACATCTCGGATGCAATATTTGACAACATTCCTGGCCTGTCGAACCCTACTTCTCACAGGGAACAGCATATAGGTCTATAACGTCATATATCCTAACCTAAGGCAACCTAACATCTCGGATGTAACATTTGACAACATTCCAGGCGTGTCGGTCCCTACGTCTCGGTGGTAACATTACATGCGTCTATAACGTCATATATCCTAACCTAAGGCAAGCTAACATCTCGGATGTAACATTTGACATCATTCCAGGCATGTCGGTCCCTACGTCTCAGTGGTAACATTACATGCGTCTATAACGTCATATATCCTAACCTAAGGCAACCTAACATCTCGGATGCAATATTTGACAACATTCCTGGCCTGTCGAACCCTACTTCTCGGAGGGAACAGCATATCCGTCTATAACGTCATATATCCTAACCTAAGGCAACCTAACATCTCGGATGTAACATTTGACAACATTCCAGGCGTGTCGGTCCCTACGTCTCGGTGGTAACATTACATGCGTCTATAACGGTATATATCCTAAGCTAAGGCAACCTAACATCTCGGATGCAATATTTGACAACATTCCTGGCCTGTCGAACCCTACTTCCCGGAGGGAACAGTATATACGTCTGTAACGTCATATATCCTAACCTAAGGCAACCTAACATCTCGGATGTAACATTTGACAACATTCCAGGCGTGACGGTCCCTACGTGTCGGTGGTAACATTACATGCGTCTATAACGTTATATATCCTAACCTAAGGCAACCTATCATCTCGGATGCAATATTTGACAACATTCCTGGCCTGTCGAACCCTACTTCTCGGAGGGAACAGTATATACGTCTATAACGTCATATATCCTAACCTAAGGCAACCTAACATCTCGGATGCAATATTTGACAACATTCCTGGCCTGTCGAACCCTACTTCTCAGAGGGAACAGCATATAGGTCTATAACGTCATATATCCTAACCTAAGGCAACCTAACATCTCGGATGTAACATTTGACAACATTCCAGGCGTGTCGGTCCCTACGTCTCGGTGGTAACATTACATGCGTCTATAACGGTATATATCCTAACCTAAGGCAAGCTAACATCTCGGATGTAACATTTGACATCATTCCAGGCATGTCGGTCCCTACGTCTCAGTGGTAACATTACATGCGTCTATAACGTCATATATCCTAACCTAAGGCAACCTAACATCTCGGATGCAATATTTGACAACATTCCTGGCCTGTCGAACCCTACTTCTCAGAGGGAACAGCATATACGTCTATAACGTCATATATCCTAACCTAAGGCAACCTAACATCTCGGATGTAACATTTGACAACATTCCAGGCGTGTCGGTCCCTACGTCTCGGTGGTAACATTACATGCGTCTATAACGGTATATATCCTAAGCTAAGGCAACCTAACATCTCGGATGTAACATTTGACATCATTCCAGGCATGTCGGTCCCTACGTCTCGGTGGTAACATTACATGCGTCTATAACGTCGTATATCCTAACCTAAGGCAACCTAACATCTCGGATGCAATATTTGACAACATTCCTGGCCTGTCGAACCCTACTTCTCGGAGGGAACAGCATATACGTCTATAACGTCATATATCCTAACCTAAGGCAACCTAACATCTCGGATGTAACATTTGACAACATTCCAGGCGTGTCGGTCCCTACGTCTCGGTGGTAACATTACATGCGTCTATAACGTTATATATCCTAACCTAAGGCAACCTAACATCTCGGATGCAATATTTGACAACATTCCTGGCCTGTCGAACCCTACCATCCGGAGGGAACAGTATATACGTCTATAACGTCATATATCCTAACCTAAGGCAACCTTACATCTCGGATGCAATATTTGACAACATTCCTGGCCTGTCGAACCCTACTTCTCGGAGGGAACAGTATATACGTCTATAACGTCATATATCCTAACCTAAGGCAACCTAACATCTCGGATGCAATATTTGACAACATTCCTGGCCTGTCGAACCCTACTTCTCAGAGGGAACAGCATATAGGTCTATAACGTCATATATCCTAACCTAAGGCAACCTAACATCTCGGATGTAACATTTGACAACATTCCAGGCGTGTCGGTCCCTACGTCTCGGTGGTAACATTACATGCGTCTATAACGGTATATATCCTAAGCTAAGGCAACCTAACATCTCGAATGTAACATTTGACATCATTCCAGGCATGTCGGTCCCTACGTCTCGGTGGTAACATTACATGCGTCTATAACGTCGTATATCCTAACCTAAGGCAACCTAACATCGCGGATGCAATATTTGACAACATTCCTGGCCTGTCGAACCCTACTTCTCGGAGGGAACAGCATATACGTCTATAACGTCATATATCCTAACCTAAGGCAACCTAACATCTCGGATGTAGCATATGACAACATTCGAGGCGTGTCGGACCCTACTTCTCGGTGGGAACATTATATGCGTCTATAACGTTGTATATCCTAATCTAAGGCAACCTAACATCTCGGATGCAATATTTGACAACATTCCTGGCCTGTCGAACCCTACTTCTCGGAGGGAACAGTATATACGTCTATAACGGTATATATCATAATCTAAGGCAACCTAACATCTCGGATGCAATATTTGACAACATTCCTGGCCTGTCGAACCCTACTTCCCGGAGGGAACAGTATATACGTCTGTAACGTCATATATCCTAACCTAAGGCAACCTGACATCTCGGATGTAATATTCTACAACCTTCCAGGCGTGTCGGACCCTACTTCTCGGTGGTAACATTACATGCGCCTATAACGGCATATATCCTAATCTAATGCAACCTAACATCTCGGATGCAATATTTGACAACATTCCTGGCCTGTCGAACCCTAGTTCTCGGAGGGAACAGTATATACGTCTAAAACGGTATATATCCTAACCTAAGGCAACCTTACATCTCGGATGTAATATTCTACAACATTCCAGGCGTGTCGGACCCTACTTCTCGGTGGGAACATTATATGCGTCTATAACGGTATATATCATAATCTAAGGCAACCTAACATCTCGGATGCAATATTTGACAACATTCCTGGCCTGTCGAACACTACTTCTCGGAGGGAACAGTATATACGTCTGTAACGTCATATATCCTAACCTAAGGCAACCTAACATCTCGGATGCAACATTTGACAACATTCCAGGTGTGTCGGTCCCTACGTCTCGGTGGTAACATTACATGCGTCTATAACGTTATATATCCTAACCTAAGGCAACCTAACATCTCGGATGCAATATTTGACAACATTCCAGGCATGTCGGTCCCTACGTCTCGGTGGTAACATTACATGCGTCTATAACGGTATATATCCTAATCTTAGGCAACCTAACATCTCGGATGTAACATTTTACAACATTCCAGGCGTGTCGGTCCCTACGTCTCGGTCGTAAAATTACATGCGTCTATAACGTTATATATCCTAACCTAAGGCCACATAACATCTCGTATGTAATATTTGACAACATTCCTGGCGTGTCGAACCCTACCTCTCGGTGGGAACAGTATATACGTCTATAACGTCATATATCCTAACCTAAGGCAAGCTAACATCTCGGATGTAACATTTGACATCATTCCAGGCATGTCGGTCCCTACGTCTCAGTGGTAACATTACATGCGTCTATAACGTCATATATCCTAACCTAAGGCAACCTAACATCTCGGATGCAATATTTGACAACATTCCTGGCCTGTCGAACCCTACTTCTCGGAGGGAACAGCATATCCGTCTATAACGTCATATATCCTAACCTAAGGCAACCTAACATCTCGGATGTAACATTTGACAACATTCCAGGCGTGTCGGTCCCTACGTCTCGGTGGTAACATTACATGCGTCTATAACGGTATATATCCTAAGCTAAGGCAACCTAACATCTCGGATGTAACATTTGACATCATTCCAGGCATGTCGGTCCCTACGTCTCGGTGGTAACATTACATGCGTCTATAACGTTGTATATCCTAACCTAAGGCAACCTAACATCTCGGATGCAATATTTGACAACATTCCTGGCCTGTCGAACACTACTTCTCGGAGGGAACAGCATATACGTCTATAACGTCATATATCCTAACCTAAGGCAACCTAACATCTCGGATGTAACATTTGACAACATTCCAGGCGTGTCGGTCCCTACGTCTCGGTGGTAACATTACATGCGTCTATAACGTTATATATCCTAACCTAAGGCAACCTAACATCTCGGATGCAATATTGGACAACATTCCTGGCCTGTCGAACCCTACCATCCGGAGGGAACAGTATATACGTCTATAACGTCATATATCCTAACCTAAGGCAACCTTACATCTCGGATGTAATATTCTACAACATTCCAGGCGTGTCGGACCCTACTTCTCGGTGGGAACATTATATGCGTCTATAACGTTGTATATCCTAATCTAAGGCAACCTAACATCTCGGATGCAATATTTGACAACATTCCTGGCCTGTCGAACCCTACTTCTCGGAGGGAACAGTATATACGTCTATAACGGTATATATCATAATCTAAGGCAACCTAACATCTCGGATGCAATATTTGACAACATTCCTGGCCTGTCGAACCCTACTTCCCGGAGGGAACAGTATATACGTCTGTAACGTCATATATCCTAACCTAAGGCAACCTAACATCTCGGATGTAACATTTGACAACATTCCAGGCGTGACGGTCCCTACGTGTCGGTGGTAACATTACATGCGTCTATAACGTTATATATCCTAACCTAAGGCAACCTATCATCTCGGATGCAATATTTGACAACATTCCTGGCCTGTCGAACCCTACTTCTCGGAGGGAACAGTATATACGTCTATAACGTCATATATCCTAACCTAAGGCAACCTAACATCTCGGATGCAATATTTGACAACATTCCTGGCCTGTCGAACCCTACTTCTCAGAGGGAACAGCATATAGGTCTATAACGTCATATATCCTAACCTAAGGCAACCTAACATCTCGGATGTAACATTTGACAACATTCCAGGCGTGTCGGTCCCTACGTCTCGGTGGTAACATTACATGCGTCTATAACGGTATATATCCTAAGCTAAGGCAACCTAACATCTCGAATGTAACATTTGACATCATTCCAGGCATGTCGGTCCCTACGTCTCGGTGGTAACATTACATGCGTCTATAACGTCGTATATCCTAACCTAAGGCAACCTAACATCTCGGATGCAATATTTGACAACATTCCTGGCCTGTCGAACCCTACTTCTCGGAGGGAACAGCATATACGTCTATAACGTCATATATCCTAACCTAAGGCAACCTAACATCTCGGATGTAGCATATGACAACATTCGAGGCGTGTCGGACCCTACTTCTCGGTGGGAACATTATATGCGTCTATAACGTTGTATATCCTAATCTAAGGCAACCTAACATCTCGGATGCAATATTTGACAACATTCCTGGCCTGTCGAACCCTACTTCTCGGAGGGAACAGTATATACGTCTATAACGGTATATATCATAATCTAAGGCAACCTAACATCTCGGATGCAATATTTGACAACATTCCTGGCCTGTCGAACCCTACTTCCCGGAGGGAACAGTATATACGTCTGTAACGTCATATATCCTAACCTAAGGCAACCTGACATCTCGGATGTAATATTCTACAACCTTCCAGGCGTGTCGGACCCTACTTCTCGGTGGTAACATTACATGCGCCTATAACGGCATATATCCTAATCTAATGCAACCTAACATCTCGTATGTAATATTTGACAACATTCCTGGCGTGTCGAACCCTACCTCTCGGTGGGAACAGTATATACGTCTATAACGTCATATATCCTAACCTAAGGCAAGCTAACATCTCGGATGTAACATTTGACATCATTCCAGGCATGTCGGTCCCTACGTCTCAGTGGTAACATTACATGCGTCTATAACGTCATATATCCTAACCTAAGGCAACCTAACATCTCGGATGCAATATTTGACAACATTCCTGGCCTGTCGAACCCTACTTCTCGGAGGGAACAGCATATCCGTCTATAACGTCATATATCCTAACCTAAGGCAACCTAACATCTCGGATGTAACATTTGACAACATTCCAGGCGTGTCGGTCCCTACGTCTCGGTGGTAACATTACATGCGTCTATAACGGTATATATCCTAAGCTAAGGCAACCTAACATCTCGGATGTAACATTTGACATCATTCCAGGCATGTCGGTCCCTACGTCTCGGTGGTAACATTACATGCGTCTATAACGTTGTATATCCTAACCTAAGGCAACCTAACATCTCGGATGCAATATTTGACAACATTCCTGGCCTGTCGAACACTACTTCTCGGAGGGAACAGCATATACGTCTATAACGTCATATATCCTAACCTAAGGCAACCTAACATCTCGGATGTAACATTTGACAACATTCCAGGCGTGTCGGTCCCTACGTCTCGGTGGTAACATTACATGCGTCTATAACGTTATATATCCTAACCTAAGGCAACCTAACATCTCGGATGCAATATTGGACAACATTCCTGGCCTGTCGAACCCTACCATCCGGAGGGAACAGTATATACGTCTATAACGTCATATATCCTAACCTAAGGCAACCTTACATCTCGGATGTAATATTCTACAACATTCCAGGCGTGTCGGACCCTACTTCTCGGTGGGAACATTATATGCGTCTATAACGTTGTATATCCTAATCTAAGGCAACCTAACATCTCGGATGCAATATTTGACAACATTCCTGGCCTGTCGAACCCTACTTCTCGGAGGGAACAGTATATACGTCTATAACGGTATATATCATAATCTAAGGCAACCTAACATCTCGGATGCAATATTTGACAACATTCCTGGCCTGTCGAACCCTACTTCCCGGAGGGAACAGTATATACGTCTGTAACGTCATATATCCTAACCTAAGGCAACCTAACATCTCGGATGTAACATTTGACAACATTCCAGGCGTGACGGTCCCTACGTGTCGGTGGTAACATTACATGCGTCTATAACGTTATATATCCTAACCTAAGGCAACCTATCATATCGGATGCAATATTTGACAACATTCCTGGCCTGTCGAACCCTACTTCTCGGAGGGAACAGTATATACGTCTATAACGTCATATATCCTAACCTAAGGCAACCTAACATCTCGGATGGAATATTTGACAACATTCCTGGCCTGTCGAACCCTACTTCTCAGAGGGAACAGCATATAGGTCTATAACGTCATATATCCTAACCTAAGGCAACCTAACATCTCGGATGTAACATTTGACAACATTCCAGGCGTGTCGGTCCCTACGTCTCGGTGGTAACATTACCGGCGTCTATAACGGTATATATCCTAAGCTAAGGCAACCTAACATCTCGAATGTAACATTTGACATCATTCCAGGCATGTCGGTCCCTACGTCTCGGTGGTAACATTACATGCGTCTATAACGTCGTATATCCTAACCTAAGGCAACCTAAGATCTCGGATGCAATATTTGACAACATTCCTGGCCTGTCGAACCCTACTTCTCGGAGGGAACAGCATATACGTCTATAACGTCATATATCCTAACCTAAGGCAACCTAACATCTCGGATGTAGCATATGACAACATTCGAGGCGTGTCGGACCCTACTTCTCGGTGGGAACATTATATGCGTCTATAACGTTGTATATCCTAATCTAAGGCAACCTAACATCTCGGATGCAATATTTGACAACATTCCTGGCCTGTCGAACCCTACTTCTCGGAGGGAACAGTATATACGTCTATAACGGTATATATCATAATCTAAGGCAACCTAACATCTCGGATGCAATATTTGACAACATTCCTGGCCTGTCGAACCCTACTTCCCGGAGGGAACAGTATATACGTCTGTAACGTCATATATCCTAACCTAAGGCAACCTGACATCTCGGATGTAATATTCTACAACCTTCCAGGCGTGTCGGACCCTACTTCTCGGTGGTAACATTACATGCGCCTATAACGGCATATATCCTAATCTAATGCAACCTAACATCTCGTATGTAATATTTGACAACATTCCTGGCGTGTCGAACCCTACCTCTCGGTGGGAACAGTATATACGTCTATAACGTCATATATCCTAACCTAAGGCAAGCTAACATCTCGGATGTAACATTTGACATCATTCCAGGCATGTCGGTCCCTACGTCTCAGTGGTAACATTACATGCGTCTATAACGTCATATATCCTAACCTAAGGCAACCTAACATCTCGGATGCAATATTTGACAACATTCCTGGCCTGTCGAACCCTACTTCTCGGAGGGAACAGCATATCCGTCTATAACGTCATATATCCTAACCTAAGGCAACCTAACATCTCGGATGTAACATTTGACAACATTCCAGGCGTGTCGGTCCCTACGTCTCGGTGGTAACATTACATGCGTCTATAACGGTATATATCCTAAGCTAAGGCAACCTAACATCTCGGATGTAACATTTGACATCATTCCAGGCATGTCGGTCCCTACGTCTCGGTGGTAACATTACATGCGTCTATAACGTTGTATATCCTAACCTAAGGCAACCTAACATCTCGGATGCAATATTTGACAACATTCCTGGCCTGTCGAACACTACTTCTCGGAGGGAACAGCATATACGTCTATAACGTCATATATCCTAACCTAAGGCAACCTAACATCTCGGATGTAACATTTGACAACATTCCAGGCGTGTCGGTCCCTACGTCTCGGTGGTAACATTACATGCGTCTATAACGTTATATATCCTAACCTAAGGCAACCTAACATCTCGGATGCAATATTGGACAACATTCCTGGCCTGTCGAACCCTACCATCCGGAGGGAACAGTATATACGTCTATAACGTCATATATCCTAACCTAAGGCAACCTTACATCTCGGATGTAATATTCTACAACATTCCAGGCGTGTCGGACCCTACTTCTCGGTGGGAACATTATATGCGTCTATAACGTTGTATATCCTAATCTAAGGCAACCTAACATCTCGGATGCAATATTTGACAACATTCCTGGCCTGTCGAACCCTACTTCTCGGAGGGAACAGTATATACGTCTATAACGGTATATATCATAATCTAAGGCAACCTAACATCTCGGATGCAATATTTGACAACATTCCTGGCCTGTCGAACCCTACTTCCCGGAGGGAACAGTATATACGTCTGTAACGTCATATATCCTAACCTAAGGCAACCTAACATCTCGGATGTAACATTTGACAACATTCCAGGCGTGACGGTCCCTACGTGTCGGTGGTAACATTACATGCGTCTATAACGTTATATATCCTAACCTAAGGCAACCTATCATCTCGGATGCAATATTTGACAACATTCCTGGCCTGTCGAACCCTACTTCTCGGAGGGAACAGTATATACGTCTAAAACGGTATATATCCTAACCTAAGGCAACCTAACATCTCGGATGCAATATTTGACAACATTCCTGGCCTGTCGAAACCTACTTCTCGGAGGGAACAGTATATGCGTCTATAACGGTATATATCATAATCTAAGGCAACCTAACATCTCGGATGCAATATTTGACAACATTCCTGGCCTGTCGAACACTACTTCTCGGAGGGAACAGTATATACGTCTGTAACGTCATATATCCTAACCTAAGGCAACCTAACATCTCGGATGCAATATTTGACAACATTCCTGGCCTGTCGAACCCTACTTCTCGGAGGGAACATTACATGCGTCTATAACGTTATATATCCTAACCTAAGGCAACCTAACATCTCGGATGCAATATTTGACAACATTCCTGGCCTGTCGAAACCTACTTCTCGGAGGGAACAGTATATACGTCTATAACGTTATATATCCTAACCTAAGGCAACCTGACATCTCGGATGTATCATTCTACAACATTCCAGGCGTGTCGGACCCTACTTCTCGGTGGGAACATTATATGCGTCTATAACGTTGTATATCCTAACTTAAGGCAACATAACACCTCGTATGTAATATTTGACAACATTCCTGGCGTGTCGAACCCTACCTCGCGGTGGGAACAGTATATACGTCTATAACGTCATATACCCTAACCTAAGGCAACCTAACATCTCGGATGTAACATTTGACAACATTCCAGGCATGTCGGTCCCTACGTCTCGGTGGTAACATTACATGCGTCTATAACGGTATATATCCTAATCTTAGGCAACCTAACATCTCGGATGTAACATTTTACAACATTCCAGGCGTGTCGGTCCCTACGTCTAGGTCGTAACATTACATGCGTCTATAACGTTATATATCCTAACCTAAGGCCACATAACATCTCGTATGTAATATTTGACAACATTCCTGGCGTGTCGAACCCTACCTCTCGGTGGGAACAGTATATACGTCTATAACGTCATATATCCTAACCTAAGGCAACCTAACATCTCGGATGTAACATTTGACAACATTCCAGGCGTGTCGGTCCCTACGTCTCGGTGGTAACATTACATGCGTCTATAACGGTATATATCCTAAGCTAAGGCAACCTAACATCTCGGATGTAACATTTGACATCATTCCAGGCATGTCGGTCCCTACGTCTCGGTGGTAACATTACATGCGTCTATAACGTTGTATATCCTAACCTAAGGCAACCTAACATCTCGGATGCAATATTTGACAACATTCCTGGCCTGTCGAACACTACTTCTCGGAGGGAACAGCATATACGTCTATAACGTCATATATCCTAACCTAAGGCAACCTAACATCTCGGATGTAACATTTGACAACATTCCAGGCGTGTCGGTCCCTACGTCTCGGTGGTAACATTACATGCGTCTATAACGTTATATATCCTAACCTAAGGCAACCTAACATCTCGGATGCAATATTGGACAACATTCCTGGCCTGTCGAACCCTACCATCCGGAGGGAACAGTATATACGTCTATAACGTCATATATCCTAACCTAAGGCAACCTTACATCTCGGATGTAATATTCTACAACATTCCAGGCGTGTCGGACCCTACTTCTCGGTGGGAACATTATATGCGTCTATAACGTTGTATATCCTAATCTAAGGCAACCTAACATCTCGGATGCAATATTTGACAACATTCCTGGCCTGTCGAACCCTACTTCTCGGAGGGAACAGTATATACGTCTATAACGGTATATATCATAATCTAAGGCAACCTAACATCTCGGATGCAATATTTGACAACATTCCTGGCCTGTCGAACCCTACTTCCCGGAGGGAACAGTATATACGTCTGTAACGTCATATATCCTAACCTAAGGCAACCTAACATCTCGGATGTAACATTTGACAACATTCCAGGCGTGACGGTCCCTACGTGTCGGTGGTAACATTACATGCGTCTATAACGTTATATATCCTAACCTAAGGCAACCTATCATCTCGGATGCAATATTTGACAACATTCCTGGCCTGTCGAACCCTACTTCTCGGAGGGAACAGTATATACGTCTAAAACGGTATATATCCTAACCTAAGGCAACCTAACATCTCGGATGCAATATTTGACAACATTCCTGGCCTGTCGAAACCTACTTCTCGGAGGGAACAGTATATGCGTCTATAACGGTATATATCATAATCTAAGGCAACCTAACATCTCGGATGCAATATTTGACAACATTCCTGGCCTGTCGAACACTACTTCTCGGAGGGAACAGTATATACGTCTGTAACGTCATATATCCTAACCTAAGGCAACCTAACATCTCGGATGCAATATTTGACAACATTCCTGGCCTGTCGAACCCTACTTCTCGGAGGGAACATTACATGCGTCTATAACGTTATATATCCTAACCTAAGGCAACCTAACATCTCGGATGCAATATTTGACAACATTCCTGGCCTGTCGAAACCTACTTCTCGGAGGGAACAGTATATACGTCTATAACGTTATATATCCTAACCTAAGGCAACCTGACATCTCGGATGTATCATTCTACAACATTCCAGGCGTGTCGGACCCTACTTCTCGGTGGGAACATTATATGCGTCTATAACGTTGTATATCCTAACTTAAGGCAACATAACACCTCGTATGTAATATTTGACAACATTCCTGGCGTGTCGAACCCTACCTCGCGGTGGGAACAGTATATACGTCTATAACGTCATATATCCTAACCTAAGGCAACCTAACATCTCGGATGTAACATTTGACAACATTCCAGGCATGTCGGTCCCTACGTCTCGGTGGTAACATTACATGCGTCTATAACGGTATATATCCTAATCTTAGGCAACCTAACATCTCGGATGTAACATTTTACAACATTCCAGGCGTGTCGGTCCCTACGTCTAGGTCGTAACATTACATGCGTCTATAACGTTATATATCCTAACCTAAGGCCACATAACATCTCGTATGTAATATTTGACAACATTCCTGGCGTGTCGAACCCTACCTCTCGGTGGGAACAGTATATACGTCTATAACGTCATATATCCTAACCTAAGGCAAGCTAACATCTCGGATGTAACATTTGACATCATTCCAGGCATGTCGGTCCCTACGTCTCAGTGGTAACATTACATGCGTCTATAACGTCATATATCCTAACCTAAGGCAACCTAACATCTCGGATGCAATATTTGACAACATTCCTGGCCTGTCGAACCCTACTTCTCGGAGGGAACAGCATATACGTCTATAACGTCATATATCCTAACCTAAGGCAACCTAACATCTCGGATGTAACATTTGACAACATTCCAGGCATGTCGGTCCCTACGTCTCGGTGGTAACATTACATGCGTCTATAACGTCATATATCCTAACCTAAGGCAAACCTAACATCTCGGATGCAATATTTGACAACATTCCTGGCCTGTCGAACCCTACCATCCGGAGGGAACAGTATATACGTCTATAACGTCATATATCCTAACCTAAGGCAACCTAACATCTCGGATGTCACATTTGACAACATTCCAGGCGTGTCGGTCCCTACGTCTCGGTGGTAACATTAATGCGCCTATAACGGCAACGTAACAACTCGGATGTAATATTTTACAACATTGCTGGCGTTTCGGACCCTACTTCTCGGTGGGAACAGTATATACGTCCATAACGTTATATATCCTAACCTAAGGCAACCTGACATCTCGGATGTATCATTCTACAACCTTCCAGGCGTGTCGGACCCTACTTCTCGGTGGGAACATTATATGCGTCTATAACGTTGTATATCCTAATCTAAGGCAACCTAACATCTCGGATGCTATATTTGACAACATTCCCGGCCTGTCGAACCCTACGTCCCGGAGGGAACAGTATATACGTCTATAACGGTATATATCCTAATCTAAGGCAACCTAACATCTCGGATGCAATATTTGACAACATTCCTGGACTGTCGAACCCTACTTCTCGGAGGGAACATTATATACGTCTGTAACGTCATATATCCTAACCTAAGACAACCTAACATCAAGGATGTAACATTTGACAACATTCCAGGCGTGTCGGTCCCTACGTCTCAGTGGTAACATTACATGCGTCTATAACGTTATATATCCTAACCTAAGGCAACCTAACATCTCGGATGTAACATTTGACAATATTCCAGGCGTGTCGGTCCATACGTCACGGTGGTAACATTACATGCGTCTATAACGTTATATATCCTAACCTAAGGCCACATAACATCTCGTATGTAATATTTGACAACATTCCTGGCGTGTCGAACCCTACCTCTCGGTGGGAACAGTATATACGTCTATAACGTCATATATCCTAACCTAAGGCAACCTAACATCTCGGATGTAACATTTGACAACATTCCAGGCATGTCGGTCCCTACGTCTCGGTGGTAACATTACATGCGTCTATAACGTCATATATCCTAACCTAAGGCAAACCTAACATCTCTGATGCAATATTTGACAACATTCCTGGCCTGTCGAACCCTACCATCCGGAGGGAACAGTATATACGTCTATAACGTCATATATCCTAACCTAAGGCATCCTAACATCTCGGATGTCACATTTGAGAACATTCCAGGCGTGTCGGTCCCTACGTCTCGGTGGTAACATTAATGCGCCTATAACGGCAACGTAACAACTCGGATGTAATATTTTACAACATTGCTGGCGTTTCGGATCCTACTTCTCGGTGTGAACAGTATATACGTCCATAACGTCATATATCCTAACCTAAGGCAACCTAACATGTCGGATGTAACATTTGACAACATTCCAGGCGTGTCGGACCCTACGTCTCGGTGGTAACATTACATGCGTCTATAACGGTATATATCCTAATCTAAGGCAACCTAACATCTCGGATGCAATATTTGACAACATTCCTGGCCTGTCGAACCCTACTTCTCGGAGGGAACAGTATATACGTCTATAACGTCATATATCCTAACCTAAGGCAACCTAATATCTCGGATGTAACATTTGACAACATTCCAGGCGTGTCGGTCCATACGTCACGGTGGTAACATTACATGCGTCTATAACGGTATATATCCTAACCTAAGGCAACCTGACATCTCGGATGTAATATTCTACAACCTTCCAGGCGTGTCGGACCCTACTTCTCGGTGGGAACATTATATGCGTCTATAACGGTATATATCATAATCTAAGGCAACCTAACATCTCGGATGCAATATTTGACAACATTCCTGGCCTATCGAACCCTACTTCTCGGTGGGAACAGTATATACGTCCATACCGTTATATATCCTAACCTAAGGCAACCTAACATCTCGGATGCAATATCTGACAACATTCCTGGCCTGTCGAACCCTACTTCCCCGAGGGAACAGAATATACGTCTGTAACGTCATATATCCTAACCTAAGACAACCTAACATCAAGGATGTAACATTTGACAACATTCCAGGCGTGTCGGTCCCTACGTCTCGGTGGTAACATTACATGCGTCTATAACGTTATATATCCTAACCTAAGGCAACCTAACATCTCGGATGCTATATTTGACAACATTCCTGGCCTGTCGAACCCTACCATCCGGAGGGAACAGTATATACGTCTATAACGTCATATATCCTAACCTAAGGCAACCTAACATCTCGGATGTATCATTTGACAACATTCCAGGCGTGTCGGTCCCTACGTCTCGGTGGTAACATTACATGCGTCTATAACGTTATATATCCTAACTTAAGGCAACATAACATCTCGTATGTAATATTTGACAACATTCCTGGCGTGTCGAACCCTACCTCGCGGTGGGAACAGTATATACGTCTATAACGTCATATATCCTAACCTAAGGCAACCTAACATCTCGGATGTAACATTTGACAACATTCCAGGCATGTCGGTCCCTACGTCTCGGTGGTAACATTACATGCGTCTATAACGGTATATATCCTAATCTTAGGCAACCTAACATCTCGGATGTAACATTTTACAACATTCCAGGCGTGTCGGTCCCTACGTCTCGGTCGTAACATTACATGCGTCTATAACGTTATATATCCTAACCTAAGGCCACATAACATCTCGTATGTAATATTTGACAACATTCCTGGCGTGTCGAACCCTACCTCTCGGTGGGAACAGTATATACGTCTATAACGTCATATATCCTAACCTAAGGCAACCTAACATCTCGGATGTAACATTTGACAACATTCCAGGCATGTCGGTCCCTACGTCTCGGTGGTAACATTAATGCGCCTATAACGGCAACGTAACAACTCGGATGTAATATTTTACAACATTGCTGGCATTTCGGACCCTACTTCTCGGTGGGAACAGTATATACGTCCATAACGTTATATATCCTAACCTAAGGCAACCTTACATCTCGGATGTAATATTCTACAACATTCCAGGCGTGTCGGACCCTACTTCTCGGTGGGAACATTATATTCGTCTATAACGTTGTATATCCTAATCTAAGGCAACCTAACATCTCGGATGCAATATTTGACAACATTCCTGGCCTGTCGAACCCTACTTCTCGGAGGGAACAGTATATACGTCTATAACGGTATATATCATAATCTAAGGCAACCTAACATCTCGGATGCAATATTTGACAACATTCCTGGCCTGTCGAACCCTACTTCCCGGAGGGAACAGTATATACGTCTGTAACGTCATATATCCTAACCTAAGGCAACCTAACATCTCGGATGTAACATTTGACAGCATTCCAGGTGTGTCGGTCCCTACGTCTCGGTGGTAACATTACATGCGTCTATAACGTTATATATCCTAACCTAAGGCAACCTAACATCTCGGATGCAATATTTGACAACATTCCTGGCCTGTCGATACCTACTTCTCGGAGGGAACAGTATATACGTCTATAACGTTATATATCCTAACCTAAGGCAACCTGACATCTCGGATGTATCATTCTACAACATTCCAGGCGTGTCGGACCCTACTTCTCGGTGGGAACATTATATGCGTCTATAACGGTATATATCATAATCTAAGGCAACCTAACATCTCGGATGCAATATTTGACAACATTCCTGGCCTGTCGAACACTACTTCTCGGAGGGAACAGTATATACGTCTGTAACGTCATATATCCTAACCTAAGGCAACCTAACATCTCGGATGCAATATTTGACAACATTCCTGGCCTGCCGAACCCTACTTCTCGGAGGGAACAGTATATACGTCTAAAACGGTATATATCCTAACCTAAGGCAACCTTACATCTCGGATGTAACATTCTACAACATTCCAGGCGTGTCGGACCCTACTTCTCGGTGGGAACATTATATGCGTCTATAACGTTGTATATCCTAATCTAAGGCAACCTAACATCTCGGATGCAATATTTGACAACATTCCTGGCCTGTCGAACCCTACGTCTCGGTGGTAACATTACATGCGTCTATAACGTTATATATCCTAACCTAAGGCAACCTAACATCTCGGATGCTATATTTGACAACATTCCTGGCCAGTCGAACCCTACCATCCGGAGGGAACAGTATATACGTCTATAACGTCATATATCCTAACCTAAGGCAACCTAACATCTCGGATGTATCATTTGACAACATTCCAGGCGTGTCGGTCCCTACGTCTCGGTGGTAACATTACATGCGTCTATAACGTTATATATCCTAACTTAAGGCAACATAACATCTCGTATGTAATATTTGACAACATTCCTGGCGTGTCGAACCCTACCTCGCGATGGGAACAGTATATACGTCTATAACGCCATATATCCTAACCTAAGGCAACCTAACATCTCGGATGTAACATTTGACAACATTCCAGGCATGTCGGTCCCTACGTCTCGGTGGTAACATTACATGCGTCTATAACGGTATATATCCTAATCTTAGGCAACCTAACATCTCGGATGTAACATTTTACAACATTCCAGGCGTGTCGGTCCCTACGTCTCGGTCGTAACATTACATGCGTCTATAACGTTATATATCCTAACCTAAGGCAACCTAACATCTCGGATGCTATATTTGACAACATTCCTGGCCAGTCGAACCCTACCATCCGGAGGGAACAGTATATACGTCTATAACGTCATATATCCTAACCTAAGGCAACCTAACATCTCGGATGTATCATTTGACAACATTCCAGGCGTGTCGGTCCCTACGTCTCGGTGGTAACATTACATGCGTCTATAACGTTATATATCCTAACTTAAGGCAACATAACATCTCGTATGTAATATTTGACAACATTCCTGGCGTGTCGAACCCTACCTCGCGATGGGAACAGTATATACGTCTATAACGCCATATATCCTAACCTAAGGCAACCTAACATCTCGGATGTAACATTTGACAACATTCCAGGCATGTCGGTCCCTACGTCTCGGTGGTAACATTACATGCGTCTATAACGGTATATATCCTAATCTTAGGCAACCTAACATCTCGGATGTAACATTTTACAACATTCCAGGCGTGTCGGTCCCTACGTCTCGGTGGTAACATTAATGCGCCTATAACGGCAACGTAACAACTCGGATGTAATATTTTACAACATTGCTGGCGTTTCGGATCCTACTTCTCGGTGTGAACAGTATATACGTCCATAACGTCATATATCCTAACCTAAGGCAACCTAACATGTCGGATGTAACATTTGACAACATTCCAGGCGTGTCGGACCCTACGTCTCGGTGGTAACATTACATGCGTCTATAACGGTATATATCCTAATCTAAGGCAACCTAACATCTCGGATGCAATATTTGACAACATTCCTGGCCTGTCGAACCCTACTTCTCGGAGGGAACAGTATATACGTCTATAACGTCATATATCCTAACCTAAGGCAACCTAATATCTCGGATGTAACATTTGACAACATTCCAGGCGTGTCGGTCCATACGTCACGGTGGTAACATTACATGCGTCTATAACGGTATATATCCTAACCTAAGGCAACCTGACATCTCGGATGTAATATTCTACAACCTTCCAGGCGTGTCGGACCCTACTTCTCGGTGGGAACATTATATGCGTCTATAACGGTATATATCATAATCTAAGGCAACCTAACATCTCGGATGCAATATTTGACAACATTCCTGGCCTATCGAACCCTACTTCTCGGTGGGAACAGTATATACGTCCATACCGTTATATATCCTAACCTAAGGCAACCTAACATCTCGGATGCAATATCTGACAACATTCCTGGCCTGTCGAACCCTACTTCCCCGAGGGAACAGAATATACGTCTGTAACGTCATATATCCTAACCTAAGACAACCTAACATCAAGGATGTAACATTTGACAACATTCCAGGCGTGTCGGTCCCTACGTCTCGGTGGTAACATTACATGCGTCTATAACGTTATATATCCTAACCTAAGGCAACCTAACATCTCGGATGCTATATTTGACAACATTCCTGGCCTGTCGAACCCTACCATCCGGAGGGAACAGTATATACGTCTATAACGTCATATATCCTAACCTAAGGCAACCTAACATCTCGGATGTATCATTTGACAACATTCCAGGCGTGTCGGTCCCTACGTCTCGGTGGTAACATTACATGCGTCTATAACGTTATATATCCTAACTTAAGGCAACATAACATCTCGTATGTAATATTTGACAACATTCCTGGCGTGTCGAACCCTACCTCGCGGTGGGAACAGTATATACGTCTATAACGTCATATATCCTAACCTAAGGCAACCTAACATCTCGGATGTAACATTTGACAACATTCCAGGCATGTCGGTCCCTACGTCTCGGTGGTAACATTACATGCGTCTATAACGGTATATATCCTAATCTTAGGCAACCTAACATCTCGGATGTAACATTTTACAACATTCCAGGCGTGTCGGTCCCTACGTCTCGGTCGTAACATTACATGCGTCTATAACGTTATATATCCTAACCTAAGGCCACATAACATCTCGTATGTAATATTTGACAACATTCCTGGCGTGTCGAACCCTACCTCTCGGTGGGAACAGTATATACGTCTATAACGTCATATATCCTAACCTAAGGCAACCTAACATCTCGGATGTAACATTTGACAACATTCCAGGCATGTCGGTCCCTACGTCTCGGTGGTAACATTAATGCGCCTATAACGGCAACGTAACAACTCGGATGTAATATTTTACAACATTGCTGGCATTTCGGACCCTACTTCTCGGTGGGAACAGTATATACGTCCATAACGTTATATATCCTAACCTAAGGCAACCTTACATCTCGGATGTAATATTCTACAACATTCCAGGCGTGTCGGACCCTACTTCTCGGTGGGAACATTATATTCGTCTATAACGTTGTATATCCTAATCTAAGGCAACCTAACATCTCGGATGCAATATTTGACAACATTCCTGGCCTGTCGAACCCTACTTCTCGGAGGGAACAGTATATACGTCTATAACGGTATATATCATAATCTAAGGCAACCTAACATCTCGGATGCAATATTTGACAACATTCCTGGCCTGTCGAACCCTACTTCCCGGAGGGAACAGTATATACGTCTGTAACGTCATATATCCTAACCTAAGGCAACCTAACATCTCGGATGTAACATTTGACAGCATTCCAGGTGTGTCGGTCCCTACGTCTCGGTGGTAACATTACATGCGTCTATAACGTTATATATCCTAACCTAAGGCAACCTAACATCTCGGATGCAATATTTGACAACATTCCTGGCCTGTCGATACCTACTTCTCGGAGGGAACAGTATATACGTCTATAACGTTATATATCCTAACCTAAGGCAACCTGACATCTCGGATGTATCATTCTACAACATTCCAGGCGTGTCGGACCCTACTTCTCGGTGGGAACATTATATGCGTCTATAACGGTATATATCATAATCTAAGGCAACCTAACATCTCGGATGCAATATTTGACAACATTCCTGGCCTGTCGAACACTACTTCTCGGAGGGAACAGTATATACGTCTGTAACGTCATATATCCTAACCTAAGGCAACCTAACATCTCGGATGCAATATTTGACAACATTCCTGGCCTGCCGAACCCTACTTCTCGGAGGGAACAGTATATACGTCTAAAACGGTATATATCCTAACCTAAGGCAACCTTACATCTCGGATGTAACATTCTACAACATTCCAGGCGTGTCGGACCCTACTTCTCGGTGGGAACATTATATGCGTCTATAACGTTGTATATCCTAATCTAAGGCAACCTAACATCTCGGATGCAATATTTGACAACATTCCTGGCCTGTCGAACCCTACGTCTCGGTGGTAACATTACATGCGTCTATAACGTTATATATCCTAACCTAAGGCAACCTAACATCTCGGATGCTATATTTGACAACATTCCTGGCCAGTCGAACCCTACCATCCGGAGGGAACAGTATATACGTCTATAACGTCATATATCCTAACCTAAGGCAACCTAACATCTCGGATGTATCATTTGACAACATTCCAGGCGTGTCGGTCCCTACGTCTCGGTGGTAACATTACATGCGTCTATAACGTTATATATCCTAACTTAAGGCAACATAACATCTCGTATGTAATATTTGACAACATTCCTGGCGTGTCGAACCCTACCTCGCGATGGGAACAGTATATACGTCTATAACGCCATATATCCTAACCTAAGGCAACCTAACATCTCGGATGTAACATTTGACAACATTCCAGGCATGTCGGTCCCTACGTCTCGGTGGTAACATTACATGCGTCTATAACGGTATATATCCTAATCTTAGGCAACCTAACATCTCGGATGTAACATTTTACAACATTCCAGGCGTGTCGGTCCCTACGTCTCGGTCGTAACATTACATGCGTCTATAACGTTATATATCCTAACCTAAGGCAACCTAACATCTCGGATGCTATATTTGACAACATTCCTGGCCAGTCGAACCCTACCATCCGGAGGGAACAGTATATACGTCTATAACGTCATATATCCTAACCTAAGGCAACCTAACATCTCGGATGTATCATTTGACAACATTCCAGGCGTGTCGGTCCCTACGTCTCGGTGGTAACATTACATGCGTCTATAACGTTATATATCCTAACTTAAGGCAACATAACATCTCGTATGTAATATTTGACAACATTCCTGGCGTGTCGAACCCTACCTCGCGATGGGAACAGTATATACGTCTATAACGCCATATATCCTAACCTAAGGCAACCTAACATCTCGGATGTAACATTTGACAACATTCCAGGCATGTCGGTCCCTACGTCTCGGTGGTAACATTACATGCGTCTATAACGGTATATATCCTAATCTTAGGCAACCTAACATCTCGGATGTAACATTTTACAACATTCCAGGCGTGTCGGTCCCTACGTCTCGGTGGGAACATTATATGCGTCTATAACGTTGTATATCCTAATCTAAGGCAACCTAACATCTCGGATGCAATATTTGACAACATTCCTGGCCTGTCGAACCCTACTTCTCGGAGGGAACAGTATATACGTCTATAACGGTATATATCATAATCTAAGGCAACCTAACATCTCGGATGCAATATTTGACAACATTCCTGGCCTGTCGAACCCTACTTCCCGGAGGGAACAGTATATACGTCTGTAACGTCATATATCCTAACCTAAGGCAACCTGACATCTCGGATGTAATATTCTACAACCTTCCAGGCGTGTCGGACCCTACTTCTCGGTGGTAACATTACATGCGCCTATAACGGCATATATCCTAATCTAATGCAACCTAACATCTCGGATGCAATATTTGACAACATTCCTGGCCTGTCGAACCCTACATCTCGGAGGGAACAGTATATACGTCTAAAACGGTATATATCCTAACCTAAGGCAACCTTACATCTCGGATGTAATATTCTACAACATTCCAGGCGTGTCGGACCCTACTTTTCGGTGGGAACATTATATGCGTCTATAACGGTATATATCATAATCTAAGGCAACCTAACATCTCGCATGCAATATTTGACAACATTCCTGGCCTGTCGAACACTACTTCTCGGAGGGAACAGTATATACGTCTGTAACGTCATATATCCTAACCTAAGGCATCCTAACATCTCGGATGTCACATTTGAGAACATTCCAGGCGTGTCGGTCCCTACGTCTCGGTGGTAACATTAATGCGCCTATAACGGCAACGTAACAACTCGGATGTAATATTTTACAACATTGCTGGCGTTTCGGATCCTACTTCTCGGTGTGAACAGTATATACGTCCATAACGTCATATATCCTAACCTAAGGCAACCTAACATGTCGGATGTAACATTTGACAACATTCCAGGCGTGTCGGACCCTACGTCTCGGTGGTAACATTACATGCGTCTATAACGGTATATATCCTAATCTAAGGCAACCTAACATCTCGGATGCAATATTTGACAACATTCCTGGCCTGTCGAACCCTACTTCTCGGAGGGAACAGTATATACGTCTATAACGTCATATATCCTAACCTAAGGCAACCTAATATCTCGGATGTAACATTTGACAACATTCCAGGCGTGTCGGTCCATACGTCACGGTGGTAACATTACATGCGTCTATAACGGTATATATCCTAACCTAAGGCAACCTGACATCTCGGATGTAATATTCTACAACCTTCCAGGCGTGTCGGACCCTACTTCTCGGTGGGAACATTATATGCGTCTATAACGGTATATATCATAATCTAAGGCAACCTAACATCTCGGATGCAATATTTGACAACATTCCTGGCCTATCGAACCCTACTTCTCGGTGGGAACAGTATATACGTCCATACCGTTATATATCCTAACCTAAGGCAACCTAACATCTCGGATGCAATATCTGACAACATTCCTGGCCTGTCGAACCCTACTTCCCCGAGGGAACAGAATATACGTCTGTAACGTCATATATCCTAACCTAAGACAACCTAACATCAAGGATGTAACATTTGACAACATTCCAGGCGTGTCGGTCCCTACGTCTCGGTGGTAACATTACATGCGTCTATAACGTTATATATCCTAACCTAAGGCAACCTAACATCTCGGATGCTATATTTGACAACATTCCTGGCCAGTCGAACCCTACCATCCGGAGGGAACAGTATATACGTCTATAACGTCATATATCCTAACCTAAGGCAACCTAACATCTCGGATGTATCATTTGACAACATTCCAGGCGTGTCGGTCCCTACGTCTCGGTGGTAACATTACATGCGTCTATAACGTTATATATCCTAACTTAAGGCAACATAACATCTCGTATGTAATATTTGACAACATTCCTGGCGTGTCGAACCCTACCTCGCGATGGGAACAGTATATACGTCTATAACGCCATATATCCTAACCTAAGGCAACCTAACATCTCGGATGTAACATTTGACAACATTCCAGGCATGTCGGTCCCTACGTCTCGGTGGTAACATTACATGCGTCTATAACGGTATATATCCTAATCTTAGGCAACCTAACATCTCGGATGTAACATTTTACAACATTCCAGGCGTGTCGGTCCCTACGTCTCGGTCGTAACATTACATGCGTCTATAACGTTATATATCCTAACCTAAGGCAACCTAACATCTCGGATGCTATATTTGACAACATTCCTGGCCAGTCGAACCCTACCATCCGGAGGGAACAGCATGTACGTCTATAACGTCATATATCCTAACCTAAGGCAACCTAACATCTCGGATGTATCATTTGACAACATTCCAGGCGTGTCGGTCCCTACGTCTCGGTGGTAACATTACATGCGTCTATAACGTTATATATCCTAACTTAAGGCAACATAACATCTCGTATGTAATATTTGACAACATTCCTGGCGTGTCGAACCCTACCTCGCGATGGGAACAGTATATACGTCTATAACGCCATATATCCTAACCTAAGGCAACCTAACATCTCGGATGTAACATTTGACAACATTCCAGGCATGTCGGTCCCTACGTCTCGGTGGTAACATTACATGCGTCTATAACGGTATATATCCTAATCTTAGGCAACCTAACATCTCGGATGTAACATTTTACAACATTCCAGGCGTGTCGGTCCCTACGTCTCGGTGGGAACATTATATGCGTCTATAACGTTGTATATCCTAATCTAAGGCAACCTAACATCTCGGATGCAATATTTGACAACATTCCTGGCCTGTCGAACCCTACTTCTCGGAGGGAACAGTATATACGTCTATAACGGTATATATCATAATCTAAGGCAACCTAACATCTCGGATGCAATATTTGACAACATTCCTGGCCTGTCGAACCCTACTTCCCGGAGGGAACAGTATATACGTCTGTAACGTCATATATCCTAACCTAAGGCAACCTGACATCTCGGATGTAATATTCTACAACCTTCCAGGCGTGTCGGACCCTACTTCTCGGTGGTAACATTACATGCGCCTATAACGGCATATATCCTAATCTAATGCAACCTAACATCTCGGATGCAATATTTGACAACATTCCTGGCCTGTCGAACCCTACATCTCGGAGGGAACAGTATATACGTCTAAAACGGTATATATCCTAACCTAAGGCAACCTTACATCTCGGATGTAATATTCTACAACATTCCAGGCGTGTCGGACCCTACTTCTCGGTGGGAACATTATATGCGTCTATAACGGTATATATCATAATCTAAGGCAACCTAACATCTCGGATGCAATATTTGACAACATTCCTGGCCTGTCGAACACTACTTCTCGGAGGGAACAGTATATACGTCTGTAACGTCATATATCCTAACCTAAGGCAACCTAACATCTCGGATGCAATATTTGACAACATTCCTGGACTGTCGAACCCTACTTCTCGGAGGGAACATTATATACGTCTGTAACGTCATATATCCTAACCTAAGACAACCTAACATGAAGGATGTAACATTTGACAACATTCCAGGCGTGTCGGTCCCTACGTCTCGGTGGTAACATTACATGCGTCTATAACGTTATATATCCTAACCTAAGGCAACCTAACATCTCGGATGCAATATTTGACAACATTCCTGGCCTGTCGAACCCTACCATCCGGAGGGAACAGTATATACGTCTATAACGTCATATATCCTAACCTAAGGCAACCTAACATCTCGGATGTAACATTTGACAACATTCCAGGCGTGTCGGTCCATACGTCACGGTGGTAACATTACATGCGTCTATAACGGTATATATCCTAACCTAAGGCAACCTGACATCTCGGATGTAATATTCTACAACCTTCCAGGCGTGTCGGACCCTACTTCTCGGTGGGAACATTATATGCGTCTATAACGGTATATATCATAATCCAAGGCAACCTAACATCTCGGATGCAATATTTGACAACATTCCTGGCCTATCGAACCCTACTTCTCGGTGGGAACAGTATATACGTCCATACCGTTATATATCCTAACCTAAGGCAACCTAACATCTCGGATGCAATATCTGACAACATTCCTGGCCTGTCGAACCCTACTTCCCCGAGGGAACAGAATATACGTCTGTAACGTCATATATCCTAACCTAAGACAACCTAACATCAAGGATGTAACATTTGACAACATTCCAGGCGTGTCGGTCCCTACGTCTCGGTGGTAACATTACATGCGTCTATAACGTTATATATCCTAACCTAAGGCAACCTAACATCTCGGATGCTATATTTGACAACATTCCTGGCCTGTCGAACCCTACCATCCGGAGGGAACAGTATATACGTCTATAACGTCATATATCCTAACCTAAGGCAACCTAACATCTCGGATGTATCATTTGACAACATTCCAGGCGTGTCGGTCCCTACGTCTCGGTCGTAACATTACATGCGTCTATAACGTTATATATCCTAACCTAAGGCCACATAACATCTCGTATGTAATATTTGACAACATTCCTGGCGTGTCGAACCCTACCTCTCGGTGGGAACAGTATATACGTCTATAACGTCATATATCCTAACCTAAGGCAAGCTAACATCTCGGATGTAACATTTGACATCATTCCAGGCATGTCGGTCCCTACGTCTCAGTGGTAACATTACATGCGTCTATAACGTCATATATCCTAACCTAAGGCAACCTAACATCTCGGATGCAATATTTGACAACATTCCTGGCCTGTCGAACCCTACTTCTCAGAGGGAACAGCATATACGTCTATAACGTCATATATCCTAACCTAAGGCAACCTGACATCTCGGATGTAATATTCTACAACCTTCCAGGCGTGTCGGACCCTACTTCTCGGTGGTAACATTACATGCGCCTATAACGGCATATATCCTAATCTAATGCAACCTAACATCTCGGATGCAATATTTGACAACATTCCTGGCCTGTCGAACCCTACTTCTCGGAGGGAACAGTATATACGTCTAAAACGGTATATATCCTAACCTAAGGCAACCTAACATCTCGGATGCAATATTTGACAACATTCCTGGCCTGTCGAACCCTACTTCTCGGAGGGAACAGCATATACGTCTATAACGTCATATATCCTAACCTAAGGCAACCTAACATCTCGGATGTAACATTTGACAACATTCCAGGCGTGTCGGACCCTACTTCTCGGTGGGAACATTATATGCGTCTATAACGTTGTATATCCTAATCTAAGGCAACCTATCATCTCGGATGCAATATTTGACAACATTCCTGGCCTGTCGAACCCTACTTCTCGGAGGGAACAGTATATACGTCTATAACGGTATATATCATAATCTAAGGCAACCTAACATCTCGGATGCAATATTTGACAACATTCCTGGCCTGTCGAACCCTACTTCCCGGAGGGAACAGTATATACGTCTGTAACGTCATATATCCTAACCTAAGGCAACCTAACATCTCGGATGTAACATTTGACAGCATTCCAGGTGTGTCGGTCCCTACGTCTCGGTGGTAACATTACATGCGTCTATAACGTTATATATCCTAACCTAAGGCAACCTAACATCTCGGATGCAATATTTGACAACATTCCTGGCCTGTCGAAACCTACTTCTCGGAGGGAACAGTATATACGTCTATAACGTTATATATCCTAACCTAAGGCAACCTGACATCTCGGATGTATCATTCTACAACATTCCAGGCGTGTCGGACCCTACTTCTCGGTGGGAACATTATATGCGTCTATAACGTTGTATATCCTAATCTAAGGCAACCTAACATCTCGGATGCTATATTTGACAACATTCCCGGCCTGTCGAACCCTACGTCCCGGAGGGTACAGTATATACGTCTATAACGGCATATATCCTAATCTAAGGCAACCTAACATCTCGGATGCAATATCTGACAACATTCCTGGCCTGTCGAACCCTACTTCCCCGAGGGAACAGAATATACGTCTGTAACGTCATATATCCTAACCTAAGACAACCTAACATCAAGGATGTAACATTTGACAACATTCCATGCGTGTCGGTCCCTACGTCTCGGTGGTAACATTACATGCGTCTATAACGTTATATATCCTAACCTAAGGCAACCTAACATCTCGGATGCTATATTTGACAACATTCCTGGCCTGTCGAACCCTACCATCCGGAGGGAACAGTATATACGTCTGTAACGTCATATATCCTAACCTAAGACAACCTAACATCAAGGATGTAACATTTGACAACATTCTATGCGTGTCGGTCCCTACGTCTCGGTGGTAACATTACATGCGTCTATAACGTTATATATCCTAACCTAAGGCAACCTAACATCTCGGATGCTATATTTGACAACATTCCTGGCCTGTCGAACCCTACCATCCGGAGGGAACAGTATATACGTCTATAACGTCATATATCCTAACCTAAGGCAACCTAACATCTCGGATGTATCATTTGACAACATTCCAGGCGTGTCGGTCCCTACGTCTCGGTGGTAACATTACATGCGTCTATAACGTCGTATATCCTAACCTAAGGCAACCTAACATCTCGGATGCAATATTTGACAACATTCCTGGCCTGTCGAACCCTACTTCTCGGAGGGAACAGCATATACGTCTATAACGTCATATATCCTAACCTAAGGCAACCTAACATCTCGGATGTAACATTTGACAACATTCCAGGCGTGTCGGACCCTACTTCTCGGTGGGAACATTATATGCGTCTATAACGTTGTATATCCTAATCTAAGGCAACCTAACATCTCGGATGCAATATTTGACAACATTCCTGGCCTGTCGAACCCTACTTCTCGGAGGGAACAGTATATACGTCTATAACGGTATATATCATAATCTAAGGCAACCTAACATCTCGGATGCAATATTTGACAACATTCCTGGCCTGTCGAACCCTACTTCCCGGAGGGAACAGTATATACGTCTGTAACGTCATATATCCTAACCTAAGGCAACCTGACATCTCGGATGTAATATTCTACAACCTTCCAGGCGTGTCGGACCCTACTTCTCGGTGGTAACATTACATGCGCCTATAACGGCATATATCCTAATCTAATGCAACCTAACATCTCGGATGCAATATTTGACAACATTCCTGGCCTGTCGAACCCTACTTCTCGGAGGGAACAGTATATACGTCTAAAACGGTATATATCCTAACCTAAGGCAACCTTACATCTCGGATGTAATATTCTACAACATTCCAGGCGTGTCGGACCCTACTTCTCGGTGGGAACATTATATGCGTCTATAACGGTATATATCATAATCTAAGGCAACCTAACATCTCGGATGCAATATTTGACAACATTCCTGGCCTGTCGAACACTACTTCTCGGAGGGAACAGTATATACGTCTGTAACGTCATATATCCTAACCTAAGGCAACCTAACATCTCGGATGCAATATTTGACAACATTCCTGGCCTGCCGAACCCTACTTCTCGGAGGGAACAGTATATACGTCTAAAACGGTATATATCCTAACCTAAGGCAACCTTACATCTCGGATGTAATATTCTACAACATTCCAGGCGTGTCGGACCCTACTTCTCGGTGGGAACATTATATGCGTCTATAACGGTATATATCATAATCTAAGGCAACCTAACATCTCGGATGCAATATTTGACAACATTCCTGGCCTGTCGAAACCTACTTCTCGGAGGGAACAGTATATACGTCTATAACGTTATATATCCTAACCTAAGGCAACCTGACATCTCGGATGTATCATTCTACAACATTCCAGGCGTGTCGGACCCTACTTCTCGGTGGGAACGTTATATGCGTCTATAACGTTGTATATCCTAATCTAAGGCAACCTAACATCTCGGATGCTATATTTGACAACATTCCCGGCCTGTCGAACCCTACGTCCCGGAGGGAACAGTATATACGTCTATAACGGCATATATCCTAATCTAAGGCAACCTAACATCTCGGATGCAATATTTGACAACATTCCTGGACTGTCGAACCCTACTTCTCGGAGGGAACATTATATACGTCTGTAACGTCATATATCCTAACCTAAGACAACCTAACATCAAGGATGTAACATTTGACAACATTCCAGGCGTGTCGGTCCATACGTCACGGTGGTAACATTACATGCGTCTATAACGGTATATATCCTAACCTAAGGCAACCTGACATCTCGGATGTAATATTCTACAACCTTCCAGGCGTGTCGGACCCTACTTCTCGGTGGGAAAATTATATGCGTCTATAACGGTATATATCATAATCCAAGGCAACCTAACATCTCGGATGCAATATGTGACAACATTCCTGGCCTATCGAACCCTACTTCTCGGTGGGAACAGTATATACGTCCATACCGTTATATATCCTAACCTAAGGCAACCTAACATCTCGGATGCAATATCTGACAACATTCCTGGCCTGTCGAACCCTACTTCCCCGAGGGAACAGAATATACGTCTGTAACGTCATATATCCTAACCTAAGACAACCTAACATCAAGGATGTAACATTTGACAACATTCCAGGCGTGTCGGTCCCTACGTCTCGGTGGTAACATTACATGCGTCTATAACGTTATATATCCTAACCTAAGGCAACCTAACATCTCGGATGCTATATTTGACAACATTCCTGGCCTGTCGAACCCTACCATCCGGAGGGAACAGTATATACGTCTATAACGTCATATATCCTAACCTAAGGCAACCTAACATCTCGGATGTATCATTTGACAACATTCCAGGCGTGTCGGTCCCTACGTCTCGGTGGTAACATTACATGCGTCTATAACGTTATATATCCTAACTTAAGGCAACATAACATCTCGTATGTAATATTTGACAACATTCCTGGCGTGTCGAACCCTACCTCGCGGTGGGAACAGTATATACGTCTATAACGTCATATATCCTAACCTAAGGCAACCTAACATCTCGGATGTAACATTTGACAACATTCCAGGCATGTCGGTCCCTACGTCTCGGTGGTAACATTACATGCGTCTATAACGGTATATATCCTAATCTTAGGCAACCTAACATCTCGGATGTAACATTTTACAACATTCCAGGCGTGTCGGTCCCTACGTCTCGGTCGTAACATTACATGCGTCTATAACGTTATATATCCTAACCTAAGGCCACATAACATCTCGTATGTAATATTTGACAACATTCCTGGCCTGTCGAACCCTACTTCTCGGAGGGAACAGTATATACGTCTATAACGGTATATATCATAATCTAAGGCAACCTAACATCTCGGATGCAATATTTGACAACATTCCTGGCCTGTCGAACCCTACTTCCCGGAGGGAACAGTATATACGTCTGTAACGTCATATATCCTAACCTAAGGCAACCTGACATCTCGGATGTAATATTCTACAACCTTCCAGGCGTGTCGGACCCTACTTCTCGGTGGTAACATTACATGCGCCTATAACGGCATATATCCTAATCTAATGCAACCTAACATCTCGGATGCAATATTTGACAACATTCCTGGCCTGTCGAACCCTACTTCTCGGAGGGAACAGTATATACGTCTAAAACGGTATATATCCTAACCTAAGGCAACCTTACATCTCGGATGTAATATTCTACAACATTCCAGGCGTGTCGGACCCTACTTCTCGGTGGGAACATTATATGCGTCTATAACGGTATATATCATAATCTAAGTCAACCTAACATCTCGGATGCAATATTTGACAACATTCCTGGCCTGTCGAACACTACTTCTCGGAGGGAACAGTATATACGTCTGTAACGTCATATATCCTAACCTAAGGCAACCTAACATCTCGGATGCAACATTTGACAACATTCCAGGTGTGTCGGTCCCTACGTCTCGGTGGTAACATTACATGCGTCTATAACGTTATATATCCTAACCTAAGGCAACCTAACATCTCGGATGCAATATTTGACAACATTCCAGGCATGTCGGACCCTACGTCTCGGTGGTAACATTACATGAGTCTATAACGGTATATATCCTAATCTTAGGCAACCTAACATCTCGGATGTAACATTTTACAACATTCCAGGCGTGTCGGTCCCTACGTCTCGGTCGTAACATTACATGCGTCTATAACGTTATATATCCTAACCTAAGGCCACATAACATCTCGTATGTAATATTTGACAACATTCCTGGCGTGTCGAACCCTACCTCTCGGTGGGAACAGTATATACGTCTATAACGTCATATATCCTAACCTAAGGCAAGCTAACATCTCGGATGTAACATTTGACATCATTCCAGGCATGTCGGTCCCTACGTCTCAGTGGTAACATTACATGCGTCTATAACGTCATATATCCTAACCTAAGGCAACCTAACATCTCGGATGCAATATTTGACAACATTCCTGGCCTGTCGAACCCTACTTCTCGGAGGGAACAGCATATCCGTCTTTAACGTCATATATCCTAACCTAAGGCAACCTAACATCTCGGATGTAACATTTGACAACATTCCAGGCGTGTCGGTCCCTACGTCTCGGTGGTAACATTACATGCGTCTATAACGGTATATATCCTAAGCTAAGGCAACCTAACATCTCGGATGTAACATTTGACATCATTCCAGGCATGTCGGTCCCTACGTCTCGGTGGTAACATTACATGCGTCTATAACGTTGTATATCCTAACCTAAGGCAACCTAACATCTCGGATGCAATATTTGACAACATTCCTGGCCTGTCGAACCCTACTTCTCGGAGGGAACAGCATATACGTCTATAACGTCATATATCCTAACCTAAGGCAACCTTACATCTCGGATGTAATATTCTACAACATTCCAGGCGTGTCGGACCCTACTTCTCGGTGGGAACATTATATGCGTCTATAACGTTGTATATCCTAATCGAAGGCAACCTAACATCTCGGATGCAATATTTGACAACATTCCTGGCCTGTCGAACCCTACTTCTCGGAGGGAACAGTATATACGTCTATAACGGTATATATCATAATCTAAGACAACCTAACATCTCGGATGCAATATTTGACAACATTCCTGGCCTGTCGAACCCTACTTCCCGGAGGGAACAGTATATACGTCTGTAACGTCATATATCCTAACCTAAGGCAACCTAACATCTCGGACGTAACATTTGACAACATTCCAGGCGTGACGGTCCCTACGTGTCGGTGGTAACATTACATGCGTCTATAACGTTATATATCCTAACCTAAGGCAACCTATCATCTCGGATGCAATATTTGACAACATTCCTGGCCTGTCGAACCCTACTTCTCGGAGGGAACAGTATATATGTCTATAACGGTATATATCCTAACCTAAGGCAACCTGACATCTCGGATGTAATATTCTACAACCTTCCAGGCGTGTCGGACCCTACTTCTCGGTGGGAACATTATATGCGTCTATAACGGTATATATCATAATCTAAGGCAACCTAACATCTCGGAAGCAATATTTGACAACATTCCTGGCCTATCGAACCCTACTTCTCGGTGGGAACAGTATATACGTCCATACCGTTATATATCCTAACCTAAGGCAACCTAACATCTCGGATGCAATATTCTACAACATTCCAGGCGTGTCGGACCCTACTTCTCGGTGGGAACATTATATGCGTCTATAACGGTATATATCATAATCTAAGGCAACCTAACATCTCGGATGCAATATTTGACAACATTCCTGGCCTGTCGAACACTACTTCTCGGAGGGAACACTATATACGTCTGTAACGTCATATATCCTAACCTAAGGCAACCTAACATCTCGGATGCAATATTTGACAACATTCCTGGCCTGTCGAACCCTACTTCTCGGAGGGAACATTACATGCGTCTATAACGTTATATATCCTAACCTAAGGCAACCTAACATCTCGGATGCAATATTTGACAACATTCCTGGCCTGTCGAAACCTACTTCTCGGAGGGAACAGTATATACGTCTATAACGTTATATATCCTAACCTAAGGCAACCTGACATCTCGGATGTATCATTCTACAACATTCCAGGCGTGTCGGACCCTACTTCTCGGTGGGAACATTATATGCGTCTATAACGTTGTATATCCTAACTTAAGGCAACATAACATCTCGTATGTAATATTTGACAACATTCCTGGCGTGTCGAACCGTACCTCGCGGTGGGAACAGTATATACGTCTATAACGTCATATATCCTAACCTAAGGCAACCTAACATCTCGGATGTAACATTTGACAACATTCCAGGCATGTCGGTCCCTACGTCTCGGTGGTAACATTACATGCGTCTATAACGGTATATATCCTAATCTTAGGCAACCTAACATCTCGGATGTAACATTTTACAACATTCCAGGCGTGTCGGTCCCTACGTCTCGGTCGTAACATTACATGCGTCTATAACGTTATATATCCTAACCTAAGGCCACATAACATCTCGTATGTAATATTTGACAACATTCCTGGCGTGTCGAACCCTACCTCTCGGTGGGAACAGTCTATACGTCTATAACGTCATATATCCTAACCTAAGGCAACCTTACATCTCGGATGTAATATTCTACAACATTCCAGGCCTGTCGGACCCTACTTCTCGGTGGGAACATTATATGCGTCTATAACGTTGTATATCCTAATCGAAGGCAACCTAACATCTCGGATGCAATATTTGACAACATTCCAGGCCTGTCGAACCCTACTTCTCGGAGGGAACAGCATATACGTCTATAACGTCATATATCCTAACCTAAGGCAACCTAACATCTCGGATGTAACATTTGACAACATTCCAGGCGTGTCGAACCCTACCTCTCGGTGGGAACAGTATATACGTCTATAACGTCATATATCCTAAGCTAAGGCAACCTAACATCTCGGATGTAACATTTGACATCATTCCAGGCATGTCGGTCCCTACGTCTCGGTGGTAACATTACATGCGTCTATAACGTCGTATATCCTAACCTAAGGCAATCTAACATCTCGGATGCAATATTTGACAACATTCCTGGCCTGTCGAACCCTACCATCCGGAGGGAACAGTATATACGTCTATAACGTCATATATCCTAACCTAAGGCAACCTAACATGTCGGATGTAACATTTGACAACATTCCAGGCGTGTCGGTCCATACGTCACGGTGGTAACATTACATGCGTCTATAGCGGTATATATCCTAATCTTAGGCAACCTAACATCTCGGATGTAACATTTTACCACATTCCAGGCGAGTCGGTCCCTACGTCTCGGTCGTAACATTACATGCGTCTATAACGTTATATATCCTAACCTAAGGCCACCTAACATCTCGTATGTAATATTTGACAACATTCCTGGCGTGTCGAACCCTACTTCTCGGAGGGAACAGTATATACGTCTATAACGTTATATATCCTAACCTAAGGCAAACCTAACATCTCGGATGCAATATTTGACAACATTCCTGGCCTGTCGAACCCTACCATCCGGAGGGAACAGTATATACGTCTATAACGTCATATATCCTAACCTAAGGCAACCTAACATCTCGGATGTCACATTTGACAACATTCCAGGCATGTCGGTCCCTACGTCTCAGTGGTAACATTACATGCGTCTATAACGTCATATATCCTAACCTAAGGCAACCTAACATCTCGGATGCAATATTTGACAACATTCCTGGCCTGTCGAACCCTACTTCTCGGAGGGAACAGCATATACGTCTATAACGTCATATATCCTAACCTAAGGCAACCTAACATCTCGGATGTAACATTTGACAACATTCCAGGCGTGTCGGTCCCTACGTCTCGGTGGTAACATTACATGCGTCTATAACGGTATATATCCTAAGCTAAGGCAACCTAACATATCGGATGTAACATTTGACATCATTCCAGGCATGTCGGTCCCTACGTCTCGGTGGTAACATTACATGCGTCTATAACGTCGTATATCCTAACCTAAGGCAACCTAACATCTCGTATGTAATATTTGACAACATTCCTGGCGTGTCGAACCCTACTTCTCGGAGGGAACAGTATATACGTCTATAACGTTATATATCCTAACCTAAGGCAACCTGACATCTCGGATGTATCATTCTACAACATTCCAGGCGTGTCGGACCCTACTTCTCGGTGGGAACATTATATGCGTCTATAACGTTGTATATCCTAACTTAAGGCAACATAACATCTCGTATGTAATATTTGACAACATTCCTGGCGTGTCGAACCCTACCTCGCGGTGGGAACAGTATATACGTCTATAACGTCATATATCCTAACCTAAGGCAACCTAACATTTCGGATGTAACATTTGACAACATTCCAGGCATGTCGGTCCCTACGTCTCGGTGGTAACATTACATGCGTCTATAACGGTATATATCCTAATCTTAGGCAACCTAACATCTCGGATGTAACATTTTACAACATTCCAGGCGTGACGGTCCCTACGTCTCGGTCGTAACATTACATGCGTCTATAACGTTATATATCCTAACCTAAGGCCACATAACATCTCGTATGTAATATTTGACAACATTCCTGGCGTGTCGAACCCTACCTCTCGGTGGGAACAGTATATACGTCTATAACGTCATATATCCTAACCTAAGGCAAGCTAACATCTCGGATGTAACATTTGACATCATTCCAGGCATGTCGGTCCCTACGTCTCAGTGGTAACATTACATGCGTCTATAACGTCATATATCCTAACCTAAGGCAACCTAACATCTCGGATGTAACATTTTACCACATTCCAGGCGTGTCGGTCCCTACGTCTCGGTCGTAACATTACATGCGTCTATAACGTTATATATCCTAACCTAAGGCCACCTAACATCTCGTATGTAATATTTGACAACATTCCTGGCGTGTCGAACCCTACTTCTCGGACGGAACAGTATATACGTCTATAACGTTATATATCCTAACCTAAGGCAACCTGACATCTCGGATGTATCATTCTACAACATTCCAGGCGTGTCGGACCCTACTTCTCGGTGGGGACATTATATGCGTCTATAACGTTGTATATCCTAATCTAAGGCAACCTAACATCTCGTATGTAATATTTGACAACATTCCTGGCGTGTCGAACCCTACTTCTCGGTGGGAACAGTATATACGTCTACAACGGTATATATCCTAACCTAAGGCAGCCTAACATCTCGGATGCAATATTTGACAACATTCCTGTCCTGTCGAACCCTACTTCTCGGAGGGAACATTATATACGTCTGTAACGTCATATATCCTATCCTAAGACAACCTAACATCTCGGATGCTATATTTGACAGCATTCCCGGCCTGTCGAACCCTACGTCTCGGAGGGAACAGTATATACGTCTATAACGGTATATATCCTAATCTAAGGCAACCTAACATCTCGGATGCAATATTTGACAACATTCCTGGACTGTCGAACCCTACTTCTCGGAGGGAACATTATATACGTCTGTAACGTCATATATCCTAACCTAAGACAACCTAACATCAAGGATGTAACATTTGACAACATTCCAGGCGTGTCGGTCCCTACGTCTCGGTGGTAACATTACATGCGTCTATAACGTTATATATCCTAACCTAAGTCAACCTAACATCTCGGATGCAATATTTGACAACATTCCTGGCCTGTCGAACCCTACCATCCGGAGGGAACAGTATATACGTCTATAACGTCATATATCCTAACCAAAGGCAACCTAACATCTCGGATGTCACATTTGACAACATTCCAGGCGTGTCGGTCCCTACGTCTCGGTGGTAACATTAATGCGCCTATAACGGCAACGTAACAACTCGAGTGTAATATTTTACAACATTGCTGGCGTTTCGGTCCCTACTTCTCGGTGGGAACAGTATATACGTCCATAACGTTATATATCCTAACCTAAGGCAACCTTACATCTCGGATGTAATATTCTACAACATTCCAGGCGTGTCGGACCCTACTTCTCGGTGGGAACAGTATATACGTCTAAAACGGTATATATCCTAACCTAAGGCAACCTTACATCTCGGATGTAATATTCTACAACATTCCAGGCGTGTCGGACCCTACTTCTCGGTGGGAACATTACATGCGTCTATAACGTTATATATCCTAACCTAAGGCAACGTAACATCTCGGATGCAATATTTGACAACATTCCTGGCCTGTCGAAACCTACTTCTCGGAGGGAACAGTATATACGTCTATAACGTTATATATCCTAACCTAAGGCAACCTGACATCTCGGATGTATCATTCTACAACATTCCAGGCATGTCGGTCCCTACGTCTCAGTGGTAACATTACATGCGTCTATAACGTCATATATCCTAACCTAAGGCAACCTAACATCTCGGATGCAATATTTGACAACATTCCTGGCCTGTCGAACCCTGCTTCTCGGAGGGAACAGCATATACGTCTATAACGTCATACATCCTAACCTAAGGCAACCTAACATCTCGGATGTAACATTTGACAACATTCCAGGCGTGTCGGTCCCTACGTCTCGGTGGTAACATTACATGCGTCTATAACGGTATATATCCTAAGCTAAGGCAACCTAACATCTCGGATGTAACATTTGACATCATTCCAGGCATGTCGGTCCCTACGTCTCGGTGGTAACATTACATGCGTCTATAACGTCGTATATCCTAACCTAAGGCAACCTAACATCTCGGATGCAATATTTGACAACATTCCTGGCCTGTCGAACCCTACTTCTCGGAGGGAACAGCATATACGTCTATAACGTCATATATCCTAACCTAAGGCAACCTAACATCTCGGATGTAACATTTGACAACATTCCAGGCGTGTCGGACCCTACTTCTCGGTGGGAACATTATATGCGTCTATAACGTTGTATATCCTAATCTAAGGCAACCTAACATCTCGGATGCAATATTTGACAACATTCCTGGCCTGTCGAACCCTACTTCTCGGAGGGAACAGTATATACGTCTATAACGGTATATATCATAATCTAAGGCAACCTAACATCTCGGATGCAATATTTGACAACATTCCTGGCCTGTCGAACCCTACTTCCCGGAGGGAACAGTATATACGTCTGTAACGTCATATATCCTAACCTAAGGCAACCTGACATTTCGGATGTAATATTCTACAACCTTCCAGGCGTGTCGGACCCTACTTCTCGGTGGTAACATTACATGCGCCTATAACGGCATATATCCTAATCTAATGCAACCTAACATCTCGGATGCAATATTTGACAACATTCCTGGCCTGTCGAACCCTACTTCTCGGAGGGAACAGTATATACGTCTAAAACGGTATATATCCTAACCTAAGGCAACCTTACATCTCGGATGTAATATTCTACAACATTCCAGGCGTGTCGGACCCTACTTCTCGGTGGGAACATTATATGCGTCTATAACGGTATATATCATAATCTAAGGCAACCTAACATCTCGGATGCAATATTTGACAACATTCCTGGCCTGTCGAACACTACTTCTCGGAGGGAACAGTATATACGTCTGTAACGTCATATATCCTAAGCTAAGGCAACCTAACATCTCGGATGCAATATTTGACAACATTCCTGGCCTGCCGAACCCTACTTCTCGGAGGGAACAGTATATACGTCTAAAACGGTATATATCCTAACCTAAGGCAACCTTACATCTCGGATGTAATATTCTACAACATTCCAGGCGTGTCGGACCCTACTTCTCGGTGGGAACATTATATGCGTCTATAACGGTATATATCATAATCTAAGGCAACCTAACATCTCGGATGCAATATTTGACAACATTCCTGGCCTGTCGAAACCTACTTCTCGGAGGGAACAGTATATACGTCTATAACGTTATATATCCTAACTTAAGGCAACCTGACATCTCGGATGTATCATTCTACAACATTCCTGGCGTGTCGAACCCTACCTCTCGGTGGGAACAGTATATACGTCTATAACGTCATATATCCTAACCTAAGGCAAGCTAACATCTCGGATGTAACATTTGACATCATTCCAGGCATGTCGGTACCTACGTCTCAGTGGTAACATTACATGCGTCTATAACGTCATATATCCTAACCTAAGGCAACCTAACATCTCGGATGCAATATTTGACAACATTCCCGGCCTGTCGAACCCTACTTCTCAGAGGGAACAGCATATACGTCTATAACGTCATATATCCTAACCTAAGGCAACCTAACATCTCGGATGTAATATTTGACAACATTCCAGGCGTGTCGGTCCCTACGTCTCGGTGGTAACATTACATGCGTCTATAACGGTATATAGCCTAAGCTAAGGCAACCTAACATCTCGGATGTAACATTTGACATCATTCCAGGCATGTCGGTCCCTACGTCTCGGTGGTAACATTACATGCGTCTATAACGTCGTATATCCTAACCTAAGGCAACCTAACATCTCGGATGCAATATTTGACAACATTCCTGGCCTGTCGAACCCTACTTCTCGGAGGGAACAGCATATACGTCTATAACGTCATATATCCTAACCTAAGGCAACCAAACATCTCGGATGTAACATTTGACAACATTCCAGGCGTGTCGGTCCCTACTTCTCGGTGGGAACATTATATGCGTCTATAACGTTGTATATCCTAATCTAAGGCAACCTAACATCTCGGATGCAATATTTGACAACATTCCTGGCCTGTCGAACCCTACTTCTCGGAGGGAACAGTATATACGTCTATAACGGTATATATCATAATCTAAGGCAACCTAACATCTCGGATGCAATATTTGACAACATTCCTGGCCTGTCGAACCCTACTTCCCGGAGGGAACAGTATATACGTCTGTAACGTCATATATCCTAACCTAAGGCAACCTGACATCTCGGATGTAATATTCTACAACCTTCCAGGCGTGTCGGACCCTACTTCTCGGTGGTAACATTACATGCGCCTATAACGGCATATATCCTAATCTAATGCTACCTAACATCTCGGATGCAATATTTGACAACATTCCTGGCCTGTCGAACCCTACTTCTCGGAGGGAACAGCATATCCGTCTTTAACGTCATATATCCTAACCTAAGGCAACCTAACATCTCGGATGTAACATTTGACAACATTCCAGGCGTGTCGGTCCCTACGTCTCGGTGGTAACATTACATGCGTCTATAACGGTATATATCCTAAGCTAAGGCAACCTAACATCTCGGATGTAACATTTGACATCATTCCAGGCATGTCGGTCCCTACGTCTCGGTGGTAACATTACATGCGTCTATAACGTTGTATATCCTAACCTAAGGCAACCTAACATCTCGGATGCAATATTTGACAACATTCCTGGCCTGTCGAACCCTACTTCTCGGAGGGAACAGCATATACGTCTATAACGTCATATATCCTAACCTAAGGCAACCTTACATCTCGGATGTAATATTCTACAACATTCCAGGCGTGTCGGACCCTACTTCTCGGTGGGAACATTATATGCGTCTATAACGTTGTATATCCTAATCGAAGGCAACCTAACATCTCGGATGCAATATTTGACAACATTCCTGGCCTGTCGAACCCTACTTCTCGGAGGGAACAGTATATACGTCTATAACGGTATATATCATAATCTAAGACAACCTAACATCTCGGATGCAATATTTGACAACATTCCTGGCCTGTCGAACCCTACTTCCCGGAGGGAACAGTATATACGTCTGTAACGTCATATATCCTAACCTAAGGCAACCTAACATCTCGGATGTAACATTTGACAACATTCCAGGCGTGACGGTCCCTACGTGTCGGTGGTAACATTACATGCGTCTATAACGTTATATATCCTAACCTAAGGCAACCTATCATCTCGGATGCAATATTTGACAACATTCCTGGCCTGTCGAACCCTACTTCTCGGAGGGAACAGTATATATGTCTATAACGGTATATATCCTAACCTAAGGCATCCTGACATCTCGGATGTAATATTCTACAACCTTCCAGGCGTGTCGGACCCTACTTCTCGGTGGGAACATTATATGCGTCTATAACGGTATATATCATAATCTAAGGCAACCTAACATCTCGGAAGCAATATTTGACAACATTCCTGGCCTATCGAACCCTACTTCTCGGTGGGAACAGTATATACGTCCATACCGTTATATATCCTAACCTAAGGCAACCTAACATCTCGGATGCAATATTCTACAACATTCCAGGCGTGTCGGACCCTACTTCTCGGTGGGAACATTATATGCGTCTATAACGGTATATATCATAATCTAAGGCAACCTAACATCTCGGATGCAATATTTGACAACATTCCTGGCCTGTCGAACACTACTTCTCGGAGGGAACACTATATACGTCTGTAACGTCATATATCCTAACCTAAGGCAACCTAACATCTCGGATGCAATATTTGACAACATTCCTGGCCTGTCGAACCCTACTTCTCGGAGGGAACATTACATGCGTCTATAACGTTATATATCCTAACCTAAGGCAACCTAACATCTCGGATGCAATATTTGACAACATTCCTGGCCTGTCGAAACCTACTTCTCGGAGGGAACAGTATATACGTCTATAACGTTATATATCCTAACCTAAGGCAACCTGACATCTCGGATGTATCATTCTACAACATTCCAGGCGTGTCGGACCCTACTTCTCGGTGGGAACATTATATGCGTCTATAACGTTGTATATCCTAACTTAAGGCAACATAACATCTCGTATGTAATATTTGACAACATTCCTGGCGTGTCGAACCGTACCTCGCGGTGGGAACAGTATATACGTCTATAACGTCATATATCCTAACCTAAGGCAACCTAACATCTCGGATGTAACATTTGACAACATTCCAGGCATGTCGGTCCCTACGTCTCGGTGGTAACATTACATGCGTCTATAACGGTATATATCCTAATCTTAGGCAACCTAACATCTCGGATGTAACATTTTACAACATTCCAGGCGTGTCGGTCCCTACGTCTCGGTCGTAACATTACATGCGTCTATAACGTTATATATCCTAACCTAAGGCCACATAACATCTCGTATGTAATATTTGACAACATTCCTGGCGTGTCGAACCCTACCTCTCGGTGGGAACAGTATATACGTCTATAACGTCATATATCCTAACCTAAGGCAACCTTACATCTCGGATGTAATATTCTACAACATTCCAGGCGTGTCGGACCCTACTTCTCGGTGGGAACATTATATGCGTCTATAACGTTGTATATCCTAATCGAAGGCAACCTAACATCTCGGATGCAATATTTGACAACATTCCAGGCCTGTCGAACCCTACTTCTCGGAGGGAACAGCATATACGTCTATAACGTCATATATCCTAACCTAAGGCAACCTAACATCTCGGATGTAACATTTGACAACATTCCAGGCGTGTCGAACCCTACCTCTCGGTGGGAACAGTATATACGTCTATAACGTCATATATCCTAAGCTAAGGCAACCTAACATCTCGGATGTAACATTTGACATCATTCCAGGCATGTCGGTCCCTACGTCTCGGTGGTAACATTACATGCGTCTATAACGTCGTATATCCTAACCTAAGGCAACCTAACATCTCGGATGCAATATTTGACAACATTCCTGGCCTGTCGAACCCTACCATCCGGAGGGAACAGTATATACGTCTATAACGTCATATATCCTAACCTAAGGCAACCTAACATCTCGGATGTAACATTTGACAACATTCCAGGCGTGTCGGTCCATACGTCACGGTGGTAACATTACATGCGTCTATAGCGGTATATATCCTAATCTTAGGCAACCTAACATCTCGGATGTAACATTTTACCACATTCCAGGCGTGTCGGTCCCTACGTCTCGGTCGTAACATTACATGCGTCTATAACGTTATATATCCTAACCTAAGGCCACCTAACATCTCGTATGTAATATTTGACAACATTCCTGGCGTGTCGAACCCTACTTCTCGGAGGGAACAGTATATACGTCTATAACGTTATATATCCTAACCTAAGGCAACCTGACATCTCGGATGTATCATTCTACAACATTCCAGGCGTGTCGGACCCTACTTCTCGGTGGGAACATTATATGCGTCTATAACGTTGTATATCCTAACTTAAGGCAACATAACATCTCGTATGTAATATTTGACAACATTCCTGGCGTGTCGAACCCTACTTCTCGGAGGGAACAGTATATACGTCTATAACGGTATATATCATAATCTAAGGCAACCTAACATCTCGGAAGCAATATTTGACAACATTCCTGGCCTATCGAACCCTACTTCTCGGTGGGAACAGTATATACGTCCATACCGTTATATATCCTAACCTAAGGCAACCTAACATCTCGGATGCAATATCTGACAACATTCCTGGCCTGTCGAACCCTACTTCCCCGAGGGAACAGAATATACGTCTGTAACGTCATATATCCTAACCTAAGGCAACCTAACATCTCGGATGTAACATTTGACAACATTCCAGGCGTGTCGGTCCCTACGTCTCGGTGGTAACATTACATGCGCCTATAACGGCATATATCCTAATCTAAGGCAACCTAACATCTCGGATGCAATATTTGACAACATTCCTGGCCTGTCGAACCCTACTTCTCGGAGGGAACAGTATATACGTCTAAAACGGTATATATCCTAACCTAAGGCAACCTTACATCTCGGATGTAATATTCTACAACATTCCAGGCGTGTCGGACCCTCCTTCTCGGTGGGAACATTATATGCGTCTATAACGGTATATATCATAATCTAAGGCAACCTAACATCTCGGATGCAATATTTGACAACATTCCTGGCCTGTCGAACACTACTTCTCGGAGGGAACACTATATACGTCTGTAACGTCATATATCCTAACCTAAGGCAACCTAACATCTCGGATGCAATATTTGACAACATTCCTGGCCTGTCGAACCCTACTTCTCGGAGGGAACATTACATGCGTCTATAACGTTATATATCCTAACCTAAGGCAACCTAACATCTCGGATGTAACATTTTACAACATTCCAGGCGTGTCGGTCCCTACGTCTCGGTCGTAACATTACATGCGTCTATAACGTTATATATCCTAACCTAAGGCCACATAACATCTCGTATGTAATATTTGACAACATTCCTGGCGTGTCGAACCCTACCTCTCGGTGGGAACAGTATATACGTCTATAACGTCATATATCCTAACCTAAGGCAAGCTAACATCTCGGATGTAACATTTGACATCATTCCAGGCATGTCGGTCCCTACGTCTCAGTGGTAACATTACATGCGTCTATAACGTCATATATCCTAACCTAAGGCAACCTAACATCTCGGATGCAATATTTGACAACATTCCTGGCCTGTCGAACCCTACTTCTCGGAGGGAACAGCATATACGTCTATAACGTCATATATCCTAACCTAAGGCAACCTAACATCTCGGATGTAACATTTGACAACATTCCAGGCGTGTCGGTCCCTACGTCTCGGTGGTAACATTACATGCGTCTATAACGGTATATATCCTAAGCTAAGGCAACCTAACATATCGGATGTAACATTTGACATCATTCCAGGCATGTCGGTCCCTACGTCTCGGTGGTAACATTACATGCGTCTATAACGTCGTATATCCTAACCTAAGGCAACCTAACATCTCGGATGCAATATTTGACAACATTCCTGGCCTGTCGAACCCTACCATCCGGAGGGAACAGTATATACGTCTATAACGTCATATATCCTAACCTAAGGCAACCTAACATCTCGGATGTAACATTTGACAACATTCCAGGCGTGTCGGTCCATACGTCACGGTGGTAACATTACATGCGTCTATAACGGTATATATCCTAATCTTAGGCAACCTAACATCTCGGATGTAACATTTTACCACATTCCAGGCGTGTCGGTCCCTACGTCTCGGTCGTAACATTACATGCGTCTATAACGTTATATATCCTAACCTAAGGCCACCTAACATCTCGTATGTAATATTTGACAACATTCCTGGCGTGTCGAACCCTACTTCTCGGAGGGAACAGTATATACGTCTATAACGTTATATATCCTAACCTAAGGCAACCTGACATCTCGGATGTATCATTCTACAACATTCCAGGCGTGTCGGACCCTACTTCTCGGTGGGAACATTATATGCGTCTATAACGTTGTATATCCTAACTTAAGGCAACATAACATCTCGTATGTAATATTTGACAACATTCCTGGCGTGTCGAACCCTACCTCGCGGTGGGAACAGTATATACGTCTATAACGTCATATATCCTAACCTAAGGCAACCTAACATTTCGGATGTAACATTTGACAACATTCCAGGCATGTCGGTCCCTACGTCTCGGTGGTAACATTACATGCGTCTATAACGGTATATATCCTAATCTTAGGCAACCTAACATCTCGGATGTAACATTTTACAACATTCCAGGCGTGTCGGTCCCTACGTCTCGGTCGTAACATTACATGCGTCTATAACGTTATATATCCTAACCTAAGGCCACATAACATCTCGTATGTAATATTTGACAACATTCCTGGCGTGTCGAACCCTACCTCTCGGTGGGAACAGTATATACGTCTATAACGTCATATATCCTAACCTAAGGCAAGCTAACATCTCGGATGTAACATTTGACATCATTCCAGGCATGTCGGTCCCTACGTCTCAGTGGTAACATTACATGCGTCTATAACGTCATATATCCTAACCTAAGGCAACCTAACATCTCGGATGTAACATTTTACCACATTCCAGGCGTGTCGGTCCCTACGTCTCGGTCGTAACATTACATGCGTCTATAACGTTATATATCCTAACCTAAGGCCACCTAACATCTCGTATGTAATATTTGACAACATTCCTGGCGTGTCGAACCCTACTTCTCGGACGGAACAGTATATACGTCTATAACGTTATATATCCTAACCTAAGGCAACCTGACATCTCGGATGTATCATTCTACAACATTCCAGGCGTGTCGGACCCTACTTCTCGGTGGGGACATTATATGCGTCTATAACGTTGTATATCCTAATCTAAGGCAACCTAACATCTCGTATGTAATATTTGACAACATTCCTGGCGTGTCGAACCCTACTTCTCGGTGGGAACAGTATATACGTCTACAACGGTATATATCCTAACCTAAGGCAGCCTAACATCTCGGATGCAATATTTGACAACATTCCTGTCCTGTCGAACCCTACTTCTCGGAGGGAACATTATATACGTCTGTAACGTCATATATCCTATCCTAAGACAACCTAACATCTCGGATGCTATATTTGACAGCATTCCCGGCCTGTCGAACCCTACGTCTCGGAGGGAACAGTATATACGTCTATAACGGTATATATCCTAATCTAAGGCAACCTAACATCTCGGATGCAATATTTGACAACATTCCTGGACTGTCGAACCCTACTTCTCGGAGGGAACATTATATACGTCTGTAACGTCATATATCCTAACCTAAGACAACCTAACATCAAGGATGTAACATTTGACAACATTCCAGGCGTGTCGGTCCCTACGTCTCGGTGGTAACATTACATGCGTCTATAACGTTATATATCCTAACCTAAGTCAACCTAACATCTCGGATGCAATATTTGACAACATTCCTGGCCTGTCGAACCCTACCATCCGGAGGGAACAGTATATACGTCTATAACGTCATATATCCTAACCTAAGGCAACCTAACATCTCGGATGTCACATTTGACAACATTCCAGGCGTGTCGGTCCCTACGTCTCGGTGGTAACATTAATGCGCCTATAACGGCAACGTAACAACTCGAGTGTAATATTTTACAACATTGCTGGCGTTTCGGTCCCTACTTCTCGGTGGGAACAGTATATACGTCCATAACGTTATATATCCTAACCTAAGGCAACCTTACATCTCGGATGTAATATTCTACAACATTCCAGGCGTGTCGGACCCTACTTCTCGGTGGGAACAGTATATACGTCTAAAACGGTATATATCCTAACCTAAGGCAACCTTACATCTCGGATGTAATATTCTACAACATTCCAGGCGTGTCGGACCCTACTTCTCGGTGGGAACATTACATGCGTCTATAACGTTATATATCCTAACCTAAGGCAACCTAACATCTCGGATGCAATATTTGACAACATTCCTGGCCTGTCGAAACCTACTTCTCGGAGGGAACAGTATATACGTCTATAACGTTATATATCCTAACCTAAGGCAACCTGACATCTCGGATGTATCATTCTACAACATTCCAGGCATGTCGGTCCCTACGTCTCAGTGGTAACATTACATGCGTCTATAACGTCATATATCCTAACCTAAGGCAACCTAACATCTCGGATGCAATATTTGACAACATTCCTGGCCTGTCGAACCCTGCTTCTCGGAGGGAACAGCATATACGTCTATAACGTCATACATCCTAACCTAAGGCAACCTAACATCTCGGATGTAACATTTGACAACATTCCAGGCGTGTCGGTCCCTACGTCTCGGTGGTAACATTACATGCGTCTATAACGGTATATATCCTAAGCTAAGGCAACCTAACATCTCGGATGTAACATTTGACATCATTCCAGGCATGTCGGTCCCTACGTCTCGGTGGTAACATTACATGCGTCTATAACGTCGTATATCCTAACCTAAGGCAACCTAACATCTCGGATGCAATATTTGACAACATTCCTGGCCTGTCGAACCCTACTTCTCGGAGGGAACAGCATATACGTCTATAACGTCATATATCCTAACCTAAGGCAACCTAACATCTCGGATGTAACATTTGACAACATTCCAGGCGTGTCGGACCCTACTTCTCGGTGGGAACATTATATGCGTCTATAACGTTGTATATCCTAATCTAAGGCAACCTAACATCTCGGATGCAATATTTGACAACATTCCTGGCCTGTCGAACCCTACTTCTCGGAGGGAACAGTATATACGTCTATAACGGTATATATCATAATCTAAGGCAACCTAACATCTCGGATGCAATATTTGACAACATTCCTGGCCTGTCGAACCCTACTTCCCGGAGGGAACAGTATATACGTCTGTAACGTCATATATCCTAACCTAAGGCAACCTGACATCTCGGATGTAATATTCTACAACCTTCCAGGCGTGTCGGACCCTACTTCTCGGTGGTAACATTACATGCGCCTATAACGGCATATATCCTAATCCAATGCAACCTAACATCTCGGATGCAATATTTGACAACATTCCTGGCCTGTCGAACCCTACTTCTCGGAGGGAACAGTATATACGTCTAAAACGGTATATATCCTAACCTAAGGCAACCTTACATCTCGGATGTAATATTCTACAACATTCCAGGCGTGTCGGACCCTACTTCTCGGAGGGAACAGTATATACGTCTATAACGGTATATATCATAATCTAAGGCAACCTAACATCTCGGATGCAATATTTGACAACATTCCTGGCCTGTCGAACCCTACTTCCCGGAGGGAACAGTATATACGTCTGTAACGTCATATATCCTAACCTAAGGCAACCTGACATCTCGGATGTAATATTCTACAACCTTCCAGGCGTGTCGGACCCTACTTCTCGGTGGTAACATTACATGCGCCTATAACGGCATATATCCTAATCCAATGCAACCTAACATCTCGGATGCAATATTTGACAACATTCCTGGCCTGTCGAACCCTACTTCTCGGAGGGAACAGTATATACGTCTAAAACGGTATATATCCTAACCTAAGGCAACCTTACATCTCGGATGTAATATTCTACAACATTCCAGGCGTGTCGGACCCTACTTCTCGGTGGGAACATTATATGCGTCTATAACGGTATATATCATAATCTAAGGCAACCTAACATCTCGGATGCAATATTTGACAACATTCCTGGCCTGTCGAACACTACTTCTCGGAGGGAACAGTATATACGTCTGTAACGTCATATATCCTAACCTAAGGCAACCTAACATCTCGGATGCAACATTTGACAACATTCCAGGTGTGTCGGTCCCTACGTCTCGGTGGTAACATTACATGCGTCTATAACGTTATATATCCTAACCTAAGGCAACCTAACATCTCGGATGCAATATTTGACAACATTCCAGGCATGTCGGACCCTACGTCTCGGTGGTAACATTACATGAGTCTATAACGGTATATATCCTAATCTTAGGCAACCTAACATCTCGGATGTAACATTTTACAACATTCCAGGCGTGTCGGTCCCTACGTCTCGGTCGTAACATTACATGCGTCTATAACGTTATATATCCTAACCTAAGGCCACATAACATCTCGTATGTAATATTTGACAACATTCCTGGCGTGTCGAACCCTACCTCTCGGTGGGAACAGTATATACGTCTATAACGTCATATATCCTAACCTAAGGCAAGCTAACATCTCGGATGTAACATTTGACATCATTCCAGGCATGTCGGTCCCTACGTCTCAGTGGTAACATTACATGCGTCTATAACGTCATATATCCTAACCTAAGGCAACCTAACATCTCGGATGCAATATTTGACAACATTCCTGGCCTGTCGAGCCCTACTTCTCGGAGGGAACAGCATATCCGTCTATAACGTCATATATCCTAACCTAAGGCAACCTAACATCTCGGATGTAACATTTGACAACATTCCAGGCGTGTCGGTCCCTACGTCTCGGTGGTAACATTACATGCGTCTATAACGGTATATATCCTAAGCTAAGGCAACCTAACATCTCGGATGTAACATTTGACATCATTCCAGGCATGTCGGTCCCTACGTCTCGGTGGTAACATTACATGCGTCTATAACGTTGTATATCCTAACCTAAGGCAACCTAACATCTCGGATGCAATATTTGACAACATTCCTGGCCTGTCGAACCCTACTTCTCGGAGGGAACAGCATATACGTCTATAACGTCATATATCCTAACCTAAGGCAACCTTACATCTCGGATGTAATATTCTACAACATTCCAGGCGTGTCGGACCCTACTTCTCGGTGGGAACATTATATGCGTCTATAACGTTGTATATCCTAATCGTAGGCAACCTAACATCTCGGATGCAATATTTGACAACATTCCTGGCCTGTCGAACCCTACTTCTCGGAGGGAACAGTATATACGTCTATAACGGTATATATCATAATCTAAGACAACCTAACATCTCGGATGCAATATTTGACAACATTCCTGGCCTGTCGAACCCTACTTCCCGGAGGGAACAGTATATACGTCTGTAACGTCATATATCCTAACCTAAGGCAACCTAACATCTCGGATGTAACATTTGACAACATTCCAGGCGTGACGGTCCCTACGTGTCGGTGGTAACATTACATGCGTCTATAACGTTATATATCCTAACCTAAGGCAACCTATCATCTCGGATGCAATATTTGGCAACATTCCTGGCCTGTCGAAACCTACTTCTCGGAGGGAACAGTATATACGTCTATAACGTTATATATCCTAACCTAAGGCAACCTGACATCACGGATGTATCATTCTACAACATTCCAGGCATGTCGGTCCCTACGTCTCAGTGGTAACATTACATGCGTCTATAACGTCATATATCCTAACCTAAGGCAACCTAACATCTCGGATGCAATATTTGACAACATTCCTGGCCTGTCGAACCCTACCATCCGGAGGGAACAGTATATACGTCTATAACGTCATATATCCTAACCTAAGGCAACCTAACATCTCGGATGTAACATTTGACAACATTCCAGGCGTGTCGGTCCATACGTCACGGTGGTAACATTACATGCGTCTATAACGGTATATATCCTAATCTTAGGCAACCTAACATCTCGGTTGTAACATTTTACCACATTCCAGGCGTGTCGGTCCCTACGTCTCGGTCGTAACATTACATGCGTCTATAACGTTATATATCCTAACCTAAGGCCACCTAACATCTCGTATGTAATATTTGACAACATTCCTGGCGTGTCGAACCCTACTTCTCGGACGGAACAGTATATACGTCTATAACGTTATATATCCTAACCTAAGGCAACCTGACATCTCGGATGTATCATTCTACAACATTCCAGGCGTGTCGGACCCTACTTCTCGGTGGGGACATTATATGCGTCTATAACGTTGTATATCCTAATCTAAGGCAACCTAACATCTCGTATGTAATATTTGACAACATTCCTGGCGTGTCGAACCCTACTTCTCGGTGGGAACAGTATATACGTCTACAACGGTATATATCCTAACCTAAGGCAGCCTAACATCTCGGATGCAATATTTGACAACATTCCTGTCCTGTCGAACCCTACTTCTCGGAGGGAACATTATATACGTCTGTAACGTCATATATCCTATCCTAAGACAACCTAACATCTCGGATGCTATATTTGACAGCATTCCCGGCCTGTCGAACCCTACGTCTCGGAGGGAACAGTATATACGTCTATAACGGTATATATCCTAATCTAAGGCAACCTAACATCTCGGATGCAATATTTGACAACATTCCTGGACTGTCGAACCCTACTTCTCGGAGGGAACATTATATACGTCTGTAACGTCATATATCCTAACCTAAGACAACCTAACATCAAGGATGTAACATTTGACAACATTCCAGGCGTGTCGGTCCCTACGTCTCGGTGGTAACATTACATGCGTCTATAACGTTATATATCCTAACCTAAGTCAACCTAACATCTCGGATGCAATATTTGACAACATTCCTGGCCTGTCGAACCCTACCATCCGGAGGGAACAGTATATACGTCTATAACGTCATATATCCTAACCTAAGGCAACCTAACATCTCGGATGTCACATTTGACAACATTCCAGGCGTGTCGGTCCCTACGTCTCGGTGGTAACATTAATGCGCCTATAACGGCAACGTAACAACTCGGATGTAATATTTTACAACATTGCTGGCGTTTCGGTCCCTACTTCTCGGAGGGAACAGCATATACGTCTATAACGTCATATATCCTAACCTAAGGCAACCTAACATCTCGGATGTAACATTTGACAACATTCCAGGCGTGTCGGTCCCTACGTCTCGGTGGTAACATTACATGCGTCTATAACGGTATATATCCTAAGCTAAGGCAACCTAACATCTCGGATGTAACATTTGACATCATTCCAGGCATGTCGGTCCCTACGTCTCGGTGGTAACATTACATGCGTCTATAACGTCGTATATCCTAACCTAAGGCAACCTAACATCTCGGATGCAATATTTGACAACATTCCTGGCCTGTCGAACCCTACTTCTCGGAGGGAACAGCATATACGTCTATAACGTCATATATCCTAACCTAAGGCAACCTAACATCTCGGATGTAACATTTGACAACATTCCAGGCGTGTCGGACCCTACTTCTCGGTGGGAACATTATATGCGTCTATAACGTTGTATATCCTAATCTAAGGCAACCTAACATCTCGGATGCAATATTTGACAACATTCCTGGCCTGTAGAACCCTACTTCTCGGAGGGAACAGTATATACGTCTATAACGGTATATATCATAATCTAAGGCAACCTAACATCTCGGATGCAATATTTGACAACATTCCTGGCCTGTCGAACCCTACTTCCCGGAGGGAACAGTATATACGTCTGTAACGTCATATATCCTAACCTAAGGCAACCTGACATCTCGGATGTAATATTCTACAACCTTCCAGGCGTGTCGGACCCTACTTCTCGGTGGTAACATTACATGCGCCTATAACGGCATATATCCTAATCCAATGCAACCTAACATCTCGGATGCAATATTTGACAACATTCCTGGCGTGTCGAACCCTACCTCTCGGTGGGAACAGTATATACGTCTATAACGTCATATATCCTAACCTAAGGCAAGCTAACATCTCGGATGTAACATTTGACATCATTCCAGGCATGTCGGTCCCTACGTCTCAGTGGTAACATTACATGCGTCTATAACGTCATATATCCTAACCTAAGGCAACCTAACATCTCGGATGCAATATTTGACAACATTCCTGGCCTGTCGAACCCTACTTCTCGGAGGGAACAGCATATCCGTCTATAACGTCATATATCCTAACCTAAGGCAACCTAACATCTCGGATGTAACATTTGACAACATTCCAGGCGTGTCGGTCCCTACGTCTCGGTGGTAACATTACATGCGTCTATAACGGTATATATCCTAAGCTAAGGCAACCTAACATCTCGGATGTAACATTTGACATCATTCCAGGCATGTCGGTCCCTACGTCTCGGTGGTAACATTACATGCGTCTATAACGTTGTATATCCTAACCTAAGGCAACCTAACATCTCGGATGCAATATTTGACAACATTCCTGGCCTGTCGAACCCTACTTCTCGGAGGGAACAGCATATACGTCTATAACGTCATATATCCTAACCTAAGGCAACCTTACATCTCGGATGTAATATTCTACAACATTCCAGGCGTGTCGGACCCTACTTCTCGGTGGGAACATTATATGCGTCTATAACGTTGTATATCCTAATCGAAGGCAACCTAACATCTCGGATGCAATATTTGACAACATTCCTGGCCTGTCGAACCCTACTTCTCGGAGGGAACAGTATATACGTCTATAACGGTATATATCATAATCTAAGACAACCTAACATCTCGGATGCAATATTTGACAACATTCCTGGCCTGTCGAACCCTACTTCCCGGAGGGAACAGTATATACGTCTGTAACGTCATATATCCTAACCTAAGGCAACCTAACATCTCGGATGTAACATTTGACAACATTCCAGGCGTGACGGTCCCTACGTGTCGGTGGTAACATTACATGCGTCTATAACGTCATATATCCTAACCTAAGGCAACCTAACATCTCGGATGTAACATTTGACAACATTCCAGGCGTGTCGGTCCCTACGTCTCGGTGGTAACATTACATGCGTCTATAACGGTATATATCCTAAGCTAAGGCAACCTAACATCTCGGATGTAACATTTGACATCATTCCAGGCATGTCGGTCCCTACGTCTCGGTGGTAACATTACATGCGTCTATAACGTCGTATATCCTAACCTAAGGCAACCTAACATCTCGGATGCAATATTTGACAACATTCCTGGCCTGTCGAACCCTACTTCTCGGAGGGAACAGCATATACGTCTATAACGTCATATATCCTAACCTAAGGCAACCTAACATCTCGGATGTAACATTTGACAACATTCCAGGCGTGTCGGACCCTACTTCTCGGTGGGAACATTATATGCGTCTATAACGTTGTATATCCTAATCTAAGGCAACCTAACATCTCGGATGCAATATTTGACAACATTCCTGGCCTGTAGAACCCTACTTCTCGGAGGGAACAGTATATACGTCTATAACGGTATATATCATAATCTAAGGCAACCTAACATCTCGGATGCAATATTTGACAACATTCCTGGCCTGTCGAACCCTACTTCCCGGAGGGAACAGTATATACGTCTGTAACGTCATATATCCTAACCCAAGGCAACCTGACATCTCGGATGTAATATTCTACAACCTTCCAGGCGTGTCGGACCCTACTTCTCGGTGGTAACATTACATGCGCCTATAACGGCATATATCCTAATCCAATGCAACCTAACATCTCGGATGCAATATTTGACAACATTCCTGGCGTGTCGAACCCTACCTCTCGGTGGGAACAGTATATACGTCTATAACGTCATATATCCTAACCTAAGGCAAGCTAACATCTCGGATGTAACATTTGACATCATTCCAGGCATGTCGGTCCCTACGTCTCAGTGGTAACATTACATGCGTCTATAACGTCATATATCCTAACCTAAGGCAACCTAACATCTCGGATGCAATATTTGACAACATTCCTGGCCTGTCGAACCCTACTTCTCGGAGGGAACAGCATATCCGTCTATAACGTCATATATCCTAACCTAAGGCAACCTAACATCTCGGATGTAACATTTGACAACATTCCAGGCGTGTCGGTCCCTACGTCTCGGTGGTAACATTACATGCGTCTATAACGGTATATATCCTAAGCTAAGGCAACCTAACATCTCGGATGTAACATTTGACATCATTCCAGGCATGTCGGTCCCTACGTCTCGGTGGTAACATTACATGCGTCTATAACGTTGTATATCCTAACCTAAGGCAACCTAACATCTCGGATGCAATATTTGACAACATTCCTGGCCTGTCGAACCCTACTTCTCGGAGGGAACAGCATATACGTCTATAACGTCATATATCCTAACCTAAGGCAACCTTACATCTCGGATGTAATATTCTACAACATTCCAGGCGTGTCGGACCCTACTTCTCGGTGGGAACATTATATGCGTCTATAACGTTGTATATCCTAATCGAAGGCAACCTAACATCTCGGATGCAATATTTGACAACATTCCTGGCCTGTCGAACCCTACTTCTCGGAGGGAACAGTATATACGTCTATAACGGTATATATCATAATCTAAGACAACCTAACATCTCGGATGCAATATTTGACAACATTCCTGGCCTGTCGAACCCTACTTCCCGGAGGGAACAGTATATACGTCTGTAACGTCATATATCCTAACCTAAGGCAACCTAACATCTCGGATGTAACATTTGACAACATTCCAGGCGTGACGGTCCCTACGTGTCGGTGGTAACATTACATGCGTCTATAACGTTATATATCCTAACCTAAGGTAACCTATCATCTCGGATGCAATATTTGACAACATTCCTGGCCTGTCGAACCCTACTTCTCGGAGGGAACAGTATATATGTCTATAACGGTATATATCCTAACCTAAGGCAACCTGATATCTCGGATGTAATATTCTACAACCTTCCAGGCGTGTCGGACCCTACTTCTCGGTGGGAACATTATATGCGTCTATAACGGTATATATCATAATCTAAGGCAACCTAACATCTCGGAAGCAATATTTGACAACATTCCTGGCCTATCGAACCCTACTTCTCGGTGGGAACAGTATATACGTCCATACCGTTATATATCCTAACCTAAGGCAACCTAACATCTCGGATGCAATATCTGACAACATTCCTGGCCTGTCAAACCCTACTTCCCCGAGGGAACAGAATATACGTCTGTAACGTCATATATCCTAACCTAAGGCAACCTAACATCTCGGATGTAACATTTGACAACATTCCAGGCGTGTCGGTCCCTACGTCTCGGTGGTAACATTACATGCGCCTATAACGGCATATATCCTAATCTAAGGCAACCTAACATCTCGGATGCAATATTTGACAACATTCCTGGCCTGTCGAACCCTACTTCTCGGAGGGAACAGTATATACGTCTAAAACGGTATATATCCTAACCTAAGGCAACCTTACATCTCGGATGTAATATTCTACAACATTCCAGGCGTGTCGGACCCTACTTCTCGGTGGGAACATTATATGCGTCTATAACGGTATATATCATAATCTAAGGCAACCTAACATCTCGGATGCAATATTTGACAACATTCCTGGCCTGTCGAACACTACTTCTCGGAGGGAACACTATATACGTCTGTAACGTCATATATCCTAACCTAAGGCAACCTAACATCTCGGATGCAATATTTGACAACATTCCTGGCCTGTCGAACCCTACTTCTCGGAGGGAACATTACATGCGTCTATAACGTTATATATCCTAACCTAAGGCAACCTAACATCTCGGATGCAATATTTGACAACATTCCTGGCCTGTCGAAACCTACTTCTCGGAGGGAACAGTATATACGTCTATAACGTTATATATCCTAACCTAAGGCAACCTGACATCTCGGATGTATCATTCTACAACATTCCAGGCGTGTCGGACCCTACTTCTCGGTGGGAACATTATATGCGTCTATAACGTTGTATATCCTAACTTAAGGCAACATAACATCTCGTATGTAATATTTGACAACATTCCTGGCGTGTCGAACCCTACCTCGCGGTGGGAACAGTATATACGTCTATAACGTCATATATCCTAACCTAAGGCAACCTAACATCTCGGATGTAACATTTGACAACATTCCAGGCATGTCGGTCCCTACGTCTCGGTGGTAACATTACATGCGTCTATAACGGTATATATCCTAATCTTAGGCAACCTAACATCTCGGATGTAACATTTTACAACATTCCAGGCGTGTCGGTCCCTACGTCTCGGTCGTAACATTACATGCGTCTATAACGTTATATATCCTAACCTAAGGCCACATAACATCTCGTATGTAATATTTGACAACATTCCTGGCGTGTCGAACCCTACCTCTCGGTGGGAACAGTATATACGTCTATAACGTCATATATCCTAACCTAAGGCAACCTTACATCTCGGATGTAATATTCTACAACATTCCAGGCGTGTCGGACCCTACTTCTCGGTGGGAACATTATATGCGTCTATAACGTTGTATATCCTAATCGAAGGCAACCTAACATCTCGGATGCAATATTTGACAACATTCCTGGCCTGTCGAACCCTACTTCTCGGAGGGAACAGCATATCCGTCTATAACGTCATATATCCTAACCTAAGGCAACCTAACATCTCGGATGTAACATTTGACAACATTCCAGGCGTGTCGGTCCCTACGTCTCGGTGGTAACATTACATGCGTCTATAACGGTATATATCCTAAGCTAAGGCAACCTAACATCTCGGATGTAACATTTGACATCATTCCAGGCATGTCGGTCCCTACGTCTCGGTGGTAACATTACATGCGTCTATAACGTTGTATATCCTAACCTAAGGCAACCTAACATCTCGGATGCAATATTTGACAACATTCCTGGCCTGTCGAACCCTACTTCTCGGAGGGAACAGCATATACGTCTATAACGTCATATATCCTAACCTAAGGCAACCTTACATCTCGGATGTAATATTCTACAACATTCCAGGCGTGTCGGACCCTACTTCTCGGTGGGAACATTATATGCGTCTATAACGTTGTATATCCTAATCGAAGGCAACCTAACATCTCGGATGCAATATTTGACAACATTCCTGGCCTGTCGAACCCTACTTCTCGGAGGGAACAGTATATACGTCTATAACGGTATATATCATAATCTAAGACAACCTAACATCTCGGATGCAATATTTGACAACATTCCTGGCCTGTCGAACCCTACTTCCCGGAGGGAACAGTATATACGTCTGTAACGTCATATATCCTAACCTAAGGCAACCTAACATCTCGGATGTAACATTTGACAACATTCCAGGCGTGACGGTCCCTACGTGTCGGTGGTAACATTACATGCGTCTATAACGTTATATATCCTAACCTAAGGCAACCTATCATCTCGGATGCAATATTTGACAACATTCCTGGCCTGTCGAACCCTACTTCTCGGAGGGAACAGTATATATGTCTATAACGGTATATATCCTAACCTAAGGCAACCTGACATCTCGGATGTAATATTCTACAACCTTCCAGGCGTGTCGGACCCTACTTCTCGGTGGGAACATTATATGCGTCTATAACGGTATATATCATAATCTAAGGCAACCTAACATCTCGGAAGCAATATTTGACAACATTCCTGGCCTATCGAACCCTACTTCTCGGTGGGAACAGTATATACGTCCATACCGTTATATATCCTAACCTAAGGCAACCTAACATCTCGGATGCAATATCTGACAACATTCCTGGCCTGTCGAACCCTACTTCCCCGAGGGAACAGAATATACGTCTGTAACGTCATATATCCTAACCTAAGGCAACCTAACATCTCGGATGTAACATTTGACAACATTCCAGGCGTGTCGGTCCCTACGTCTCGGTGGTAACATTACATGCGCCTATAACGGCATATATCCTAATCTAAGGCAACCTAACATCTCGGATGCAATATTTGACAACATTCCTGGCCTGTCGAACCCTACTTCTCGGAGGGAACAGTATATACGTCTAAAACGGTATATATCCTAACCTAAGGCAACCTTACATCTCGGATGTAATATTCTACAACATTCCAGGCGTGTCGGACCCTACTTCTCGGTGGGAACATTATATGCGTCTATAACGGTATATATCATAATCTAAGGCAACCTAACATCTCGGATGCAATATTTGACAACATTCCTGGCCTGTCGAACACTACTTCTCGGAGGGAACACTATATACGTCTGTAACGTCATATATCCTAACCTAAGGCAACCTAACATCTCGGATGCAATATTTGACAACATTCCTGGCCTGTCGAACCCTACTTCTCGGAGGGAACATTACATGCGTCTATAACGTTATATATCCTAACCTAAGGCAACCTAACATCTCGGATGCAATATTTGACAACATTCCTGGCCTGTCGAAACCTACTTCTCGGAGGGAACAGTATATACGTCTATAACGTTATATATCCTAACCTAAGGCAACCTGACATCTCGGATGTATCATTCTACAACATTCCAGGCGTGTCGGACCCTACTTCTCGGTGGGAACATTATATGCGTCTATAACGTTGTATATCCTAACTTAAGGCAACATAACATCTCGTATGTAATATTTGACAACATTCCTGGCGTGTCGAACCCTACCTCGCGGTGGGAACAGTATATACGTCTATAACGTCATATATCCTAACCTAAGGCAACCTAACATCTCGGATGTAACATTTGACAACATTCCAGGCATGTCGGTCCCTACGTCTCGGTGGTAACATTACATGCGTCTATAACGGTATATATCCTAATCTTAGGCAACCTAACATCTCGGATGTAACATTTTACAACATTCCAGGCGTGTCGGTCCCTACGTCTCGGTCGTAACATTACATGCGTCTATAACGTTATATATCCTAACCTAAGGCCACATAACATCTCGTATGTAATATTTGACAACATTCCTGGCGTGTCGAACCCTACCTCTCGGTGGGAACAGTATATACGTCTATAACGTCATATATCCTAACCTAAGGCAACCTTACATCTCGGATGTAATATTCTACAACATTCCAGGCGTGTCGGACCCTACTTCTCGGTGGGAACATTATATGCGTCTATAACGTTGTATATCCTAATCGAAGGCAACCTAACATCTCGGATGCAATATTTGACAACATTCCTGGCCTGTCGAACACTACTTCTCGGAGGGAACAGCATATACGTCTATAACGTCATATATCCTAACCTAAGGCGACCTAACATCTCGGATGTAACATTTGACAACATTCCAGGCGTGTCGAACCCTACCTCTCGGTGGGAACAGTATATACGTCTATAACGTCATATATCCTAAGCTAAGGCAACCTAACATCTCGGATGTAACATTTGACATCATTCCAGGCATGTCGGTCCCTACGTCTCGGTGGTAACATTACATGCGTCTATAACGTCGTATATCCTAACCTAAGGCAACCTAACATCTCGGATGCAATATTTGACAACATTCCTGGCCTGTCGAACCCTACCATCCGGAGGGAACAGTATATACGTCTATAACGTCATATATCCTAACCTAAGGCAACCTAACATCTCGGATGTAACATTTGACAACATTCCAGGCGTGTCGGTCCCTACGTCTCGGTGGTAACATTACATGCGTCTATAACGGTATATATCCTAAGCTAAGGCAACCTAACATCTCGGATGTAACATTTGACATCATTCCAGGCATGTCGGTCCCTACGTCTCGGTGGTAACATTACATGCGTCTATAACGTTGTATATCCTAACCTAAGGCCACATAACATCTCGTATGTAATATTTGACAACATTCCTGGCGTGTCGAACCCTACCTCTCGGTGGGAACAGTATATACGTCTATAACGTCATATATCCTAACCTAAGGCAACCTTACATCTCGGATGTAATATTCTACAACATTCCAGGCGTGTCGGACCCTACTTCTCGGTGGGAACATTATATGCGTCTATAACGTTGTATATCCTAATCGAAGGCAACCTAACATCTCGGATGCAATATTTGACAACATTCCTGGCCTGTCGAACCCTACTTCTCGGAGGGAACAGCATATCCGTCTATAACGTCATATATCCTAACCTAAGGCAACCTAACATCTCGGATGTAACATTTGACAACATTCCAGGCGTGTCGGTCCCTACGTCTCGGTGGTAACATTACATGCGTCTATAACGGTATATATCCTAAGCTAAGGCAACCTAACATCTCGGATGTAACATTTGACATCATTCCAGGCATGTCGGTCCCTACGTCTCGGTGGTAACATTACATGCGTCTATAACGTTGTATATCCTAACCTAAGGCAACCTAACATCTCGGATGCAATATTTGACAACATTCCTGGCCTGTCGAACCCTACTTCTCGGAGGGAACAGCATATACGTCTATAACGTCATATATCCTAACCTAAGGCAACCTTACATCTCGGATGTAATATTCTACAACATTCCAGGCGTGTCGGACCCTACTTCTCGGTGGGAACATTATATGCGTCTATAACGTTGTATATCCTAATCGAAGGCAACCTAACATCTCGGATGCAATATTTGACAACATTCCTGGCCTGTCGAACCCTACTTCTCGGAGGGAACAGTATATACGTCTATAACGGTATATATCATAATCTAAGACAACCTAACATCTCGGATGCAATATTTGACAACATTCCTGGCCTGTCGAACCCTACTTCCCGGAGGGAACAGTATATACGTCTGTAACGGTATATATCCTAACCTAAGGCAACCTGACATCTCGGATGTAATATTCTACAACCTTCCAGGCGTGTCGGACCCTACTTCTCGGTGGGAACATTATATGCGTCTATAACGGTATATATCATAATCTAAGGCAACCTAACATCTCGGAAGCAATATTTGACAACATTCCTGGCCTATCGAACCCTACTTCTCGGTGGGAACAGTATATACGTCCATACCGTTATATATCCTAACCTAAGGCAACCTAACATCTCGGATGCAATATCTGACAACATTCCTGGCCTGTCGAACCCTACTTCCCCGAGGGAACAGAATATACGTCTGTAACGTCATATATCCTAACCTAAGGCAACCTAACATCTCGGATGTAACATTTGACAACATTCCAGGCGTGTCGGTCCCTACGTCTCGGTGGTAACATTACATGCGCCTATAACGGCATATATCCTAATCTAAGGCAACCTAACATCTCGGATGCAATATTTGACAACATTCCTGGCCTGTCGAACCCTACTTCTCGGAGGGAACAGTATATACGTCTAAAACGGTATATATCCTAACCTAAGGCAACCTTACATCTCGGATGTAATATTCTACAACATTCCAGGCGTGTCGGACCCTACTTCTCGGTGGGAACATTATATGCGTCTATAACGGTATATATCATAATCTAAGGCAACCTAACATCTCGGATGCAATATTTGACAACATTCCTGGCCTGTCGAACACTACTTCTCGGAGGGAACACTATATACGTCTGTAACGTCATATATCCTAACCTAAGGCAACCTAACATCTCGGATGCAATATTTGACAACATTCCTGGCCTGTCGAACCCTACTTCTCGGAGGGAACATTACATGCGTCTATAACGTTATATATCCTAACCTAAGGCAACCTAACATCTCGGATGCAATATTTGACAACATTCCTGGCCTGTCGAAACCTACTTCTCGGAGGGAACAGTATATACGTCTATAACGTTATATATCCTAACCTAAGGCAACCTGACATCTCGGATGTATCATTCTACAACATTCCAGGCGTGTCGGACCCTACTTCTCGGTGGGAACATTATATGCGTCTATAACGTTGTATATCCTAACTTAAGGCAACATAACATCTCGTATGTAATATTTGACAACATTCCTGGCGTGTCGAACCCTACCTCGCGGTGGGAACAGTATATACGTCTATAACGTCATATATCCTAACCTAAGGCAACCTAACATCTCGGATGTAACATTTGACAACATTCCAGGCATGTCGGTCCCTACGTCTCGGTGGTAACATTACATGCGTCTATAACGGTATATATCCTAATCTTAGGCAACCTAACATCTCGGATGTAACATTTTACAACATTCCAGGCGTGTCGGTCCCTACGTCTCGGTCGTAACATTACATGCGTCTATAACGTTATATATCCTAACCTAAGGCCACATAACATCTCGTATGTAATATTTGACAACATTCCTGGCGTGTCGAACCCTACCTCTCGGTGGGAACAGTATATACGTCTATAACGTCATATATCCTAACCTAAGGCAACCTTACATCTCGGATGTAATATTCTACAACATTCCAGGCGTGTCGGACCCTACTTCTCGGTGGGAACATTATATGCGTCTATAACGTTGTATATCCTAATCGAAGGCAACCTAACATCTCGGATGCAATATTTGACAACATTCCTGGCCTGTCGAACACTACTTCTCGGAGGGAACAGCATATACGTCTATAACGTCATATATCCTAACCTAAGGCGACCTAACATCTCGGATGTAACATTTGACAACATTCCAGGCGTGTCGAACCCTACCTCTCGGTGGGAACAGTATATACGTCTATAACGTCATATATCCTAAGCTAAGGCAACCTAACATCTCGGATGTAACATTTGACATCATTCCAGGCATGTCGGTCCCTACGTCTCGGTGGTAACATTACATGCGTCTATAACGTCGTATATCCTAACCTAAGGCAACCTAACATCTCGGATGCAATATTTGACAACATTCCTGGCCTGTCGAACCCTACCATCCGGAGGGAACAGTATATACGTCTATAACGTCATATATCCTAACCTAAGGCAACCTAACATCTCGGATGTAACATTTGACAACATTCCAGGCGTGTCGGTCCCTACGTCTCGGTGGTAACATTACATGCGTCTATAACGGTATATATCCTAAGCTAAGGCAACCTAACATCTCGGATGTAACATTTGACATCATTCCAGGCATGTCGGTCCCTACGTCTCGGTGGTAACATTACATGCGTCTATAACGTTGTATATCCTAACCTAAGGCCACATAACATCTCGTATGTAATATTTGACAACATTCCTGGCGTGTCGAACCCTACCTCTCGGTGGGAACAGTATATACGTCTATAACGTCATATATCCTAACCTAAGGCAACCTTACATCTCGGATGTAATATTCTACAACATTCCAGGCGTGTCGGACCCTACTTCTCGGTGGGAACATTATATGCGTCTATAACGTTGTATATCCTAATCGAAGGCAACCTAACATCTCGGATGCAATATTTGACAACATTCCTGGCCTGTCGAACCCTACTTCTCGGAGGGAACAGCATATCCGTCTATAACGTCATATATCCTAACCTAAGGCAACCTAACATCTCGGATGTAACATTTGACAACATTCCAGGCGTGTCGGTCCCTACGTCTCGGTGGTAACATTACATGCGTCTATAACGGTATATATCCTAAGCTAAGGCAACCTAACATCTCGGATGTAACATTTGACATCATTCCAGGCATGTCGGTCCCTACGTCTCGGTGGTAACATTACATGCGTCTATAACGTTGTATATCCTAACCTAAGGCAACCTAACATCTCGGATGCAATATTTGACAACATTCCTGGCCTGTCGAACCCTACTTCTCGGAGGGAACAGCATATACGTCTATAACGTCATATATCCTAACCTAAGGCAACCTTACATCTCGGATGTAATATTCTACAACATTCCAGGCGTGTCGGACCCTACTTCTCGGTGGGAACATTATATGCGTCTATAACGTTGTATATCCTAATCGAAGGCAACCTAACATCTCGGATGCAATATTTGACAACATTCCTGGCCTGTCGAACCCTACTTCTCGGAGGGAACAGTATATACGTCTATAACGGTATATATCATAATCTAAGACAACCTAACATCTCGGATGCAATATTTGACAACATTCCTGGCCTGTCGAACCCTACTTCCCGGAGGGAACAGTATATACGTCTGTAACGTCATATATCCTAACCTAAGGCAACCTAACATCTCGGATGTAACATTTGACAACATTCCAGGCGTGACGGTCCCTACGTGTCGGTGGTAACATTACATGCGTCTATAACGTTATATATCCTAACCTAAGGCAACCTATCATCTCGGATGCAATATTTGACAACATTCCTGGCCTGTCGAACCCTACTTCTCGGAGGGAACAGTATATATGTCTATAACGGTATATATCCTAACCTAAGGCAACCTGACATCTCGGATGTAATATTCTACAACCTTCCAGGCGTGTCGGACCCTACTTCTCGGTGGGAACATTATATGCGTCTATAACGGTATATATCATAATCTAAGGCAACCTAACATCTCGGAAGCAATATTTGACAACATTCCTGGCCTATCGAACCCTACTTCTCGGTGGGAACAGTATATACGTCCATACCGTTATATATCCTAACCTAAGGCAACCTAACATCTCGGATGCAATATCTGACAACATTCCTGGCCTGTCGAACCCTACTTCCCCGAGGGAACAGAATATACGTCTGTAACGTCATATATCCTAACCTAAGGCAACCTAACATCTCGGATGTAACATTTGACAACATTCCAGGCGTGTCGGTCCCTACGTCTCGGTGGTAACATTACATGCGCCTATAACGGCATATATCCTAATCTAAGGCAACCTAACATCTCGGATGCAATATTTGACAACATTCCTGGCCTGTCGAACCCTACTTCTCGGAGGGAACAGTATATACGTCTAAAACGGTATATATCCTAACCTAAGGCAACCTTACATCTCGGATGTAATATTCTACAACATTCCAGGCGTGTCGGACCCTACTTCTCGGTGGGAACATTATATGCGTCTATAACGGTATATATCATAATCTAAGGCAACCTAACATCTCGGATGCAATATTTGACAACATTCCTGGCCTGTCGAACACTACTTCTCGGAGGGAACACTATATACGTCTGTAACGTCATATATCCTAACCTAAGGCAACCTAACATCTCGGATGCAATATTTGACAACATTCCTGGCCTGTCGAACCCTACTTCTCGGAGGGAACATTACATGCGTCTATAACGTTATATATCCTAACCTAAGGCAACCTAACATCTCGGATGCAATATTTGACAACATTCCTGGCCTGTCGAAACCTACTTCTCGGAGGGAACAGTATATACGTCTATAACGTTATATATCCTAACCTAAGGCAACCTGACATCTCGGATGTATCATTCTACAACATTCCAGGCGTGTCGGACCCTACTTCTCGGTGGGAACATTATATGCGTCTATAACGTTGTATATCCTAACTTAAGGCAACATAACATCTCGTATGTAATATTTGACAACATTCCTGGCGTGTCGAACCCTACCTCGCGGTGGGAACAGTATATACGTCTATAACGTCATATATCCTAACCTAAGGCAACCTAACATCTCGGATGTAACATTTGACAACATTCCAGGCATGTCGGTCCCTACGTCTCGGTGGTAACATTACATGCGTCTATAACGGTATATATCCTAATCTTAGGCAACCTAACATCTCGGATGTAACATTTTACAACATTCCAGGCGTGTCGGTCCCTACGTCTCGGTCGTAACATTACATGCGTCTATAACGTTATATATCCTAACCTAAGGCCACATAACATCTCGTATGTAATATTTGACAACATTCCTGGCGTGTCGAACCCTACCTCTCGGTGGGAACAGTATATACGTCTATAACGTCATATATCCTAACCTAAGGCAACCTTACATCTCGGATGTAATATTCTACAACATTCCAGGCGTGTCGGACCCTACTTCTCGGTGGGAACATTATATGCGTCTATAACGTTGTATATCCTAATCGAAGGCAACCTAACATCTCGGATGCAATATTTGACAACATTCCTGGCCTGTCGAACACTACTTCTCGGAGGGAACAGTATATACGTCTATAACGGTATATATCATAATCTAAGACAACCTAACATCTCGGATGCAATATTTGACAACATTCCTGGCCTGTCGAACCCTACTTCCCGGAGGGAACAGTATATACGTCTGTAACGTCATATATCCTAACCTAAGGCAACCTAACATCTCGGATGTAACATTTGACAACATTCCAGGCGTGACGGTCCCTACGTGTCGGTGGTAACATTACATGCGTCTATAACGTTATATATCCTAACCTAAGGCAACCTATCATCTCGGATGCAATATTTGACAACATTCCTGGCCTGTCGAACCCTACTTCTCGGAGGGAACAGTATATATGTCTATAACGGTATATATCCTAACCTAAGGCAACCTGACATCTCGGATGTAATATTCTACAACCTTCCAGGCGTGTCGGACCCTACTTCTCGGTGGGAACATTATATGCGTCTATAACGGTATATATCATAATCTAAGGCAACCTAACATCTCGGAAGCAATATTTGACAACATTCCTGGCCTACCGAACCCTACTTCTCGGTGGGAACAGTATATACGTCCATACCGTTATATATCCTAACCTAAGGCAACCTAACATCTCGGATGCAATATCTGACAACATTCCTGGCCTGTCGAACCCTACTTCCCCGAGGGAACAGAATATACGTCTGTAACGTCATATATCCTAACCTAAGGCAACCTAACATCTCGGATGTAACATTTGACAACATTCCAGGCGTGTCGGTCCCTACGTCTCGGTGGTAACATTACATGCGCCTATAACGGCATATATCCTAATCTAAGGCAACCTAACATCTCGGATGCAATATTTGACAACATTCCTGGCCTGTCGAACCCTACTTCTCGGAGGGAACAGTATATACGTCTAAAACGGTATATATCCTAACCTAAGGCAACCTTACATCTCGGATGTAATATTCTACAACATTCCAGGCGTGTCGGACCCTACTTCTCGGTGGGAACATTATATGCGTCTATAACGGTATATATCATAATCTAAGGCAACCTAACATCTCGGATGCAATATTTGACAACATTCCTGGCCTGTCGAACACTACTTCTCGGAGGGAACACTATATACGTCTGTAACGTCATATATCCTAACCTAAGGCAACCTAACATCTCGGATGCAATATTTGACAACATTCCTGGCCTGTCGAACCCTACTTCTCGGAGGGAACATTACATGCGTCTATAACGTTATATATCCTAACCTAAGGCAACCTAACATCTCGGATGCAATATTTGACAACATTCCTGGCCTGTCGAAACCTACTTCTCGGAGGGAACAGTATATACGTCTATAACGTTATATATCCTAACCTAAGGCAACCTGACATCTCGGATGTATCATTCTACAACATTCCAGGCGTGTCGGACCCTACTTCTCGGTGGGAACATTATATGCGTCTATAACGTTGTATATCCTAACTTAACGCAACATAACATCTCGTATGTAATATTTGACAACATTCCTGGCGTGTCGAACCCTACCTCGCGGTGGGAACAGTATATACGTCTATAACGTCATATATCCTAACCTAAGGCAACCTAACATCTCGGATGTAACATTTGACAACATTCCAGGCATGTCGGTCCCTACGTCTCGGTGGTAACATTACATGCGTCTATAACGGTATATATCCTAATCTTAGGCAACCTAACATCTCGGATGTAACATTTTACAACATTCCAGGCGTGTCGGTCCCTACGTCTCGGTCGTAACATTACATGCGTCTATAACGTTATATATCCTAACCTAAGGCCACATAACATCTCGTATGTAATATTTGACAACATTCCTGGCGTGTCGAACCCTACCTCTCGGTGGGAACAGTATATACGTCTATAACGTCATATATCCTAACCTAAGGCAACCTTACATCTCGGATGTAATATTCTACAACATTCCAGGCGTGTCGGACCCTACTTCTCGGTGGGAACATTATATGCGCCTATAACGTTGTATATCCTAATCGAAGGCAACCTAACATCTCGGATGCAATATTTGACAACATTCCTGGCCTGTCGAACACTACTTCTCGGAGGGAACAGCATATACGTCTATAACGTCATATATCCTAACCTAAGGCGACCTAACATCTCGGATGTAACATTTGACAACATTCCAGGCGTGTCGAACCCTACCTCTCGGTGGGAACAGTATATACGTCTATAACGTCATATATCCTAAGCTAAGGCAACCTAACATCTCGGATGTAACATTTGACATCATTCCAGGCATGTCGGTCCCTACGTCTCGGTGGTAACATTACATGCGTCTATAACGTCGTATATCCTAACCTAAGGCAACCTAACATCTCGGATGCAATATTTGACAACATTCCTGGCCTGTCGAACCCTACCATCCGGAGGGAACAGTATATACGTCTATAACGTCATATATCCTAACCTAAGGCAACCTAACATCTCGGATGTAACATTTGACAACATTCCAGGCGTGTCGGTCCCTACGTCTCGGTGGTAACATTACATGCGCCTATAACGGCATATATCCTAATCTAAGGCAACCTAACATCTCGGATGCAATACTTGACAACATTCCTGGCCTGTCGAACCCTACTTCTCGGAGGGAACAGTATATACGTCTAAAACGGTATATATCCTAACCTAAGGCCACCTAACATCTCGTATGTAATATTTGACAACATTCCTGGCGTGTCGAACCCTACTTCTCGGAGGGAACAGTATATACGTCTATAACGTTATATATCCTAACCTAAGGCAACCTGACATCTCGGATGTATCATTCTACAACATTCCAGGCGTGTCGGACCCTACTTCTCGGTGGGAACATTATATGCGTCTATAACGTTGTATATCCTAACTTAAGGCAACATAACATCTCGTATGTAATATTTGACAACATTCCTGGCGTGTCGAACCCTACTTCTCGGAGGGAACAGTATATACGTCTATAACGGTATATATCATAATCTAAGGCAACCTAACATCTCGGATGCAATATTTGACAACATTCCTGGCCTGTCGAACCCTACTTCCCGGAGGGAACAGTATATACGTCTGTAACGTCATATATCCTAACCTAAGGCAACCTAACATCTCGGATGTAACATTTGACAACATTCCAGGCGTGACGGTCCCTACGTGTCGGTGGTAACATTACATGCGTCTATAACGTTATATATCCTAACCTAAGGCAACCTATCATCTCGGATGCAATATTTGACAACATTCCTGGACTGTCGAACCCTACTTCTCGGAGGGAACAGTATATATGTCTATAACGGTATATATCCTAACCTAAGGCAACCTGACATCTCGGATGTAATATTCTACAACCTTCCAGGCGTGTCGAACCCTACTTCTCGGAGGGAACAGTATATACGTCTATAACGGTATATATCATAATCTAAGGCAACCTAACATCTCGGATGCAATATTTGACAACATTCCTGGCCTGTCGAACCCTACTTCCCGGAGGGAACAGTATATACGTCTGTAACGTCATATATCCTAACCTAAGGCAACCTAACATCTCGGATGTAACATTTGACAACATTCCAGGCGTGACGGTCCCTACGTGTCGGTGGTAACATTACATGCGTCTATAACGTTATATATCCTAACCTAAGGCAACCTATCATCTCGGATGCAATATTTGACAACATTCCTGGCCTGTCGAACCCTACTTCTCGGAGGGAACAGTATATATGTCTATAACGGTATATATCCTAACCTAAGGCAACCTGACATCTCGGATGTAATATTCTACAACCTTCCAGGCGTGTCGGACCCTACTTCTCGGTGGGAACATTATATGCGTCTATAACGGTATATATCATAATCTAAGGCAACCTAACATCTCGGAAGCAATATTTGACAACATTCCTGGCCTATCGAACCCTACTTCTCGGTGGGAACAGTATATACGTCCATACCGTTATATATCCTAACCTAAGGCAACCTAACATCTCGGATGCAATATCTGACAACATTCCTGGCCTGTCGAACCCTACTTCCCCGAGGGAACAGAATATACGTCTGTAACGTCATATATCCTAACCTAAGGCAACCTAACATCTCGGATGTAACATTTGACAACATTCCAGGCGTGTCGGTCCCTACGTCTCGGTGGTAACATTACATGCGCCTATAACGGCATATATCCTAATCTAAGGCAACCTAACATCTCGGATGCAATACTTGACAACATTCCTGGCCTGTCGAACCCTACTTCTCGGAGGGAACAGTATATACGTCTAAAACGGTATATATCCTAACCTAAGGCAACCTTACATCTCGGATGTAATATTCTACAACATTCCAGGCGTGTCGGACCCTACTTCTCGGTGGGAACATTATATGCGTCTATAACGGTATATATCATAATCTAAGGCAACCTAACATCTCGGATGCAATATTTGACAACATTCCTGGCCTGTCGAACACTACTTCTCGGAGGGAACACTATATACGTCTGTAACGTCATATATCCTAACCTAAGGCAACCTAACATCTCGGATGCAATATTTGACAACATTCCTGGCCTGTCGAACCCTACTTCTCGGAGGGAACATTACATGCGTCTATAACGTTATATATCCTAACCTAAGGCAACCTAACATCTCGGATGCAATATTTGACAACATTCCTGGCCTGTCGAACCCTACTTCTCGGAGGGAACAGCATATACGTCTATAACGTCATATATCCTAACCTAAGGCAACCTAACATCTCGGATGTAACATTTGACAACATTCCAGGCGTGTCGGTCCCTACGGCTCGGTGGTAACATTACATGCGTCTATAACGGTATATATCCTAAGCTAAGGCAACCTAACATCTCGGATGTAACATTTGACATCATTCCAGGCATGTCGGTCCTACGTCTCGGTGGTAACATTACATGCGTCTATAACGTCGTATATCCTAACCTAAGGCAACCTAACATCTCGGATGCAATATTTGACAACATTCCTGGCCTGTCGAACCCTACCATCCGGAGGGAACAGTATATACGTCTATAACGTCATATATCCTAACCTAAGGCAACCTAACATCTCGGATGTAACATTTGACAACATTCCAGGCGTGTCGGTCCATACGTCACGGTGGTAACATTACATGCGTCTATAACGGTATATATCCTAATCTTAGGCAACCTAACATCTCGGATGTAACATTTTACCACATTCCAGGCGTGTCGGTCCCTATGTCTCGGTCGTAACATTACATGCGTCTATAACGTTATGTATCCTAACCTAAGGCCACCTAACATCTCGTATGTAATATTTGACAACATTCCTGGCGTGTCGAACCCTACTTCTCGGAGGGAACAGTATATACGTCTATAACGTTATATATCCTAACCTAAGGCAACCTGACATCTCGGATGTATCATTCTACAACATTCCAGGCGTGTCGGACCCTACTTCTCGGTGGGAACATTATATGCGTCTATAACGTTGTATATCCTAACTTAAGGCAACATAACATCTCGTATGTAATATTTGACAACATTCCTGGCGTGTCGAACCCTACCTCGCGGTGGGAACAGTATATACGTCTATAACGTCATATATCCTAACCTAAGGCAACCTAACATTTCGGATGTAACATTTGACAACATTCCAGGCATGTCGGTCCCTACGTCTCGGTGGTAACATTACATGCGTCTATAACGGTATATATCCTAATCTTAGGCAACCTAACATCTCGGATGTAACATTTTACAACATTCCAGGCGTGTCGGTCCCTACGTCTCGGTCGTAACATTACATGCGTCTATAACGTTATATATCCTAACCTAAGGCCACATAACATCTCGTATGTAATATTTGACAACATTCCTGGCGTGTCGAACCCTACCTCTCGGTGGGAACAGTATATACGTCTATAACGTCATATATCCTAACCTAAGGCAAGCTAACATCTCGGATGTAACATTTGACATCATTCCAGGCATGTCGGTCCCTACGTCTCAGTGGTAACATTACATGCGTCTATAACGTCATATATCCTAACCTAAGGCAACCTAACATCTCGGATGCAATATTTGACAACATTCCTGGCCTGTCGAACCCTACTTCTCGGAGGGAACAGCATATACGTCTATAACGTCATATATCCTAACCTAAGGCAACCTAACATCTCGGATGTAACATTTGACATCATTCCAGGCATGTCGGTCCCTACGTCTCGGTGGTAACATTACATGCGTCTATAACGTCGTATATCCTAACCTAAGGCAACCTAACATCTCGGATGCAATATTTGACAACATTCCTGGCCTGTCGAACCCTACCATCCGGAGGGAACAGTATATACGTCTATAACGTCATATATCCTAACCTAAGGCAACCTAACATCTCGGATGTAACATTTGACAACATTCCAGGCGTGTCAGTCCATACGTCACGGTGGTAACATTACATGCGTCTATAACGGTATATATCCTAATCTTAGGCAACCTAACATCTCGGATGTAAAATTTTACCACATTCCAGGCGTGTCGGTCCCTACGTCTCGGTCGTAACATTACATGCGTCTATAACGTTATATATCCTAACCTAAGGCCACCTAACATCTCGTATGTAATATTTGACAACATTCCTGGCGTGTCGAACCCTACTTCTCGGAGGGCACAGTATATACGTCTATAACGTTATATATCCTAACCTAAGGCAACCTGACATCTCGGATGTATCATTCTACAACATTCCATGCGTGTCGGACCCTACTTCTCGGTGGGAACATTATATGCGTCTATAACGTTGTATATCCTAATCTAAGGCAACCTAACATCTCGTATGTAATATTTGACAACATTCCTGGCGTGTCGAACCCTACTTCTCGGTGGGAACAGTATATACGTCTACAACGGTATATATCCTAACCTAAGGCAGCCTAACATCTCGGATGCAATATTTGACAACATTCCTGTCCTGTCGAACCCTACTTCTCGGAGGGAACATTATATACGTCTGTAACGTCATATATCCTATCCTAAGACAACCTAACATCTCGGATGTAACATTTGTCAACATTCCAGGCGTGTCGGTCCCTACGTCTCGGTGGTAACATTACATGCGTCTATAACGTTATATATCCTAACCTAAGGCCACATAACATCTCGTATGTAATATTTGACAACATTCCTGGCGTGTCGAACCCTACCTCTCGGTGGGAACAGTATATACGTCTATAACGTCATATATCCTAACCTAAGGCAACCTAACATCTCGGATGTAACATTTGACAACATTCCAGGCATGTCGGTCCCTACGTCTCGGTGTTAACATTACATGCGTCTATAACGTCATATATGCTAACCTAAGGCAAACCTAACATCTCGGATGCAATATTTGACAACATTCCTGGCCTGTCGAACCCTACCATCCGGAGGGAACAGTATATACGTCTATAACGTCATATATCCTAACCTAAGGCAACCTAACATCTCGGATGTCACATTTGACAACATTCCAGGCGTGTCGGTCCCTACGTCTCGGTGGTAACATTAATGCGCCTATAACGGCAACGTAACAACTCGGATGTAATATTTTACAACATTGCTGGCGTTTCGGTCCCTACTTCTCGGTGGGAACAGTATATACGTCCATAACGTTATATATCCTAACCTAAGGCAACCTTACATCTCGGATGTAATATTCTACAACATTCCAGGCGTGTCGGACCCTACTTCTCGGTGGGAACAGTATATACGTCTAAAACGGTATATATCCTAACCTAAGGCAACCTTACATCTCGGATGTAATATTCTACAACATTCCAGGCGTGTCGGACCCTACTTCTCGGTGGGAACATTACATGCGTCTATAACGTTATATATCCTAACCTAAGGCAACCTAACATCTCGGATGCAATATTTGACAACATTCCTGGCCTGTCGAAACCTACTTCTCGGAGGGAACAGTATATACGTCTATAACGTTATATATCCTAACCTAAGGCAACCTAACATCTCGGATGTAACATTTTACAACATTCCAGGCGTGTCGGTCCCTACGTCTCGGTCGTAACATTACATGCGTCTATAACGTTATATATCCTAACCTAAGGCCACATAACATCTCGTATGTAATATTTGACAACATTCCTGGCGTGTCGAACCCTACCTCTCGGTGGGAACAGTATATACGTCTATAACGTCATATATCCTAACCTAAGGCAAGCTAACATCTCGGATGTAACATTTGACATCATTCCAGGCATGTCGGTCCCTACGTCTCAGTGGTAACATTACATGCGTCTATAACGTCATATATCCTAACCTAAGGCAACCTAACATCTCGGATGCAATATTTGACAACATTCCTGGCCTGTCGAACCCTACTTCTCGGAGGGAACAGCATATACGTCTATAACGTCATATATCCTAACCTAAGGCAACCTAACATCTCGGATGTAACATTTGACATCATTCCAGGCATGTCGGTCCCTACGTCTCGGTGGTAACATTACATGCGTCTATAACGTCGTATATCCTAACCTAAGGCAACCTAACATCTCGGATGCAATATTTGACAACATTCCTGGCCTGTCGAACCCTACCATCCGGAGGGAACAGTATATACGTCTATAACGTCATATATCCTAACCTAAGGCAACCTAACATCTCGGATGTAACATTTGACAACATTCCAGGCGTGTCAGTCCATACGTCACGGTGGTAACATTACATGCGTCTATAACGGTATATATCCTAATCTTAGGCAACCTAACATCTCGGATGTAAAATTTTACCACATTCCAGGCGTGTCGGTCCCTACGTCTCGGTCGTAACATTACATGCGTCTATAACGTTATATATCCTAACCTAAGGCCACCTAACATCTCGTATGTAATATTTGACAACATTCCTGGCGTGTCGAACCCTACTTCTCGGAGGGCACAGTATATACGTCTATAACGTTATATATCCTAACCTAAGGCAACCTGACATCTCGGATGTATCATTCTACAACATTCCATGCGTGTCGGACCCTACTTCTCGGTGGGAACATTATATGCGTCTATAACGTTGTATATCCTAATCTAAGGCAACCTAACATCTCGTATGTAATATTTGACAACATTCCTGGCGTGTCGAACCCTACTTCTCGGTGGGAACAGTATATACGTCTACAACGGTATATATCCTAACCTAAGGCAGCCTAACATCTCGGATGCAATATTTGACAACATTCCTGTCCTGTCGAACCCTACTTCTCGGAGGGAACATTATATACGTCTGTAACGTCATATATCCTATCCTAAGACAACCTAACATCTCGGATGTAACATTTGTCAACATTCCAGGCGTGTCGGTCCCTACGTCTCGGTGGTAACATTACATGCGTCTATAACGTTATATATCCTAACCTAAGGCCACATAACATCTCGTATGTAATATTTGACAACATTCCTGGCGTGTCGAACCCTACCTCTCGGTGGGAACAGTATATACGTCTATAACGTCATATATCCTAACCTAAGGCAACCTAACATCTCGGATGTAACATTTGACAACATTCCAGGCATGTCGGTCCCTACGTCTCGGTGTTAACATTACATGCGTCTATAACGTCATATATGCTAACCTAAGGCAAACCTAACATCTCGGATGCAATATTTGACAACATTCCTGGCCTGTCGAACCCTACCATCCGGAGGGAACAGTATATACGTCTATAACGTCATATATCCTAACCTAAGGCAACCTAACATCTCGGATGTCACATTTGACAACATTCCAGGCGTGTCGGTCCCTACGTCTCGGTGGTAACATTAATGCGCCTATAACGGCAACGTAACAACTCGGATGTAATATTTTACAACATTGCTGGCGTTTCGGTCCCTACTTCTCGGTGGGAACAGTATATACGTCCATAACGTTATATATCCTAACCTAAGGCAACCTTACATCTCGGATGTAATATGCTACAACATTCCAGGCGTGTCGGACCCTACTTCTCGGTGGGAACAGTATATACGTCTAAAACGGTATATATCCTAACCTAAGGCAACCTTACATCTCGCATGTAATATTCTACAACATTCCAGGCGTGTCGGACCCTACTTCTCGGTGGGAACATTACATGCGTCTATAACGTTATATATCCTAACCTAAGGCAACCTAACATCTCGGATGCAATATTTGACAACATTCCTGGCCTGTCGAAACCTACTTCTCGGAGGGAACAGTATATACGTCTATAACGTTATATATCCTAACCTAAGGCAACCTGACATCACGGATGTATCATTCTACAACATTCCAGGCATGTCGGTCCCTACGTCTCAGTGGTAACATTACATGCGTCTATAACGTCATATATCCTAACCTAAGGCAACCTAACATCTCGGATGCAATATTTGACAACATTCCTGGCCTGTCGAACCCTACTTCTCGGAGGGAACAGCATATACGTCTATAACGTCATATATCCTAACCTAAGGCAACCTAACATCTCGGATGTAACATTTGACAACATTCCAGGCGTGTCGGTCCCTACGTCTCGGTGGTAACATTACATGCGTCTATAACGGTATATATCCTAAGCTAAGGCAACCTAACATCTCGGATGTAACATTTGACATCATTCCAGGCATGTCGGTCCCTACGTCTCGGTGGTAACATTACATGCGTCTATAACGTCGTATATCCTAACCTAAGGCAACCTAACATCTCGGATGCAATATTTGACAACATTCCTGGCCTGTCGAACCCTACCATCCGGAGGGAACAGTATATACGTCTATAACGTCATATATCCTAACCTAAGGCAACCTAACATCTCGGATGTAACATTTGACAACATTCCAGGCGTGTCGGTCCATACGTCACGGTGGTAACATTACATGCGTCTATAACGGTATATATCCTAATCTTAGGCAACCTAACATCTCGGATGTAACATTTTACCACATTCCAGGCGTGTCGGTCCCTACGTCTCGGTCGTAACATTACATGCGTCTATAACGTTATATATCCTAACCTAAGGCCACCTAACATCTCGTATGTAATATTTGACAACATTCCTGGCGTGTCGAACCCTACTTCTCGGAGGGAACAGTATATACGTCTATAACGTTATATATCCTAACCTAAGGCAACCTGACATCTCGGATGTATCATTCTACAACATTCCAGGCGTGTCGGACCCTACTTCTGGGTGGGGACATTATATGCGTCTATAACATTGTATATCCTAATCTAAGGCAACCTAACATCTCGTATGTAATATTTGACAACATTCCTGGCGTGTCGAACCCTACTTCTCGGTGGGAACAGTATATACGTCTACAACGGTATATATCCTAACCTAAGGCAGCCTAACATCTCGGATGCAATATTTGACAACATTCCTGTCCTGTCGAACCCTACTTCTCGGAGGGAACATTATATACGTCTGTAACGTCATATATCCTATCCTAAGACAACCTAACATCTCGGATGCTATATTTGACAGCATTCCCGGCCTGTCGAACCCTACGTCCCGGAGGGAACAGTATATACGTCTATAACGGTATATATCCTAATCTAAGGCAACCTAACATCTCGGATGCAATATTTGACAACATTCCTGGACTGTCGAACCCTACTTCTCGGAGGGAACATTATATACGTCTGTAACGTCATATCTCCTAACCTAAGACAACCTAACATCAAGGATGTAACATTTGACAACATTCCAGGCGTGTCGGTCCCTACGTCTCGGTGGTAACATTACATGCGTCTATAACGTTATATATCCTAACCTAAGTCAACCTAACATCTCGGATGCAATATTTGACAACACTCCTGGCCTGTCGAACCCTACCATCCGGAGGGAACAGTATATACGTCTATAACGTCATATATCCTAACCTAAGGCAACCTAACATCTCGGATGTCACATTTGACAACATTCCAGGCGTGTCGGTCCCTACGTCTCGGTGGTAACATTAATGCGCCTATAACGGCAACGTAACAACTCGGATGTAATATTTTACAACATTGCTGGCGTTTCGGTCCCTACTTCTCGGTGGGAACAGTATATACGTCCATAACGTTATATATCCTAACCTAAGGCAACCTTACATCTCGGATGTAATATTCTACAACATTCCAGGCGTGTCGGACCCTACTTCTCGGTGGGAACAGTATATACGTCTAAAACGGTATATATCCTAACCTAAGGCAACCTAACATCTCGGATGCAATATTTGACAACATTCCTGGCCTGTCGAACCCTACTTCTCGGAGGGAACAGCATATACGTCTATAACGTCATATATCCTAACCTAAGGCAACCTAACATCTCGGATGTAACATTTGACAACATTCCAGGCGTGTCGGTCCCTACGTCTCGGTGGTAACATTACATGCGTCTATAACGGTATATATCCTAAGCTAAGGCAACCTAACATCTCGGATGTAACATTTGACATCATTCCAGGCATGTCGGTCCCTACGTCTCGGTGGTAACATTACATGCGTCTATAACGTCGTATATCCTAACCTAAGGCAACCTAACATCTCGGATGCAATATTTGACAACATTCCTGGCCTGTCGAACCCTACCATCTGGAGGGAACAGTATATACGTCTATAACGTCATATATCCTAACCTAAGGCAACCTAACATCTCGGATGTAACATTTGACAACATTCCAGGCGTGTCGGTCCATACGTCACGGTGGTAACATTACATGCGTCTATAACGGTATATATCCTAATCTTAGGCAACCTAACATCTCGGATGTAACATTTTACCACATTCCAGGCGTGTCGGTCCCTACGTCTCGGTCGTAACATTACATGCGTCTATAACGTTATATATCCTAACCTAAGGCCACCTAACATCTCGTATGTAATATTTGACAACATTCCTGGCGTGTCGAACCCTACTTCTCGGAGGGAACAGTATATACGTCTATAACGTTATATATCCTAACCTAAGGCAACCTGACATCTCGGATGTATCATTCTACAACATTCCAGGCGTGTCGGACCCTACTTCTGGGTGGGGACATTATATGCGTCTATAACATTGTATATCCTAATCTAAGGCAACCTAACATCTCGTATGTAATATTTGACAACATTCCTGGCGTGTCGAACCCTACTTCTCGGTGGGAACAGTATTATACGTCTACAACGGTATATATCCTAACCTAAGGCAGCCTAACATCTCGGATGCAATATTTGACAACATTCCTGTCCTGTCGAACCCTACTTCTCGGAGGGAACATTATATACGTCTGTAACGTCATATATCCTATCCTAAGACAACCTAACATCTCGGATGCTATATTTGACAGCATTCCCGGCCTGTCGAACCCTACGTCCCGGAGGGAACAGTATATACGTCTATAACGGTATATATCCTAATCTAAGGCAACCTAACATCTCGGATGCAATATTTGACAACATTCCTGGACTGTCGAACCCTACTTCTCGGAGGGAACATTATATACGTCTGTAACGTTATATATCCTAACCTAAGGCAACCTGACATCTCGGATGTATCATTCTACAACATTCCAGGCGTGTCGGACCCTACTTCTCGGTGGGAACATTATATGCGTCTATAACGTTGTATATCCTAACTTAAGGCAACATAACATCTCGTATGTAATATTTGACAACATTCCTGGCGTGTCGAACCCTACTTCTCGGAGGGAACAGTATATACGTCTATAACGGTATATATCATAATCTAAGGCAACCTAACATCTCGGAAGCAATATTTGACAACATTCCAGACCCTATCGAACCCTACTTCTCGGTGGGAACAGTATATACGTCCATACCGTTATATATCCTAACCTAAGGCAACCTAACATCTCGGATGCAATATCTGACAACATTCCTGGCCTGTCGAACCCTACTTCCCCGAGGGAACAGAATATACGTCTGTAACGTCATATATCCTAACCTAAGGCAACCTAACATCTCGGATGCAATATTTGACAACATTCCTGGCCTGTCGAAACCTACTTCTCGGAGGGAACAGTATATACGTCTATAACGTTATATATCCTAACCTAAGGCAACCTGACATCTCGGATGTATCATTCTACAACATTCCAGGCGTGTCGGACCCTACTTCTCGGTGGGAACATTATATGCGTCTATAACGTTGTATATCCTAACTTAAGGCAACATAACATCTCGTATGTAATATTTGACAACATTCCTGGCGTGTCGAACCCTACCTCGCGGTGGGAACAGTATATACGTCTATAACGTCATATATCCTAACCTAAGGCAACCTAACATCTCGGATGTAACATTTGACAACATTCCAGGCATGTCGGTCCCTACGTCTCGGTGGTAACATTACATGCGTCTATAACGGTATATATCCTAATCTTAGGCAACCTAACATCTCGGATGTAACATTTTACAACATTCCAGGCGTGTCGGTCCCTACGTCTCGGTCGTAACATTACATGCGTCTATAACGTTATATATCCTAACCTAAGGCCACATAACATCTCGTATGTAATATTTGACAACATTCCTGGCGTGTCGGACCCTACCTCTCGGTGGGAACAGTATATACGTCTATAACGTCATATATCCTAACCTAAGGCAAGCTAACATCTCGGATGTAACATTTGACATCATTCCAGGCATGTCGGTCCCTACGTCTCAGTGGTAACATTACATGCGTCTATAACGTCATATATCCTAACCTAAGGCAACCTAACATCTCGGATGCAATATTTGACAACATTCCTGGCCTGTCGAACCCTACTTCTCGGAGGGAACAGCATATACGTCTATAACGTCATATATCCTAACCTAAGGCAACCTAACATCTCGGATGTAACATTTGACAACATTCCAGGCGTGTCGGTCCCTACGTCTCGGTGGTAACATTACATGCGTCTATAACGGTATATATCCTAAGCTAAGGCAACCTAACATCTCGGATGTAACATTTGACATCATTCCAGGCATGTCGGTCCCTACGTCTCGGTGGTAACATTACATGCGTCTATAACGTCGTATATCCTAACCTAAGGCAACCTAACATCTCGGATGCAATATTTGACAACATTCCTGGCCTGTCGAACCCTACCATCCGGAGGGAACAGTATATACGTCTATAACGTCATATATCCTAACCTAAGGCAACCTAACATCTCGGATGTAACATTTGACAACATTCCAGGCGTGTCGGTCCATACGTCACGGTGGTAACATTACATGCGTCTATAACGGTATATATCCTAATCTTAGGCAACCTAACATCTCGGATGTAACATTTTACCACATTCCAGGCGTGTCGGTCCCTATGTCTCGGTCGTAACATTACATGCGTCTATAACGTTATATATCCTAACCTAAGGCCACCTAACATCTCGTATGTAATATTTGACAACATTCCTGGCGTGTCGAACCCTACTTCTCGGAGGGAACAGTATATACGTCTATAACGTTATATATCCTAACCTAAGGCAACCTGACATCTCGGATGTATCATTCTACAACATTCCAGGCGTGTCGGACCCTACTTCTGGGTGGGGACATTATATGCGTCTATAACATTGTATATCCTAATCTAAGGCAACCTAACATCTCGTATGTAATATTTGACAACATTCCTGGCGTGTCGAACCCTACTTCTCGGTGGGAACAGTATATACGTCTACAACGGTATATATCCTAACCTAAGGCAGCCTAACATCTCGGATGCAATATTTGACAACATTCCTGTCCTGTCGAACCCTACTTCTCGGAGGGAACATTATATACGTCTGTAACGTCATATATCCTATCCTAAGACAACCTAACATCTCGGATGCTATATTTGACAGCATTCCCGGCCTGTCGAACCCTACGTCCCGGAGGGAACAGTATATACGTCTATAACGGTATATATCCTAATCTAAGGCAACCTAACATCTCGGATGCAATATTTGACAACATTCCTGGACTGTCGAACCCTACTTCTCGGAGGGAACATTATATACGTCTGTAACGTCATATCTCCTAACCTAAGACAACCTAACATCAAGGATGTAACATTTGACAACATTCCAGGCGTGTCGGTCCCTACGTCTCGGTGGTAACATTACATGCGTCTATAACGTTATATATCCTAACCTAAGTCAACCTAACATCTCGGATGCAATATTTGACAACATTCCTGTCCTGTCGAACCCTACCATCCGGAGGGAACAGTATATACGTCTATAACGTCATATATCCTAACCTAAGGCAACCTAACATCTCGGATGTCACATTTGACAACATTCCAGGCGTGTCGGTCCCTACGTCTCGGTGGTAACATTAATGCGCCTATAACGGCAACGTAACAACTCGGATGTAATATTTTACAACATTGCTGGCGTTTCGGTCCCTACTTCTCGGTGGGAACAGTATATACGTCCATAACGTTATATATCCTAACCTAAGGCAACCTTACATCTCGGATGTAATATTCTACAACATTCCAGGCGTGTCGGACCCTACTTCTCGGTGGGAACAGTATATACGTCTAAAACGGTATATATCCTAACCTAAGGCAACCTTACATCTCGGATGTAATATTCTACAACATTCCAGGCGTGTCGGACCCTACTTCTCGGTGGGAACATTACATGCGTCTATAACGTTATATATCCTAACCTAAGGCAACCTAACATCTCGGATGCAATATTTGACAACATTCCTGGCCTGTCGAAACCTACTTCTCGGAGGGAACAGTATATACGTCTATAACGTTATATATCCTAACCTAAGGCAACCTGACATCTCGGATGTATCATTCTACAACATTCCAGGCATGTCGGTCCCTACGTCTCAGTGGTAACATTACATGCGTCTATAACGTCATATATCCTAACCTAAGGCAACCTAACATCTCGGATGCAATATTTGACAACATTCCTGGCCTGTCGAACCCTACTTCTCGGAGGGAACAGCATATACGTCTATAACGTCATATATCCTAACCTAAGGCAACCTAACATCTCGGATGTAACATTTCACAACATTCCAGGCGTGTCGGTCCCTACGTCTCGGTGGTGACATTACATGCGTCTATAACGGTATATATCCTAAGCTAAGGCAACCTAACATCTCGGATGTAACATTTGACATCATTCCAGGCATGTCGGTCCCTACGTCTCGGTGGTAACATTACATGCGTCTATAACGTCGTATATCCTAACCTAAGGCAACCTAACATCTCGGATGCAATATTTGACAACATTCCTGGCCTGTCGAACCCTACCATCCGGAGGGAACAGTATATACGTCTATAACGTCATATATCCTAACCTAAGGCAACCTAACATCTCGGATGTAACATTTGACAACATTCCAGGCGTGTCGGTCCATACGTCACGGTGGTAACATTACATGCGTCTATAACGGTATATATCCTAATCTTAGGCAACCTAACATCTCGGATGTAACATTTTACCACATTCTAGGCGTGTCGGTCCCTACGTCTCGGTCGTAACATTACATGCGTCTATAACGTTATATATCCTAACCTAAGGCCACCTAACATCTCGTATGTAATATTTGACAACATTCCTGGCGTGTCGAACCCTACTTCTCGGAGGGAACAGTATATACGTCTATAACGTTATATATCCTAACCTAAGGCAACCTGACATCTCGGATGTATCATTCTACAACATTCCAGGCGTGTCGGACCCTACTTCTCGGTGGGGACATTATATGCGTCTATAACGTTGTATATCCTAATCTAAGGCAACCTAACATCTCGTATGTAATATTTGACAACATTCCTGGCGTGTCGAACCCTATTTCTCGGTGGGAACAGTATATACGTCTACAACGGTATATATCCTAACCTAAGGCAGCCTAACATCTCGGATGCAATATTTGACAACATTCCTGGCCTGTCGAACACTACTTCTCGGAGGGAACAGTATATACGTCTGTAACGTCATATATCCTAACCTAAGGCAACCTAACATCTCGGATGTAACATTTGACAACATTCCAGGCGTGTCGGTCCCTACGTCTCGGTGGTAACATTACATGCGTCTATAACGTTATATATCCTAACCTAAGGCAACCTAACATCTCGGAAGCAATATTTGACAACATTCCTGGCCTGTCGAAACCTACTTCTCGGAGGGAACAGTATATACGTCTATAACGTTATATATCCTAACCTAAGGCAACCTGACATCTCGGATGTATCATTCTACAACATTCCAGGCGTGTCGGACCCTACTTCTCGGTGGGAACATTATATGCGTCTATAACGTTGTATATCCTAATCTAAGGCAACCTAACATCTCGGATGCTATATTTGACAGCATTCCCGGCCTGTCGAACCCTACGTCCCGGAGGGAACAGTATATACGTCTATAACGGTATATATCCTAATCTAAGGCAACCTAACATCTCGGATGCAATATTTGACAACATTCCTGGACTGTCGAACTCTACTTCTCGGAGGGAACATTATATACGTCTGTAACGTCATATATCCTAACCTAAGACAACCTAACATCAAGGATGTAACATTTGACAACATTCCAGGCGTGTCGGTCCCTACGTCTCGGTGGTAACATTACATGCGTCTATAACGTTATATATCCTAACCTAAGTCAACCTAACATCTCGGATGCAATATTTGACAACATTCCTGGCCTGTCGAACCCTACCATCCGGAGGGAACAGTATATACGTCTATAACGTCATATATCCTAACCTAAGGCAACCTAACATCTCGGATGTAACATTTCACAACATTCCAGGCGTGTCGGTCCATACGTCACGGTGGTAACATTACATGCGTCTATAACGGTATATATCCTAATCTTAGGCAACCTAACATCTCGGATGTAACATTTTACCACATTCCAGGCGTGTCGGTCCCTACGTCTCGGTCGTAACATTACATGCGTCTATAACGTTATATATCCTAACCTAAGGCCACCTAACATCTCGTATGTAATATTTGACAACATTCCTGGCGTGTCGAACCCTACTTCTCGGTGGGAACAGTATATACGTCTACAACGGTATATATCCTAACCTAAGGCAGCCTAACATCTCGGATGCAATATTTGACAACATTCCTGTCCTGTCGAACCCTACTTCTCGGAGGGAACATTATATACGTCTGTAACGTCATATATCCTATCCTAAGACAACCTAACATCTCGGATGTAACATTTGTCAACATTCCAGGCGTGTCGGTCCCTACGTCTCGGTGGTAACATTACATGCGTCTATAACGTTATATATCCTAACCTAAGGCCACATAACATCTCGTATGTAATATTTGACAACATTCCTGGCGTGTCGAACCCTACCTCTCGGTGGGAACAGTATATACGTCTATAACGTCATATATCCTAACCTAAGGCAACCTAACATCTCGGATGTAACATTTGACAACATTCCAGGCATGTCGGTCCCTACGTCTCGGTGGTAACATTACATGCGTCTATAACGTCATATATCCTAACCTAAGGCAAACCTAACATCGCGGATGCAATATTTGACAACATTCCTGGCCTGTCGAACCCTACCATCCGGAGGGAACAGTATATACGTCTATAACGTCATATATCCTAACCTAAGGCCACATAACATCTCGTATGTAATATTTGACAACATTCCTGGCGTGTCGAACCCTACCTCTCGGTGGGAACAGTATATACGTCTATAACGTCATATATCCTAACCTAAGGCAACCTAACATCTCGGATGTAACATTTGACAACATTCCAGGCATGTCGGTCCCTACGTCTCGGTGGTAACATTACATGCGTCTATAACGTCATATATGCTAACCTAAGGCAAACCTAACATCTCGGATGCAATATTTGACAACATTCCTGGCCTGTCGAACCCTACCATCCGGAGGGAACAGTATATACGTCTATAACGTCATATATCCTAACCTAAGGCAACCTAACATCTCGGATGTCACATTTGACAACATTCCAGGCGTGTCGGTCCCTACGTCTCGGTGGTAACACTAATGCGCCTATAACGGCAACGTAACAACTCGGATGTAATATTTTACAACATTGCTGGCGTTTCGGTCCCTACTTCTCGGTGGGAACAGTATATACGTCCATAACGTTATATATCCTAACCTAAGGCAACCTTACATCTCGGATGTAATATTCTACAACATTCCAGGCGTGTCGGACCCTACTTCTCGGTGGGAACATTATATGCGTCTATAACGTTGTATATCCTAATCTAAGGCAACCTAACATCTCGGATGCAATATTTGACAACATTCCTGGCCTGTCGAACCCTACTTCTCGGAGGGAACAGTATATACGTCTATAACGGTATATATCATAATCTAAAGCAACCTAACATCTCGGATGCAATATTTGACAACATTCCTGGCCTGTCCAACCCTACTTCCCGGTGGGAACAGTATATACGTCCATACCGTTATATATCCTAACCTAAGGCAACCTAACATCTCGGATGCAATATCTGACAACATTCCTGGCCTGTCGAACCCTACTTCCCCGAGGGAACAGAATATACGTCTGTAACGTCATATATCCTAACCTAAGGCAACCTAACATCTCGGATGTAACATTTGACAACATTCCAGGCGTGTCGGTCCCTACGTCTCGGTGGTAACATTACATGCGCCTATAACGGCATATATCCTAATCTAAGGCAACCTAACATCTCGGATGCAATATTTGACAACATTCCTGGCCTGTCGAACCCTACTTCTCGGAGGGAACAGTATATACGTCTAAAACGGTATATATCCTAACCTAAGGCAACCTTACATCTCGGATGTAATATTCTACAACATTCCAGGCGTGTCGGACCCTACTTCTCGGTGGGAGCATTACATGCGTCTATAACGGTATATATCATAATCTAAGGCAACCTAACATCTCGGATGCAATATTTGACAACATTCCTGGCCTGTCGAACACTACTTCTCGGAGGGAACAGTATATACGTCTGTAACGTCATATATCCTAACCTAAGGCAACCTAACATCTCGGATGTAACATTTGACAACATTCCAGGCGTGTCGGTTCCTACGTCTCGGTGGTAACATTACATGCGTCTATAACGTTATATATCCTAACCTAAGTCAACCTAACATCTCGGATGCAATATTTGACAACATTCCTGGCCTGTCGAACCCTACCATCCGGAGGGAACAGTATATACGTCTATAACGTCATATATCCTAACCTAAGGCAACCTAACATCTCGGATGTAACATTTCACAACATTCCAGGCGTGTCGGTCCATACGTCACGGTGGTAACATTACATGCGTCTATAACGGTATATATCCTAATCTTAGGCAACCTAACATCTCGGATGTAACATTTTACCACATTCCAGGCGTGTCGGTCCCTACGTCTCGGTCGTAACATTACATGCGTCTATAACGTTATATATCCTAACCTAAGGCCACCTAACATCTCGTATGTAATATTTGACAACATTCCTGGCGTGTCGAACCCTACTTCTCGGTGGGAACAGTATATACGTCTACAACGGTATATATCCTAACCTAAGGCAGCCTAACATCTCGGATGCAATATTTGACAACATTCCTGTCCTGTCGAACCCTACTTCTCGGAGGGAACATTATATACGTCTGTAACGTCATATATCCTAACCTAAGACAACCTAACATCTCGGATGTAACATTTGTCAACATTCCAGGCGTGTCGGTCCCTACGTCTCGGTGGTAACATTACATGCGTCTATAACGTTATATATCCTAACCTAAGGCCACATAACATCTCGTATGTAATATTTGACAACATTCCTGGCGTGTCGAACCCTACCTCTCGGTGGGAACAGTATATACGTCTATAACGTCATATATCCTAACCTAAGGCAACCTAACATCTCGGATGTAACATTTGACAACATTCCAGGCATGTCGGTCCCTACGTCTCGGTGGTAACATTACATGCGTCTATAACGTCATATATCCTAACCTAAGGCAAACCTAACATCGCGGATGCAATATTTGACAACATTCCTGGCCTGTCGAACCCTACCATCCGGAGGGAACAGTATATACGTCTATAACGTCATATATCCTAACCTAAGGCAACCTAACATCTCGGATGTCACATTTGAGAACATTCCAGGCGTGTCGGTCCCTACGTCTCGGTGGTAACATTAATGCGCCTATAACGGCAACGTAACAACTCGGATGTAATATTTTACAACATTGCTGGCGTTTCGGACCCTACTTCTCGGTGGGAACAGTATATACGTCCATAACGTTATATATCCTAACCTAAGGCAACCTGACATCTCGGATGTATCATTCTACAACATTCCAGGCGTGTCGGACCCTACTTCTCGGTGGGAACATTATATGCGTCTATAACGTTGTATATCCTAATCTAAGGCAACCTAACATCTCGTATGTAATATTTGACAACATTCCTGGCGTGTCGAACCCTACTTCTCGGTGGGAACAGTATGTACGTCTACAACGGTATATATCCTAACCTAAGGCAGCCTAACATCTCGGATGCAATATTTGGCAACATTCCTGTCCTGTCGAACCCTACTTCTCGGAGGGAACATTATATACGTCTGTAACGTCATATATCCTATCCTAAGACAACCTAACATCTCGGATGTAACATTTGTCAACATTCCAGGCGTGTCGGTCGCTACGTCTCGGTGGTAACATTACATGCGTCTATAACGTTATATATCCTAACCTAAGGCCACATAACATCTCGTATGTAATATTTGACAACATTCCTGGCGTGTCGAACCCTACCTCTCGGTGGGAACAGTATATACGTCTATAACGTCATATATCCTAACCTAAGGCAACCTAACATCTCGGATGTAACATTTGACAACATTCCAGGCATGTCGGTCCCTACGTCTCGGTGGTAACATTACATGCGTCTATAACGTCATATATGCTAACCTAAGGCAAACCTAACATCTCGGATGCAATATTTGACAACATTCCTGGCCTGTCGAACCCTACCATCCGGAGGGAACAGTATATACGTCTATAACGTCATATATCCTAACCTAAGGCAACCTAACATCTCGGATGTCACATTTGACAACATTCCAGGCGTGTCGGTCCCTACGTCTCGGTGGTAACACTAATGCGCCTATAACGGCAACGTAACAACTCGGATGTAATATTTTACAACATTGCTGGCGTTTCGGTCCCTACTTCTCGGTGGGAACAGTATATACGTCCATAACGTTATATATCCTAACCTAAGGCAACCTTACATCTCGGATGTAATATTCTACAACATTCCAGGCGTGTCGGACCCTACTTCTCGGTGGGAACATTATATGCGTCTATAACGTTGTATATCCTAATCTAAGGCAACCTAACATCTCGGATGCAATATTTGACAACATTCCTGGCCTGTCGAACCCTACTTCTCGGAGGGAACAGTATATACGTCTATAACGGTATATATCATAATCTAAAGCAACCTAACATCTCGGATGCAATATTTGACAACATTCCTGGCCTGTCCAACCCTACTTCCCGGTGGGAACATTATATACGTCCATACCGTTATATATCCTAACCTAAGGCAACCTAACATCTCGGATGCAATATCTGACAACATTCCTGGCCTGTCGAACCCTACTTCCCCGAGGGAACAGAATATACGTCTGTAACGTCATATATCCTAACCTAAGGCAACCTAACATCTCGGATGTAACATTTGACAACATTCCAGGCGTGTCGGTCCCTACGTCTCGGTGGTAACATTACATGCGCCTATAACGGCATATATCCTAATCTAAGGCAACCTAACATCTCGGATGCAATATTTGACAACATTCCTGGCCTGTCGAACCCTACTTCTCGGAGGGAACAGTATATACGTCTAAAACGGTATATATCCTAACCTAAGGCAACCTTACATCTCGGATGTAATATTCTACAACATTCCAGGCGTGTCGGACCCTACTTCTCGGTGGGAGCATTACATGCGTCTATAACGGTATATATCATAATCTAAGGCAACCTAACATCTCGGATGCAATATTTGACAACATTCCTGGCCTGTCGAACACTACTTCTCGGAGGGAACAGTATATACGTCTGTAACGTCATATATCCTAACCTAAGGCAACCTAACATCTCGGATGTAACATTTGACAACATTCCAGGCGTGTCGGTTCCTACGTCTCGGTGGTAACATTACATGCGTCTATAACGTTATATATCCTAACCTAAGTCAACCTAACATCTCGGATGCAATATTTGACAACATTCCTGGCCTGTCGAACCCTACCATCCGGAGGGAACAGTATATACGTCTATAACGTCATATATCCTAACCTAAGGCAACCTAACATCTCGGATGTAACATTTCACAACATTCCAGGCGTGTCGGTCCATACGTCACGGTGGTAACATTACATGCGTCTATAACGGTATATATCCTAATCTTAGGCAACCTAACATCTCGGATGTAACATTTTACCACATTCCAGGCGTGTCGGTCCCTACGTCTCGGTCGTAACATTACATGCGTCTATAACGTTATATATCCTAACCTAAGGCCACCTAACATCTCGTATGTAATATTTGACAACATTCCTGGCGTGTCGAACCCTACTTCTCGGTGGGAACAGTATATACGTCTACAACGGTATATATCCTAACCTAAGGCAGCCTAACATCTCGGATGCAATATTTGACAACATTCCTGTCCTGTCGAACCCTACTTCTCGGAGGGAACATTATATACGTCTGTAACGTCATATATCCTAACCTAAGACAACCTAACATCTCGGATGTAACATTTGTCAACATTCCAGGCGTGTCGGTCCCTACGTCTCGGTGGTAACATTACATGCGTCTATAACGTTATATATCCTAACCTAAGGCCACATAACATCTCGTATGTAATATTTGACAACATTCCTGGCGTGTCGAACCCTACCTCTCGGTGGGAACAGTATATACGTCTATAACGTCATATATCCTAACCTAAGGCAACCTAACATCTCGGATGTAACATTTGACAACATTCCAGGCATGTCGGTCCCTACGTCTCGGTGGTAACATTACATGCGTCTATAACGTCATATATCCTAACCTAAGGCAAACCTAACATCGCGGATGCAATATTTGACAACATTCCTGGCCTGTCGAACCCTACCATCCGGAGGGAACAGTATATACGTCTATAACGTCATATATCCTAACCTAAGGCAACCTAACATCTCGGATGTCACATTTGAGAACATTCCAGGCGTGTCGGTCCCTACGTCTCGGTGGTAACATTAATGCGCCTATAACGGCAACGTAACAACTCGGATGTAATATTTTACAACATTGCTGGCGTTTCGGACCCTACTTCTCGGTGGGAACAGTATATACGTCCATAACGTTATATATCCTAACCTAAGGCAACCTGACATCTCGGATGTATCATTCTACAACATTCCAGGCGTGTCGGACCCTACTTCTCGGTGGGAACATTATATGCGTCTATAACGTTGTATATCCTAATCTAAGGCAACCTAACATCTCGTATGTAATATTTGACAACATTCCTGGCGTGTCGAACCCTACTTCTCGGTGGGAACAGTATGTACGTCTACAACGGTATATATCCTAACCTAAGGCAGCCTAACATCTCGGATGCAATATTTGGCAACATTCCTGTCCTGTCGAACCCTACTTCTCGGAGGGAACATTATATACGTCTGTAACGTCATATATCCTATCCTAAGACAACCTAACATCTCGGATGTAACATTTGTCAACATTCCAGGCGTGTCGGTCGCTACGTCTCGGTGGTAACATTACATGCGTCTATAACGTTATATATCCTAACCTAAGGCCACATAACATCTCGTATGTAATATTTGACAACATTCCTGGCGTGTCGAACCCTACCTCTCGGTGGGAACAGTATATACGTCTATAACGTCATATATCCTAACCTAAGGCAACCTAACATCTCGGATGTAACATTTGACAACATTCCAGGCATGTCGGTCCCTACGTCTCGGTGGTAACATTACATGCGTCTATAACGTCATATATGCTAACCTAAGGCAAACCTAACATCTCGGATGCAATATTTGACAACATTCCTGGCCTGTCGAACCCTACCATCCGGAGGGAACAGTATATACGTCTATAACGTCATATATCCTAACCTAAGGCAACCTAACATCTCGGATGTCACATTTGACAACATTCCAGGCGTGTCGGTCCCTACGTCTCGGTGGTAACACTAATGCGCCTATAACGGCAACGTAACAACTCGGATGTAATATTTTACAACATTGCTGGCGTTTCGGTCCCTACTTCTCGGTGGGAACAGTATATACGTCCATAACGTTATATATCCTAACCTAAGGCAACCTTACATCTCGGATGTAATATTCTACAACATTCCAGGCGTGTCGGACCCTACTTCTCGGTGGGAACATTATATGCGTCTATAACGTTGTATATCCTAATCTAAGGCAACCTAACATCTCGGATGCAATATTTGACAACATTCCTGGCCTGTCGAACCCTACTTCTCGGAGGGAACAGTATATACGTCTATAACGGTATATATCATAATCTAAAGCAACCTAACATCTCGGATGCAATATTTGACAACATTCCTGGCCTGTCCAACCCTACTTCCCGGTGGGAACAGTATATACGTCCATACCGTTATATATCCTAACCTAAGGCAACCTAACATCTCGGATGCAATATCTGACAACATTCCTGGCCTGTCGAACCCTACTTCCCCGAGGGAACAGAATATACGTCTGTAACGTCATATATCCTAACCTAAGGCAACCTAACATCTCGGATGTAACATTTGACAACATTCCAGGCGTGTCGGTCCCTACGTCTCGGTGGTAACATTACATGCGCCTATAACGGCATATATCCTAATCTAAGGCAACCTAACATCTCGGATGCAATATTTGACAACATTCCTGGCCTGTCGAACCCTACTTCTCGGAGGGAACAGTATATACGTCTAAAACGGTATATATCCTAACCTAAGGCAACCTTACATCTCGGATGTAATATTCTACAACATTCCAGGCGTGTCGGACCCTACTTCTCGGTGGGAGCATTACATGCGTCTATAACGGTATATATCATAATCTAAGGCAACCTAACATCTCGGATGCAATATTTGACAACATTCCTGGCCTGTCGAACACTACTTCTCGGAGGGAACAGTATATACGTCTGTAACGTCATATATCCTAACCTAAGGCAACCTAACATCTCGGATGTAACATTTGACAACATTCCAGGCGTGTCGGTTCCTACGTCTCGGTGGTAACATTACATGCGTCTATAAAGTTATATATCCTAACCTAAGGCAACCTAACATCTCGGATGCAATATTTGACAACATTCCTGGCCTGTCGAAACCTACTTCTCGGAGGGAACAGTATATACGTCTATAACGTTATATATCCTAACCTAAGGCAACCTGACATCTCGGATGTATCATTCTACAACATTCCAGGCGTGTCGGACCCTACTTCTCGGTGGGAACATTATATGCGTCTATAACGTTGTATATCCTAATCTAAGGCAACCTAACATCTCGGATGCTATATTTGACAACATTCCCAGCCTGTCGAACCCTACGTCCCGGAGGGAACAGTATATACGTCTATAACGGTATATATCCTAATCTAAGGCAACCTAACATCTCGGATGCAATATTTGACAACATTCCTGGACTGTCGAACCCTACTTCTCGGAGGGAACATTATATACGTCTGTAACGTCATATATCCTAACCTAAGACAACCTAACATCAAGGATGTAACATTTGACAACATTCCAGGCGTGACGGTCCCTACGTGTCGGTGGTAACATTACATGCGTCTATAACGTTATATATCCTAACCTAAGGCAACCTATCATCTCGGATGCAATATTTGACAACATTCCTGGCCTGTCGAACCCTACTTCTCGGAGGGAACAGTATATATGTCTATAACGGTATATATCCTAACCTAAGGCAACCTGACATCTCGGATGTAATATTCTACAACCTTCCAGGCGTGTCGGACCCTACTTCTCGGTGGGAACATTATATGCGTCTATAACGGTATATATCATAATCTAAGGCAACCTAACATCTCGGATGCAATATTTGACAACATTCCTGGCCTATCGAACCCTACTTCTCGGTGGGAACAGTATATACGTCCGTACCGTTATATATCCTAACCTAAGGCAACCTAACATCTCGCATGCAATATCTGACAACATTCCTGGCCTGTCGAACCCTACTTCCCCGAGGGAACAGAGTATACGTCTGTAACGTCATATATCCTAACCTAAGGCAACCTAACATCTCGGATGTAACATTTGACAACATTCCAGGCGTGTCGGTCCCTACGTCTCGGTGGTAACATTACATGCGCCTATAACGGCATATATCCTAATCTAAGGCAACCTAACATCTCGGATGCAATATTTGACAACATTCCTGGCCTGCCGAACCCTACTTCTCGGAGGGAACAGTATATACGTCTAAAACGGTATATATCCTAACCTAAGGCAACCTTACATCTCGGATGTAATATTCTACAACATTCCAGGCGTGTCGGACCCTACTTCTCGGTGGGAACATTATATGCGTCTATAACGGTATATATCATAATCTAAGGCAACCTAACATCTCGGATGCAATATTTGACAACATTCCTGGCCTGTCGAACACTACTTCTCGGAGGGAACAGTATATACGTCTGTAACGTCATATATCCTAACCTAAGGCAACCTAACATCTCGGATGTAACATTTGACAACATTCCAGGCGTGTCGGTCCCTACGTCTCGGTGGTAACATTACATGCGTCTATAACGTTATATATCCTAACCTAAGGCAACCTAACATCTCGGATGCAATATTTGACAACATTCCTGGCCTGTCGAAACCTACTTCTCGGAGGGAACAGTATATACGTCTATAACGTTATATATCCTAACCTAAGGCAACCTGACATCTCGGATGTATCATTCTACAACATTCCAGGCGTGTCGGACCCTACTTCTCGGTGGGAACATTATATGCGTCTATAACGTTGTATATCCTAATCTAAGGCAACCTAACATCTCGGATGCAATATTTGACAACATTCCCGGACTGTCGAACCCTACTTCTCGGAGGGAACAGTATATACGTCTATAACGTTATATATCCTAACCTAAGGCAACCTGACATCTCGGATGTATCATTCTACAACATTCCAGGCGTGTCGGACCCTACTTCTCGGTGGGAACATTATATGCGTCTATAACGTTGTATATCCTAATCTAAGGCAACCTAACATCTCGGATGCTATATTTGACAACATTCCCGGCCTGTCGAACCCTACGTCCCGGAGGGAACAGTATATACGTCTATAACGGTATATATCCTAATCTAAGGCAACCTAACATCTCGGATGCAATATTTGACAACATTCCCGGACTGTCGAACCCTACTTCTCGGAGGGAACATTATATACGTCTGTAACGTCATATATCCTAACCTAAGACAACCTAACATCAAGGATGTAACATTTGACAACATTCCAGGCGTGTCGGTCCCTACGTCTCGGTGGTAACATTACATGCGTCTATAACGTTATATATCCTAACCTAAGTCAACCTAACATCTCGGATGCAATATTTGACAACATTCCTGGCCTGTCGAACCCTACCATGCGGAGGGAACAGTATATACGTCTATAACGTCATATATCCTAACCTAAGGCAACCTAACATCTCGGATGTAACATTTGACAACATTCCAGGCGTGTCGGTCCATACGTCACGGTGGTAACATTACATGCGTCTATAACGGTATATATCCTAATCTTAGGCAACCTAACATCTCGGATGTAACATTTTACCACATTCCAGGCGTGTCGGTCCCTACGTCTCGGTCGTAACATTACATGCGTCTATAACGTTATATATCCTAACCTAAGGCCACATAACATCTCGTATGTAATATTTGACAACATTCCTGGCGTGTCGAACCCTACCTCTCGGTGGGAACAGTATATACGTCTATAACGTCATATATCCTAACCTAAGGCAACCTAACATCTCGGATGTAACATTTGACAACATTCCAGGCATGTCGGTCCCTACGTCTCGGTGGTAACATTACATGCGTCTATAACGTCATATATCCTAACCTAAGGCAAACCTAACATCTCGGATGCAATATTTGACAACATTCCTGGCCTGTCGAACCCTACCATCCGGAGGGAACAGTATATACGTCTATAACGTCATATATCCTAACCTAAGGCAACCTAACATCTCGGATGTCACATTTGACAACATTCCAGGCGTGTCGGTCCCTACGTCTCGGTGGTAACATTCATGCGCCTATAACGGCAACGTAACAACTCGGATGTAATATTTTACATCATTGCTGGCGTTTCGGAACCTACTTCTCGGTGGGAACAGTATATACGTCCATAACGTTATATATCCTAACCTAAGGCAACCTGACATCTCGGATGTATCATTCTACAACATTCCAGGCGTGTCGGACCCTACTTCTCGGTGGGAACATTATATGCGTCTATAACGTTGTATATCCTAATCTAAGGCAACCTAACATCTCGGATGCTATATTTGACAACATTCCCGGCCTGTCGAACCCTGCGTCCCGGAGGGAACAGTATATACGTCGATAACGGTATATATCCTAATCTAAGGCAACCTAACATCTCGGATGCAATATTTGACAACATTCCTGTCCTGTCGAACCCTACTTCTCGGAGGGAACATTATATACGTCTGTAACGTCATATATCCTAACCTAAGACAACCTAACATCAAGGATGTAACATTTGACAACATTCCAGGCGTGTCGGTCCCTACGTCTCAGTGGTAACATTACATGCGTCTATAACGTTATATATCCTAACCTAAGGCAACCTAACATCTCGGATGCAATATTTGACAACATTCCTGGCCTGTCGAAACCTACTTCTCGGAGGGAACAGTATATACGTCTATAACGTTATATATCCTAACCTAAGGCAACCTGACATCTCGGATGTATCATTCTACAACATTCCAGGCGTGTCGGACCCTACTTCTCGGTGGGAACATTATATGCGTCTATAACGTTGTATATCCTAATCTAAGGCAACCTAACATCTCGTATGTAATATTTGACAACATTCCTGGCGTGTCGAACCCTACTTCTCGGTGGGAACAGTATATACGTCTACAACGGTATATATCCTAACCTAAGGCAGCCTAACATCTCGGATGCAATATTTGACAACATTCCTGTCCTGTCGAACCCTACTTCTCGGAGGGAACATTATATACGTCTGTAACGTCATATATCCTATCCTAAGACAACCTAACATCTTGGATGTAACATTTGTCAACATTCCAGGCGTGTCGGTCCCTACGTCTCGGTGGTAACATTACATGCGTCTATAACGTTATATATCCTAACCTAAGGCCACATAACATCTCGTATGTAATATTTGACAACATTCCTGGCGTGTCGAACCCTACCTCTCGGTGGGAACAGTATATACGTCTATAACGTCATATATCCTAACCTAAGGCAACCTAACATCTCGGATGTAACATTTGACAACATTCCAGGCATGTCGGGCCCTACGTCTCGGTGGTAACATTACATGCGTCTATAACGTCATATATGCTAACCTAAGGCAAACCTAACATCTCGGATGCAATATTTGACAACATTCCTGGCCTGTCGAACCCTACCATCCGGAGGGAACAGTATATACGTCTATAACGTCATATATCCTAACCTAAGGCAACCTAACATCTCGGATGTCACATTTGACAACATTCCAGGCGTGTCGGTCCCTACGTCTCGGTGGTAACATTAATGCGCCTATAACGGCAACGTAACAACTCGGATGTAATATTTTACAACATTGCTGGCGTTTCGGTCCCTACTTCTCGGTGGGAACAGTATATACGTCCATAACGTTATATATCCTAACCTAAGGCAACCTTACATCTCGGATGTAATATTCTACAACATTCCAGGCGTGTCGGACCCTACTTCTCGGTGGGAACATTATATGCGTCTATAACGTTGTATATCCTAATCTAAGGCAACCTAACATCTCGGATGCAATATTTGACAACATTCCTGGCCTGTCGAACCCTACTTCTCGGAGGGAACAATATATACGTCTATAACGGTATATATCATAATCTAAGGCAACCTAACATCTCGGATGCAATATTTGACAACATTCCTGGCCTGTCCAACCCTACTTCCCGGTGGGAACAGTATATACGTCCATACCGTTATATATCCTAACCTAAGGCAACCTAACATCTCGGATGCAATATCTGACAACATTCCTGGCCTGTCGAACCCTACTTCCCCGAGGGAACAGAATATACGTCTGTAACGTCATATATCCTAACCTAAGGCAACCTAACATCTCGGATGTAACATTTGACAACATTCCAGGCGTGTCGGTCCCTACGTCTCGGTGGTAACATTACATGCGCCTATAACGGCATATATCCTAATCTAAGGCAACCTAACATCTCGGATGCAATATTTGACAACATTCCTGGCCTGTCGAACCCTACTTCTCGGAGGGAACAGTATATACGTCTAAAACGGTATATATCCTAACCTAAGGCAACCTTACATCTCGGATGTAATATTCTACAACATTCCAGGCGTGTCGGACCCTACTTCTCGGTGGGAACATTATATGCGTCTATAACGGTGTATATCATAATCTAAGGCAACCTAACATCTCGGATGCAATATTTGACAACATTCCTGGCCTGTCGAAGACTACTTCTCGGAGGGAACAGTATATACGTCTGTAACGTCATATATCCTAACCTAAGGCAACCTAACATCTCGGATGTAACATTTGACAACATTCCAGGCGTGTCGGTCCCTACGTCTCGGTGGTAACATTACATGCGTCTATAACGTTATATATCCTAACCTAAGGCAACCTAACATCTCGGATGCAATATTTGACAACATTCCTGGCCTGTCGAAACCTACTTCTCGGAGGGAACAGTATATACGTCTATAACGTTATATATCCTAACCTAAGGCAACCTGACATCTCGGATGTATCATTCAACAACATTCCAGGCGTGTCGGACCCTACTTCTCGGTGGGAACATTATATGCGTCTATAACGTTGTATATCCTAATCTAAGGCAACCTAACATCTCGGATGCTATATTTGACAACATTCCCGGCCTGTCGAACCCTACGTCCCGGAGGGAACAGTATATACGTCTATAACGATATATATCCTAATCTAAGGCAACCTAACATCTCGGATGCAATATTTGACAACATTCCTGGACTGTCGAACCCTACTTCTCGGAGGGAACATTATATACGTCTGTAACGTCATATATCCTAACCTAAGACAACCTAACATCAAGGATGTAACATTTGACAACATTCCAGGCGTGTCGGTCCCTACGTCTCGGTGGTAACATTACATGCGTCTATAACGTTATATATCCTAACCTAAGTCAACCTAACATCTCGGATGCAATATTTGACAACATTCCTGGCCTGTCGAACCCTACCATTCGGAGGGAACAGTATATACGTCTATAACGTCATATATCCTAACCTAAGGCAACCTAACATCTCGGATGTAACATTTGACAACATTCCAGGCGTGTCGGTCCATACGTCACGGTGGTAACATTACATGCGTCTATAACGGTATATATCCTAATCTTAGGCAACCTAACATCTCGGATGTAACATTTTACCACATTCCAGGCGTGTCGGTCCCTACGTCTCGGTCGTAACATTACATGCGTCTATAACGTTATATATCCTAACCTAAGGCCACCTAACATCTCGTATGTAATATTTGACAACATTCCTGGCGTGTCGAACCCTACTTCTCAATGGGAACAGTATATACGTCTACAACGGTATATATCCTAACTTAAGGCAGCCTAACATCTCGGATGCAATATTTAACAACATTCCTGTCCTGTCGAACCCTACTTCTCGGAGGGAACATTATATACGTCTGTAACGTCATATATCCTAACCTAAGACAACCTAACATCTCGGATGTAACATTTGTCAACATTCCAGGCGTGTCGGTCCCTACGTCTCGGTGGTAACATTACATGCGTCTATAACGTTATATATCCTAACCTAACGCCACATAACATCTCGTATGTAATATTTGACAACATTCCTGGCGTGTCGAACCCTACCTCTCGGTGGGAACAGTATATACGTCTATAACGTCATATATCCTAACCTAAGGCAACCTAACATCTCGGATGTAACATTTGACAACATTCCAGGCATGTCGGTCCCTACGTCTCGGTGGTAACATTACATGCGTCTATAACGTCATATATCCTAACCTAAGGCAAACCTAACATCTCGGATGCAATATTTGACAACATTCCTGGCCTGTCGAACCCTACCATCCGGAGGGAACAGTATATACGTCTATAACGTCATATATCCTAACCTAAGGCAACCTAACATCTCGGATGTCACATTTGACAACATTCCAGGCGTGTCGGTCCCTACGTCTCGGTGGTAACATTCATGCGCCTATAACGGCAACGTAACAACTCGGATGTAATATTTTACATCATTGCTGGCGTTTCGGAACCTACTTCTCGGTGGGAACAGTATATACGTCCATAACGTTATATATCCTAACCTAAGGCAACCTGACATCTCGGATGTATCATTCTACAACATTCCAGGCGTGTCGGACCCTACTTCTCGGTGGGAACATTATATGCGTCTATAACGTTGTATATCCTAATCTAAGGCAACCTAACATCTCGGATGCTATATTTGACAACATTCCCGGCCTGTCGAACCCTACGTCCCGGAGGGAACAGTATATACGTCTATAACGGTATATATCCTAATCTAAGGCAACCTAACATCTCGGATGCAATATTTGACAACATTCCTGTCCTGTCGAACCCTACTTCTCGGAGGGAACATTATATACGTCTGTAACGTCATATATCCTAACCTAAGACAACCTAACATCAAGGATGTAACATTTGACAACATTCCAGGCGTGTCGGTCCCTACGTCTCAGTGGTAACATTACATGCGTCTATAACGTTATATATCCTAACCTAAGGCAACCTAACATCTCGGATGCAATATTTGACAACATTCCTGGCCTGTCGAAACCTACTTCTCGGAGGGAACAGTATATACGTCTATAACGTTATATATCCTAACCTAAGGCAACCTGACATCTCGGATGTATCATTCTACAACATTCCAGGCGTGTCGGACCCTACTTCTCGGTGGGAACATTATATGCGTCTATAACGTTGTATATCCTAATCTAAGGCAACCTAACATCTCGTATGTAATATTTGACAACATTCCTGGCGTGTCGAACCCTACTTCTCGGTGGGAACAGTATATACGTCTACAACGGTATATATCCTAACCTAAGGCAGCCTAACATCTCGGATGCAATATTTGACAACATTCCTGTCCTGTCGAACCCTACTTCTCGGAGGGAACATTATATACGTCTGTAACGTCATATATCCTATCCTAAGACAACCTAACATCTTGGATGTAACATTTGTCAACATTCCAGGCGTGTCGGTCCCTACGTCTCGGTGGTAACATTACATGCGTCTATAACGTTATATATCCTAACCTAAGGCCACATAACATCTCGTATGTAATATTTGACAACATTCCTGGCGTGTCGAACCCTACCTCTCGGTGGGAACAGTATATACGTCTATAACGTCATATATCCTAACCTAAGGCAACCTAACATCTCGGATGTAACATTTGACAACATTCCAGGCATGTCGGGCCCTACGTCTCGGTGGTAACATTACATGCGTCTATAACGTCATATATGCTAACCTAAGGCAAACCTAACATCTCGGATGCAATATTTGACAACATTCCTGGCCTGTCGAACCCTACCATCCGGAGGGAACAGTATATACGTCTATAACGTCATATATCCTAACCTAAGGCAACCTAACATCTCGGATGTCACATTTGACAACATTCCAGGCGTGTCGGTCCCTACGTCTCGGTGGTAACATTAATGCGCCTATAACGGCAACGTAACAACTCGGATGTAATATTTTACAACATTGCTGGCGTTTCGGTCCCTACTTCTCGGTGGGAACAGTATATACGTCCATAACGTTATATATCCTAACCTAAGGCAACCTTACATCTCGGATGTAATATTCTACAACATTCCAGGCGTGTCGGACCCTACTTCTCGGTGGGAACATTATATGCGTCTATAACGTTGTATATCCTAATCTAAGGCAACCTAACATCTCGGATGCAATATTTGACAACATTCCTGGCCTGTCGAACCCTACTTCTCGGAGGGAACAGTATATACGTCTATAACGGTATATATCATAATCTAAGGCAACCTAACATCTCGGATGCAATATTTGACAACATTCCTGGCCTGTCCAACCCTACTTCCCGGTGGGAACAGTATATACGTCCATACCGTTATATATCCTAACCTAAGGCAACCTAACATCTCGGATGCAATATCTGACAACATTCCTGGCCTGTCGAAACCTACTTCCCCGAGGGAACAGAATATACGTCTGTAACGTCATATATCCTAACCTAAGGCAACCTAACATCTCGGATGTAACATTTGACAACATTCCAGGCGTGTCGGTCCCTACGTCTCGGTGGTAACATTACATGCGCCTATAACGGCATATATCCTAATCTAAGGCAACCTAACATCTCGGATGCAATATTTGACAACATTCCTGGCCTGTCGAACCCTACTTCTCGGAGGGAACAGTATATACGTCTAAAACGGTATATATCCTAACCTAAGGCATACCTTACATCTCGGATGTAATATTCTACAACATTCCAGGCGTGTCGGACCCTACTTCTCGGTGGGAACATTATATGCGTCTATAACGGTATATATCATAATCTAAGGCAACCTAACATCTCGGATGCAATATTTGACAACATTCCTGGCCTGTCGAACCCTACTTCCCGGAGGGAACAGTATATACGTCTGTAACGTCATATATCCTAACCTAAGGCAACCTAACATCTCGGATGTAACATTTGACAACATTCCAGGCGTGACGGTCCCTACGTGTCGGTGGTAACATTACATGCGTCTATAACGTTATATATCCTAACCTAAGGCAACCTATCATCTCGGATGCAATATTTGACAACATTCCTGGCCTGTCGAACCCTACTTCTCGGTGGGAACAGTATATACGTCCATACCGTTATATATCCTAACCTAAGGCAACCTAACATCTCGGATGCAACATCTGACAACATTCCTGGCCTGTCGAACCCTACTTCCCCGAGGGAACAGAATATACGTCTGTAACGTCATATATCTTAACCTAAGGCAACCTAACATCTCGGATGTAACATTTGACAACATTCCAGGCGTGTCGGTCCCTACGTCTCGGTGGTAACATTACATGCGCCTATAACGGCATATATCCTAATCTAAGGCAACCTAACATCTCGGATGCAATATTTGACAACATTCCTGGCCTGCCGAACCCTACTTCTCGCAGGGAACAGTATATACGTCTAAAACGGTATATATCCTAACCTATGGCAACCTTACATCTCGGATGTAATATTCTACAACATTCCAGGCGTGTCGGACCCTACTTCTCGGTGGGAACATTATATGCGTCTATAACGGTATATATCATAATCTAAGGCAACCTAACATCTCGGATGCAATATTTGACAACATTCCTGGCCTGTCGAACACTACTTCTCGGAGGGAACAGTATATACGTCTGTAACGTCATATATCCTAACCTAAGGCAACCTAACATCTCGGATGTAACATTTGACAGCATTCCAGGTGTGTCGGTCCCTACGTCTCGGTGGTAACATTACATGCGTCTATAACGTTATATATCCTAACCTAAGGCAACCTAACATCTCGGATGCAATATTTGACAACATTCCTGGCCTGTCGAAACCTACTTCTCGGAGGGAACAGTATATACGTCTATAACGTTATATATCCTAACCTAAGGCAACCTGACATCTCGGATGTATCATTCTACAACATTCCAGGCGTGTCGGACCCTACTTCTCGGTGGGAACATTATATGCGTCTATAACGTTGTATATCCTAATCTAAGGCAACCTAACATCTCGGATGCTATATTTGACAACATTCCCGGCCTGTCGAACCCTACGTCCCGGAGGGAACAGTATATACGTCTATAACGGCATATATCCTAATCTAAGGCAACCTAACATCTCGGATGTATCATTTGACAACATTCCAGGCGTGTCGGTCCCTACGTCTCGGTGGTAACATTACATGCGTCTATAACGTTATATACCCTAACTTAAGGCAACATAACATCTCGTATGTAATATTTGACAACATTCCTGGCGTGTCGAACCCTACCTCGCGGTGGGAACAGTATATACGTCTATAACGTCATATATCCTAACCTAAGGCAACCTAACATCTCGGATGTAACATTTGACAACATTCCAGGCGTGTCGGTCCCTACGTCTCGGTGGTAACATTACATGCGTCTATAACGGTATATATCCTAAGCTAAGGCAACCTAACATCTCGGATGTAACATTTGACATCATTCCAGGCATGTCGGTCCCTACGTCTCGGTGGTAACATTACATGCGTCTATAACGTCGTATATCCTAACCTAAGGCAACCTAACATCTCGGATGCAATATTTGACAACATTCCTGGCCTGTCGAACCCTACTTCTCGGAGGGAACAGCATATACGTCTATAACGTCATATATCCTAACCTAAGGCAACCTAACATCTCGGATGTAACATTTGACAACATTCCAGGCGTGTCGGACCCTACTTCTCGGTGGGAACATTATATGCGTCTATAACGTTGTATATCCTAATCTAAGGCAACCTAACATCTCGGATGCAATATTTGACAACATTCCTGGCCTGTCGAACCCTACTTCTCGGAGGGAACAGTATATACGTCTATAACGGTATATATCATAATCTAAGGCAACCTAACATCTCGGATGCAATATTTGACAACATTCCTGGCCTGTCGAACCCTACTTCCCGGAGGGAACAGTATATACGTCTGTAACGTCATATATCCTAACCTAAGGCAACCTGACATCTCGGATGTAATATTCTACAACCTTCCAGGCGTGTCGGACCCTACTTCTCGGTGGTAACATTACATGCGCCTATAACGGCATATATCCTAATCTAATGCAACCTAACATCTCGGATGCAATATTTGACAACATTCCTGGCCTGTCGAACCCTACTTCTCGGAGGGAACAGTATATACGTCTAAAACGGTATATATCCTAACCTAAGGCAACCTTACATCTCGGATGTAATATTCTACAACATTCCAGGCGTGTCGGACCCTACTTCTCGGTGGGAACATTATATGCGTCTATAACGGTATATATCATAATCTAAGGCAACCTAACATCTCGGATGCAATATTTGACAACATTCCTGGCCTGTCGAACACTACTTCTCGGAGGGAACAGTATATACGTCTGTAACGTCATATATCCTAACCTAAGGCAACCTAACATCTCGGATGCAACATTTGACAACATTCCAGGTGTGTCGGTCCCTACGTCTCGGTGGTAACATTACATGCGTCTATAACGTTATATATCCTAACCTAAGGCAACCTAACATCTCGGATGCAATATTTGACAACATTCCAGGCATGTCGGACCCTACGTCTCGGTGGTAACATTACATGCGTCTATAACGGTATATATCCTAATCTTAGGCAACCTAACATCTCGGATGTAACATTTTACAACATTCCAGGCGTGTCGGTCCCTACGTCTCGGTCGTAACATTACATGCGTCTATAACGTTATATATCCTAACCTAGGGCCACATAACATCTCGTATGTAATATTTGACAACATTCCTGGCGTGTCGAACCCTACCTCTCGGTGGGAACAGTATATACGTCTATAACGTCATATATCCTAACCTAAGGCAAGCTAACATCTCGGATGTAACATTTGACATCATTCCAGGCATGTCGGTCCCTACGTCTCAGTGGTAACATTACATGCGTCTATAACGTCATATATCCTAACCTAAGGCAACCTAACATCTCGGATGCAATATTTGACAACATTCCTGGCCTGTCGAACCCTACCATCCGGAGGGAACAGTATATACGTCTATAACGTCATATATCCTAACCTAAGGCAACCTAACATCTCGGATGTAACATTTGACAACATTCCAGGCGTGTCGGTCCATACGTCACGGTGGTAACATTACATGCGTCTATAACGGTATATATCCTAATCTTAGGCAACCTAACATCTCGGATGTAACATTTTACCACATTCCAGGCGTGTCGGTCCCTACGTCTCGGTCGTAACATTACATGCGTCTATAACGTTATATATCCTAACCTAAGGCCACCTAACATCTCGTATGTAATATTTGACAACATTCCTGGCGTGTCGAACCCTACTTCTCGGTGGGAACAGTATATACGTCTACAACGGTATATATCCTAACCTAAGGCAGCCTAACATCTCGGATGCAATATTTGACAACATTCCTGTCCTGTCGAACCCTACTTCTCGGAGGGAACATTATATACGTCTGTAACGTCATATATCCTAACCTAAGACAACCTAACATCTCGGATGTAACATTTGTCAACATTCCAGTCGTGTCGGTCCCTACGTCTCGGTGGTAACATTACATGCGTCTATAACGTTATATATCCTAACCTAAGGCCACATAACATCTCGTATGTAATATTTGACAACATTCCTGGCGTGTCGAACCCTACCTCTCGGTGGGAACAGTATATACGTCTATAACGTCATATATCCTAACCTAAGGCAACCTAACATCTCGGATGTAACATTTGACAACATTCCAGGCATGTCGGTCCCTACGTCTCGGTGGTAACATTACATGCGTCTATAACGTCATATATCCTAACCTAAGGCAAACCTAACATCTCTGATGCAATATTTGACAACATTCCTGGCTTGTCGAACCCTACCATCCGGAGGGAACAGTATATACGTCTATAACGTCATATATCCTAACCTAAGGCATCCTAACATCTCGGATGTCACATTTGAGAACATTCCAGGCGTGTCGGTCCCTACGTCTCGGTGGTAACATTAATGCGCCTATAACGGCAACGTAACAACTCGGATGTAATATTTTACAACATTGCTGGCGTTTCGGACCCTACTTCTCGGAGGGAACAGTATATACGTCCATAACGTTATATATCCTAACCTAAGGCAACCTGACATCTCGGATGTATCATTCTACAACATTCCAGGCGTGTCGGACCCTACTTCTCGGTGGGAACATTATATGCGTCTATAACGTTGTATATCCTAATCTAAGGCAACCTAACATCTCGGATGCTATATTTGACAACATTCCAGGCCTGTCGAACCCTACGTCCCGGAGGGAACAGTATATACGTCTATAACGGTATATATCCTAATCTAAGGCAACCTAACATCTCGGATGCAATATTTGACAACATTCCTGGACTGTCGAACCCTACTTCTCGGAGGGAACATTATATACGTCTGTAACGTCATATATCCTAACCTAAGACAACCTATCATCAAGGATGTAACATTTGACAACATTCCAGGCGTGTCGGTCCCTACGTCTCGGTCGTAACATTACATGCGTCTATAACGTTATATATCCTAACCTAAGGCCACCTAACATCTCGTATGTAATATTTGACAACATTCCTGGCGTGTCGAACCCTACCTCTCGGTGGGAACAGTATATACGTCTATAACGTCATATATCCTAACCTAAGGCAACCTAACATCTCGGATGTAACATTTGACAACATTCCAGGCATGTCGGTCCCTACGTCTCGGTGGTAACATTACATGCGTCTATAACGTCATATATCCTAACCTAAGGCAACCTAACATCTCGGATGCAATATTTGACAACATTCCTGACCTGTCGAACCCTACCATCCGGAGGGAACAGTATATACGTCTATAACGTCATATATCCTAACCTAAGGCAACCTAACATCTCGGATGTAACATTTGACAACATTCCAGGCGTGTCGGTCCATACGTCACGGTGGTAACATTACATGCGTCTATAACGGTATATATCCTAACCTAAGGCAACCTAACATCTCGGATGTAACATTTGACAACATTCCAGGCGTGACGGTCCCTACGTGTCGGTGGTAACATTACATGCGTCTATAACGTTATATATCCTAACCTAAGGCAACCTATCATCTCGGATGCAATATTTGACAACATTCCTGGCCTGTCGAACCCTACTTCTCGGTGGGAACAGTATATACGTCCATACCGTTATATATCCTAACCTAAGGCAACCTAACATCTCGGATGCAACATCTGACAACATTCCTGGCCTGTCGAACCCTACTTCCCCGAGGGAACAGAATATACGTCTGTAACGTCATATATCTTAACCTAAGGCAACCTAACATCTCGGATGTAACATTTGACAGCATTCCAGGTGTGTCGGTCCCTACGTCTCGGTGGTAACATTACATGCGTCTATAACGTTATATATCCTAACCTAAGGCAACCTAACATCTCGGATGCAATATTTGACAACATTCCTGGCCTGTCGAAACCTACTTCTCGGAGGGAACAGTATATACGTCTATAACGTTATATATCCTAACCTAAGGCAACCTGACATCTCGGATGTATCATTCTACAACATTCCAGGCGTGTCGGACCCTACTCCTCGGTGGGAACATTATATGCGTCTATAACGTTGTATATCCTAATCTAAGGCAACCTAACATCTCGGATGCTATATTTGACAACATTCCCGGCCTGTCGAACCCTACGTCCCGGAGGGAACAGTATATACGTCTATAACGGCATATATCCTAATCTAAGGCAACCTAACATCTCGGATGCAATATTTGACAACATTCCTGGACTGTCGAACCCTACTTCTCGGAGGGAACATTATATACGTCTGTAACGTCATATATCCTAACCTAAGACAACCTAACATCAAGGATGTAACATTTGACAACATTCCAGGCGTGTCGGTCCCTACGTCTCGGTGGTAACACTACATGCGTCTATAACGTTATATATCCTAACCTAAGGCAACCTAACATCTCGGATGCAATATTTGACAACATTCCTGGCCTGTCGAACCCTACCATCCGGAGGGAACAGTATATACGTCTATAACGTCATATATCCTAACCTAAGGCAACCTAACATCTCGGATGTAACATTTGACAACATTCCAGGCGTGTCGGTCCCTACGTCTCGGTGGTAACATTACATGCGTCTATAACGTTATATATCCTAACTTAAGGCAACATAACATCTCGTATGTAATATTTGACAACATTCCTGGCGTGTCGAACCCTACCTCGCGGTGGGAACAGTATATACGTCTATAACGTCATATATCCTAACCTAAGGCAACCTAACATCTCGGATGTAACATTTGACAACATTCCAGGCATGTCGGTCCCTACGTCTCGGTGGTAACATTACATGCGTCTATAACGGTATATATCCTAATCTTAGGCAACCTAACATCTCGGATGTAACATTTTACAACATTCCAGGCGTGTCGGTCCCTACGTCTCGGTCGTAACATTACATGCGTCTATAACGTTATATATCCTAACCTAAGGCCACATAACATCTCGTATGTAATATTTGACAACATTCCTGGCGTGTCGAACCCTACCTCTCGGTGGGAACAGTATATACGTCTATAACGTCATATATCCTAACCTAAGGCAAGCTAACATCTCGGATGTAACATTTGACATCATTCCAGGCGTGTCGGACCCTACTTCTCGGTGGTAACATTACATGCGCCTATAACGGCATATATCCTAATCTAATGCAACCTAACATCTCGGATGCAATATTTGACAACATTCCTGGCCTGTCGAACCCTACTTCTCGGAGGGAACAGTATATACGTCTAAAACGGTATATATCCTAACCTAAGGCAACCTTACATCTCGGATGTAATATTCTACAACATTCCAGGCGTGTCGGACCCTACTTCTCGGTGGGAACATTATATGCGTCTATAACGGTATATATCATAATCTAAGGCAACCTAACATCTCGGATGCAATATTTGACAACATTCCTGGCCTGTCGAACACTACTTCTCGGAGGGAACAGTATATACGTCTGTAACGTCATATATCCTAACCTAAGGCAACCTAACATCTCGGATGCAACATTTGACAACATTCCAGGTGTGTCGGTCCCTACGTCTCGGTGGTAACATTACATGCGTCTATAACGTTATATATCCTAACCTAAGGCAACCTAACATCTCGGATGCAATATTTGACAACATTCCAGGCATGTCGGTCCCTACGTCTCGGTGGTAACATTACATGCGTCTATAACGGTATATATCCTAATCTTAGGCAACCTAACATCTCGGATGTAACATTTTACAACATTCCAGGCGTGTCGGTCCCTACGTCTCGGTTGTAACATTACATGCGTCTATAACGTTATATATCCTAACCTAAGGCCACATCACATCTCGTATGTAATATTTGACAACATTCGTGGCGTGTCGAACCCTACCTCTCGGTGGGAACAGTATATACGTCTATAACGTCATATATCCTAACCTAAGGCAAGCTAACATCTCGGATGTAACATTTGACATCATTCCAGGCATGTCGGTCCCTACGTCTCAGTGGTAACATTACATGCGTCTATAACGTCATATATCCTAACCTAAGGCAACCTAACATCTCGGATGCAATATTTGACAACATTCCTGGCCTGTCGAACCCTACTTCTCGGAGGGAACAGCATATCCGTCTAGAACGTCATATATCCTAACCTAAGGCAACCTAACATCTCGGATGTAACATTTGACAACATTCCAGGCGTGTCGGTCCCTACGTCTCGGTGGTAACATTACATGCGTCTATAACGGTATATATCCTAAGCTGAGGCAACCTAACATCTCGGATGTAACATTTGACATCATTCCAGGCATGTCGGTCCCTACGTCTCGGTGGTAACATTACATGCGTCTATAACGTTGTATATCCTAACCTAAGGCAACCTAACATCTCGGATGCAATATTTGACAACATTCCTGGCCTGTCGAACCCTACTTCTCGGAGGGAACAGCATATACGTCTATCACGTCATATATCCTAACCTAAGGCAACCTAACATCTCGGATGTAACATTTGACAACATTCCAGGCGTGTCGGTCCCTACGTCTCGGTGGTAACATTACATGCGTCTATAACGTTATATATCCTAACCTAAGGCAACCTAACATCTCGGATGCAATATTTGACAACATTCCTGGCCTGTCGAACCCTACCATCCGGAGGGAACAGTATATACGTCTATAACGTCATATATCCTAACCTAAGGCAACCTTACATCTCGGATGTAATATTCTACAACATTCCACGCGTGTCGGACCCTACTTCTCGGTGGGAACATTATATGCGTCTATAACGTTGTATATCCTAATCTAAGGCAACCTAACATCTCGGATGCAATATTTGACAACATTCCTGGCCTTTCGAACCCTACTTCTCGGAGGGAACAGTATATACGTCTATAACGGTATATATCATAATCTAAGGCAACCTAACATCTCGGATGCAATATTTGACAACATTCCTGGCCTGTCGAACCCTACTTCCCGGAGGGAACAGTATATACGTCTGTAACGTCATATATCCTAACCTAAGGCAACCTAACATCTCGGATGTAACATTTGACAACATTCCAGGCGTGACGGTCCCTACGTGTCGGTGGTAACATTACATGCGTCTATAACGTTATATATCCTAACCTAAGGCAACCTATCATCTCGGATGCAATATTTGACAACATTCCAGGCGTGTCGGTCCCTACGTCTCGGTGGTAACATTACATGCGCCTATAACGGCATATATCCTAATCTAAGGCAACCTAACATCTCGGATGCAATATTTGACAACATTCCTGGCCTGTCGAACCCTACTTCTCGGAGGGAACAGTATATACGTCTAAAACGGTATATATCCTAACCTAAGGCAACCTTACATCTCGGATGTAATATTCTACAACATTCCAGGCGTGTCGGACCCTACTTCTCGGTGGGAACATTATATGCGTCTATAACGGTATATATCATAATCTAAGGCCACATAACATCTCGTATGTAATATTTGACAACATTCCTGGCGTGTCGAACCCTACCTCTCGGTGGGAACAGTATATACGTCTATAACGTCATATATCCTAACCTAAGGCAAGCTAACATCTCGGATGTAACATTTGACATCATTCCAGGCATGTCGGTCCCTACGTCTCAGTGGTAACATTACATGCGTCTATAACGTCATATATCCTAACCTAAGGCAACCTAACATCTCGGATGCAATATTTGACAACATTCCTGGCCTGTCGAACCCTACTTCTCGGAGGGAACAGCATATACGTCTATAACGTCATATATCCTAACCTAAGGCAACCTAACATCTCGGATGTAACATTTGACAACATTCCAGGCGTGTCGGTCCCTACGTCTCGGTGGTAACATTACATGCGTCTATAACGGTATATATCCTAAGCTAAGGCAACCTAACATCTCGGATGTAACATTTGACATCATTCCAGGCATGTCGGTCCCTACGTCTCGGTGGTAACATTACATGCGTCTATAACGTCGTATATCCTAACTTAAGGCAACCTAACATCTCGGATGCAATATTTGACAACATTCCTGGCCTGTCGAACCCTACTTCTCGGAGGGAACAGCATATACGTCTATAACGTCATATATCCTAACCTAAGGCAACCTAACATCTCGGATGTAACATTTGACAACATTCCAGGCGTGTCGGTCCCTACGTCTCGGTGGTAACATTACATGCGTCTATAACGTTATATATCCTAACCTAAGGCAACCTAACATCTCGGATGCAATATTTGACAACATTCCTGGCCTGTCGAACCCTACTTCTCGGAGGGAACAGTATATACGTCTATAACGGTATATATCATAATCTAAGGCAACCTAACATCTCGGATGCAATATTTGACAACATTCCTGGCCTGTCGAACCCTACTTCCCGGAGGGAACAGTATATACGTCTCTAGCGTCATATATCCTAACCTAAGGCAACCTAACATCTTGGATGTAACATTTGACAACATTCCAGGCGTGACGGTCCCTACGTGTCGGTGGTAACATTACATGCGTCTATAACGTTATATATCCTAACCTAAGGCAACCTATCATCTCGGATGCAATATTTGACAACATTCCTGGCCTGTCGAACCCTACTTCTCGGAGGGAACAGTATATATGTCTATAACGGTATATATCCTAACCTAAGGCAACCTGACATCTCGGATGTAATATTCTACAACCTTCCAGGCGTGTCGGACCCTACTTCTCGGTGGGAACATTATATGCGTCTATAACGGTATATATCATAATCTAAGGCAACCTAACATCTCGGATGCAATATTTGACAACATTCCTGGCCTATCGAACCCTACTTCTCGGTGGGAACAGTATATACGTCCATACCGTTATATATCCTAACCTAAGGCAACCTAACATCTCGGATGCAATATCTGACAACATTCCTGGCCTGTCGAACCCTACTTCCCCGAGGGAACAGAATATACGTCTGTAACGTCATATATCCTAACCTAAGGCAACCTAACATCTCGGATGTAACATTTGACAACATTCCAGGCGTGTCGGTCCCTACGTCTCGGTGGTAACATTACATGCGTCTATAACGTCGTATATCCTAACCTAAGGCAACCTAACATCTCGGATGCAATATTTGACAACATTCCTGGCCTGTCGAACCCTACTTCTCGGAGGGAACAGCATATACGTCTATAACGTCATATATCCTAACCTAAGGCAACCTAACATCTCGGATGTAACATTTGACAACATTCCAGGCGTGTCGGTCCCTACGTCTCGGTGGTAACATTACATGCGTCTATAACGTTATATATCCTAACCTAAGGCAACCTAACATCTCGGATGCAATATTTGACAACATTCCTGGCCTGTCGAACCCTACTTCTCGGAGGGAACAGTATATACGTCTATAACGGTGTATATCATAATCTAAGGCAACCTAACATCTCGGATGCAATATTTGACAACATTCCTGGCCTGTCGAACCCTACTTCCCGGAGGGAACAGTATATACGTCTCTAACGTCATATATCCTAACCTAAGGCAACCTAACATCTCGGATGTAACATTTGACAACATTCCAGGCGTGACGGTCCCTACGTGTCGGTGGTAACATTACATGCGTCTATAACGTTATATATCCTAACCTAAGGCAACCTATCATCTCGGATGCAATATTTGACAACATTCCTGGCCTGTCGAACCCTACTTCTCGGAGGGAACAGTATATATGTCTATAACGGTATATATCCTAACCTAAGGCAACCTGACATCTCGGATGTAATATTCTACAACCTTCCAGGCGTGTCGGACCCTACTTCTCGGTGGGAACATTATATGCGTCTATAACGGTATATATCATAATCTAAGGCAACCTAACATCTCGGATGCAATATTTGACAACATTCCTGGCCTATCGAACCCTACTTCTCGGTGGGAACAGTATATACGTTTATACCGTTATATATCCTAACCTAAGGCAACCTGACATCTCGGATGCAATATCTGACAACATTCCTGGCCTGTCGAACCCTACTTCCCCGATGGAACAGAATATACGTCTGTAACGTCATATATCCTAACCTAAGGCAACCTAACATCTCGGATGTAACATTTGACAACATTCCAGGCGTGTCGGTCCCTACGTCTCGGTGGTAACATTACATGCGCCTATAACGGCATATATCCTAATCTAAGGCAACCTAACATCTCGGATGCAATATTTGACAACATTCCTGGCCTGTCGAACCCTACTTCTCGGAGGGAACAGTATATACGTCTAAAACGGTATATATCCTAACCTAAGGCAACCTTACATCTCGGATGTAACATTTGACAGCATTCCAGGTGTGTCGGTCCCTACGTCTCGGTGGTAACATTACATGCGTCTATAACGTTATATATCCTAACCTAAGGCAACCTAACATCTCGGATGCTATATTTGACAACATTCCCGGCCTGTCGAACCCTACGTCCCGGAGGGAACAGTATATACGTCTATAACGGCATATATCCTAATCTAAGGCAACCTAACATCTCGGATGCAATATTTGACAACATTCATGGACTGTCGAACCCTACTTCTCGGAGGGAACATTATATACGTCTGTAACGTCATATATCCTAACCTAAGATAACCTAACATCAAGGATGTAACATTTGACAACATTCCAGGCGTGTCGGTCCCTACGTCTCGGTGGTAACATTACATGCGTCTATAACGTTATATATCCTAACCTAAGGCAACCTAACATCTCGGATGCAATATTTGACAACATTCCTGGCCTGTCGAACCCTACCATCCGGAGGGAACAGTATATACGTCTGTAACGTCATATATCCTAACCTAAGGCAACCTAACATCTCGGATGTAACATTTGACAACATTCCAGGCGTGTCGGTCCCTACGTCTAGGTGGTAACATTACATGCGTCTATAACGTTATATATCCTAACTTAAGGCAACATAACATCTCGTATGTAATATTTGACAACATTCCTGGCGTGTCGAACCCTACCTCGCGGTGGGAACAGTATATACGTCTATAACGTCATATATCCTAACCTAAGGCAACCTAACATCTCGGATGTAACATTTGACAACATTCCAGGCATGTCGGTCCCTACGTCTCGGTGGTAACATTACATGCGTCTATAACGGTATATATCCTAATCTTAGGCAACCTAACATCTCGGATGTAACATTTTACAACATTCCAGGCGTGTCGGTCCCTACGTCTCGGTCGTAACATTACATGCGTCTATAACGTTATATATCCTAACCTAAGGCCACATAACATCTCGTATGTAATATTTGACAACATTCCTGGCGTGTCGAACCCTACCTCTCGGTGGGAACAGTATATACGTCTATAACGTCATATATCCTAACCTAAGGCAAGCTAACATCTCGGATGTAACATTTGACATCATTCCAGGCGTGTCGGACCCTACTTCTCGGTGGTAACATTACATGCGCCTATAACGGCATATATCCTAATCTAATGCAACCTAACATCTCGGATGCAATATTTGACAACATTCCTGGCCTGTCGAACCCTACTTCTCGGAGGGAACAGTATATACGTCTAAAACGGTATATATCCTAACCTAAGGCAACCTTACATCTCGGATGTAATATTCTACAACATTCCAGGCGTGTCGGACCCTACTTCTCGGTGGGAACATTATATGCGTCTATAACGTTGTATATCCTAATCTAAGGCAACCTAACATCTCGGATGCAATATTTGACAACATTCCTGGCCTTTCGAACCCTACTTCTCGGAGGGAACAGTATATATGTCTATAACGGTATATATCCTAACCTAAGGCAACCTGACATCTCGGATGTAATATTCTACAACCTTCCAGGCGTGTCGGACCCTACTTCTCGGTGGGAACATTATATGCGTCTATAACGGTATATATCATAATCTAAGGCAACCTAACATCTCGGAAGCAATATTTGACATCATTCCTGGCCTATCGAACCCTACTTCTCGGTGGGAACAGTATATACGTCCATACCGTTATATATCCTAGCCTAAGGCAACCTAACATCTCGGATGCAATATCTGACAACATTCCTGGCCTGTCGAACCCTACTTCCCCGAGGGAACAGAATATACGTCTGTAACGTCATATATCCTAACCTAAGGCAACCTAACATCTCGGATGTAACATTTGACACCATTCCAGGCGTGTCGGTCCCTACGTCTCGGTGGTAACATTACATGCGCCTATAACGGCATATATCCTAATCTAAGGCAACCTAACATCTCGGATGCAATATTTGACAACATTCCTGGCCTGTCGAACCCTACTTCTCGGAGGGAACAGTATATACGTCTAAAACGGTATATATCCTAACCTAAGGCAACCCTACATCTCGGATGTAATATTCTACAACATTCCAGGCGTGTCGGACCCTACTTCTCGGTGGGAACATTATATGCGTCTATAACGGTATATATCATAATCTAAGGCAACCTAACATCTCGGATGCAATATTTGACAACATTCCTAGCCTGTCGAACACTACTTCTCGGAGGGAACAGTATATACGTCTGTAACGTCATATATCCTAACCTAAGGCAACCTAACATCTCGGATGCAATATTTGACAACATTCCTGGCCTGTCGAACCCTACTTCTCGGAGGGAACATTACATGCGTCTATAACGTTATATATCCTAACCTAAGGCAACCTAACATCTCGGATGCAATATTTGACAACATTCCTGGCCTGTCGAAACCTACTTCTCGGAGGGAACAGTATATACGTCTATAACGTTATATATCCTAACCTAAGGCAACCTGACATCTCGGATGTATCATTCTACAACATTCCAGGCGTGTCGGACCCTACTTCTCGGTGGGAACATTATATGCGTCTATAACGTTGTATATCCTAACTTAAGGCAACATAACATCTCGTATGTAATATTTGACAACATTCCTGGCGTGTCGAACCCTACCTCGCGGTGGGAACAGTATATACGTCTATAACGTCATATATCCTAACCTAAGGCAACCTAACACCTCGGATATAACATTTGACAACATTCCAGGCATGTCGGTCCCTACGTCTCGGTGGTAACATTACATGCGTCTATAACGGTATATATCCTAATCTTAGGCAACCTAACATCTCGGATGTAACATTTTACAACATTCCAGGCGTGTCGGTCCCTACGCCTCGGTCGTAACATTACATGCGTCTATAACGTTATATATCCTAACCTAAGGCCACATAACATCTCGTATGTAATATTTGACAACATTCCTGGCGTGTCGAACCCTACCTCTCGGTGGGAACAGTATATACGTCTATAACGTCATATATCCTAACCTAAGGCAAGCTAACATCTCGGATGTAACATTTGACATCATTCCAGGCATGTCGGTCCCTACGTCTCAGTGGTAACATTACATGCGTCTATAACGTCATATATCCTAACCTAAGGCAACCTAACATCTCGGATGCAATATTTGACAACATTCCTGGCCTGTCGAACCCTACTTCTCGGAGGGAACAGCATATACGTCTATAACGTCATATATCCTAACCTAAGGCAACCTAACATCTCGGCTGTAACATTTGACAACATTCCAGGCGTGTCGGTCCCTACATCTCGGTGGTAACATTACATGCGTCTATAACGGTATATATCCTAAGCTAAGGCAACCTAACATCTCGGATGTAACATTTGACATCATTCCAGGCATGTCGGTCCCTACGTCTCGGTGGTAACATTACATGCGTCTATAACGTCGTATATCCTAACCTAAGGCAACCTAACATCTCGGATGCAATATTTGACAACATTCCTGGCCTGTCGAACCCTACTTCTCGGAGGGAACAGCATATACGTCTATAACGTCATATATCCTAACCTAAGGCAACCTAACATCTCGGATGTAACATTTGACAACATTCCAGGCGTGTCGGTCCCTACGTCTCGGTGGTAACATTACATGCGTCTATAACGTTATATATCCTAACCTAAGGCAACCTATCATCTCGGATGCAATATTTGACAACATTCCTGGCCTGTCGAACCCTACTTCTCGGAGGGAACAGTATATATGTCTATAACGGTATATATCCTAACCTAAGGCAACCTGACATCTCGGATGTAATATTCTACAACCTTCCAGGCGTGTCGGACCCTACTTCTCGGTGGGAACATTATATGCGTCTATAACGGTATATATCATAATCTAAGGCAACCTAACATCTCGGATGCAATATTTGACAACATTCCTGGCCTATCGAACCCTACTTCTCGGTGGGAACAGTATATACGTCCATACCGTTATATATCCTAACCTAAGGCAACCTAACATCTCGGATGCAATATCTGACAACATTCCTGGCCTGTCGAACCCTACTTCCCCGAGGGAACAGAATATACGTCTGTAACGTCATATATCCTAACCTAAGGCAGCCTAACATCTCGGATGTAACATTTGACAACATTCCAGGCGTGTCGGTCCCTACGTCTCGGTGGTAACATTACATGCGCCTATAACGGCATATATCCTAATCTAAGGCAACCTAACATCTCGGATGCAATATTTGACAACATTCCTGGCCTGTCGAACCCTACTTCTCGGAGGGAACAGTATATACGTCTAAAACGGTATATATCCTAACCTAAGGCAACCTTACATCTCGGATGTAATATTCTACAACATTCCAGGCGTGTCGGACCCTACTTCTCGTTGGGAACATTATATGCGTCTATAACGGTATATATCATAATCTAAGGCAACCTAACATCTCGGATGCAATATTTGACAACATTCCTGGCCTGTCGAACACTACTTCTCGGAGGGAACAGTAAATACGTCTGTAACGTCATATATCCTAACCTAATGCAACCTAACATCTCGGATGCAACATTTGACAACATTCCAGGTGTGTCGGTCCCTACGTCTCGGTGGTAACATTACATGCGTCTATAACGTTATATATCCTAACCTAAGGCAACCTAACATCTCGGATGCAATATTTGACAACATTCCTGGCCTGTCGAAACCTACTTCTCGGAGGGAACAGTATATACGTCTATAACGTTATATATCCTAACCTAAGGCAACCTGACATCTCGGATGTATCATTCTACAACATTCCAGGCGTGTCGGACCCTACTTCTCGGTGGGAACATTATATGCGTCTATAACGTTTTATATCCTAATCTAAGGCAACCTAACATCTCGGATGCTATATTTGACAACATTCCCGGCCTGTCGAACCCTACGTCCCGGAGGGAACAGTATATACGTCTATAACGGTATATATCCTAATCTAAGGCAACCTAACATCTCGGATGCAATATTTGACAACATTCCTGGACTGTCGAACCCTACTTCTCGGAGGGAACATTATATACGTCTGTAACGTCATATATCCTAACCTAGACAACCTAACATCAAGGATGTAACATTTGACAACATTCCAGGCGTGTCGGTCCCTACGTCTCGGTGGTAACATTACATGCGTCTATAACGTTATATATCCTAACCTAAGGCAACCTAACATCTCGGATGCAATATTTGACAACATTCCTGGCCTGTCGAACCCTACCATCCGGAGGGAACAGTATATACGTCTATAATGTCATATATCCTAACCTAAGGCAACCTAACATCTCGGATGTAACATTTGACAACATTCCAGGCGTGTCGGTCCATACGTCACGGTGGTAACATTACATGCGTCTATAACGGTATATATCCTAATCTTAGGCAACCTAACATCTCGGATGTAACATTTTACCACATTCCAGGCGTGTCGGTCCCTACGTCTCGGTCGTAACATTACATGCGTCTATAACGTTATATATCCTAACCTAAGGCCACCTAACATCTCGTATGTAATATTTGACAACATTCCTGGCGTGTCGAACCCTACTTCTCGGTGGGAACAGTATATACGTCTACAACGGTATATATCCTAACCTAAGGCAGCCTAACATCTCGGATGCAATATTTGACAACATTCCTGTCCTGTCGAACCCTACTTCTCGGAGGGAACATTATATACGTCTGTAACGTCATATATCCTAACCTAAGACAACCTAACATCTCGGATGTAACATTTGTCAACATTCCAGGCGTGTCGGTCCCTACGTCTCGGTGGTAACATTACATGCGTCTATAACGTTATATATCCTAACCTAAGGCCACATAACATCTCGTATGTAATATTTGACAACATTCCTGGCGTGTCGAACCCTACCTCTCGGTGGGAACAGTATATACGTCTATAACGTCATATATCCTAACCTAAGGCAACCTAACATCTCGGATGTAACATTTGACAACATTCCAGGCATGTCGGTCCCTACGTCTCGGTGGTAACATTACATGCGTCTATAACGTCATATATCCTAACCTAAGGCAAACCTAACATCTCGGATGCAATATTTGACAACATTCCTGGCCTGTCGAACCCTACCATCCGGAGGGAACAGTATATACGTCTATAACGTCATATATCCTAACCTAAGGCAACCTAACATCTCGGATGTCACATTTGACAACATTCCAGGCGTGTCGGTCCCTACGTCTCGGTGGTAACATTAATGCGCCTATAACGGCAACGTAACAACTCGGATGTAATATTTTACAACATTGCTGGCGTTTCGGACCCTACTTCTCGGTGTGAACAGTATATACGTCCATAACGTTATATATCCTAACCTAAGGCAACCTTACAACTCGGATGTAATATTCTACAACATTCCAGGCGTGTCGGACCCTACTTCTCGGTGGGAACATTATATGCGTCAATAACGTTGTATATCCTAATCTAAGGCAACCTAACATCTCGGATGCAATATTTGACAACATTCCTGGCCTGTCGAACCCTACTTCTCGCAGGGAACAGTATATACGTCTATAACGGTATATATCATAATCTAAGGCAACCTAACATCTCGGATGCAATATTTGACAACATTCCTGGCCTGTCGAACCCTACTTCCCGGAGGGAACAGTATATACGTCTGTAACGTCATATATCCTAACCTAAGGCAACGTAACATCTCGGATGTAACATTTGACAACATTCCAGGCGTGACGGTCCCTACGTCTCGGTGGTAACATTACATGCGTCTATAACGGTATATATCCTAACCTAAGTCAACCTATCATCTCGGATGCAATATTTGACAACATTCCTGGCCTGTCGAACCCTACTTCTCGGAGGGAACAGTATATATGTCTATAACGGTATATATCCTAACCTAGGGCAACCTGACATCTCGGATGTAATATTCTACAACCTTCCAGGCGTGTCGGACCCTACTTCTCGGTGGGAACATTATATGCGTCTATAACGGTATATATCATAATCTAAGGCAACCTAACATCTCGGATGCAATATTTGACAACATTCCTGGCCTATCGAACCCTACTTCCCCGAGGGAACAGAATATACGTCTGTAACGTCATATATCCTAACCTAAGGCAACCTAACATCTCGGATGTAACATTTGACAACATTCCAGGCGTGTCGGTCCCTACGTCTCGGTGGTAACATTACATGCGTCTATAACGTTATATATCCTAACCTAAGGCGACGTAACATCTCGCATGCAATATTTGACAACATTCCTGGCCCGTCGAACCCTACTTCTCGGAGGGAACAGTATATACGTCTATAACGTCATATATCCTATCCTTAGGCAACCTAACATCTCGGATGTAACATTTGACAACATTCCAGGCGTGTCGGTCCCTACGTCTCGGTGGTAACATTACATGCGTCTATAACGGTATATATCCTAATCTAAGGCAACCTAACATCTCGGATGCAATATTTGACAACATTCCTGGCCTGTCGAACCCTACTTCTCGGAGGGAACAGTATATACGTCTATAACGTTATATATCCTAACCTAAGGCAACCTGACATCTCGGATGTATTATTCTACAACATTCCAGGCGTGTCGGACCCTACTTCTCGGTGGGAAAATTATATGCGTCTATAACGTTGTATATCCTAATCTAAGGCAACCTAACATCTCGGATGTATCATTCTACAACATTCCAGGCGTGTCGGACCCTACTTCTCGGTGGGAACATTATATGCGTCTATAACGTTGTATATCCTAATCTAAGGCAACCTAACATCTCGGATGCTATATTTGACAACATTCCCGGCCTGTCGAACCCTACGTCCCGGAGGGAACAGTATATACGTCTATAACGGTATATATCCTAATCTAAGGCAACCTAACATCTCGGATGCAATATTTGACAACATTCCTGGACTGTCGAACCCTACTTCTCGGAGGGAACATTATATACGTCTGTAACGTCATATATCCTAACCTAAGACAACCTAACATCAAGGATGTAACATTTGACAACATTCCAGGCGTGTCGGTCCCTACGTCTCGGTGGTAACATTACATGCGTCTATAACGTTATATATCCTAACCTAAGGCAACCTAACATCTCGGATGCAATATTTGACAACATTCCTGGCCTGTCGAACCCTACCATCCGGAGGGAACAGTATATACGTCTATAACGTCATATATCCTAACCTAAGGCAACCTAACATCTCGGATGTAACATTTGACAACATTCCAGGCGTGTCGGTCCATACGTCACGGTGGTAACATTACATGCGTCTATAACGGTATATATCCTAATCTTAGGCAACCTAACATCTCGGATGTAACATTTTACCACATTCCAGGCGTGTCGGTCCCTACGTCTCGGTCGTAACATTACATGCGTCTATAACGTTATATATCCTAACCTAAGGCCACATAACATCTCGTATGTAATATTTGACAACATTCCTGGCGTGTCGAACCCTACCTCTCGGTGGGAACAGTATATACGTCTATAACGTCATATATCCTAACCTAAGGCAACCTAACATCTCGGATGTAACATTTGACAACATTCCAGGCATGTCGGTCCCTACGTCTCGGTGGTAACATTACATGCGTCTATAACGTCATATATCCTAACCTAAGGCAAACCTAACATCTCGGATGCAATATTTGACAACATTCCTGGCCTGTCGAACCCTACCATCCGGAGGGAACAGTATATACGTCTATAACGTCATATATCCTAACCTAAGGCAACCTAACATCTCGGATGTCACATTTGACAACATTCCAGGCGTGTCGGTCCCTACGTCTCGGTGGTAACATTAATGCGCCTATAACGGCAACGTAACAACTCGGATGTAATATTTTACAACATTGCTGGCGTTTCGGACCCTACTTCTCGGTGTGAACAGTATATACGTCCATAACGTTATATATCCTAACCTAAGGCAACCTTACAACTCGGATGTAATATTCTACAACATTCCAGGCGTGTCGGACCCTACTTCTCGGTGGGAACATTATATGCGTCAATAACGTTGTATATCCAAATCTAAGGCAACCTAACATCTCGGATGCAATATTTGACAACATTCCTGGCCTGTCGAACCCTACTTCTCGGAGGGAACAGTATATACGTCTATAACGGTATATATCATAATCTAAGGCAACCTAACATCTCGGATGCAATATTTGACAACATTCCTGGCCTGTCGAACCCTACTTCCCGGAGGGAACAGTATATACGTCTGTAACGTCATATATCCTAACCTAAGGCAACGTAACATCTCGGATGTAACATTTGACAACATTCCAGGCGTGACGGTCCCTACGTCTCGGTGGTAACATTACATGCGTCTATAACGGTATATATCCTAACCTAAGTCAACCTATCATCTCGGATGCAATATTTGACAACATTCCTGGCCTGTCGAACCCTACTTCTCGGAGGGAACAGTATATATGTCTATAACGGTATATATCCTAACCTAAGGCAACCTGACATCTCGGATGTAATATTCTACAACCTTCCAGGCGTGTCGGACCCTACTTCTCGGTGGGAACATTATATGCGTCTATAACGGTATATATCATAATCTAAGGCAACCTAACATCTCGGATGCAATATTTGACAACATTCCTGGCCTATCGAACCCTACTTCCCCGAGGGAACAGAATATACGTCTGTAACGTCATATATCCTAACCTAAGGCAACCTAACATCTCGGATGTAACATTTGACAACATTCCAGGCGTGTCGGTCCCTACGTCTCGGTGGTAACATTACATGCGTCTATAACGTTATATATCCTAACCTAAGGCGACGTAACATCTCGCATGCAATATTTGACAACATTCCTGGCCCGTCGAACCCTACTTCTCGGAGGGAACAGTATATACGTCTATAACGTCATATATCCTATCCTTAGGCAACCTAACATCTCGGATGTAACATTTGACAACATTCCAGGCGTGTCGGTCCCTACGTCTCGGTGGTAACATTACATGCGTCTATAACGGTATATATCCTAATCTAAGGCAACCTAACATCTCGGATGCAATATTTGACAACATTCCTGGCCTGTCGAACCCTACTTCTCGGAGGGAACAGTATATACGTCTATAACGTTATATATCCTAACCTAAGGCAACCTGACATCTCGGATGTATTATTCTACAACATTCCAGGCGTGTCGGACCCTACTTCTCGGTGGGAAAATTATATGCGTCTATAACGTTGTATATCCTAATCTAAGGCAACCTAACATCTCGGATGTATCATTCTACAACATTCCAGGCGTGTCGGACCCTACTTCTCGGTGGGAACATTATATGCGTCTATAACGTTGTATATCCTAATCTAAGGCAACCTAACATCTCGGATGCTATATTTGACAACATTCCCGGCCTGTCGAACCCTACGTCCCGGAGGGAACAGTATATACGTCTATAACGGTATATATCCTAATCTAAGGCAACCTAACATCTCGGATGCAATATTTGACAACATTCCTGGACTGTCGAACCCTACTTCTCGGAGGGAACATTATATACGTCTGTAACGTCATATATCCTAACCTAAGACAACCTAACATCAAGGATGTAACATTTGACAACATTCCAGGCGTGTCGGTCCCTACGTCTCGGTGGTAACATTACATGCGTCTATAACGTTATATATCCTAACCTAAGGCAACCTAACATCTCGGATGCAATATTTGACAACATTCCTGGCCTGTCGAACCCTACCATCCGGAGGGAACAGTATATACGTCTATAACGTCATATATCCTAACCTAAGGCAACCTAACATCTCGGATGTAACATTTGACAACATTCCAGGCGTGTCGGTCCATACGTCACGGTGGTAACATTACATGCGTCTATAACGGTATATATCCTAATCTTAGGCAACCTAACATCTCGGATGTAACATTTTACCACATTCCAGGCGTGTCGGTCCCTACGTCTCGGTCGTAACATTACATGCGTCTATAACGTTATATATCCTAACCTAAGGCCACCTAACATCTCGTATGTAATATTTGACAACATTCCTGGCGTGTCGAACCCTACTTCTCGGTGGGAACAGTATATACGTCTACAACGGTATATATCCTAACCTAAGGCAGCCTAACATCTCGGATGCAATATTTGACAACATTCCTGTCCTGTCGAACCCTACTTCTCGGAGGGAACATTATATACGTCTGTAACGTCATATATCCTAACCTAAGACAACCTAACATCTCGGATGTAACATTTGTCAACATTCCAGGCGTGTCGGTCCCTACGTCTCGGTGGTAACATTACATGCGTCTATAACGTTATATATCCTGACCTAAGGCCACATAACATCTCGTATGTAATATTTGACAACATTCCTGGCGTGTCGAACCCTACCTCTCGGTGGGAACAGTATATACGTCTATAACGTCATATATCCTAACCTAAGGCAACCTAACATCTCGGATGTAACATTTGACAACATTCCAGGCATGTCGGTCCCTACGTCTCGGTGGTAACATTACATGCGTCTATAACGTCATATATCCTAACCTAAGGCAAACCTAACATCTCGGATGCAATATTTGACAACATTCCTGGCCTGTCGAACCCTACCATCCGGAGGGAACAGTATATACGTCTATAACGTCATATATCCTAACCTAAGGCAACCTAACATCTCGGATGTCACATTTGACAACATTCCAGGCGTGTCGGTCCCTACGTCTCGGTGGTAACATTAATGCGCCTATAACGGCAACGTAACAACTCGGATGTAATATTTTACAACATTGCTGGCGTTTCGGACCCTACTTCTCGGTGGGAACAGTATATACGTCCATAACGTTATATATCCTAACCTAAGGCAACCTTACAACTCGGATGTAATATTCTACAACATTCCAGGCGTGTCGGACCCTACTTCTCGGTGGGAACATTATATGCGTCAATAACGTTGTATATCCTAATCTAAGGCAACCTAACATCTCGGATGCAATATTTGACAACATTCCTGGCCTGTCGAACCCTACTTCTCGGAGGGAACAGTATATACGTCTATAACGGTATATATCATAATCTAAGGCAACCTAACATCTCGGATGCAATATTTGACATCATTCCTGGCCTGTCGAACCCTACTTCCCGGAGGGAACAGTATATACGTCTGTAACGTCATATATCCTAACCTAAGGCAACGTAACATCTCGGATGTAACATTTGACAACATTCCAGGCGTGACGGTCCCTACGTCTCGGTGGTAACATTACATGCGTCTATAACGTTATATATCCTGACCTAAGGCCACATAACATCTCGTATGTAATATTTGACAACATTCCTGGCGTGTCGAACCCTACCTCTCGGTGGGAACAGTATATACGTCTATAACGTCATATATCCTAACCTAAGGCAACCTAACATCTCGGATGTAACATTTGACAACATTCCAGGCATGTCGGTCCCTACGTCTCGGTGGTAACATTACATGCGTCTATAACGTCATATATCCTAACCTAAGGCAAACCTAACATCTCGGATGCAATATTTGACAACATTCCTGGCCTGTCGAACCCTACCATCCGGAGGGAACAGTATATACGTCTATAACGTCATATATCCTAACCTAAGGCAACCTAACATCTCGGATGTCACATTTGACAACATTCCAGGCGTGTCGGTCCCTACGTCTCGGTGGTAACATTAATGCGCCTATAACGGCAACGTAACAACTCGGATGTAATATTTTACAACATTGCTGGCGTTTCGGACCCTACTTCTCGGTGGGAACAGTATATACGTCCATAACGTTATATATCCTAACCTAAGGCAACCTTACAACTCGGATGTAATATTCTACAACATTCCAGGCGTGTCGGACCCTACTTCTCGGTGGGAACATTATATGCGTCAATAACGTTGTATATCCTAATCTAAGGCAACCTAACATCTCGGATGCAATATTTGACAACATTCATGGCCTGTCGAACCCTACTTCTCGGAGGGAACAGTATATACGTCTATAACGGTATATATCATAATCTAAGGCAACCTAACATCTCGGATGCAATATTTGACATCATTCCTGGCCTGTCGAACCCTACTTCCCGGAGGGAACAGTATATACGTCTGTAACGTCATATATCCTAACCTAAGGCAACGTAACATCTCGGATGTAACATTTGACAACATTCCAGGCGTGACGGTCCCTACGTCTCGGTGGTAACATTACATGCGTCTATAACGGTATATATCCTAACCTAAGTCAACCTATCATCTCGGATGCAATATTTGACAACATTCCTGGCCTGTCGAACCCTACTTCTCGGAGGGAACAGTATATATGTCTATAACGGTATATATCCTAACCTAACGCAACCTGACATCTCGGATGTAATATTCTACAACCTTCCAGGCGTGTCGGACCCTACTTCTCGGTGGGAACATTATATGCGTCTATAACGGTATATATCATAATCTAAGGCAACCTAACATCTCGGATGCAATATTTGACAACATTCCTGGCCTATCGAACCCTACTTCCCCGAGGGAACAGAATATACGTCTGTAACGTCATATATCCTAACCTAAGGCAACCTAACATCTCGGATGTAACATTTGACAACATTCCAGGCGTGTCGGTCCCTACGTCTCGGTGGTAACATTACATGCGTCTATAACGTTATATATCCTAACCTAAGGCGACGTAACATCTCGCATGCAATATTTGACAACATTCCTGGCCCGTCGAACCCTACTTCTCGGAGGGAACAGTATATACGTCTATAACGTCATATATCCTATCCTTAGGCAACCTAACATCTCGGATGTAACATTTGACAACATTCCAGGCGTGTCGGTCCCTACGTCTCGGTGGTAACATTACATGCGTCTATAACGGTATATATCCTAATCTAAGGCAACCTAACATCTCGGATGCAATATTTGACAACATTCCTGGCCTGTCGAACCCTACTTCTCGGAGGGAACAGTATATACGTCTATAACGTTATATATCCTAACCTAAGGCAACCTGACATCTCGGATGTATTATTCTACAACATTCCAGGCGTGTCGGACCCTACTTCTCGGTGGGAAAATTATATGCGTCTATAACGTTGTATATCTTAATCTAAGGCAACCTAACATCTCGGATGTATCATTCTACAACATTCCAGGCGTGTCGGACCCTACTTCACGGTGGGAACATTATATGCGTCTATAACGTTGTATATCCTAATCTAAGGCAACCTAACATCTCGGATGCTATATTTGACAACATTCCCGGCCTGTCGAACCCTACGTCCCGGAGGGAACAGTATATACGTCTATAACGGTATATATCCTAATCTAAGGCAACCTAACATCTCGGATGCAATATTTGACAACATTCCTGGACTGTCGAACCCTACTTCTCGGAGGGAACATTATATACGTCTGTAACGTCATATATCCTAACCTAAGACAACCTAACATCAAGGATGTAACATTTGACAACATTCCAGGCGTGTCGGTCCCTACGTCTCGGTGGTAACATTACATGCGTCTATAACGTTATATATCCTAACCTAAGGCAACCTAACATCTCGGATGCAATATTTGACAACATTCCTGGCCTGTCGAATCCTACCATCCGGAGGGAACAGTATATACGTCTATAACGTCATATATCCTAACCTAAGGCAACCTAACATCTCGGATGTAACATTTGACAACATTCCAGGCGTGTCGGTCCATACGTCACGGTGGTAACATTACATGCGTCTATCACGGTATATATCCTAATCTTAGGCAACCTAACATCTCGGATGTAACATTTTACCACATTCCAGGCGTGTCGGTCCCTACGTCTCGGTCGTAACATTACATGCGTCTATAACGTTATATATCCTAACCTAAGGCCACCTAACATCTCGTATGTAATATTTGACAACATTCCTGGCGTGTCGAACCCTACTTCTCGGTGGGAACAGTATATACGTCTACAACGGTATATATCCTAACCTAAGGCAGCCTAACATCTCGGATGCAATATTTGACAACATTCCTGTCCTGTCGAACCCTACTTCTCGGAGGGAACATTATATACGTCTGTAACGTCATATATCCTAACCTAAGACAACCTAACATCTCGGATGTAACATTTGTCAACATTCCAGGCGTGTCGGTCCCTACGTCTCGGTGGTAACATTACATGCGTCTATAACGTTATATATCCTAACCTAAGGCCACATAACATCTCGTATGTAATATTTGACAACATTCCTGGCGTGTCGAACCCTACCTCTCCGTGGGAACAGTATATACGTCTATAACGTCATATATCCTAACCTAAGGCAACCTAACATCTCGGATGTAACATTTGACAACATTCCAGGCATGTCGGTCCCTACGTCTCGGTGGTAACATTACATGCGTCTATAACGTCATATATCCTAACCTAAGGCAAACCTAACATCTCGGATGCAATATTTGACAACATTCCTGGCCTGTCGAACCCTACCATCCGGAGGGAACAGTATATACGTCTATAACGTCATATATCCTAACCTAAGGCAACCTAACATCTCGGATGTCACATTTGACAACATTCCAGGCGTGTCGGTCCCTACGTCTCGGTGGTAACATTAATGCGCCTATAACGGCAACGTAACAACTCGGATGTAATATTTTACAACATTGCTGGCGTTTCGGACCCTACTTCTCGGTGGGAACAGTATATACGTCCATAACGTTATATATCCTAACCTAAGGCAACCTTACAACTCGGATGTAATATTCTACAACATTCCAGGCGTGTCGGACCCTACTTCTCGGTGGGAACATTATATGCGTCAATAACGTTGTATATCCTAATCTAAGGCAACCTAACATCTCGGATGCAATATTTGACAACATTCCTGGCCTGTCGAACCCTACTTCTCGGAGGGAACAGTATATACGTCTATAACGGTATATATCATAATCTAAGGCAACCTAACATCTCGGATGCAATATTTGACAACATTCCTGGCCTGTCGAACCCTACTTCCCGGAGGGAACAGTATATACGTCTGTAACGTCATATATCCTAACCTAAGGCAACGTAACATCTCGGATGTAACATTTGACAACATTCCAGGCGTGACGGTCCCTACGTCTCGGTGGTAACATTACATGCGTCTATAACGGTATATATCCTAACCTAAGTCAACCTATCATCTCGGATGCAATATTTGACAACATTCCTGGCCTGTCGAACCCTACTTCTCGGAGGGAACAGTATATATGTCTATAACGGTATATATCCTAACCTAACGCAACCTGACATCTCGGATGTAATATTCTACAACCTTCCAGGCGTGTCGGACCCTACTTCTCGGTGGGAACATTATATGCGTCTATAACGGTATATATCATAATCTAAGGCAACCTAACATCTCGGATGCAATATTTGACAACATTCCTGGCCTATCGAACCCTACTTCCCCGAGGGAACAGAATATACGTCTGTAACGTCATATATCCTAACCTAAGGCAACCTAACATCTCGGATGTAACATTTGACAACATTCCAGGCGTGTCGGTCCCTACGTCTCGGTGGTAACATTACATGCGTCTATAACGTTATATATCCTAACCTAAGGCGACGTAACATCTCGCATGCAATATTTGACAACATTCCTGGCCCGTCGAACCCTACTTCTCGGAGGGAACAGTATATACGTCTATAACGTCATATATCCTATCCTTAGGCAACCTAACATCTCGGATGTAACATTTGACAACATTCCAGGCGTGTCGGTCCCTACGTCTCGGTGGTAACATTACATGCGTCTATAACGGTATATATCCTAATCTAAGGCAACCTAACATCTCGGATGCAATATTTGACAACATTCCTGGCCTGTCGAACCCTACTTCTCGGAGGGAACAGTATATACGTCTATAACGTTATATATCCTAACCTAAGGCAACCTGACATCTCGGATGTATTATTCTACAACATTCCAGGCGTGTCGGACCCTACTTCTCGGTGGGAAAATTATATGCGTCTATAACGTTGTATATCTTAATCTAAGGCAACCTAACATCTCGGATGTATCATTCTACAACATTCCAGGCGTGTCGGACCCTACTTCACGGTGGGAACATTATATGCGTCTATAACGTTGTATATCCTAATCTAAGGCAACCTAACATCTCGGATGCTATATTTGACAACATTCCCGGCCTGTCGAACCCTACGTCCCGGAGGGAACAGTATATACGTCTATAACGGTATATATCCTAATCTAAGGCAACCTAACATCTCGGATGCAATATTTGACAACATTCCTGGACTGTCGAACCCTACTTCTCGGAGGGAACATTATATACGTCTGTAACGTCATATATCCTAACCTAAGACAACCTAACATCAAGGATGTAACATTTGACAACATTCCAGGCGTGTCGGTCCCTACGTCTCGGTGGTAACATTACATGCGTCTATAACGTTATATATCCTAACCTAAGGCAACCTAACATCTCGGATGCAATATTTGACAACATTCCTGGCCTGTCGAATCCTACCATCCGGAGGGAACAGTATATACGTCTATAACGTCATATATCCTAACCTAAGGCAACCTAACATCTCGGATGTAACATTTGACAACATTCCAGGCGTGTCGGTCCATACGTCACGGTGGTAACATTACATGCGTCTATCACGGTATATATCCTAATCTTAGGCAACCTAACATCTCGGATGTAACATTTTACCACATTCCAGGCGTGTCGGTCCCTACGTCTCGGTCGTAACATTACATGCGTCTATAACGTTATATATCCTAACCTAAGGCCACCTAACATCTCGTATGTAATATTTGACAACATTCCTGGCGTGTCGAACCCTACTTCTCGGTGGGAACAGTATATACGTCTACAACGGTATATATCCTAACCTAAGGCAGCCTAACATCTCGGATGCAATATTTGACAACATTCCTGTCCTGTCGAACCCTACTTCTCGGAGGGAAGATTATATACGTCTGTAACGTCATATATCCTAACCTAAGACAACCTAACATCTCGGATGTAACATTTGTCAACATTCCAGGCGTGTCGGTCCCTACGTCTCGGTGGTAACATTACATGCGTCTATAACGTTATATATCCTAACCTAAGGCCACATAACATCTCGTATGTAATATTTGACAACATTCCTGGCGTGTCGAACCCTACCTCTCGGTGGGAACAGTATATACGTCTATAACGTCATATATCCTAACCTAAGGCAACCTAACATCTCGGATGTAACATTTGACAACATTCCAGGCATGTCGGTCCCTACGTCTCGGTGGTAACATTACATGCGTCTATAACGTCATATATCCTAACCTAAGGCAAACCTAACATCTCGGATGCAATATTTGACAACATTCCTGGCCTGTCGAACCCTACCATCCGGAGGGAACAGTATATACGTCTATAACGTCATATATCCTAACCTAAGGCAACCTAACATCTCGGATGTAACATTTGACAACATTCCAGGCGTGTCGGTCCCTACGTCTCGGTGGTAACATTACATGCGTCTATAACGTTATATATCCTAACTTAAGGCAACATAACATCTCGTATGTAATATTTGACAACATTCCTGGCCTGTCGAACCCTACCATCCGGAGGGAACAGTATATACGTCTATAACGTCATATATCCTAACCTAAGGCAACCTAACATCTCGGATGTCACATTTGACAACATTCCAGGCGTGTCGGTCCCTACGTCTCGGTGGTAACATTAATGCGCCTATAACGGCAACGTAACAACTCGGATGTAATATTTTACAACATTGCTGGCGTTTCGGACCCTACTTCTCGGTGGGAACAGTATATACGTCCATAACGTTATATATCCTAACCTAAGGCAACCTTACAACTCGGATGTAATATTCTACAACATTCCAGGCGTGTCGGACCCTACTTCTCGGTGGGAACATTATATGCGTCAATAACGTTGTATATCCTAATCTAAGGCAACCTAACATCTCGGATGCAATATTTGACAACATTCCTGGCCTGTCGAACCCTACTTCTCGGAGGGAACAGTATATACGTCTATAACGGTATATATCATAATCTAAGGCAACCTAACATCTCGGATGCAATATTTGACAACATTCCTGGCCTGTCGAACCCTACTTCCCGGAGGGAACAGTATATACGTCTGTAACGTCATATATCCTAACCTAAGGCAACGTAACATCTCGGATGTAACATTTGACAACATTCCAGGCGTGACGGTCCCTACGTCTCGGTGGTAACATTACATGCGTCTATAACGGTATATATCCTAACCTAAGTCAACCTATCATCTCGGATGCAATATTTGACAACATTCCTGGCCTGTCGAACCCTACTTCTCGGAGGGAACAGTATATATGTCTATAACGGTATATATCCTAACCTAACGCAACCTGACATCTCGGATGTAATATTCTACAACCTTCCAGGCGTGTCGGACCCTACTTCTCGGTGGGAACATTATATGCGTCTATAACGGTATATATCATAATCTAAGGCAACCTAACATCTCGGATGCAATATTTGACAACATTCCTGGCCTATCGAACCCTACTTCCCCGAGGGAACAGAATATACGTCTGTAACGTCATATATCCTAACCTAAGGCAACCTAACATCTCGGATGTAACATTTGACAACATTCCAGGCGTGTCGGTCCCTACGTCTCGGTGGTAACATTACATGCGTCTATAACGTTATATATCCTAACCTAAGGCGACGTAACATCTCGCATGCAATATTTGACAACATTCCTGGCCCGTCGAACCCTACTTCTCGGAGGGAACAGTATATACGTCTATAACGTCATATATCCTATCCTTAGGCAACCTAACATCTCGGATGTAACATTTGACAACATTCCAGGCGTGTCGGTCCCTACGTCTCGGTGGTAACATTACATGCGTCTATAACGGTATATATCCTAATCTAAGGCAACCTAACATCTCGGATGCAATATTTGACAACATTCCTGGCCTGTCGAACCCTACTTCTCGGAGGGAACAGTATATACGTCTATAACGTTATATATCCTAACCTAAGGCAACCTGACATCTCGGATGTATTATTCTACAACATTCCAGGCGTGTCGGACCCTACTTCTCGGTGGGAAAATTATATGCGTCTATAACGTTGTATATCTTAATCTAAGGCAACCTAACATCTCGGATGTATCATTCTACAACATTCCAGGCGTGTCGGACCCTACTTCTCGGTGGGAACATTATATGCGTCTATAACGTTGTATATCCTAATCTAAGGCAACCTAACATCTCGGATGCTATATTTGACAACATTCCCGGCCTGTCGAACCCTACGTCCCGGAGGGAACAGTATATACGTCTATAACGGTATATATCCTAATCTAAGGCAACCTAACATCTCGGATGCAATATTTGACAACATTCCTGGACTGTCGAACCCTACTTCTCGGAGGGAACATTATATACGTCTGTAACGTCATATATCCTAACCTAAGACAACCTAACATCAAGGATGTAACATTTGACAACATTCCAGGCGTGTCGGTCCCTACGTCTCGGTGGTAACATTACATGCGTCTATAACGTTATATATCCTAACCTAAGGCAACCTAACATCTCGGATGCAATATTTGACAACATTCCTGGCCTGTCGAATCCTACCATCCGGAGGGAACAGTATATACGTCTATAACGTCATATATCCTAACCTAAGGCAACCTAACATCTCGGATGTAACATTTGACAACATTCCAGGCGTGTCGGTCCATACGTCACGGTGGTAACATTACATGCGTCTATAACGGTATATATCCTAATCTTAGGCAACCTAACATCTCGGATGTAACATTTTACCACATTCCAGGCGTGTCGGTCCCTACGTCTCGGTCGTAACATTACATGCGTCTATAACGTTATATATCCTAACCTAAGGCCACCTAACATCTCGTATGTAATATTTGACAACATTCCTGGCGTGTCGAACCCTACTTCTCGGTGGGAACAGTATATACGTCTACAACGGTATATATCCTAACCTAAGGCAGCCTAACATCTCGGATGCAATATTTGACAACATTCCTGTCCTGTCGAACCCTAATTCTCGGAGGGAACATTATATACGTCTGTAACGTCATATATCCTAACCTAAGACAACCTAACATCTCGGATGTAACATTTGTCAACATTCCAGGCGTGTCGGTCCCTACGTCTCGGTGGTAACATTACATGCGTCTATAACGTTATATATCCTAACCTAAGGCCACATAACATCTCGTATGTAATATTTGACAACATTCCTGGCGTGTCGAACCCTACCTCTCGGTGGGAACAGTATATACGTCTATAACGTCATATATCCTAACCTAAGGCAACCTAACATCTCGGATGTAACATTTGACAACATTCCAGGCATGTCGGTCCCTACGTCTCGGTGGTAACATTACATGCGTCTATAACGTCATATATCCTAACCTAAGGCAAACCTAACATCTCGGATGCAATATTTGACAACATTCCTGGCCTGTCGAACCCTACCATCCGGAGGGAACAGTATATACGTCTATAACGTCATATATCCTAACCTAAGGCAACCTAACATCTCGGATGTAACATTTGACAACATTCCAGGCGTGTCGGTCCCTACGTCTCGGTGGTAACATTACATGCGTCTATAACGTTATATATCCTAACTTAAGGCAACATAACATCTCGTATGTAATATTTGACAACATTCCTGGCCTGTCGAACCCTACCATCCGGAGGGAACAGTATATACGTCTATAACGTCATATATCCTAACCTAAGGCAACCTAACATCTCGGATGTCACATTTGACAACATTCCAGGCGTGTCGGTCCCTACGTCTCGGTGGTAACATTAATGCGCCTATAACGGCAACGTAACAACTCGGATGTAATATTTTACAACATTGCTGGCGTTTCGGACCCTACTTCTCGGTGGGAACAGTATATACGTCCATAACGTTATATATCCTAACCTAAGGCAACCTTACAACTCGGATGTAATATTCTACAACATTCCAGGCGTGTCGGACCCTACTTCTCGGTGGGAACATTATATGCGTCAATAACGTTGTATATCCTAATCTAAGGCAACCTAACATCTCGGATGCAATATTTGACAACATTCCTGGCCTGTCGAACCCTACTTCTCGGAGGGAACAGTATATACGTCTATAACGGTATATATCATAATCTAAGGCAACCTAACATCTCGGATGCAATATTTGACAACATTCCTGGCCTGTCGAACCCTACTTCCCGGAGGGAACAGTATATACGTCTGTAACGTCATATATCCTAACCTAAGGCAACGTAACATCTCGGATGTAACATTTGACAACATTCCAGGCGTGACGGTCCCTACGTCTCGGTGGTAACATTACATGCGTCTATAACGGTATATATCCTAACCTAAGTCAACCTATCATCTCGGATGCAATATTTGACAACATTCCTGGCCTGTCGAACCCTACTTCTCGGAGGGAACAGTATATATGTCTATAACGGTATATATCCTAACCTAAGGCAACCTGACATCTCGGATGTAATATTCTACAACCTTCCAGGCGTGTCGGACCCTACTTCTCGGTGGGAACATTATATGCGTCTATAACGGTATATATCATAATCTAAGGCAACCTAACATCTCGGATGCAATATTTGACAACATTCCTGGCCTATCGAACCCTACTTCCCCGAGGGAACAGAATATACGTCTGTAACGTCATATATCCTAACCTAAGGCAACCTAACATCTCGGATGTAACATTTGACAACATTCCAGGCGTGTCGGTCCCTACGTCTCGGTGGTAACATTACATGCGTCTATAACGTTATATATCCTAACCTAAGGCGACGTAACATCTCGCATGCAATATTTGACAACATTCCTGGCCCGTCGAACCCTACTTCTCGGAGGGAACAGTATATACGTCTATAACGTCATATATCCTATCCTTAGGCAACCTAACATCTCGGATGTAACATTTGACAACATTCCAGGCGTGTCGGTCCCTACGTCTCGGTGGTAACATTACATGCGTCTATAACGGTATATATCCTAATCTAAGGCAACCTAACATCTCGGATGCAATATTTGACAACATTCCTGGCCTGTCGAACCCTACTTCTCGGAGGGAACAGTATATACGTCTATAACGTTATATATCCTAACCTAAGGCAACCTGACATCTCGGATGTATTATTCTACAACATTCCAGGCGTGTCGGACCCTACTTCTCGGTGGGAAAATTATATGCGTCTATAACGTTGTATATCTTAATCTAAGGCAACCTAACATCTCGGATGTATCATTCTACAACATTCCAGGCGTGTCGGACCCTACTTCTCGGTGGGAACATTATATGCGTCTATAACGTTGTATATCCTAATCTAAGGCAACCTAACATCTCGGATGCTATATTTGACAACATTCGCGGCCTGTCGAACCCTACGTCCCGGAGGGAACAGTATATACGTCTATAACGGTATATATCCTAATCTAAGGCAACCTAACATCTCGGATGCAATATTTGACAACATTCCTGGACTGTCGAACCCTACTTCTCGGAGGGAACATTATATACGTCTGTAACGTCATATATCCTAACCTAAGACAACCTAACATCAAGGATGTAACATTTGACAACATTCCAGGCGTGTCGGTCCCTACGTCTCGGTGGTAACATTACATGCGTCTATAACGTTATATATCCTAACCTAAGGCAACCTAACATCTCGGATGCAATATTTGACAACATTCCTGGCCTGTCGAATCCTACCATCCGGAGGGAACAGTATATACGTCTATAACGTCATATATCCTAACCTAAGGCAACCTAACATCTCGGATGTAACATTTGACAACATTCCAGGCGTGTCGGTCCATACGTCACGGTGGTAACATTACATGCGTCTATAACGGTATATATCCTAATCTTAGGCAACCTAACATCTCGGATGTAACATTTTACCACATTCCAGGCGTGTCGGTCCCTACGTCTCGGTCGTAACATTACATGCGTCTATAACGTTATATATCCTAACCTAAGGCCACCTAACATCTCGTATGTAATATTTGACAACATTCCTGGCGTGTCGAACCCTACTTCTCGGTGGGAACAGTATATACGTCTACAACGGTATATATCCTAACCTAAGGCAGCCTAACATCTCGGATGCAATATTTGACAACATTCCTGTCCTGTCGAACCCTACTTCTCGGAGGGAACATTATATACGTCTGTAACGTCATATATCCTAACCTAAGACAACCTAACATCTCGGATGTAACATTTGTCAACATTCCAGGCGTGTCGGTCCCTACGTCTCGGTGGTAACATTACATGCGTCTATAACGTTATATATCCTAACCTAAGGCCACATAACATCTCGTATGTAATATTTGACAACATTCCTGGCGTGTCGAACCCTACCTCTCGGTGGGAACAGTATATACGTCTATAACGTCATATATCCTAACCTAAGGCAACCTAACATCTCGGATGTAACATTTGACAACATTCCAGGCATGTCGGTCCCTACGTCTCGGTGGTAACATTACATGCGTCTATAACGTCATATATCCTAACCTAAGGCAAACCTAACATCTCGGATGCAATATTTGACAACATTCCTGGCCTGTCGAACCCTACCATCCGGAGGGAACAGTATATACGTCTATAACGTCATATATCCTAACCTAAGGCAACCTAACATCTCGGATGTAACATTTGACAACATTCCAGGCGTGTCGGTCCCTACGTCTCGGTGGTAACATTACATGCGTCTATAACGTTATATATCCTAACTTAAGGCAACATAACATCTCGTATGTAATATTTGACAACATTCCTGGCGTGTCGAACCCTACCTCGCGGTGGGAACAGTATATACGTCTATAACGTCATATATCCTAACCTAAGGCAACCTAACATCTCGGATGTAACATTTGACAACATTCCAGTCATGTCGGTCCCTACGTCTCGGTGGTAACATTACATGCGTCTATAACGGTATATATCCTAATCTTAGGCAACCTAACATCTCGGATTTAACATTTTACAACATTCCAGGCCTGTCGGTCCCTACGTCTCGGTCGTAACATTACATGCGTCTATAACGTTATATATCCTAACCTAAGGCCACATAACATCTCGTATGTAATATTTGACAACATTCCTGGCGTGTCGAACCCTACCTCTCGGTGGGAACAGTATATACGTCTATAACGTCATATATCCTAACCTAAGGCAACCTAGCATCTCGGATGTAACATTTGACATCATTCCAGGCATGTCGGTCCCTACGTCTCAGTGGTAACATTACATGCGTCTATAACGTCATATATCCTAACCTAAGGCAACCTAACATCTCGGATGCAATATTTGACAACATTCCTGGCCTGTCGAACCCTACTTCTCGGAGGGAACAGCATATACGTCTATAACGTCATATATCCTAACCTAAGGCAACCTAACATCTCGGATGTAACATTTGACAACATTCCAGGCGTGTCGGTCCCTACGTCTCGGTGGTAACATTACATGCGTCTATAACGGTATATATCCTAAGCTAAGGCAACCTAACATCTCGGATGCAATATTTGACAACATTCCTGGCCTGTCGAAACCTACTTCCCGGAGGGAACAGTATATACGTCTGTAACGTCATATATCCTAACCTAAGGCAACCTAACATCTCGGATGTAACATTTGACAACATTCCAGGCGTGACGGTCCCTACGTGTCGGTGGTAACATTACATGCGTCTATAACGTTATATATCCTAACCTAAGGCAACCTATCATCTCGGATGCAATATTTGACAACATTCCTGGCCTGTCGAACCCTACTTCTCGGAGGGAACAGTATATATGTCTATAACGGTATATATCCTAACCTAAGGCAACCTGACATCTCGGATGTAATATTCTACAACCTTCCAGGCGTGTCGGACCCTACTTCTCGGTGGGAACATTATATGCGTCTATAACGGTATATATCATAATCTAAGGCAACCTAACATCTCGGATGCAATATTTGACAACATTCCTGGCCTATCGAACCCTACTTCTCGGTGGGAACAGTATATACGTCCATACCGTTATATATCCTAACCTAAGGCAACCTAACATCTCGGATGCAATATCTGACAACATTCTGGCCTGTCGAACCCTACTTCCCCGAGGGAACAGAATATACGTCTGTAACGTCATATATCCTAACCTAAGGCAACCTAACATCTCGGATGTAACATTTGACAACATTCCAGGCGTGTCGGTCCCTACGTCTCGGTGGTAACATTACATGCGCCTATAACGGCATATATCCTAATCTAAGGCAACCTAACATCTCGGATGCAATATTTGACAACATTCCTGGCCTGTCGAACCCTACTTCTCGGAGGGAACAGTATATACGTCTAAAACGGTATATATCCTAACCTAAGGCAACCTTACATCTCGGATGTATCATTCTACAACATTCCAGGCGTGTCGGACCCTACTTCTCGGTGGGAACATTATATGCGTCTATAACGTTGTATATCCTAATCTAAGGCAACCTAACATCTCGGATGCTATATTTGACAACATTCCCGGCCTGTCGAACCCTACGTCCCGGAGGGAACAGTATATACGTCTATAACGGTATATATCCTAATCTAAGGCAACCTAACATCTCGGATGCAATATTTGACAACATTCCTGGACTGTCGAACCCTACTTCTCGGAGGGAACATTATATACGTCTGTAACGTCATATATCCTAACCTAAGACAACCTAACATCAAGGATGTAACATTTGACAACATTCCAGGCGTGTCGGTCCCTACGTCTCGGTGGTAACATTACATGCGTCTATAACGTTATATATCCTAACCTAAGGCAACCTAACATCTCGGATGCAATATTTGACAACATTCCTGGCCTGTCGAATCCTACCATCCGGAGGGAACAGTATATACGTCTATAACGTCATATATCCTAACCTAAGGCAACCTAACATCTCGGATGTAACATTTGACAACATTCCAGGCGTGTCGGTCCATACGTCACGGTGGTAACATTACATGCGTCTATAACGGTATATATCCTAATCTTAGGCAACCTAACATCTCGGATGTAACATTTTACCACATTCCAGGCGTGTCGGTCCCTACGTCTCGGTCGTAACATTACATGCGTCTATAACGTTATATATCCTAACCTAAGGCCACCTAACATCTCGTATGTAATATTTGACAACATTCCTGGCGTGTCGAACCCTACTTCTCGGTGGGAACAGTATATACGTCTACAACGGTATATATCCTAACCTAAGGCAGCCTAACATCTCGGATGCAATATTTGACAACATTCCTGTCCTGTCGAACCCTACTTTTCGGAGGGAACATTATATACGTCTGTAACGTCATATATCCTAACCTAAGACAACCTAACATCTCGGATGTAACATTTGTCAACATTCCAGGCGTGTCGGTCCCTACGTCTCGGTGGTAACATTACATGCGTCTATAACGTTATATATCCTAACCTAAGGCCACATAACATCTCGTATGTAATATTTGACAACATTCCTGGCGTGTCGAACCCTACATCTCGGTGGGAACAGTATATACGTCTATAACGTCATATATCCTAACCTAAGGCAACCTAACATCTCGGATGTAACATTTGACAACATTCCAGGCATGTCGGTCCCTACGTCTCGGTGGTAACATTACATGCGTCTATAACGTCATATATCCTAACCTAAGGCAAACCTAACATCTCGGATGCAATATTTGACAACATTCCTGGCCTGTCGAACCCTACCATCCGGAGGGAACAGTATATACGTCTATAACGTCATATATCCTAACCTAAGGCAACCTAACATCTCGGATGTCACATTTGACAACATTCCAGGCGTGTCGGTCCCTACGTCTCGGTGGTAACATTAATGCGCCTATAACGGCAACGTAACAACTCGGATGTAATATTTTACAACATTGCTGGCGTTTCGGACCCTACTTCCCGGTGGGAACAGTATATACGTCCATAACGTTATATATCCTAACCTAAGGCAACCTTACAACTCGGATGTAATATTCTACAACATTCCAGGCGTGTCGGACCCTACTTCTCGGTGGGAACATTATATGCGTCAATAACGTTGTATATCCTAATCTAAGGCAACCTAACATCTCGGATGCAATATTTGACAACATTCCTGGCCTGTCGAACCCTACTTCTCGGAGGGAACAGTATATACGTCTATAACGGTATATATCATAATCTAAGGCAACCTAACATCTCGGATGCAATATTTGACAACATTCCTGGCCTGTCGAACCCTACTTCCCGGAGGGAACAGTATATACGTCTGTAACGTCATATATCCTAACCTAAGGCAACGTAACATCTCGGATGTAACATCTGACAACATTCCAGGCGTGACGGTCCCTACGTCTCGGTGATAACATTACATGCGTCTATAACGGTATATATCCTAACCTAAGTCAACCTATCATCTCGGATGCAATATTTGACAACATTCCTGGCCTGTCGAACCCTACTTCTCGGAGGGAACAGTATATATGTCTATAACGGTATATATCCTAACCTAAGGCAACCTGACATCTCGGATGTAATATTCTACAACCTTCCAGGCGTGTCGGACCCTACTTCTCGGTGGGAACATTATATGCGTCTATAACGGTATATATCATAATCTAAGGCAACCTAACATCTCGGATGCAATATTTGACAACATTCCTGGCCGATCGAACCCTACTTCCCCGAGGGAACAGAATATACGTCTGTAACGTCATATATCCTAACCTAAGGCAACCTAACATCTCGGATGTAACATTTGACAACATTCCAGGCGTGTCGGTCCCTACGTCTCGGTGGTAACATTACATGCGTCTATAACGTTATATATCCTAACCTAAGGCGACGTAACATCTCGGATGCAATATTTGACAACATTCCTGGCCCGTCGAACCCTACTTCTCGGAGGGAACAGTATATACGTCTATAACGTCATATATCCTATCCTTAGGCAACCTAACATCTCGGATGTAACATTTGACAACATTCCAGGCGTGTCGGTCCCTACGTCTCGGTGGTAACATTACATGCGTCTATAACGGTATATATCCTAATCTAAGGCAACCTAACATCTCGGATGCAATATTTGACAACATTCCTGGCCTGTCGAACCCTACTTCTCGGAGGGAACAGTATATACGTCTATAACGTTATATATCCTAACCTAAGGCAACCTGACATCTCGGGTGTATTATTCTACAACATTCCAGGTGTGTCGGACCCTACTTCTCGGTGGGAAAATTATATGCGTCTATAACGTTGTATATCCTAATCTAAGGCAACCTAACATCTCGGATGCTATATTTGACAACATTCCCGGCCTGTCGAACCCTACGTCCCTGAGGTAACAGTATATACGTCTATAACGGTATATATCCTAATCTAAGGCAACCTAACATCTCGGATGCAATATTTGACAACATTCCTGGCCTGTCGAACCCTACTTCTCGGAGGGAACAGTATATATGTCTATAACGGTATATATCCTAACCTAAGGCAACCTGACATCTCGGATGTAATATTCTACAACCTTCCAGGCGTGTCGGACCCTACTTCTCGGTGGGAACATTATATGCGTCTATAACGGTATATATCATAATCTAAGGCAACCTAACATCTCGGATGCAATATTTGACAACATTCCTGGCCTATCGAACCCTACTTCTCGGTGGGAACAGTATATACGTCCATACCGTTATATATCCTAACCTAAGGCAACCTAACATCTCGGATGCAATATCTGACAACATTCTGGCCTGTCGAACCCTACTTCCCCGAGGGAACAGAATATACGTCTGTAACGTCATATATCCTAACCTAAGGCAACCTAACATCTCGGATGTAACATTTGACAACATTCCAGGCGTGTCGGTCCCTACGTCTCGGTGGTAACATTACATGCGCCTATAACGGCATATATCCTAATCTAAGGCAACCTAACGTCTCGGATGCAATATTTGACAACATTCCTGGCCTGTCGAACCCTACTTCTCGGAGGGAACAGTATATACGTCTAAAACGGTATATATCCTAACCTAAGGCAACCTTACATCTCGGATGTAATATTCTACAACATTCCAGGCGTGTCGGACCCTACTTCTCGGTGGGAACATTATATGCGTCTATAACGGTATATATCATAATCTAAGGCAACCTAACATCTCGGATGCAATATCTGACAACATTCTGGCCTGTCGAACCCTACTTCCCCGAGGGAACAGAATATACGTCTGTAACGTCATATATCCTAACCTAAGGCAACCTAACATCTCGGATGTAACATTTGACAACATTCCAGGCGTGTCGGTCCCTACGTCTCGGTGGTAACATTACATGCGCCTATAACGGCATATATCCTAATCTAAGGCAACCTAACATCTCGGATGCAATATTTGACAACATTCCTGGCCTGTCGAACCCTACTTCTCGGAGGGAACAGTATATACGTCTAAAACGGTATATATCCTAACCTAAGGCAACCTTACATCTCGGATGTATCATTCTACAACATTCCAGGCGTGTCGGACCCTACTTCTCGGTGGGAACATTATATGCGTCTATAACGTTGTATATCCTAATCTAAGGCAACCTAACATCTCGGATGCTATATTTGACAACATTCCCGGCCTGTCGAACCCTACGTCCCGGAGGGAACAGTATATACGTCTATAACGGTATATATCCTAATCTAAGGCAACCTAACATCTCGGATGCAATATTTGACAACATTCCTGGACTGTCGAACCCTACTTCTCGGAGGGAACATTATATACGTCTGTAACGTCATATATCCTAACCTAAGACAACCTAACATCAAGGATGTAACATTTGACAACATTCCAGGCGTGTCGGTCCCTACGTCTCGGTGGTAACATTACATGCGTCTATAACGTTATATATCCTAACCTAAGGCAACCTAACATCTCGGATGCAATATTTGACAACATTCCTGGCCTGTCGAATCCTACCATCCGGAGGGAACAGTATATACGTCTATAACGTCATATATCCTAACCTAAGGCAACCTAACATCTCGGATGTAACATTTGACAACATTCCAGGCGTGTCGGTCCATACGTCACGGTGGTAACATTACATGCGTCTATAACGGTATATATCCTAATCTTAGGCAACCTAACATCTCGGATGTAACATTTTACCACATTCCAGGCGTGTCGGTCCCTACGTCTCGGTCGTAACATTACATGCGTCTATAACGTTATATATCCTAACCTAAGGCCACCTAACATCTCGTATGTAATATTTGACAACATTCCTGGCGTGTCGAACCCTACTTCTCGGTGGGAACAGTATATACGTCTACAACGGTATATATCCTAACCTAAGGCAGCCTAACATCTCGGATGCAATATTTGACAACATTCCTGTCCTGTCGAACCCTACTTTTCGGAGGGAACATTATATACGTCTGTAACGTCATATATCCTAACCTAAGACAACCTAACATCTCGGATGTAACATTTGTCAACATTCCAGGCGTGTCGGTCCCTACGTCTCGGTGGTAACATTACATGCGTCTATAACGTTATATATCCTAACCTAAGGCCACATAACATCTCGTATGTAATATTTGACAACATTCCTGGCGTGTCGAACCCTACATCTCGGTGGGAACAGTATATACGTCTATAACGTCATATATCCTAACCTAAGGCAACCTAACATCTCGGATGTAACATTTGACAACATTCCAGGCATGTCGGTCCCTACGTCTCGGTGGTAACATTACATGCGTCTATAACGTCATATATCCTAACCTAAGGCAAACCTAACATCTCGGATGCAATATTTGACAACATTCCTGGCCTGTCGAACCCTACCATCCGGAGGGAACAGTATATACGTCTATAACGTCATATATCCTAACCTAAGGCAACCTAACATCTCGGATGTCACATTTGACAACATTCCAGGCGTGTCGGTCCCTACGTCTCGGTGGTAACATTAATGCGCCTATAACGGCAACGTAACAACTCGGATGTAATATTTTACAACATTGCTGGCGTTTCGGACCCTACTTCCCGGTGGGAACAGTATATACGTCCATAACGTTATATATCCTAACCTAAGGCAACCTTACAACTCGGATGTAATATTCTACAACATTCCAGGCGTGTCGGACCCTACTTCTCGGTGGGAACATTATATGCGTCAATAACGTTGTATATCCTAATCTAAGGCAACCTAACATCTCGGATGCAATATTTGACAACATTCCTGGCCTGTCGAACCCTACTTCTCGGAGGGAACAGTATATACGTCTATAACGGTATATATCATAATCTAAGGCAACCTAACATCTCGGATGCAATATTTGACAACATTCCTGGCCTGTCGAACCCTACTTCCCGGAGGGAACAGTATATACGTCTGTAACGTCATATATCCTAACCTAAGGCAACGTAACATCTCGGATGTAACATCTGACAACATTCCAGGCGTGACGGTCCCTACGTCTCGGTGATAACATTACATGCGTCTATAACGGTATATATCCTAACCTAAGTCAACCTATCATCTCGGATGCAATATTTGACAACATTCCTGGCCTGTCGAACCCTACTTCTCGGAGGGAACAGTATATATGTCTATAACGGTATATATCCTAACCTAAGGCAACCTGACATCTCGGATGTAATATTCTACAACCTTCCAGGCGTGTCGGACCCTACTTCTCGGTGGGAACATTATATGCGTCTATAACGGTATATATCATAATCTAAGGCAACCTAACATCTCGGATGCAATATTTGACAACATTCCTGGCCGATCGAACCCTACTTCCCCGAGGGAACAGAATATACGTCTGTAACGTCATATATCCTAACCTAAGGCAACCTAACATCTCGGATGTAACATTTGACAACATTCCAGGCGTGTCGGTCCCTACGTCTCGGTGGTAACATTACATGCGTCTATAACGTTATATATCCTAACCTAAGGCGACGTAACATCTCGGATGCAATATTTGACAACATTCCTGGCCCGTCGAACCCTACTTCTCGGAGGGAACAGTATATACGTCTATAACGTCATATATCCTATCCTTAGGCAACCTAACATCTCGGATGTAACATTTGACAACATTCCAGGCGTGTCGGTCCCTACGTCTCGGTGGTAACATTACATGCGTCTATAACGGTATATATCCTAATCTAAGGCAACCTAACATCTCGGATGCAATATTTGACAACATTCCTGGCCTGTCGAACCCTACTTCTCGGAGGGAACAGTATATACGTCTATAACGTTATATATCCTAACCTAAGGCAACCTGACATCTCGGGTGTATTATTCTACAACATTCCAGGTGTGTCGGACCCTACTTCTCGGTGGGAAAATTATATGCGTCTATAACGTTGTATATCCTAATCTAAGGCAACCTAACATCTCGGATGCTATATTTGACAACATTCCCGGCCTGTCGAACCCTACGTCCCTGAGGTAACAGTATATACGTCTATAACGGTATATATCCTAATCTAAGGCAACCTAACATCTCGGATGCAATATTTGACAACATTCCTGGCCTGTCGAACCCTACTTCTCGGAGGGAACAGTATATATGTCTATAACGGTATATATCCTAACCTAAGGCAACCTAACATCTCGGATGCAATATCTGACAACATTCTGGCCTGTCGAACCCTACTTCCCCGAGGGAACAGAATATACGTCTGTAACGTCATATATCCTAACCTAAGGCAACCTAACATCTCGGATGTAACATTTGACAACATTCCAGGCGTGTCGGTCCCTACGTCTCGGTGGTAACATTACATGCGCCTATAACGGCATATATCCTAATCTAAGGCAACCTAACGTCTCGGATGCAATATTTGACAACATTCCTGGCCTGTCGAACCCTACTTCTCGGAGGGAACAGTATATACGTCTAAAACGGTATATATCCTAACCTAAGGCAACCTTACATCTCGGATGTAATATTCTACAACATTCCAGGCGTGTCGGACCCTACTTCTCGGTGGGAACATTATATGCGTCTATAACGGTATATATCATAATCTAAGGCAACCTAACATCTCGGATGCAATATTTGACAACATTCCTGGCCTGTCGAACACTACTTCTCGGAGGGAACAGTATATACGTCTGTAACGTCATATATCCTAACCTAAGGCAACCTAACATTTCGGATGTAACATTTGACAACATTCCAGGTGTGTCGGTCCCTACGTCTCGGTGGTAACATGACATGTGTCTATAACGTTATATATCCTAACCTAAGGCAACCTAACATCTCGGATGCAATATTTGACAACATTCCTGGCCTGTCGAAACCTACTTCTCGGAGGGAACAGTATATACGTCTATAACGTTATATATCCTAACCTAAGGCAACCTGACATCTCGGATGTATCATTCTACAACATTCCAGGCGTGTCGGACCCTACTTCTCGGTGGGAACATTATATGCGTCTATAACGTTGTATATCCTAATCTAAGGCAACCTAACATCTCGGATGCAATATTTGACAACATTCCTGGCCTGTCGAACCCTACCATCCGGAGGGAACAGTATATACGTCTATCACGTCATATATCCTAACCTAAGGCAACCTAACATCTCGGATGTAACATTTGACAACATTCCAGGCGTGTCGGTCCCTACGTCTCGGTGGTAACATTACATGCGTCTATAACGTTATATATCCTAACCTAAGGCGACGTAACATCTCGGATGCAATATTTGACAACATTCCTGGCCCGTCGAACCCTACTTCTCGGAGGGAACAGTATATACGTCTATAACGTCATATATCCTATCCTTAGGCAACCTAACATCTCGGATGTAACATTTGACAACATTCCAGGCGTGTCGGTCCCTACGTCTCGGTGGTAACATTACATGCGTCTATAACGGTATATATCCTAATCTAAGGCAACCTAACATCTCGGATGCAATATTTGACAACATTCCTGGCCTGTCGAACCCTACTTCTCGGAGGGAACAGTATATACGTCTATAACGTTATATATCCTAACCTAAGGCAACCTGACATCTCGGGTGTATTATTCTACAACATTCCAGGTGTGTCGGACCCTACTTCTCGGTGGGAAAATTATATGCGTCTATAACGTTGTATATCCTAATCTAAGGCAACCTAACATCTCGGATGCTATATTTGACAACATTCCCGGCCTGTCGAACCCTACGTCCCTGAGGTAACAGTATATACGTCTATAACGGTATATATCCTAATCTAAGGCAACCTAACATCTCGGATGCAATATTTGACAACATTCCTGGCCTGTCGAACCCTACTTCTCGGAGGGAACATTATATACGTCTGTAACGTCATATATCCTAACCTAAGACAACCTAACATCAAGGATGTAACATTTGACAACATTCCAGGCGTGTCGGTCCCTACGTCTCGGTGGTAACATTACATGCGTCTATAACGTTATATATCCTAACCTAAGGCAACCTAACATCTCGGATGCTATATTTGACAACATTCCTGGCCTGTCGAACCCTACCATCCGGAGGGAACAGTATATACGTCTATAACGTCATATATCCTAACCTAAGGCAACCTAACATCTCGGATGTAACATTTGACAACATTCCAGGCGTGTCGGTCCCTACGTCTCGGTGGTAACATTACATGCGTCTATAACGTTATATATCCTAACTTAAGGCAACATAACATCTCGTATGTAATATTTGACAACATTCCTGGCGTGTCGAACCCTACCTCGCGGTGGGAACAGTATATACGTCTATAACGTCATATATCCTAACCTAAGGCAACCTAACATCTCGGATGTAACATTTGACAACATTCCAGGCATGTCGGTCCCTACGTCTCGGTGGTAACATTACATGCGTCTATAACGGTATATATCCTAATCTTAGGCAACCTAACATCTCGGATGTAACATTTTACAACATTCCAGGCGTGTCGGTCCCTACGTCTCGGTCGTAACATTACATGCGTCTATAACGTTATATATCCTAACCTAAGGCCACATAACATCTCGTATGTAATATTTGACAACATTCCTGGCGTGTCGAACCCTACCTCTCGGTGGGAACAGTATATACGTCTATAACGTCATATATCCTAACCTAAGGCAAACTAGCATCTCGGATGTAACATTTGACATCATTCCAGGCATGTCGGTCCCTACGACTCAGTGGTAACATTACATGCGTCTATAACGTCATATATCCTAACCTAAGGCAACCTAACATCTCGGATGCAATATTTGACAACATTCCTGGCCTGTCGAACCCTACTTCTCGGAGGGAACAGCATATACGTCTATAACGTCATATATCCTAACCTAAGGCAACCTAACATCTCGGATGTAACATTTGACAACATTCCAGGCGTGTCGGTCCCTACGTCTCGGTGGTAACATTACATGCGTCTATAACGGTATATATCCTAAGCTAAGGCAACCTAACATCTCGGATGTAACATTTGACATCATTCCAGGCATGTCGGTCCCTACGTCTCGGTGGTAACATTACATGCGTCTATAACGTCGTATATCCTAACCTAAGGCAACCTAACATCTCGGATGCAATATTTGACAACATTCCTGGCCTGTCGAACCCTACTTCTCGGAGGGAACAGTATATACGTCTATAACGGTATATATCATAATCTAAGGCAACCTAACATCTCGGATGCAATATTTGACAACATTCCTGGCCTGTCGAACCCTACTTCCCGGAGGGAACAGTATATACGTCTGTAACGTCATATATCCTAACCTAAGGCAACCTAACATCTCGGATGTAACATTTGACAACATTCCAGGCGTGACGGTCCCTACGTGTCGGTGGTAACATTACATGCGTCTATAACGTTATATATCCTAACCTAAGGCAACCTATCATCTCGGATGCAATATTTGACAACATTCCTGGCCTGTCGAACCCTACTTCTCGGAGGGAACAGTATATATGTCTATAACGGTATATATCCTAACCTAAGGCAACCTGACATCTCGGATGTAATATTCTACAACCTTCCAGGCGTGTCGGACCCTACTTCTCGGTGGGAACATTATATGCGTCTATAACGGTATATATCATAATCTAAGGCAACCTAACATCTCGGATGCAATATTTGACAACATTCCTGGCCTATCGAACCCTACTTCTCGGTGGGAACAGTATATACGTCCATACCGTTATATATCCTAACCTAAGGCAACCTAACATCTCGGATGCAATATCTGACAACATTCTGGCCTGTCGAACCCTACTTCCCCGAGGGAACAGAATATACGTCTGTAACGTCATATATCCTAACCTAAGGCAACCTAACATCTCGGATGTAACATTTGACAACATTCCAGGCGTGTCGGTCCCTACGTCTCGGTGGTAACATTACATGCGCCTATAACGGCATATATCCTAATCTAAGGCAACCTAACATCTCGGATGCAATATTTGACAACATTCCTGGCCTGTCGAACCCTACTTCTCGGAGGGAACAGTATATACGTCTAAAACGGTATATATCCTAACCTAAGGCAACCTTACATCTCGGATGTAATATTCTACAACATTCCAGGCGTGTCGGACCCTACTTCTCGGTGGGAACATTATATGCGTCTATAACGGTATATATCATAATCTAAGGCAACCTAACATCTCGGATGCAATATTTGACAACATTCCTGGCCTGTCGAACACTACTTCTCGGAGGGAACAGTATATACGTCTGTAACGTCATATATCCTAACCTAAGGCAACCTAACATTTCGGATGTAACATTTGACAACATTCCAGGTGTGTCGGTCCCTACGTCTCGGTGGTAACATGACATGTGTCTATAACGTTATATATCCTAACCTAAGGCAACCTAACATCTCGGATGCAATATTTGACAACATTCCTGGCCTGTCGAAACCTACTTCTCGGAGGGAACAGTATATACGTCTATAACGTTATATATCCTAACCTAAGGCAACCTGACATCTCGGATGTATCATTCTACAACATTCCAGGCGTGTCGGACCCTACTTCTCGGTGGGAACATTATATGCGTCTATAACGTTGTATATCCTAATCTAAGGCAACCTAACATCTCGGATGCAATATTTGACAACATTCCTGGCCTGTCGAACCCTACCATCCGGAGGGAACAGTATATACGTCTATCACGTCATATATCCTAACCTAAGGCAACCTAACATCTCGGATGTAACATTTGACAACATTCCAGGCGTGTCGGTCCCTACGTCTCGGTGGTAACATTACATGCGTCTATAACGGTATATATCCTAATCTTAGGCAACCTAACATCTCGGATGTAACATTTTACAACATTCCAGGCGTGTCGGTCCCTACGTCTCGGTGGTAACATTACATGCGTCTATAACGTCATATATCCTAACCTAAGGCAACCTAACATCTCGGACGTCACATTTGACAACATTCCAGGCGTGTCGGTCCCTACGTCTCGGTGGTAACATTAATGCGCCTATAACGGCAACGTAACAACTCGGATGTAATATTTTACAACATTGCTGGCATTTCGGACCCTACTTCTCGGTGGGAACAGTATATACGTCCATAACGTTATATATCCTAACCTAAGGCAACCTTACAACTCGGATGTAATATTCTACAACATTCCAGGCGTGTCGGACCCTACTTCTCGGTGGGAACATTATATGCGTCAATAACGTTGTATATCCTAACCTAAGGCGACGTAACATCTCGGATGCAATTTTTGACAACATTCCTGGCCCGTCGAACCCTACTTCTCGGAGGGAACAGTATATACGTCTATAACGTCATATATCCTATCCTTAGGCAACCTAACATCTCGGATGTAACATTTGACAACATTCCAGGCGTGTCGGTCCCTACGTCTCGGTGGTAACATTACATGCGTCTATAACGGTATATATCCTAATCTAAGGCAACCTAACATCTCGGATGCAATATTTTACAACATACCAGGCGTGTCGGTCCCTACGTCTCGGTCGTAACATTACATGCGTCTATAACGTTATATATCCTAACCTAAGGCCACATAACATCTCGTATGTAATATTTGACAACATTCCTGGCGTGTCGAACCCTACCTCTCGGTGGGAACAGTATATACGTCTATAACGTCATATATCCTAACCTAAGGCAACCTAACATCTCGGATGTAACATTTGACATCATTCCAGGCATGTCGGTCCCTACGTCTCAGTGGTAACATTACATGCGTCTATAACGTCATATATCCTAACCTAAGGCAACCTAACATCTCGGATGCAATATTTGACAACATTCCTGGCCTGTCGAACCCTACTTCTCGGAGGGAACAGCATATACGTCTATAACGTCATATATCCTAACCTAAGGCAACCTAACATCTCGGATGTAACATTTGACAACATTCCAGGCGTGTCGGTCCCTACGTCTCGGTGGTAACATTACATGCGTCTATAACGGTATATATCCTAAGCTAAGGCAACCTAACATCTCGGATGTAACATTTGCCATCATTCCAGGCATGTCGGTCCCTACGTCTCGGTGGTAACATTACATGCGTCTATAACGTCGTATATCCTAACCTAAGGCAACCTAACATCTCGGATGCAATATTTGACAACATTCCTGGCCTGTCGAACCCTACTTCTCGGAGGGAACAGCATATACGTCTATAACGTCATATATCCTAACCTAAGGCAACCTAACATCTCGGATGTAACATTTGACAACATTCCAGGCGTGTCGGTCCCTACGTCTCGGTGGTAACATTACATGCGTCTATAACGTTATATATCCTAACCTAAGGCAACCTAACATCTCGGATGCAATATTTGACAACATTCCTGGCCTGTCGAACCCTAGCATCCGGAGGGAACAGTATATACGTCTATAACGTCATATATCCTAACCTAAGGCAACCTAACATCTCGGATGTAACATTTGACAACATTCCAGGCGTGTCGAACCCTACCTCTCGGTGGGAACAGTATATACGTCTATAACGTCATATATCCTAACCTAAGGCAACCTAACATCTCGGATGTAACATTTGACAACATTCCAGGCATGTCGGTCCCTACGTCTCGGTGGTAACATTACATGCGTCAATAACGTCATATATCCTAACCTAAGGCAAACCTAACATCTCGGATGCAATATTTGACAACATTCCTGGCCTGTCGAACCCTACCATCCGGAGGGAACAGTATATACGTCTATAACGTCATATATCCTAACCTAAGGCAACCTAACATCTCGGATGTCACATTTGACAACATTCCAGGCGTGTCGGTCCCTACGTCTCGGTGGTAACATTAATGCGCCTATAACGGCAACGTAACAACTCGGATGTAATATTTTACAACATTGCTGGCGTTTCGGACCCTACTTCTCGGTGGGAACAGTATATACGTCCATAACGTTATATATCCTAACCTAAGGCAACCTTACATCTCGGATGTAATATTTGACAACATTCCAGGCGTGTCGGACCCTACGTCTCGGTGGTAACATTACATGCGTCTATAACGGTATATATCCTAATCTAAGGCAACCTAACATCTCGGATGCAATATTTGACAACATTCCTGGCCTGTCAAACCCTACTTCTCGGAGGGAACAGTATATACGTCTATAACGTTATATATCCTAACCTAAGGCAACCTAACATCTCGGATGTCACATTTGACAACATTCCTGGCCTGTCGAACCCTACTTCTCGGTGGGAACATTCTATACGTCTGTAACGTCATATATCGTAACCTAAGACAACCTAACATCTCGGATGTAACATTTGACAACATTCCAGGCGTGTCGGTCCCTACGTCTCGGTGGTAACATTACATGCGTCTATAACGTTATATATCCTAACCTAAGGCAACCTAACATCTCGGATGCAATATTTGACAACATTCCTGGCCTGTCGAACCCTACTTCTCGGAGGGAACAGTATATACGTCTATAACGGTATATATCCTAACCTAAGGCAACCTAACATCTCGGATGCAATATTTGACAACATTCTTAGCCTGTCGAACCCTACTTCTCGGAGGGAACAGTATATACGTCTATAACGATATATATCCTAACCGAAGGCAACCTGACATCTCGGATGTAATATTCTACATCATTCCAGGCGTGTCGGACCCTACTTCTCGCTGGGAACATTATATGAGTCTATAACGTTGTATATCCTAATCTAAGGCAACCTATTATCTCAGACGTAATATTTTGCAATATTCCTGGCGTGTCGGTGCATACTTTTCGGTGGGTATATTATATGCGTCTATAACGGTTGATATCGTAATCTAAGGCAATCTAACATCTCGGATGCAATATTTTACAACATTCCTGGCCTGTCGAACCCTACTTCTCGGAGGGAACAGCATATACGTCTATAACGTCATATATCCTAACCTAAGACAACCTAACATCTCGGATGTAACATTTGACAACATTCCAGGCGTGTCGGACCCTACGTCTCGGTGGTAACATTACATGCGTCTATAACGGTATATATCCTAATCTAAGGCAACCTAACATCTCGGATGCAATATTTGACAACATTCCTGGCCTGTCAAACCCTACTTCTCGGAGGGAACAGTATATACGTCTATAACGTTATATATCCTAACCTAAGGCAACCTAACATCTCGGATGTCACATTTGACAACATTCCTGGCCTGTCGAACCCTACTTCTCGGTGGGAACATTCTATACGTCTGTAACGTCATATATCCTAACCTAAGACAACCTAACATCTCGGATGTAACATTTGACAACATTCCAGGCGTGTCGGTCCCTACGTCTCGGTGGTAACATTACATGCGTCTATAACGTTATATATCCTAACCTAAGGCAACCTAACATCTCGGATGCAATATTTGACAACATTCCTGGCCTGTCGAACCCTACTTCTCGGAGGGAACAGTATATACGTCTATAACGGTATATATCCTAACCTAAGGCAACCTAACATCTCGGATGTAACATTTGACAACATTCCAGGCGTGTCGGTCCATACGTCACGGTGGTAACATTACATGCGTCTATAACGGTATATATCCTAATCTTAGGCAACCTAACATCTCGGATGTAACATTTTACCACATTCCAGGCGTGTCGGTCCCTACGTCTCGGTCGTAACATTACATGCGTCTATAACGTTATATATCCTAACCTAAGGCCACCTAACATCTCGTATGTAATATTTGACAACATTCCTGGCGTGTCGAACCCTACTTCTCGGTGGGAACAGTATATACGTCTACAACGGTATATATCCTAACCTAAGGCAGACTAACATCTCGGATGCAATATTTGACAACATTCCTGTCCTGTCGAACCCTACTTCTCGGAGGGAACATTATATACGTCTGTAACGTCATATATCCTAACCTAAGACAACCTAACATCTCGGATGTAACATTTGTCAACATTCCAGGCGTGTCGGAACCTACGTCTCGGTGCTAACATTACATGCGTCTATAACGTTATATGTCCTAACCTAAGGCCACATAACATCTCGTATGTAATATTTGACAACATTCCTGGCGTGTCGAACCCTACCTCTCGGTGGGAACAGTATATTCGTCTATAACGTCATATATCCTAACCTAAGGCAACCTAACATCTCGGATGTAACATTTGACAACATTCCAGGCATGTCGGTCCCTACGTCTCGGTGGTAACATTACATGCGTCTATAACGTCATATATCCTAACCTAAGGCAAACCTAACATCTCGGATGCAATATTTGACAACATTCCTGGCCTGTCGAACCCTACCATCCGGAGGGAACAGTATATACGTCTATAACGTCATATATCCTAACCTAAGGCAACCTAACATCTCGGATGTCACATTTGACAACATTCCAGGCGTGTCGGTCCCTACGTCTCGGTGGTAACATTACATGCGTCTATAACGTTATATATCCTAACCTAAGGCAACCTAACATCTCGGATGCAATATTTGACAACATTCCTGGCCTGTCGAAACCTACTTCTCGGAGGGAACAGTATATACGTCTATAACGTTATATATCCTAACCTAAGGCAACCTGACATCTCGGATGTATCATTCTACAACATTCCAGGCGTGTCGGACCCTACTTCTCGGTGGGAACATTATATGCGTCTATAACGTTGTATGTCCTAATCTAAGGCAACCTAACATCTCGGATGCTATATTTGACAACATTCCCGGCCTGTCGAACCCTACGTCCCGGAGGGAACAGTATATACGTCTATAACGGTATATATCCTAATCTAAGGCAACCTAACATCTCGGATGCAATATTTCACAACATTCCTGGACTGTCGAACCCTACTTCTCGGAGGGAACATTATATACGTCTGTAACGTCATATATCCTAACCTAAGACAACCTAACATCAAGGATGTAACATTTGACAACATTCCAGGCGTGTCGGTCCCTACGTCTCGGTGGTAACATTACATGCGTCTATAACGTTATATATCCTAACCTAAGTCAACCTAACATCTCGGATGCAATATTTGACAACATTCCTGGCCTGTCGAACCCTACCATCCGGAGGGAACAGTATATACGTCTATAACGTCATATATCCTAACCTAAGGCAACCTAACATCTCGGATGTAACATTTGACAACATTCCAGGCGTGTCGGTCCATACGTCACGGTGGTAACATTACATGCGTCTATAACGGTATATATCCTAATCTTAGGCAACCTAACATCTCGGATGTAACATTTTACCACATTCCAGGCGTGTCGGTCCCTACGTCTCGGTCGTAACATTACATGCGTCTATAACGTTATATATCCTAACCTAAGGCCACATAACATCTCGTATGTAATATTTGACAACATTCCTGGCGTGTCGAACCCTACCTCTCGGTGGGAACAGTATATACGTCTATAACGTCATATATCCTAACCTAAGGCAAACCTAACATCTCGGATGCAATATTTGACAACATTCCTGGCCTGTCGAACCCTACCATCCGGAGGGAACAGTATATACGTCTATAACGTCATATATCCTAACCTAAGGCAACCTAACATCTCGGATGTCACATTTGACAACATTCCAGGCGTGTCGGTCCCTACGTCTCGGTGGTAACATTAATGCGCCTATAACGGCAACGTAACAACTCGGATGTAATATTTTACAACATTCCTGGCCTGTCGAACCCTACTTCTCGGAGGGAACAGTATATACGTCTATAACGTCATATATCCTAACCTAAGACAACCTAACATCTCGGATGCAATATTTGACAACATTCCTGGCCTGTCGAACCCTACTTCTCGGAGGGAACAGTATATACGTCTATAACGTCATATATCCTAACCTAAGGCCACCTAACATCTCGGATGCAATATTTGACAACATTCCTAGCCTGTCGAACACTACCATCCGGAGGGAACAGTGTATACGTCTATAACGTCATATATCCTAACCTAAGGCAACCTCACATCTCGGATGTAACATTTGACAACATTCCAGGCGTGTCGGTCCCTACGTCTCGGTGGTAACATTACATGCGTCTATAACGGTATATATCCTAATCTTAGGCAACCTAACATCTCGGATGTAACATTTTACAACATTCCAGGCGTGTCGGTCCCTACGTCTCGGTGGTAACGTTACATGCGTCTATAACGTTATATATCCTAACCTAAGGCAACCTAACATCTCGGATGCAATATTTGACAACATTCCTGGCCTGTCGAACCCTACTTCTCGGAAGGAACAGTATATACGTCTATAACGTCATATATCCTAACCTAAGGCAACCTAACATCTCGGATGTAACATTTGACAACATTCCAGGCGTGTCGGTCCCTGCGTCTCGGTGGTAACATTACATGCGTCTATAACGTTATATATCCTAACCTAAGGCCACCTAACATCTCGGATGCAATATTTGACAACATTCCTAGCCTGTCGAACGCTACCAACCGGAGGGAACAGTGTATACGTCTATAACGTCATATATCCTAACCTAAGGCAACCTAACATCTCGGATGTAACATTTGACAACATTCCAGGCGTGTCGGTCCCTACGTCTCGGTGGTAACATTACATGCGTCTATAACGGTATATATCCTAATCTTAGGCAACCTAACATCTCGGATGTAACATTTTACAACATTCCAGGCGTGTCGGTCCCTACGTCTCGGTCGTAACATTACATGCGTCTATAACGTTATATTTCCTAACCTAAGGCCACCTAACATCTCGTATGTAATATTTGACAACATTCCTGGCGTGTCGAACCCTACTTCTCGGTGGGAACAGTATATACGTCTATAACGGTATATATCCTAATCTAAGGCAGCCTAACATCTCGGATGCAATATTTGACAACATTCCTGGCCTGTCGAACCCTACTTCTCGGTGGGAACATTCTATACGTCTGTAACGTCATATATCCTAACCTAAGACAACCTAACATCTCGGATGTAACATTTGACAACATTCCAGGCGTGTCGGTCCCTACGTCTCGGTGGTAACATTACATGCGTCTATAACGTTATATATACTAACCTAAGGCAACCTAACATCTCGGATGCAATATTTGACAACATTCCTGGTCTGTCGAACCCTACTTCTCGGAGGGAACAGTATATACGTCTATAACGGTATATATCCTAACCTAAGGCAACCTAACATCTCGGATGCAATATTTGACAACATTCTTAGCCTGTCGAACCCTACTTCTCGGAGGGAACAGTATATACGTCTATAACGATATATATCCTAACCGAAGGCAACCTGACATCTCGGATGTAATATTCTACATCATGCCAGGCGTGTCGGACCCTACTTCTCGCTGGGAACATTATATGAGTCTATAACGTTGTATATCCTAATCTAAGGCAACCTATTATCTCAGACGTAATATTTTGCAATATTCCTGGCGTGTCGGTGCATACTTTTCGGTGGGAATATTATATGCGTCTATAACGGTCGATATCGTAATCTAAGGCAATCTAACATCTCGGATGCAATATTTTACAACATTCCTGGCCTGTCGAACCCTACTTCTCGGAGGGAACAGTATATACGTCTATAACGTCATATATCCTAACCTAAGACAACCTAACATCTCGGATGTAACGTTTGACAACATTCCAGGCGTGTCGGACCCTACGTCTCGGTGGTAACATTACATGCGTCTATGACGGTATATATCCTAATCTAAGGCAACCTTACATCTCGGATGCAATATTTGACAACATTCCTGTCCTGTCGAACCCTACTTCTCGGAGGGAACAGTATATACGTCTATAACGTTATATATCCTAACCTAAGGCAACCTGACATCTCGGATGTATTATTCTACAACATTCCAGGCGTGTCGGAACCTACTTCTCGGTGGGAACATTATATGCGTCTATAACGTTGTATATCCTAATCTAAGGCAACCTAACATCTCGGATGCAATATTTGACAACATTCCTGGCCTGTCGAACCCTACTTCTCGGAGGGAACAGTATATACGTCTATAACGTCATATATCCTAACCTAAGGCAACCTAACATCTCGGATGCAATATTTGACAACATTCCTGGCCTGTCGAACCCTACTTCTCGGAGGGAACAGTATATACGTCTGTAACGTCACATATCCTAACCTAAGGCAACCTAACATCTCGGATGTAATATTCTTCATCATTCCAGGCGTGTCGGACCCTACTTCTCGGTGGGAACATTATATGCGTCTATAACGATGTATATCCTAATCTAAGGCAACCTAACATTTCGGATGCAATATTTGACAACATTCCTGGCCTGTCGAACCCTACTTCTCGGAGGGAACAGTATATACGTCTATAACGTCATATATCCTAACCTAAGGCAACCTAACATCTCGGATGTAACATTTGACAACATTACAGGCATGTCGGTCCCTACGTCTCGGTGGTAACATTATATGCGTCTATAACGTTATATATCCTAATCTAAGGCAACCTAACATCTCGTATGTAATATTTGACAACATTCCTGGCGTGTCGAACCCTACTTCTCGGTGGGAACAGTATATACGTCTATAACGGTATATATCCTAATCTAAGGCAGCCTAACATCTCGGATGCAATATTTGACAACATTCCTGGCCTGTCGGACCCTACTTCTCGGTGGGAACAGTATATACGTCTATAACGTCATATATCCTAACCTAAGGCAACCTAACATCTCGGATGTAACATTTGACAACATTCCAGGCGTGTCGGTCCCTACGTCTCGGTGGTAACATTACATGCGTCTATAACGTTATATATCCTAATCTTAGGCAACCTAACATCTCGGATGTAACATTTTACAACATTCCAGGCGTGTCGGTCCCTACGTCTCGGTCGTAACATTACATGCGTCTATAACGTTATATATCCTAACCTAAGGCCACATAACATCTCGTATGTAATATTTGACAACATTCCTGGCGTGTCGAACCCTACCTCTCGGTGAGAACAGTATGTACGTCTATAACGTCATATATCCTAACCTAAGACAACCTAACATCTCGGATGTAACATTTGACATCATTCCAGGCGTGTCGGTCCCTACGTCTCGGTGGTAACATTACATGCGTCTATAACGTTATATATCCTAACCTAAGGCAACCTAACATCTCGGATGCAATATTTGACAACATTCCTAGCCTGTCGAACCCTACCATCCGGAGGGAACAGTGTATACGTCTATAACGTCATATATCCTAACCTAAGGCAACCTAACATCTCGGATGTAACATTTGACAACATTCCAGGCGTGTCGGTCCCTACGTCTCGGTGGTAACATTACATGCGTCTATAACGGTATATATCCTAATCTTAGGCAACCTAACATCTCGGATGTAACATTTTACAACATTCCAGGCGTGTCAGTCCCTACGTCTCGGTCGTAACATTACATGCGTCTATAACGTTATATTTCCTAACCTAAGGCCACCTAACATCTCGTATGTAATATTTGACAACATTCCTGGCGTGTCGAACCCTACTTCTCGGTGGGAACAGTATATACGTCTATAACGGTATATATCCTAATCTAAGGCAGCCTAACATCTCGGATGCAATATTTGACAACATTCCTGGCCTGTCGAACCCTACTTCTCGGTGGGAACATTCTATACGTCTGTAACGTCATATATCCTAACCTAAGACAACCTAACATCTCGGATGTAACATTTGACAACATTCCAGGCGTGTCGGTCCCTACGTCTCGGTGGTAACATTACATGCGTCTATAACGTTATATATCCTAACCTAAGGCAACCTAACATCTCGGATGCAATATTTGACAACATTCCTGGCCTGTCGAACCCTACTTCTCGGAGGGAACAGTATATACGTCTATAACGGTATATATCCTAACCTAAGGCAACCTAACATCTCGGATGCAATATTTGACAACATTCTTAGCCTGTCGAACCCTACTTCTCGGAGGGAACAGTATATACGTCTATAACGATATATATCCTAACCGAAGGCAACCTGACATCTCGGATGTAATATTCTACATCATTCCAGGCTTGTCGGACCCTACTTCTCGCTGGGAACATTATATGAGTCTATAACGTTGTATATCCTAATCTAAGGCAACCTATTATCTCAGACGTAATATTTTGCAATATTCCTGGCGTGTCGGTGCATACTTTTCGGTGGGTATATTATATGCGTCTATAACGGTTGATATCGTAATCTAAGGCAATCTAACATCTCGGATGCAATATTTTACAACATTCCTGGCCTGTCGAACCCTACTTCTCGGAGGGAACAGTATATACGTCTATAACGTCATATATCCTAACCTAAGACAACCTAACATCTCGGATGTAACATTTGACAACATTCCAGGCGTGTCGGACCCTACGTCTCGGTGGTAACATTACATGCGTCTATAACAGTATATATCCTAATCTAAGGCAACCTAACATCTCGGATGCAATATTTGACAACATTCCTGGTCTGTCGAACCCTACCATCCGGAGGGAACAGTATATACGTCTATAACGTCATATATCCTAACCTAAGGCAACCTAACATCTCGGATGTAACATTTGACAACATTCCAGGCGTGTCGGTCCCTACGTCTCGGTGGTAACATTACATGCGTCTATAACGTTATATATCCTAACCTAAGGCAACCTAACATCTCGGATGCAATATTTGACAACATTCCTGGCCTGTCGAAACCTACTTCTCGGAGGGAACAGTATATACGTCTATAACGTTATATATCCTAACCTAAGGCAACCTGACATCTCGGATGTATCATTCTACAACATTCCAGGCGTGTCGGACCCTACTTCTCGGTGGGAACATTATATGCGTCTATAACGTTGTATATCCTAATCTAAGGCAACCTAACATCTCGGATGCTATATTTGACAACATTCCCGGCCTGTCGAACCCTACGTCCCGGAGGGAACAGTATATACGTCTATAACGGTATATATCCTAATCTAAGGCAACCTAACATCTCGGATGCAATATTTGACAACATTCCTGGACTGTCGAACCCTACTTCTCGGAGGGAACATTATATACGTCTGTAACGTCATATATCCTAACCTAAGACAACCTAACATCAAGGATGTAACATTTGACAACATTCCAGGCGTGTCGGTCCCTACGTCTCGGTGGTAACATTACATGCGTCTATAACGTTATATATCCTAACCTAAGTCAACCTAACATCTCGGATGCAATATTTGACAACATTCCTGGCCTGTCGAACCCTACCATCCGGAGGGAACAGTATATACGTCTATAACGTCATATATCCTAACCTAAGGCAACCTAACATCTCGGATGTAACATTTGACAACATTCCAGGCGTGTCGGTCCATACGTCACGGTGGTAACATTACATGCGTCTATAACGGTATATATCCTAATCTTAGGCCACCTAACATCTCGTATGTAATATTTGACAACATTCCTGGCGTGTCGAACCCTACTTCTCGGTGGGAACAGTATATACGTCTACAACGGTATGTATCCTAACCTAAGGCAGACTAACATCTCGGATGCAATATTTGACAACATTCCTGTCCTGTCGAACCCTACTTCTCGGAGGGAACATTATATACGTCTGTAACGTCATATATCCTAACCTAAGACAACCTAACATCTCGGATGTAACATTTGTCAACATTCCAGGCGTGTCGGAACCTACGTCTCGGTGGTAACATTACATGCGTCTATAACGTTATATGTCCTAACCTAAGGCCACATAACATCTCGTATGTAATATTTGACAACATTCCTGGCGTGTCGAACCCTACCTCTCGGTGGGAACAGTATATACGTCTATAACGTCATATATCCTAACCTAAGGCAACCTAACATCTCGGATGTAACATTTGACAGCATTCCAGGCATGTCGGTCCCTACGTCTCGGTGGTAACATTACATGCGTCTATAACGTCATATATCCTAACCTAAGGCAAACCTAACATCTCGGATGCAATATTTGACAACATTCCTGGCCTGTCGAACCCTACCATCCGGAGGGAACAGTATATACGTCTATAACGTCATATATCCTAACCAAAGGCAACCTAACATCTCGGATGTCACATTTGACAACATTCCAGGCGTGTCGGTCCCTACGTCTCGGTGGTAACATTACATGCGTCTATAACGTTATATATCCTAACCTAAGGCAACCTAACATCTCGGATGCAATATTTGACAACATTCCTGGCCTGTCGAAACCTACTTATCGGAGGGAACAGTATATACGTCTATAACGTTATATATCCTAACCTAAGGCAACCTGACATCTCGGATGTATCATTCTACAACATTCCAGGCGTGTCGGACCCTACTTCTCGGTGGGAACATTATATGCGTCTATAACGTTGTATGTCCTAATCTAAGGCAACCTAACATCTCGGATGCTATATTTGACAACATTCCCGGCCTGTCGAACCCTACGTCCCGGAGGGAACACTATATACGTCTATAACGGTATATATCCTAATCTAAGGCAACCTAACATCTCGGATGCAATATTTGACAACATTCCTGGACTGTCGAACCCTACTTCTCGGAGGGAACATTATATACGTCTGTAACGTCATATATCCTAACCTAAGACAACCTAACATCAAGGATGTAACATTTGACAACATTCCAGGCGTGTCGGTCCCTACGTCTCGGTGGTAACATTACATGCGTCTATAACGTTATATATCCTAACCTAAGTCAACCTAACATCTCGGATGCAATATTTGACAACATTCCTGGCCTGTCGAACCCTACCATCCGGAGGGAACAGTATATACGTCTATAACGTCATATATCCTAACCTAAGGCAACCTAACATCTCGGATGTAACATTTGACAACATTCCAGGCGTGTCGGTCCATACGTCACGGTGGTAACATTACATGCGTCTATAACGGTATATATCCTAATCTTAGGCAACCTAACATCTCGGATGTAACATTTTACCACATTCCAGGCGTGTCGGTCCCTACGTCTCGGTCGTAACATTACATGCGTCTATAACGTTATATATCCTAACCTAAGGCCACATAACATCTCGTATGTAATATTTGACAACATTCCTGGCGTGTCGAACCCTACCTCTCGGTGGGAACAGTATATACGTCTATAACGTCATATATCCTAACCTAAGGCAAACCTAACATCTCGGATGCAATATTTGACAACATTCCTGGCCTGTCGAACCCTACCATCCGGAGGGAACAGTATATACGTCTATAACGTCATATATCCTAACCTAAGGCAACCTAACATCTCGGATGTCACATTTGACAACATTCCAGGCGTGTCGGTCCCTACGTCTCGGTGGTAACATTAATGCGCCTATAACGGCAACGTAACAACTCGGATGTAATATTTTACAACATTGCTGGCGTTTCGGACCCTACTTCTCGGTGGGAACAGTATATACGTCTATAACGTTATATATCCTAACCTAAGGCAACCTGACATCTCGGATGTATCATTCTACAACATTCCAGGCGTGTCGGACCCTACTTCTCGGTGGGAACATTATATGCGTCTATAACGTTGTATATCCTAATCTAAGGCAACCTAACATCTCGGATGCTATATTTGACAACATTCCCGGCCTGTCGAACCCTACGTCCCGGAGGGAACAGTATATACGTCTATAACGGTATATATCCTAATCTAAGGCAAACCTAACATCTCGGATGCAATATTTGACAACATTCCTGGCCTGTCGAACCCTACCATCCGGAGGGAACAGTATATACGTCTATAACGTCATATATCCTAACCTAAGGCAACCTAACATCTCGGATGTCACATTTGACAACATTCCAGGCGTGTCGGTCCCTACGTCTCGGTGGTAACATTAATGCGCCTATAACGGCAACGTAACAACTCGGATGTAATAATTTACAACATTGCTGGCGTTTCGGACCCTACTTCTCGGTGGGAACAGTATATACGTCCATAACGTTATATATCCTAACCTAAGGCAACCTGACATCTCGGATGTATCATTCTACAACATTCCAGGCGTGTCGGACCCTTCTTCTCGGTGGGAACATTATATGCGTCTATAACGTTGTATATCCTAATCTAAGGCAACCTAACATCTCGGATGCTATATTTGACAACATTCCCGGCCTGTCGAACCCTACGTCCCGGAGGGAACAGTATATACGTCTATAACGGTATATATCCTAATCTAAGGCAACCTAACATCTCGGATGCAATATTTGACAACATTCCTGGACTGTCGAACCCTACCTCTCGGTGGGAACAGTATATACGTCTATAACGTCATATATCCTAACCTAAGACAACCTAACATCTCGGATGCAATATTTGACAACATTCCTGGCGTGTCGAACCCTACCTCTCGGTGGGAACAGTATATACGTCTATAACGTCATATATCCTAACCTAAGGCAACCTAACATCTCGGATGTAACATTTGACAACATTCCAGGCATGTCGGTCCCTACGTCTCGGTGGTAACATTACATGCGTCTATAACGTCATATATCCTAACCTAAGGCAACCTAACGTCTCGGATGCAATATTTGACAACATTCCTGGCCTGTCGAACCCTACTTCCCGGAGGGAACAGTATATACGTCTGTAACGTCATATATCCTAACCTAAGGCAACCTAACATCTCGGATGTAACATTTGACAACATTCCAGGCGTGACGGTCCCTACGTGTCGGTGGTAACATTACATGCGTCTATAACGTTATATATCCTAACCTAAGGCAACCTATCATCTCGGATGCAATATTTGACAACATTCCTGGCCTGTCGAACCCTACTTCTCGGAGGGAACAGTATATATGTCTATAACGGTATATATCCTAACCTAAGGCAACCTGACATCTCGGATGTAATATTCTACAACCTTCCAGGCGTGTCGGACCCTACGTCTCGGTCGTAACATTACATGCGTCTATAACGTTATATATCCTAACCTAAGGCCACCTAACATCTCGTATGTAATATTTGACAACATTCCTGGCGTGTCGAACCCTACTTCTCGGTGGGAACAGTATATACGTCTACAACGGTATATATCCTAACCTAAGGCAGCCTAAAATCTCGGATGCAATATTGGACAACATTCCTGGCCTGCCGAACCCTACTTCTCGGAGGGAACAGTATATACGTCTAAAACGGTATATATCCTAACCTAAGGCAACCTTACATCTCGGATGTAATATTCTACAACATTCCAGGCGTGTCGGACCCTACTTCTCGGTGGGAACATTATATGCGTCTATAACGGTATATATCATAATCTAAGGCAACCTAACATCTCGGATCCAATATTTGACAACATTCCTGGCCTGTCGAACACTACTTCTCGGAGGGAACAGTATATACGTCTGTAACGTCATATATCCTAACCTAAGGCAACCTAACATCTCGGATGTAACATTTGACAACATTCCAGGTGTGTCGGTCCCTACGTCTCGGTGGTAACATTACATGCGTCTATAACGTTATATATCCTAACCTAAGGCAACCTAACATCTCGGATGCAATATTTGACAACATTCCTGGCCTGTCGAAACCTACTTCTCGGACTGAACAGTATATACGTCTATAACGTTATATATCCTAACCTAAGGCAACCTGACATCTCGGATGTATCATTCTACAACATTCCAGGCGTGTCGGACCCTACTTCTCGGTGGGAACATTATATGCGTCAATAACGTTGTATATCCTAATCTAAGGCAACCTAACATCTCGGATGCAATATTTGACAACATTCCCGGCCTGTCGAACCCTACGTCCCGGAGGGAACAGTATATACGTCTATAACGGTATATATCCTAATCTAAGGCAACCTAACATCTCGGATGCAATATTTGACAACATTCCTGGACTGTCGAACCCTACTTCTCGGAGGGAACATTATATACGTCTGTAACGTCATATATCCTAACCTAAGACAACCTAACATGAAGGATGTAACATTTGACAACATTCCAGGCGTGTCGGTCCCTACGTCTCGGTCGTAACATTACATGCGTCTATAACGTTATATATCCTAACCTAAGGCCACCTAACATCTCGTATGTAATATTTGACAACATTCCTGGCGTGTCGAATCCTACCTCTCGGTGGGAAGAGTATATACGTCTATAACGTCATATATCCTAACCTAAGGCAACCTAACATCTCGGATGTAACATTTGACAACATTCCAGGCATGTCGGTCCCTACGTCTCGGTGGTAACAGTATATACGTCTATAACGTCATATATCCTAACCTAAGGCAACCTAACATCTCGGATGTAACATTTGACAACATTCCAGGCATGTCGGTCCCTACGTCTCGGTGGTAACATTACATGCGTCTATAACGTCATATATCCTAACCTAAGGCAAACCTAATATCTCGGATGCAATATTTGACAACATTCCCGTCCTGTCGAACCCTACGTCCCGGAGGGAACAGTATATACGTCTATAACGGTATATATCCTAATCTAAGGCAACCTAACATCTCGGATGCAATATTTGACAACATTCCTGGACTGTCGAACCCTACTTCTCGGAGGGAACATTATATACGTCTGTAACGTCATATATCCTAACCTAAGACAACCTAACATCAAGGATGTAACATTTGACAACATTCCAGGCGTGTCGGTCCCTACGTCTCGGTCGTAACATTACATGCGTCTATAACGTTATATATCCTAACCTAAGGCCACCTAACATCTCGTATGTAATATTTGACAACATTCCTGGCCTGTCGAACCCTACCATCCGGAGGGAACAGTATATACGTCTATAACGTCATATATCCTAACCTAAGGCAACCTAACATCTCGGATGTCACATTTGACAACATTCCAGGCGTGTCGGTCCCTACGTCTCGGTGGTAACATTAATGCGCCTATAACGGCAACGTAACAACTCGGATGTAATATTTTACAACATTGCTGGCGTTTCGGACCCTACTTCTCGGTGGGAACAGTATATACGTCCATAACGTTATATATCCTAACCTAAGGCAACCTTACATCTCGGATGTAATATTCTACAACATTCCAGGCGTGTCGGACCCTACTTCTCGGTGGGAACATTATATGCGTCTATAACGTTGTATATCCTAATCTAAGGCAACCTAACATCTCGGATGCAATATTTGACAACATTCCTGGCCTGTCGAACCCTACTTCTCGGAGGGAACAGTATATACGTCTATAACGGTATATATCATAATCTAAGGCAACCTAACATCTCGGATCCAATATTTGACAACATTCCTGGCCTGTCGAAACCTACTTCCCGGAGGGAACAGTATATACGTCTGTAACGTCATATATCCTAACCTAAGGCAACCTAACATCTCGGATGTAACATTTGACAACATTCCAGGCGTGACGGTCCCTACGTGTCGGTGGTAACATTACATGCGTCTATAACGTTATATATCCTAACCTAAGGCAACCTAACATCTCGGATGCAATATTTGACAACATTCCTGGCCTGTCGAAACCTACTTCTCGGACTGAACAGTATATACGTCTATAACGTTATATATCCTAACCTAAGGCAACCTGACATCTCGGATGTATCATTCTACAACATTCCAGGCGTGTCGGACCCTACTTCTCGGTGGGAACATTATATGCGTCTATAACGTTGTATATCCTAATCTAAGGCAACCTAACTTCTCGGATGCTATATTTGACAACATTCCCGGCCTGTCGAACCCTACGTCCCGGAAGGAAGAGTATATACGTCTATAACGGTATATATCCTGATCTAAGGCAACCTAACATCTCGGATGCAATATTTGACAACATTCCTGGACTGTCGAACCCTACTTCTCGGAGGGAACATTATATACGTCTGTAACGTCATATATCCTAACCTAAGACAACCTAACATCAAGGATGTAACATTTGACAACATTCCAGGCATGTCGGTCCCTACGTCTCGGTGGTAACATTACATGCGTCTATAACGTTATATATCCTAACCTAAGGCAACCTAACATCTCGGATGCAATATTTGACAACATTCCTGGCCTGTCGAACCCTACCATCCGGAGGGAACAGTATATACGTCTATAACGTCATATATCCTAACCTAAGGCAACCTAACATCTCGGATGCAATATTTGACAACATTCCTGGACTGTCGAACCCTACCTCTCGGTGGGAACAGTATATACGTCTATAACGTCATATATCCTAACCTAAGGCAACCTAACATCTCGGATGTAACATTTGACAACATTCCAGGCGTGACGGTCCCTACGTGTCGGTGGTAACATTACATGCGTCTATAACGTTATATATCCTAACCTAAGGCAACCTATCATCTCGGATGCAATATTTGACAACATTCCTGGCCTGTCGAACCCTACTTCTCGGAGGGAACAGTATATATGTCTATAACGGTATATATCCTAACCTAAGGCAACCTGACATCTCGGATGTAATATTCTACAACCTTCCAGGCGTGTCGGACCCTACTTCTCGGTGGGAACATTATATGCGTCTATAACGGTATATATCATAATCTAAGGCAACCTAACATCTCGGATGCAATATTTGACAACATTCCTGGCCTATCGAACCCTACTTCTCGGTGGGAACAGTATATACGTCCATACCGTTATATATCCTAACCTAAGGCAACCTAACATCTCGGATGCAATATCTGACAACATTCCTGGCCTGTCGAACCCTACTTCCCCGAGGGAACAGAATATACGTCTGTAACGTCATATATCCTAACCTAAGGCAACCTAACATCTCGGATGTAACATTTGACAACATTCCAGGCGTGTCGGTCCCTACGTCTCGGTGGTAACATTACATGCGCCTATAACGGCATATATCCTAATCTAAGGCAACCTAACATCTCGGATGCAATATTTGACAACATTCCTGGCCTGCCGAACCCTACTTCTCGGAGGGAACAGTATATACGTCTAAAACGGTATATATCCTAACCTAAGGCAACCTTACATCTCGGATGTAATATTCTACAACATTCCAGGCGTGTCGGACCCTACTTCTCGGTGGGAACATTATATGCGTCTATAACGGTATATATCATAATCTAAGGCAACCTAACATCTCGGATGCTATATTTGACAACATTCCCGGCCTGTCGAACCCTACGTCCCGGAGGGAACAGTATATACGTCTATAACGGTATATATCCTAATCTAAGGCAACCTAACATCTCGGATGCAATATTTGACAACATTCCTGGCCTGTCGAACCCTACTTCTCGGAGGGAACATTATATACGTCTGTAACGTCATATATCCTAACCTAAGACAACCTAACATCAAGGATGTAACATTTGACAACATTCCAGGCATGTCGGTCCCTACGTCTCGGTGGTAACATTACATGCGTCTATAACGGTATATATCCTAATCTTAGGCAACCTAACATCTCGGATGTAACATTTTACAACATTCCAGGCGTGTCGGTCCCTACGTCTCGGTCGTAACATTACATGCGTCTATAACGTTATATATCCTAACCTAAGGCCACATAACATCTCTTATGTAATATCTGACAAGATTCCTGGCGTGTCGAACCCTACCTCTCGGTGGGAACAGTATATACGTCTATAACGTCATATATCCTAACCTAAGGCAAGCTAACATCTCGGATGTAACATTTGACATCATTCCAGGCATGCCGGTCCCTACGTCTCAGTGGTAACATTACATGCGTCTATAACGTCATATATCCTAACCTAAGGCAACCTAACATCTCGGATGCAATATTTGACAACATTCCTGGCCTGTCGAACCCTACTTCTCGGAGGGAACAGCATATACGTCTATAACGTCATATATCCTAACCTAAGGCAACCTAACATCTCGGATGTAACATTTGACAATATTCCAGGCGTGTCGGTCCCTACGTCTCGGTGGTAACATTACATGCGTCTATAACGGTATATATCCTAAGCTAAGGCAACCTAACATCTCGGATGCAATATTTGACAACATTCCTGGCCTGTCGAACCCTACTTCTCGGAGGGAACAGCATATACGTCTATAACGTCATATATCCTAACCTAAGGCAACCTAACATCTCGGATGTAACATTTGACAACATTCCAGGCGTGTCGGTCCCTACGTCTCGGTGGTAACATTACATGCGTCCATAACGTTATATATCCTAACCTAAGGCAACCTAACATCTCGGATGCAATATTTGACAACATTCCTGGCCTGTCGAACCCTACCATCCGGAGGGAACAGCATATACGTCTATAACGTCATATATCCTAACCTAAGGCAACCTTACATCTCGGATGTAATATTCTACAACATTCCAGGCGTGTCGGACCCTACTTCTCGGTGGGAACATTATATGCGTCTATAACGTTGTATATCCTAATCTAAGGCAACCTAACATCTCGGATGCAATATTTGACAAGATTCCTGGCCTGTCGAACCCTACTTCTCGGAGGGAACAGTATATACGTCTATAACGGTATATATCATAATCTAAGGCAACCTAACATCTCGGATGCAATATTTGACAACATTCCTGGCCTGTCGAACCCTACTTCCCGGAGGGAACAGTATATACGTCTGTAACGTCATATATCCTAACCTAAGGCAACCTAACATCTCGGATGTAACATTTGACAACATTCCAGGCGTGACGGTCCCTACGTGTCTGTGGTAACATTACATGCGTCTATAACGTTATATATCCTAACCTAAGGCAACCTATCATCTCGGATGCAATATTTGACAACATTCCTGGCCTGTCGAACCCTACTTCTCGGAGGGAACAGTATATATGTCTATAACGGTATATATCCTAACCTAAGGCAACCTGACATCTCGGATGTAATATTCTACAACCTTCCAGGCGTGTCGAACCCTACTTCTCGGTGGGAACATTATATGCGTCTATAACGGTATATATCATAATCTAAGGCAACCTAACATCTCGGATGCAATATTTGACAACATTCCTGGCCTATCGAACCCTACGTCCCGGAGGGAACAGTATATACGTCTATAACGGTATATATCCTAATCTAAGGCAACCTAACATCTCGGATGCAATATTTGACAACATTCCTGGACTGTCGAACCCTACCTCTCGGTGGGAACAGTATATACGTCTATAACGTCATATATCCTAACCTAAGGCAACCTAACATCTCGGATGTAACATTTGACAACATTCCAGGCATGTCGGTCCCTACGTCTCGGTGGTAACAGTATATACGTCTATAACGTCATATATCCTAACCTAAGGCAACCTAACATCTCGGATGTAACATTTGACAACATTCCAGGCATGTCGGTCCCTACGTCTCGGTGGTAACATTACATGCGTCTATAACGTCATATATCCTAACCTAAGGCAACCTAACATCTCGGATGTAACATTTGACAACATTCCAGGCGTGACGGTCCCTACGTGTCTGTGGTAACATTACATGCGTCTATAACGTTATATATCCTAACCTAAGGCAACCTATCATCTCGGATGCAATATTTGACAACATTCCTGGCCTGTCGAACCCTACTTCTCGGAGGGAACAGTATATATGTCTATAACGGTATATATCCTAACCTAAGGCAACCTGACATCTCGGATGTAATATTCTACAACCTTCCAGGCGTGTCGAACCCTACTTCTCGGTGGGAACATTATATGCGTCTATAACGGTATATATCATAATCTAAGGCAACCTAACATCTCGGATGCAATATTTGACAACATTCCTGGCCTATCGAACCCTACGTCCCGGAGGGAACAGTATATACGTCTATAACGGTATATATCCTAATCTAAGGCAACCTAACATCTCGGATGCAATATTTGACAACATTCCTGGACTGTCGAACCCTACCTCTCGGTGGGAACAGTATATACGTCTATAACGTCATATATCCTAACCTAAGGCAACCTAACATCTCGGATGTAACATTTGACAACATTCCAGGCATGTCGGTCCCTACGTCTCGGTGGTAACAGTATATACGTCTATAACGTCATATATCCTAACCTAAGGCAACCTAACATCTCGGATGTAACATTTGACAACATTCCAGGCATGTCGGTCCCTACGTCTCGGTGGTAACATTACATGCGTCTATAACGTCATATATCCTAACCTAAGGCAAACCTAACATCTCGGATGCAATATTTGACAACATTCCTGGCCTGTCGAACCCTACCATCCGGAGGGAACAGTATATACGTCTATAACGTCATATATCCTAACCTAAGGCAACCTAACATCTCGGATGTCACATTTGACAACATTCCAGGCGTGTCGGTCCCTACGTCTCGGTGGTAACATTAATGCGCCTATAACGGCAACGTAACAACTCGGATGTAATATTTTACAACATTGCTGGCGTTTCGGACCCTACTTCTCGGTGGGAACAGTATATACGTCCATAACGTTATATATCCTAACCTAAGGCAACCTTACATCTCGGATGTAATATTCTACAACATTCCAGGCGTGTCGGACCCTACTTCTCGGTGGGAACATTATATGCGTCTATAACGTTGTATATCCTAATCTAAGGCAACCTAACATCTCGGATGCAATATTTGACAACATTCCTGGCCTGTCGAACCCTACTTCTCGGAGGGAACAGTATATACGTCTATAACGGTATATATCATAATCTAAGGCAACCTAACATCTCGGATCCAATATTTGACAACATTCCTGGCCTGTCGAACCCTACTTCCCGGAGGGAACAGTATATACGTCTGTAACGTCATATATCCTAACCTAAGGCAACCTAACATCTCGGATGTAACATTTGACAACATTCCAGGCGTGACGGTCCCTACGTGTCGGTGGTAACATTACATGCGTCTATAACGTTATATATCCTAACCTAAGGCAACCTATCATCTCGGATGCAATATTTGACAACATTCCTGGCCTGTCGAACCCTACTTCTCGGAGGGAACAGTATATATGTCTATAACGGTATATATCCTAACCTAAGGCAACCTGACATCTCGGATGTAATATTCTACAACCTTCCAGGCGTGTCGGACCCTACTTCTCGGTGGGAACATTATATGCGTCTATAACGGTATATATCATAATCTAAGGCAACCTAACATCTCGGATGCAATATTTGACAACATTCCTGGCCTATCGAACCCTACTTCTCGGTGGGAACAGTATATACGTCCATACCGTTATATATCCTAACCTAAGGCAACCTAACATCTCGGATGCAATATCTGACAACATTCCTGGCCTGTCGAACCCTACTTCCCCGAGGGAACAGAATATACGTCTGTAACGTCATATATCCTAACCTAAGGCAACCTAACATCTCGGATGTAACATTTGACAACATTCCAGGCGTGTCGGTCCCTACGTCTCGGTGGTAACATTACATGCGCCTATAACGGCATATATCCTAATCTAAGGCAACCTAACATCTCGGATGCAATATTTGACAACATTCCTGGCCTGCCGAACCCTACTTCTCGGAGGGAACAGTATATACGTCTAAAACGGTATATATCCTAACCTAAGGCAACCTTACATCTCGGATGTAATATTCTACAACATTCCAGGCGTGTCGGACCCTACTTCTCGGTGGGAACATTATATGCGTCTATAACGGTATATATCATAATCTAAGGCAACCTAACATCTCGGATGCAATATTTGACAACATTCCTGGCCTGTCGAACACTACTTCTCGGAGGGAACAGTATATACGTCTGTAACGTCATATATCCTAACCTAAGGCAACCTAACATCTCGGATGTAACATTTGACAACATTCCAGGTGTGTCGGTCCCTACGTCTCGGTGGTAACATTACATGCGTCTATAACGTTATATATCCTAACCTAAGGCAACCTAACATCTCGGATGCAATATTTGACAACATTCCTGGCCTGTCGAAACCTACTTCTCGGAGGGAACAGTATATACGTCTATAACGTTATATATCCTAACCTAAGGCAACCTGACATCTCGGATGTATCATTCTACAACATTCCAGGCGTGTCGGACCCTACTTCTCGGTGGGAACATTATATGCGTCTATAACGTTGTATATCCTAACCTAAGGCCACATAACATCTCGTATGTAATATTTGACAACATTCCTGGCGTGTCGAATCCTACCTCTCGGTGGGAACAGTATATACGTCTATAACGTCATATATCCTAACCTAAGGCAACCTAACATCTCGGATGTAACATTTGACAACATTCCAGGCATGTCGGTCCCTACGTCTCGGTGGTAACATTACATGCGTCTATAACGTCATATATCCTAACCTAAGGCAAACCTAACATCTCGGATGCAATATTTGACAACATTCCTGGCCTGTCGAACCCTACCATCCGGAGGGAACAGTATATACGTCTATAACGTCATATATCCTAACCTAAGGCAACCTAACATCTCGGATGTCACATTTGACAACATTCCAGGCGTGTCGGTCCCTACGTCTCGGTGGTAACATTAATGCGCCTATAACGGCAACGTAACAACTTGGATGTAATATTTTACAACATTGCTGGCGTTTCGGACCGTACTTCTCGGTGGGAACAGTATATACGTCCATAACGTTATATATCCTAACCTAAGGCAACCTTACAACTCGGATGTAATATTCTACAACATTCCAGGCGTGTCGGACCCTACTTCTCGGTGGGAACATTATATGCGTCAATAACGTTGTATATCCTAATCTAAGGCAACCTAACATCTCGGATGCAATATTTGACAACATTCCTGGCCTGTCGAACCCTACTTCTCGGAGGGAACAGTATATACGTCTATAACGGTATATATCATAATCTAAGGCAACCTAACATCTCGGATGCAATATTTGACAACATTCCTGGCCTGTCGAACCCTACTTCCCGGAGGGAACAGTATATACGTCTGTAACGTCATATATCCTAACCTAAGGCAACGTAACATCTCGGATGTAACATTTGACAACATTCCAGGCGTGACGGTCCCTACGTCTCGGTGGTAACATTACATGCGTCTATAACGTTATATATCCTAACCTAAGGCAACCTATCATCTCGGATGCAATATTTGACAACATTCCTGGCCTGTCGAACCCTACTTCTCGGAGGGAACAGTATATATGTCTATAACGGTATATATCCTAACCTAAGGCAACCTGACACCTCGGATGTAATATTCTACAACCTTCCAGGCGTGTCGGACCCTACTTCTCGGTGGGAACATTATATGCGTCTATAACGGTATATATCATAATCTAAGGCAACCTAACATCTCGGATGCAATATTTGACAACATTCCTGGCCTATCGAACCCTACTTCTCGGTGGGAACAGTATATACGTCCATACCGTTATATATCCTAACCTAAGGCAACCTAACATCTCGGATGCAATATCTGACAACATTCCTGGCGTGTCGAACCCTACTTCTCGGTGGGAACAGTATATACGTCTACAACGGTATATATCCTAACCTAAGGCAGCCTAACATCTCGGATGCAATATTTGACAACATTCCTGTCCTGTCGAACCCTACTTCTCGGAGGGAACATTATATACGTCTGTAACGTCATATATCCTAACCTAAGCCAACCTAACATCTCGGATGTAACATTTGTCAACATTCCAGGCGTGTCGGTCCCTACGTCTCGGTGGTAACATTACATGCGTCTATAACGTTATATATCCTAACCTAAGGCCACATAACATCTCGTATGTAATATTTGACAACATTCCTGGCGTGTCGAACCCTACCACTCGGTGGGAACAGTATATACGTCTATAACGTCATATATCCTAACCTAAGGCAACCTAACATCTCGGATGTAACATTTGACAACATTCCAGGCATGTCGGTCCCTACGTCTCGGTGGTAACATTACATGCGTCTATAACGTCATATATTCTAACCTAAGGCAAACCTAACATCTCGGATGCAATATTTGACATCATTCCTGGCCTGTCGAACCCTACCATCCGGAGGGAACAGTATATACGTCTATAACGTCATATATCCTAACCTAAGGCAACCTAACATCTCGGATGTCACATTTGACAACATTCCAGGCGTGTCGGTCCCTACGTCTCGGTGGTAACATTAATGCGCCTATAACGGCAACGTAACAACTCGGATGTAATATTTTACAACATTGCTGGCGTTTCGGACCCTACTTCTCGGTGGGAACAGTATATACGTCCATAACGTTATATATCCTAACCTAAGGCAACCTTACAACTCGGATGTAATATTCTACAACATTCCAGGCGTGTCGGACCCTACTTCTCGGTGGGAACATTATATGCGTCAATAACGTTGTATATCCTAATCTAAGGCAACCTAACATCTCGGATGCAATATTTGACAACATTCCTGGCCTGTCGAACCCTACTTCTCGGAGGGAACAGTATATACGTCTATAACGGTATATATCATAATCTAAGGCAACCTAACATCTCGGATGCAATATTTGACAACATTCCTGGCCTGTCGAACCCTACTTCTCGGAGGGAACAGTATATATGTCTATAACGGTATATATCCTAACCTAAGGCAACCTGACATCTCGGATGTAATATTCTACAACCTTCCAGGCGTGTCGGACCCTACTTCTCGGTGGGAACATCATATGCGTCTATAACGGTATATATCATAATCTAAGGCAACCTAACATCTCGGATGCAATATTTGACAACATTCCTGGCCTATCGAACCCTACTTCTCGGTGGGAACAGTATATACGTCCATACCGTTATATATCCTAACCTAAGGCAACCTAACATCTCGGATGCAATATCTGACAACATTCCTGGCCTGTCGAACCCTACTTCCCCGAGGGAACAGAATATACGTCTGTAACGTCATATATCCTAACCTAAGGCAACCTAACATCTCGGATGTAACATTTGACAACATTCGAGGCGTGTCGGTCCCTACGTCTCGGTGGTAACATTACATGCGTCTATAACGTTATATATCCTAACCTAAGGCGACGTAACATCTCGGATGCAATATTTGACAACATTCCTGGCCCGTCGAACCCTACTTCTCGGAGGGAACAGTATATACGTCTATAACGTCATATATCCTATCCTTAGGCAACCTAACATCTCGGATGTAACATTTGACAACATTCCAGGCGTGTCGGTCCCTACGTCTCGGTGGTAACATTACATGCGTCTATAACGGTATATATCCTAATCTAAGGCAACCTAACATCTCGGATGCAATATTTGACAACATTCCTGTCCTGTCGAACCCTACTTCTCGGAGGGAACAGTATGTACGTCTATAACGTTATATATCCTAACCTAAGGCAACCTGACATCTCGGATGTATTATTCTACAACATTCCAGGCGTGTCGGTCCCTACTTCTCGGTGGGAAAATTATATGCGTCTATAACGTTGTATATCCTAATCTAAGGCAACCTAACATCTCGGATGCTATATTTGACAACATTCCCGGCCTGTCGAACCCTACGTCCCGGAGGGAACAGTATATACGTCTATAACGGTATATATCCTAATCTAAGGCAACCTAACATCTCGGATGCAATATTTGACAACATTCCTGGCCTGTCGAACCCTACTTCTCGGAGGGAACATTATATACGTCTGTAACGTCATATATCCTAACCTAAGACAACCTAACATCAAGGATGTAACATTTGACAACATTCCAGGCATGTCGGTCCCTACGTCTCGGTGGTAACATTACATGCGTCTATAACGGTATATATCCTAATCTTAGGCAACCTAACATCTCGGATGTAACATTTTACAACATTCCAGGCGTGTCGGTCCCTACGTCTCGGTCGTAACATTACATGCGTCTATAACGTTATATATCCTAACCTAAGGCCACATAACATCTCGTATGTAATATTTGACAAGATTCCTGGCGTGTCGAACCCTACCTCTCGGTGGGAACAGTATATACGTCTATAACGTCATATATCCTAACCTAAGGCAAGCTAACATCTCGGATGTAACATTTGACATCATTCCAGGCATGTCGGTCCCTACGTCTCAGTGGTAACATTACATGCGTCTATAACGTCATATATCCTAACCTAAGGCAACCTAACATCTCGGATGCAATATTTGACAACATTCCTGGCCTGTCGAACCCTACTTCTCGGAGGGAACAGCATATACGTCTATAACGTCATATATCCTAACCTAAGGCAACCTAACATCTCGGATGTAACATTTGACAATATTCCAGGCGTGTCGGTCCCTACGTCTCGGTGGTAACATTACATGCATCTATAACGGTATATATCCTAAGCTAAGGCAACCTAACATCTCGGATGCAATATTTGACAACATTCCTGGCCTGTCGAACCCTACTTCTCGGAGGGAACAGCATATACGTCTATAACGTCATATATCCTAACCTAAGGCAACCTAACATCTCGGATGTAACATTTGACAACATTCCAGGCGTGTCGGTCCCTACGTCTCGGTGGTAACATTACATGCGTCCATAACGTTATATATCCTAACCTAAGGCAACCTAACATCTCGGATGCAATATTTGACAACATTCCTGGCCTGTCGAACCCTACCATCCGGAGGGAACAGTATATACGTCTATAACGTCATATATCCTAACCTAAGGCAACCTTACATCTCGGATGTAATATTCTACAACATTCCAGGCGTGTCGGACCCTACTTCTCGGTGGGAACATTATATGCGTCTATAACGTTGTATATCCTAATCTAAGGCAACCTAACATCTCGGATGCAATATTTGACAAGATTCCTGGCCTGTCGAACCCTACTTCTCGGAGGGAACAGTATATACGTCTATAACGGTATATATCATAATCTAAGGCAACCTAACATCTCGGATGCAATATTTGACAACATTCCTGGCCTGTCGAACCCTACTTCCCGGAGGGAACAGTATATACGTCTGTAACGTCATATATCCTAACCTAAGGCAACCTAACATCTCGGATGTAACATTTGACAACATTCCAGGCGTGACGGTCCCTACGTGTCTGTGGTAACATTACATGCGTCTATAACGTTATATATCCTAACCTAAGGCAACCTATCATCTCGGATGCAATATTTGACAACATTCCTGGCCTGTCGAACCCTACTTCTCGGAGGGAACAGTATATATGTCTATAACGGTATATATCCTAACCTAAGGCAACCTGACATCTCGGATGTAATATTCTACAACCTTCCAGGCGTGTCGGACCCTACTTCTCGGTGGGAACATTATATGCGTCTATAACGGTATATATCATAATCTAAGGCAACCTAACATCTCGGATGCAATATTTGACAACATTCCTGGCCTATCGAACCCTACTTCTCGGTGGGAACAGTATATACGTCCATACCGTTATATATCCTATCCTAAGGCAACCTAACATCTCGGATGCAATATCTGACAACATTCCTGGCCTGTCGAACCCTACTTCCCCGAGGGAACAGAATATACGTCTGTAACGTCATATATCCTAACCTAAGGCAACCTAACATCTCGGATGTAACATTTGACAACATTCCAGGCGTGTCGGTCCCTACGTCTCGGTGGTAACATTACATGCGCCTATAACGGCATATATCCTAATCTAAGGCAACCTAACATCTCGGATGCAATATTTGACAACATTCCTGGCCTGTCGAACCCTACTTCTCGGAGGGAACAGTATATACGTCTAAAACGGTATATATCCTAACCTAAGGCAACCTTACATCTCGGATGTAATATTCTACAACATTCCAGGCGTGTCGGACCCTACTTCTCGGTGGGAACATTATATGCGTCTATAACGGTATATATAATAATCTAAGGCAACCTAACATTTCGGATGCAATATTTGACAACATTCCTGGCCTGTCGAACACTACTTCTCGGAGGGAACAGTATATACGTCTGTAACGTCATATATCCTAACCTAAGGCAACCTAACATCTCGGATGTAACATTTGACAACATTCCAGGTGTGTCGGTCCCTACGTCTCGGTGGTAACATTACATGCGTCTATAACGTTATATATCCTAACCTAAGGCAACCTAACATCTCGGATGCAATATTTGACAACATTCCTGGCCTGTAGAAACCTACTTCTCGGAGGGAACAGTATATACGTCTATAACGTTATATATCCTAACCTAAGGCAACCTGACATCTCGGATGTATCATTCTACAACATTCCAGGCGTGTCGGACCCTACTTCTCGGTGGGAACATTATATGCGTCTATAACGTTGTATATCCTAATCTAAGGCAACCTAACATCTCGGATGCTATATTTGACAACATTCCCGGCCTGTCGAACCCTACGTCCCGGAGGGAACAGTATATACGTCTATAACGGTATATATCCTAATCTAAGGCAACCTAACATCTCGGATGCAATATTTGACAACATTCCTGGACTGTCGAACCCTACTTCTCGGAGGGAACATTATATACGTCTGTAACGTCATATATCCTAACCTAAGACAACCTAACATCAAGGATGTAACATTTGACAACATTCCAGGCGTGTCGGTCCCTACGTCTCGGTGGTAACATTACATGCGTCTATAACGTTATATATCCTAACCTAAGGCAACCTAACATCTCGGATGTAACATTTGACAACATTCCAGGCGTGTCGGTCCATACGTCACGGTGGTAACATTACATGCGTCTATAACGGTATATATCCTAATCTTAGGCAACCTAACATCTCGGATGTAACATTTTACCACATTCCAGGCGTGTCGGTCCCTACGTCTCGGTCGTAACATTACATGCGTCTATAACGTTATATATCCTAACCTAAGGCCACATAACATCTCGTATGTAATATTTGACAACATTCCTGGCGTGTCGAACCCTACCTCTCGGTGGGAACAGTATATACGTCTATAACGTCATATATCCTAACCTAAGGCAACCTAACATCTCGGATGTAACATTTGACAACATTCCAGGCATGTCGGTCCCTACGTCTCGGTGGTAAAATTACATGCGTCTATAACGTCATATATCCTAACCTAAGGCAAACCTAACATCTCGGATGCAATATTTGACAACATTCCTGGCCTGTCGAACCCTACCATCCGGAGGGAACAGTATATACGTCTATAACGTCATATATCCTAACCTAAGGCAACCTAACATCTCGGATGTCACATTTGACAACATTCCAGGCGTGTCGGTCCCTACGTCTCGGTGGTAACATTAATGCGCCTATAACGGCAACGTAACAACTCGGATGTAATATTTTACAACATTGCTGGCGTTTCGGACCCTACTTCTCGGTGGGAACAGTATATACGTCCATAACGTTATATATCCTAACCTAAGGCAACCTTACAACTCGGATGTAATATTCTACAACATTCCAGGCGTGTCGGACCCTACTTCTCGGTGGGAACATTATATGCGTCAATAACGTTGTATATCCTAATCTAAGGCAACCTAACATCTCGGATGCAATATTTGACAACATTCCTGGCCTGTCGAACCCTACTTCTCGGAGGGAACAGTATATACGTCTATAACGGTATATATCCTAACCTAAGGCAAGCTAACATCTCGGATGTAACATTTGACATCATTCCAGGCATGTCGGTCCCTACGTCTCAGTGGTAACATTACATGCGTCTATAACGTCATATATCCTAACCTAAGGCAACCTAACATCTCGGATGCAATATTTGACAACATTCCTGGCCTGTCGAACCCTACTTCTCGGAGGGAACAGCATATACGTCTATAACGTCATATATCCTAACCTAAGGCAACCTAACATCTCGGATGTAACATTTGACAATATTCCAGGCGTGTCGGTCCCTACGTCTCGGTGGTAACATTACATGCGTCTATAACGGTATATATCCTAACCTAAGGCAAGCTGACATCTCGGATGCAATATTTGACAACATTCCTGGCCTGTCGAACCCTACTTCTCGGAGGGAACAGTATATACGTCTATAACGTTATATATCCTAACCTAAGGCAACCTGGCATCTCGGATGTATTATTCTACAACATTCCAGGCGTGTCGGACCCTACTTCTCGGTGGGAAAATTATATGCGTCTATAACGTTGTATATCCTAATCTAAGGCAACCTAACATCTCGGATGCTATATTTGACAACATTCCCGGCCTGTCGAACCCTACGTCCCGGAGGGAACAGTATATACGTCTATAACGGTATATATCATAATCTAAGGCAACCTAACATCTCGGATGCAATATTTGACAACATTCCTGGCCTGTCGAACCCTACTTCTCGGAGGGAACATTATATACGCCTGTAACGTCATATATCCTAACCTAAGACAACCTAACATCAAGGATGTAACATTTGACAACATTCCAGGCGTGTCGGTCCCTACGTCTCGGTGGTAACATTACATGCGTCTATAACGTTATATATCCTAACCTAAGGCAACCTAACATCTCGGATGCTATATTTGACAACATTCCTGGCCTGTCGAACCCTACCATCCGGAGGGAACAGTATATACGTCTATAACGTCATATATCCTAACCTAAGGCAACCTAACATCTCGGATGTAACATTTGACAACATTCCAGGCGTATCGGTCCCTACGTCTCGGTGGTAACATTACATGCGTCTATAACGTTATATATCCTAACTTAAGGCAACATAACATCTCGTATGTAATATTTGACAACATTCCTGGCGTGTCGAACCCTACCTCGCGGTGGGAACAGTATATACGTCTATAACGTCATATATCCTAACCTAAGGCAACCTAACATCTCGGATGTAACATTTGACAACATTCCAGGCATGTCGGTCCCTACGTCTCGGTGGTAACATTACATGCATCTATAACGTTATATATCCTAACCTAAGGCAACCTATCATCTCGGATGCAATATTTGACAACATTCCTGGCCTGTCGAACCCTACTTCTCGGAGGGAACAGTATATATATCTATAACGGTATATATCCTAACCTAAGGCAACCTGACATCTCGGATGCAATATCTGACAACATTCCTGGCCTGTCGAACCCTACTTCCCCGAGGGAACAGAATATACGTCTGTAACGTCATATATCCTAACCTAAGGCAACCTAACATCTCGGATGTAACATTTGACAACATTCCAGGCGTGTCGGTCCCTACGCCTCGGTGGTAACATTACATGCGTCTATAACGTTATATATCCTAACCTAAGGCGACGTAACATCTCGGATGCAATATTTGACAACATTCCTGGCCCGTCGAACCCTACTTCTCGGAGGGAACAGTATATACGTCTATAACGTCATATATCCTATCCTTAGGCAACCTAACATCTCGGATGTAACATTTGACAACATTCCAGGCGTGACGGTCCCTACGTCTCGGTGGTAACATTACATGCGTCTATAACGGTATATATCCTAATCTAAGGCAACCTAACATCTCGGATGCAATATTTGACAACATTCCTGGCCTGTCGAACCCTACTTCTCGGAGGGAACAGTATATACGTCTATAACGTTATATATCCTAACCTAAGGCAACCTGGCATCTCGGATGTATTATTCTACAACATTCCAGGCGTGTCGGACCCTACTTCTCGGTGGGAAAATTATATGCGTCTATAACGTTGTATATCCTAATCTAAGGCAACCTAACATCTCGAATGCTATATTTGACAACATTCCCGGCCTGTCGAACCCTACGTCCCGGAGGGAACAGTATATACGTCTATAACGGTATATATCATAATCTAAGGCAACCTAACATCTCGGATGCAATATTTGACAACATTCCTGGCCTGTCGAACCCTACTTCTCGGAGGGAACATTATATACGTCTGTAACGTCATATATCCTAACCTAAGACAACCTAACATCAAGGATGTAACATTTGACAACATTCCAGGCGTGTCGGTCCCTACGTCTCGGTGGTAACATTACATGCGTCTATAACGTTATATATCCTAACCTAAGGCAACCTAACATCTCGGATGCTATATTTGACAACATTCCTGGCGTGTCGAACCCTACCTCGCGGTGGGAACAGTATATACGTCTATAACGTCATATATCCTAACCTAAGGCAACCTAACATCTCGGATGTAACATTTGACAACATTCCAGGCATGTCGGTCCCTACGTCTCGGTGGTAACATTACATGCGTCTATAACGGTATATATCCTAATCTTAGGCAACCTAACATCTCGGATGTAACATTTTACAACATTCCAGGCGTGTCGGTCCCTACGTCTCGGTCGTAACATTACATGCGTCTATAACGTTATATATCCTAACCTAAGGCCACATAACATCTCGTATGTAATATTTGACAACATTCCTGGCGTGTCGAACCCTACCTCTCGGTGGGAACAGTATATACGTCTATAACGCCATATATCCTAACCTAAGGCAACCTAACATCTCGGATGTAACATTTGACATCATTCCAGGCATGTCGGTCCCTACGTCTCAGTGGTAATATTACATGCGTCTATAACGTCATATATCCTAACCTAAGGCAACCTAACATCTCGGATGCAATATTTGACAACATTCCTGGCCTGTCGAACCCTACTTCTCGGAGGGAACAGCATATACGTCTATAACGTCATATATCCTAACCTAAGGCAACCTAACATCTAGGATGTAACATTTGACAACATTCCAGGCGTGTCGGTCCCTACGTCTCGGTGGTAACATTACATGCGTCTATAACGGTATATATCCTAAGCTAAGGCAACCTAACATCTCGGATGTAACATTTGACATCATTCCAGGCATGTCGGTCCCTACGTCTCGGTGGTAACATTACATGCGTCTATAACGTCGTATATCCTAACCTAAGGCAACCTAACATCTCGGATGCAATATTTGACAACATTCCTGGCCTGTCGAACCCTACTTCTCGGAGGGAACAGCATATACGTCTATAACGTCATATATCCTAACCTAAGGCAACCTAACATCTCGGATGTAACACTTGACAACATTCCAGGCGTGTCGGTCCCTACGTCTCGGTGGTAACATTACATGCGTCTATAACGTTATATATCCTAACCTAAGGCAACCTAACATCTCGGATGCAATATTTGACAACATTCCTGGCCTGTCGAACCCTACCATCCGGTGGGAACAGTATATACGTCTATAACGTCATTCATCCTAACCTAAGGCAACCTAACATCTCGGATGTAACATTTGACAACATTCCAGGCATGTCGGTCCCTACGTCTCGGTGGTAACATTACATGCGTCTATAACGTCATATATCCTAACCTAAGGCAAACCTAACATCTCGGATGCAATATTTGACAACATTCCTGGCCTGTCGAACCCTACCATCCGGAGGGAACAGTATATACGTCTATAACGTCATATATCCTAACCTAAGGCAACCTAACATCTCGGATGTCACATTTGACAACATTCCAGGCGTGTCGGTCCCTACGCCTCGGTGGTAACATTACATGCGTCTATAACGTTATATATCCTAACCTAAGGCGACGTAACATCTCGGATGCAATATTTGACAACATTCCTGGCCCGTCGAACCCTACTTCTCGGAGGGAACAGTATATACGTCTATAACGTCATATATCCTATCCTTAGGCAACCTAACATCTCGGATGTAACATTTGACAACATTCCAGGCGTGACGGTCCCTACGTCTCGGTGGTAACATTACATGCGTCTATAACGGTATATATCCTAATCTAAGGCAACCTAACATCTCGGATGCAATATTTGACAACATTCCTGGCCTGTCGAACCCTACTTCTCGGAGGGAACAGTATATACGTCTATAACGTTATATATCCTAACCTAAGGCAACCTGGCATCTCGGATGTATTATTCTACAACATTCCAGGCGTGTCGGACCCTACTTCTCGGTGGGAAAATTATATGCGTCTATAACGTTGTATATCCTAATCTAAGGCAACCTAACATCTCGAATGCTATATTTGACAACATTCCCGGCCTGTCGAACCCTACGTCCCGGAGGGAACAGTATATACGTCTATAACGGTATATATCATAATCTAAGGCAACCTAACATCTCGGATGCAATATTTGACAACATTCCTGGCCTGTCGAACCCTACTTCTCGGAGGGAACATTATATACGTCTGTAACGTCATATATCCTAACCTAAGACAACCTAACATCAAGGATGTAACATTTGACAACATTCCAGGCGTGTCGGTCCCTACGTCTCGGTGGTAACATTACATGCGTCTATAACGTTATATATCCTAACCTAAGGCAACCTAACATCTCGGATGCTATATTTGACAACATTCCTGGCGTGTCGAACCCTACCTCGCGGTGGGAACAGTATATACGTCTATAACGTCATATATCCTAACCTAAGGCAACCTAACATCTCGGATGTAACATTTGACAACATTCCAGGCATGTCGGTCCCTACGTCTCGGTGGTAACATTACATGCGTCTATAACGGTATATATCCTAATCTTAGGCAACCTAACATCTCGGATGTAACATTTTACAACATTCCAGGCGTGTCGGTCCCTACGTCTCGGTCGTAACATTACATGCGTCTATAACGTTATATATCCTAACCTAAGGCCACATAACATCTCGTATGTAATATTTGACAACATTCCTGGCGTGTCGAACCCTACCTCTCGGTGGGAACAGTATATACGTCTATAACGCCATATATCCTAACCTAAGGCAACCTAACATCTCGGATGTAACATTTGACATCATTCCAGGCATGTCGGTCCCTACGTCTCAGTGGTAATATTACATGCGTCTATAACGTCATATATCCTAACCTAAGGCAACCTAACATCTCGGATGCAATATTTGACAACATTCCTGGCCTGTCGAACCCTACTTCTCGGAGGGAACAGCATATACGTCTATAACGTCATATATCCTAACCTAAGGCAACCTAACATCTAGGATGTAACATTTGACAACATTCCAGGCGTGTCGGTCCCTACGTCTCGGTGGTAACATTACATGCGTCTATAACGGTATATATCCTAAGCTAAGGCAACCTAACATCTCGGATGTAACATTTGACATCATTCCAGGCATGTCGGTCCCTACGTCTCGGTGGTAACATTACATGCGTCTATAACGTCGTATATCCTAACCTAAGGCAACCTAACATCTCGGATGCAATATTTGACAACATTCCTGGCCTGTCGAACCCTACTTCTCGGAGGGAACAGCATATACGTCTATAACGTCATATATCCTAACCTAAGGCAACCTAACATCTCGGATGTAACACTTGACAACATTCCAGGCGTGTCGGTCCCTACGTCTCGGTGGTAACATTACATGCGTCTATAACGTTATATATCCTAACCTAAGGCAACCTAACATCTCGGATGCAATATTTGACAACATTCCTGGCCTGTCGAACCCTACCATCCGGTGGGAACAGTATATACGTCTATAACGTCATTCATCCTAACCTAAGGCAACCTAACATCTCGGATGTAACATTTGACAACATTCCAGGCATGTCGGTCCCTACGTCTCGGTGGTAACATTACATGCGTCTATAACGTCATATATCCTAACCTAAGGCAAACCTAACATCTCGGATGCAATATTTGACAACATTCCTGGCCTGTCGAACCCTACCATCCGGAGGGAACAGTATATACGTCTATAACGTCATATATCCTAACCTAAGGCAACCTAACATCTCGGATGTCACATTTGACAACATTCCAGGCGTGTCGGTCCCTACGCCTCGGTGGTAACATTACATGCGTCTATAACGTTATATATCCTAACCTAAGGCGACGTAACATCTCGGATGCAATATTTGACAACATTCCTGGCCCGTCGAACCCTACTTCTCGGAGGGAACAGTATATACGTCTATAACGTCATATATCCTATCCTTAGGCAACCTAACATCTCGGATGTAACATTTGACAACATTCCAGGCGTGACGGTCCCTACGTCTCGGTGGTAACATTACATGCGTCTATAACGGTATATATCCTAATCTAAGGCAACCTAACATCTCGGATGCAATATTTGACAACATTCCTGGCCTGTCGAACCCTACTTCTCGGAGGGAACAGTATATACGTCTATAACGTTATATATCCTAACCTAAGGCAACCTGGCATCTCGGATGTATTATTCTACAACATTCCAGGCGTGTCGGACCCTACTTCTCGGTGGGAAAATTATATGCGTCTATAACGTTGTATATCCTAATCTAAGGCAACCTAACATCTCGAATGCTATATTTGACAACATTCCCGGCCTGTCGAACCCTACGTCCCGGAGGGAACAGTATATACGTCTATAACGGTATATATCATAATCTAAGGCAACCTAACATCTCGGATGCAATATTTGACAACATTCCTGGCCTGTCGAACCCTACTTCTCGGAGGGAACATTATATACGTCTGTAACGTCATATATCCTAACCTAAGACAACCTAACATCAAGGATGTAACATTTGACAACATTCCAGGCGTGTCGGTCCCTACGTCTCGGTGGTAACATTACATGCGTCTATAACGTTATATATCCTAACCTAAGGCAACCTAACATCTCGGATGCTATATTTGACAACATTCCTGGCGTGTCGAACCCTACCTCGCGGTGGGAACAGTATATACGTCTATAACGTCATATATCCTAACCTAAGGCAACCTAACATCTCGGATGTAACATTTGACAACATTCCAGGCATGTCGGTCCCTACGTCTCGGTGGTAACATTACATGCGTCTATAACGGTATATATCCTAATCTTAGGCAACCTAACATCTCGGATGTAACATTTTACAACATTCCAGGCGTGTCGGTCCCTACGTCTCGGTCGTAACATTACATGCGTCTATAACGTTATATATCCTAACCTAAGGCCACATAACATCTCGTATGTAATATTTGACAACATTCCTGGCGTGTCGAACCCTACCTCTCGGTGGGAACAGTATATACGTCTATAACGCCATATATCCTAACCTAAGGCAACCTAACATCTCGGATGTAACATTTGACATCATTCCAGGCATGTCGGTCCCTACGTCTCAGTGGTAATATTACATGCGTCTATAACGTCATATATCCTAACCTAAGGCAACCTAACATCTCGGATGCAATATTTGACAACATTCCTGGCCTGTCGAACCCTACTTCTCGGAGGGAACAGCATATACGTCTATAACGTCATATATCCTAACCTAAGGCAACCTAACATCTAGGATGTAACATTTGACAACATTCCAGGCGTGTCGGTCCCTACGTCTCGGTGGTAACATTACATGCGTCTATAACGGTATATATCCTAAGCTAAGGCAACCTAACATCTCGGATGTTACATTTGACATCATTCCAGGCATGTCGGTCCCTACGTCTCGGTGGTAACATTACATGCGTCTATAACGTCGTATATCCTAACCTAAGGCAACCTAACATCTCGGATGCAATATTTGACAACATTCCTGGCCTGTCGAACCCTACTTCTCGGAGGGAACAGCATATACGTCTATAACGTCATATATCCTAACCTAAGGCAACCTAACATCTCGGATGTAACACTTGACAACATTCCAGGCGTGTCGGTCCCTACGTCTCGGTGGTAACATTACATGCGTCTATAACGTTATATATCCTAACCTAAGGCAACCTAACATCTCGGATGCAATATTTGACAACATTCCTGGCCTGTCGAACCCTACCATCCGGTGGGAACAGTATATACGTCTATAACGTCATTCATCCTAACCTAAGGCAACCTAACATCTCGGATGTAACATTTGACAACATTCCAGGCATGTCGGTCCCTACGTCTCGGTGGTAACATTACATGCGTCTATAACGTCATATATCCTAACCTAAGGCAAACCTAACATCTCGGATGCAATATTTGACAACATTCCTGGCCTGTCGAACCCTACCATCCGGAGGGAACAGTATATACGTCTATAACGTCATATATCCTAACCTAAGGCAACCTAACATCTCGGATGTCACATTTGACAACATTCCAGGCGTGTCGGTCCCTACGTCTCGGTGGTAACATTAATGCGCCTATAACGGCAACGTAACAACTCGGATGTAATATTTTACAACATTGCTGGCGTTTCGGACCCTACTTCTCGGTGGGAACAGTATATACGTCCATAACGTTATATATCCTAACCTAAGGCAACCTTACATCTCGGATGCAATATTTGACAACATTCCTGGCCTGTCGAACCCTACTTCTCGGAGGGAACAGTATATACGTCTATAACGGTATATATCATAATCTAAGGCAACCTAACATCTCGGATGCAATATTTGACAACATTCCTGGCCTGTCGAACCCCACTTCCCGGAGGGAACAGTATATACGTCTGTAACGTCATATATCCTAACCTAAGGCAACCTAACATCTCGGATGCAATATTTGACAACATTCCTGGCCTGTCGAACCCTACTTCTCGGAGGGAACAGTATATACGTCTATAACGGTATATATCATAATCTAAGGCAACCTAACATCTCGGATGCAATATTTGACAACATTCCTGGCCTGTCGAACCCTACTTCCCGGAGGGAACAGTATATACGTCTGTAACGTCATATATCCTAACCTAAGGCAACGTAACATCTCGGATGTAACATTTGACAACATTCCAGGCGCGACGGTCCCTACGTCTCGGTGGTAACATTACATGCGTCTATAACGTTATATATCCTAACCTAAGGCAACCTATCATCTCGGATGCAATATTTGACAACATTCCCGGCCTGTCGAACCCTATTTCTCGGAGGGAACAGTATATATGTCTATAGCGGTATATATCCTAACCTAAGGCAACCTGACGTCTCGGATGTAATATTCTACAACCTTCCAGGCGTGTCGGACCCTACTTCTCGGTGGGAACATTATATGCGTCTATAACGGTATATATCATAATCTAAGGCAACCTAACATCTCGGATGCAATATTTGACAACATTCCTGGCCTATCGAACCCTACTTCTCGGTGGGAACAGTATATATGTCTATAGCGGTATATATCCTAACCTAAGGCAACCTGACATCTCGGATGTAATATTCTACAACCTTCCAGGCGTGTCGGACCCTACTTCTCGGTGGGAACATTATATGCGTCTATAACGGTATATATCATAATCTAAGGCAACCTAACATCTCGGATGCAATATTTGACAACATTCCTGGCCTATCGAACCCTACTTCTCGGTGGGAACAGTATATACGTCCATACCGTTATATATCCTAACCTAAGGCAACCTAATATCTCGGATGCAATATCTGACAACATTCCTGGCCTGTCGAACCCTACTTCCCCGAGGGAACAGAATATACGTCTGTAACGTCATATATCCTAACCTAAGGCAACCTAACATCTCGGATGTAACATTTGACAACATTCCAGGCGTGTCGGTCCCTACGTCTCGGTGGTAACATTACATGCGTCTATAACGGTATATATCCTAATCTAAGGCAACCTAACATCTCGGATGCAATATTTGACAACATTCCTGGCCTGTCGAACCCTACTTCTCGGAGGGAACAGTATATACGTCTATAACGGTATATATCCTAATCTAAGGCAACCTAACATCTCGGATGCAATATTTGACAACATTCCTGGCCTGTCGAACCCTACTTCTCGGAGGGAACATTATATACGTCTGTAACGTCATATATCCTAATCTAAGACAACCTAACATCAAGGATGTAACATTTGACAACATTCCAGGCGTGTCGGTCCCTACGTCTCGGTGGTAACATTACATGCGTCTATAACGTTATATATCCTAACTTAAGGCAACATAACATCTCGTATGTAATATTTGACAACATTCCTGGCGTGTCGAACCCTACCTCGCGGTGGGAACAGTATATACGTCTATAACGTCATATATCCTAACCTAAGGCAACCTAACATCTCGGAGGTAACATTTGACAACATTCCAGGCATGTCGGTCCCTACGTCTCGGTGGTAACATTACATGCGTCTATAACGGTATATATCCTAATCTTAGGCAACCTAACATCTCGGATGTAACATTTTACAACATTCCAGGCGTGTCGGTCCCTACGTCCCGGTCGTAACATTACATGCGTCTATAACGTTATATATCCTAACCTAAGGCCACATAGCATCTCGTATGTAATATTTGACAACATTCCTGGCGTGTCGAACCCTACCTCTCGGTGGGAACAGTATATACGTCTATAACGTCATATATCCTAACCTAAGGCAACGTAACATCTCGGATGTAACATTTGACATCATTCCAGGCATGTCGGTCCCTACGTCTCAGTGGTAACATTACATGCGTCTATAACGTCATATATCCTAACCTAAGGCAACCTAACATCTCGGATGCAATATTTGACAACATTCCTGGCCTGTCGAACTCTACTTCTCGGAGGGAACAGCATATACGTCTATAACGTCATATATCCTAACCTAAGGCAACCGAACATCTCGGATGTAACATTTGACAACATTCCAGGCGTGTCGGTCCCTACGTCTCGGTGGTAACATTACATGCGTCTATAACGGTATATATCCTAATCTAAGGCAACCTAACATCTCGGATGTAACATTTGACATCATTCCAGGCATGTCGGTCCCTACGTCTCGGTGGTAACATTACATGCGTCTATAACGTCATATATCCTAACCTAAGGCAACCTAACATCTCGGATGCAATATTTGACAACATTCCTGGCCTGTCGAACCCTACTTCTCGGAGGGAACAGCATATACGTCTATAACGTCATATATCCTAACCTAAGGCAACCTATCATCTCGGATTTAACATTTTACAACATTCCAGGCGTGTCGGTCCTTACGTCTCGGTCGTAACATTACATGCGTCTAAACGTTATATATCCTAACCTAAGGCCACATAACATCTCGTATGTAATATTTGACAACATTCCTGGCGTGTCGAACCCTACTTCTCGGTGGGAACAGTATATACGTCTATAACGTTATATATCCTAACCTAAGGCAACATAACATCTCGGATGTAATATTTGACAACATTCCTGGTGTGTCGGACCCTACTTCTCGGTGGGAACAGTATATACGTCTATAACGTTATATATCCTAACCTAAGGCAACCTGACATCTCGGATGTAATATTCTACAACATTCCTGGCGTGTCGAAACCTACTTCTCGGTGGGAACATTATATGCGTCTATAACGCTATATATCCTAATCTAAGGCAACCTAACATCTCGGATGCAATATTTGACAACATTCCTAGCCTGTCGAACCCTACTTCTCGGAGGGAACAGTATATACGCCTATAACGTTATATATCCTAACCTAAGGCAACCTAACATCTCGGATTTAATATTCTACAACCTTCCAGGCGTGTCGGACCCTACTTCTCGGTGGGAAAATTATATGCGTCTATAACGTTGCATATCCTAATCTAAGGCAACCTTACATCTCGGATGCAATATTTGACAACATTCCTGGCCTGTCGAACCCTACGTCTCGGAGGGAACAGTATATACGTCTATAACGGTATATATCCTAATGTAAGGCAATCTAACATCTCGGATGCAATATTTGACAACATTCCTGGCCTGTCGAACCCTACCATCCGGAGGGAACAGTATATACGTCTATAACGTCATATATCCTAACCTAAGGCAACCTAACATCTCGGATGTAACATTTCACAACATTCCAGGCGTGTCGGTCCCTACGTCTCGGTGGTAACATTACATGCGTCTATAACGGTATATATCCTAATCTAAGGCAACCTAACATCTCGGATGTAACATTTGACATCATTCCAGGCATGTCGGTCCCTACGTCTCGGTGGTAACATTACATGCGTCTATAACGTCATATATCCTAACCTAAGGCAACCTAACATCTCGGATGCAATATTTGACAACATTCCTGGCCTGTCGAACCCTACTTCTCGGAGGGAACAGCATATACGTCTATAACGTCATATATCCTAACCTAAGGCAACCTAACATCTCGGATGTAACATTTGACAACATTCCAGGCGTGTCGGTCCCTACGTCTCGGTGGTAACATTACATGCGTCTATAACGTTATATATCCTAACCTAAGGCCACATAACATCTCGTATGTAATATTTGACAACATTCCTGGCGTGTCGAACCCTACTTCTCGGTGGGAACAGTATATACGTCTATAACGTTATATATCCAAACCTAAGGCAACATAACATCTCGGATGTAATATTTGACAACATTCCTGGCGTGTCGGACCCTACTTCTCGGTGGGAACAGTATATACGTCTATAACGTTATATATCCTAACCTAAGGCAACCTAACATCTCGGATGTAACATCTGACAACATTCCAGGCGTGTCGGTCCCTACGTCTCGGTGGTAACATTACATGCGTCTATAACGGTATATATCCTAATCTTAGGCAACCTAACATCTCGGATGTAACATTTTACAACATTCCAGGCGTGTCGGTCCCTACGTCTCGGTCGTAACATTACATGAGTCTATAACGTCATATATCCTAACCTAAGGCAACCTAACATCTCGGATGCAATATTTGACAACATTCCTGGCCTGTCGAACCCTACTTCTCGGAGGGAACAGTATATACGTCTATAACGTTATATATCCTAACCTAAGGCAACCTGACATCTCGGATGTATTATTCTACAACATTCCAGGCGTGTCGGAACCTACTTCTCGGTGGGAACATTATATGCGTCTATAACGTTGTATATCCTAATCTAAGGCAACCTAACATCTCGGATGCAATATTTGACAACATTCCAGGCATGTCGGTCCCTACGTCTCGGTGGTAACATTATATGCGTCTATAACGTTATATATCCTAATCTAAGACAACCTAACATCTCGGATGCAATATTTGACAACATTCTTAGCCTGTCGAACCCTACTTCTCGGAGGGAACAGTATATACGTCTATAACGATATATATCCTAACCGAAGGCAACCTGACATCTCGGATGTAATATTCTACATCATTCCAGGCGTGTCGGACCCTACTTCTCGGTGGGAACATTATATGAGTCTATAACGATGTATATCCTAATCTAAGGCAACCTATTATCTCAGACGTAATATTTTACAATATTCCTGGCGTGTCGGTGCATACTTTTCGGTGGGAATATTATGTGCGTCCATAACGGTCGATATCGTAATCTAAGGCAATCTAACATCTCGGATGCAATATTTGACAACATTACTGGCCTGTCGAACCCTACTTCTCGGAGGGAACAGTATATACGCCTATAACGTTATATATCCTAACCTAAGGCAACCTAACATCTCGGATGTAATATGCTACAACCTTCCAGGCATGTCGGTCCCCACGTCTCGATGGTAACATTACATGCGTCTATAACGGTATATATCCTAATCTTAGGCAACCTAACATCTCGGATGTAACATTTTACAACATTCCAGGCGTGTCGGTCCCTACGTCTCGGTCGTAACATTACATTCGTCTATAACGTTATATATCCTAACCTAAGGCCACATAACATCTCGTATGTAATATTTGACAACATTCCTGGCGTGTCGAAGCCTACCTCTCGGTGGGAACAGTATATACGTCTATAACGTCATATATCCTAACCTAAGGCAACCTAACATCTCGGATGTAACATTTGACATCATTCCAGGCATGTCGGTCCCTACGTCTCGGTGGGAACAGTATATACGTCTATAACGTCATATATCCTAACCTAAGGCAACCTAACATCTCGGATGTCACATTTGACAACATTCCAGGCATGTCGGTCCCTACGTCTCGGTGGTAACATTACATGCGTCTATAACGGTATATATCCTAATCTTAGGCAACCTAACATCTCGGATGTAACATTTTACAACATTCCAGGCGTGTCGGTCCCTACGTCTCGGTCGTAACATTACATGCGTCTATAACGTTATATATCCTAACCTAAGGCCACATAACATCTCGTATGTAATATTTGACAACATTCCTGGCGTGTCGAACCCTACCTCTCGGTGGGAACAGTATATACGTCTATAACGTCATATACCCTAACCTAAGGCAACCTAACATCTCGGATGCAATATTTGACAACATTCCTGGCCTGTCGAACCCTACTTCTCGGAGGGAACAGCATATACGTCTATAACGTCATATATCCTAACCTAAGGCAACCTAGCATCTCGGATGTAACATTTGACAACATTCCAGGCGTGTCGGTCCCTACGTCTCGGTGGTAACATTACATGCGTCTATAACGTTATATATCCTAACCTAAGGCCACATAACATCTCGTATGTAATATTTGACAACATTCCTGGCGTGTCGAACCCTACTTCTCGGTGGGAACAGTATATACGTCTATAACGTTATATATCCAAACCTAAGGCAACATAACATCTCGGATGTAATATTTGACAACATTCCTGGCGTGTCGGACCCTACTTCTCGGTGGGAACAGTATATACGTCTATAACGTTATATATCCTAACCTAAGGCAACCTAATATCTCGGATGTAACATCTGACAACATTCCAGGCGTGTCGGTCCCTACGTCTCGGTGGTAACATTACATGCGTCTATAACGGTATATATCCTAATCTTAGGCAACCTAACATCTCGGATGTAACATTTTACAACATTCCAGGCGTGTCGGTCCCTACGTCTCGGTCGTAACATTACATGAGTCTATAACGTCATATATCCTAACCTAAGGCAACCTAACATCTCGGATGCAATATTTGACAACATTCCTGGCCTGTCGAACCCTACTTCTCGGAGGGAACAGTATATACGTCTATAACGTTATATATCCTAACCTAAGGCAACCTGACATCTCGGATGTATTATTCTACAACATTCCAGGCGTGTCGGAACCTACTTCTCGGTGGGAACATTATATGCGTCTATAACGTTGTATATCCTAATCTAAGGCAACCTAACATCTCGGATGCAATATTTGACAACATTCCTGGCCTGTCGAACCCTACTTCTCGGAGGGAACAGTATATACGTCTATAACGTCATATATCCTAACCTAAGGCAACCTAACATCTCGGATGTAACATTTGACAACATTCCAGGCATGTCGGTCCCTACGTCTCGGTGGTAACATTATATGCGTCTATAACGTTATATATCCTAATCTAAGACAACCTAACATCTCGGATGCAATATTTGACAACATTCTTAGCCTGTCGAACCCTACTTCTCGGAGGGAACAGTATATACGTCTATAACGATATATATCCTAACCGAAGGCAACCTGACATCTCGGATGTAATATTCTACATCATTCCAGGCGTGTCGGACCCTACTTCTCGCTGGGAACATTATATGAGTCTATAACGTTGTATATCCTAATCTAAGGCAACCTATTATCTCAGACGTAATATTTTGCAATATTCCTGGCGTGTCGGTGCATACTTTTCGGTGGGAATATTATATGCGTCTATAACGGTCGATATCGTAATCTAAGGCAATCTAACATCTCGGATGCAATATTTGACAACATTCCTGGCCTGTCGAACCCTACCATCCGGAGGGAACAGTATATACGTCTATAACGTCATATATCCTAACCTAAGGCAACCTAACATGTCGGATGTAACATTTGACAACATTCCAGGCGTGTCGGACCCTACGTCTCGGTGGTAACATTACATGCGTCTATAACGGTATATATCCTAATCTAAGGCAACCTAACATCTCGGATGCAATATTTGACAACATTCCTGGCCTGTCGAACCCTACTTCTCGGAGGGAACAGTATATACGTCTATAACGTTATATATCCTAACCTAAGGCAACCTGACATCTCGGATGTATTATTCTACAACATTCCAGGCGTGTCGGAACCTACTTCTCGGTGGGAACATTATATGCGTCTATAACGTTGTATATCCTAATCTAAGGCAACCTAACATCTCGGATGCTATATTTGACAACATTCCCGGCCTGTCGAACCCTACGTCCCGGAGGGAACAGTATATACGTCTATAACGGTATATATCCTAACCTAAGGCAACCTAACATCTCGGATGTAACATTTCACAACATTCCAGGCGTGTCGGTCCCTACGTCTCGGTGGTAACATTACATGCGTCTATAACGGTATATATCCTAATCTAAGGCAACCTAACATCTCGGATGTAACATTTGACATCATTCCAGGCATGTCGGTCCCTACGTCTCGGTGGTAACATTACATGCGTCTATAACGTCATATATCCTAACCTAAGGCAACCTAACATCTCGGATGCAATATTTGACAACATTCCTGGCCTGTCGAACCCTACTTCTCGGAGGGAACAGCATATACGTCTATAACGTCATATATCCTAACCTAAGGCAACCTAACATCTCGGATGTAACATTTGACAACATTCCAGGGGTGTCGGTCCCTACGTCTCGGTGGTAACATTACATGCGTCTATAACGTTATATATCCTAACCTAAGGCCACATAACATCTCGTATGTAATATTTGACAACATTCCTGGCGTGTCGAACCCTACTTCTCGGTGGGAACAGTATATACGTCTATAACGTTATATATACAAACCTAAGGCAACATAACATCTCGGATGTAATATTTGACAACATTCCTGGCTTGTCGGACCCTACTTCTCGGTGGGAACAGTATATACGTCTATAACGTTATATATCCTAACCTAAGGCAACCTAACATCTCGGATGTAATATCTGACAACATTCCAGGCGTGTCGGTCCCTACGTCTCGGTGGTAACATTACATGCGTCTATAACGGTATATATCCTAATCTTAGGCAACCTAACATCTCGGATGTAACATTTTACAACATTCCAGGCGTATCGGTCCCTACGTCTCGGTCGTAACATTACATGAGTCTATAACGTCATATATCCTAACCTAAGGCAACCTAACATCTCGGATGCAATATTTGACAACATTCCTGGCCTGTCGAACCCTACTTCTCGGAGGGAACAGTATATACGTCTATAACGTTATATATCCTAACCTAAGGCAACCTGACATCTCGGAAGTATTATTCTACAACATTCCAGGCGTGTCGGAACCTACTTCTCGGTGGGAACATTATATGCGTCTATAACGTTGTATATCCTAATCTAAGGCAACCTAACATCTCGGATGCAATATTTGACAACATTCCTGGCCTGTCGAACCCTACTTCTCGGAGGGAACAGTATATACGTCTATAACGTCATATACCCTAACCTAAGGCAACCTAACATCTCGGATGTAACATTTGACAACATTCCAGGCATGTCGGTCCCTACGTCTCGGTGGTAACATTATATGCGTCTATAACGTTATATATCCTAATCTAAGGCAACCTAACATCTCGGATGCAATATTTGACAACATTCTTAGCCTGTCGAACCCTACTTCTCGGAGGGAACAGTATATACCTCTATAACGATATATATCCTGACCGAAGGCAACCTGACATCTCGGATGTAATATTCTACATCATTCCAGGCGTGTCGGACCCTACTTCTCGCTGGGAACATTATATGAGTCTATAACGTTGTATATCCTAATCTAAGGCAACCTATTATCTCAGACGTAATATTTTGCAACATTCCTGGCGTGTCGAACCCTACTTCTCGGTGGGAACAGTATATACGTCTATAACGTTATATATACAAACCTAAGGCAACATAACATCTCGGATGTAATATTTGACAACATTCCTGGCGTGTCGGACCCTACTTCTCGGTGGGAACAGTATATACGTCTATAACGTTATATATCCTAACCTAAGGCAACCTAACATCTCGGATGTAACATCTGACAACATTCCAGGAGTGTCGGTCCCTACGTCTCGGTGGTAACATTACATGCGTCTATAACGGTATATATCCTAACCTAAGGCAACCTAACATCTCGGATGCAATATTTGACAACATTCCTGGCCTGTCGAACCCTACTTCTCGGAGGGAACAGTATATACGTCTATAACGTCATATATCCTAACCTAAGGCAACCTAACATCTCGGATGTAATATTCTACAACATTCCTGCCGTGTCGGAGCATTCTTTTCGGTGGGAAATGTATATACGTTTCTAACGGTATATATCCTAACCTAAGGCAACCTAACATCTCGGATGCAATATTTGACAACATTCCTGGCCTGTCGAACCCTACTTCTCGGAGGGAATAGTATATACGTCTGTAACGTCACATATCCTAACCTAAGGCAACCTAACATCTCGGATGTAATATTCTACATCATTCCAGGCGTGTCGGACCCTACTTCTCGGTGGGAACATTATATGCGTCTATAACGATGTATATCCTAATCTAAGGCAACCTATTATCTCAGACGTAATATTTTACAATATTCCTGGCGTGTCGGTGCATACTTTTCGGTGGGAATATTATGTGCGTCTATAACGGTCGATATCGTAATCTAAGGCAATCTAACATCGCGGATGCAATATTTGACAACATTACTGGCCTGTCGAACCCTACTTCTCGGAGGGAACAGTATATACGCCTATAACGTTATATATCCTAACCTAAGGCAACCTAACATCTCGGATGTAATATTCTACAACCTTCCAGGCATGTCGGTCCCCACGTCTCGATGGTAACATTACATGCGTCTATAACGGTATATATCCTAATCTTAGGCAACCTAACATCTCGGATGTAACATTTTACAACATTCCAGGCGTGTCGGTCCCTACGTCTCGGTCGTAACATTACATTCGTCTATAACGTTATATATCCTAACCTAAGGCCACATAACATCTCGTATGTAATATTTGACAACATTCCTGGCGTGTCGAACCCTACCTCTCGGTGGGAACAGTATATACGTCTATAACGTCATATATCCTAACCTAAGGCAACCTAACATCTCGGATGTAACATTTGACATCATTCCAGGCATGTCGGTCCCTACGTCTCGGTGGGAACAGTATATACGTCTATAACGTCATATATCCTAACCTAAGGCAACCTAACATCTCGGATGTCACATTTGACAACATTCCAGGCATGTCGGTCCCTACGTCTCGGTGGTAACATTACATGCGTCTATAACGGTATATATCCTAATCTTAGGCAACGTAACATCTCGGATGTAACATTTGACAACATTCCAGGCGCGACGGTCCCTACGTCTCGGTGGTAACATTACATGCGTCTATAACGTTATATATCCTAACCTAAGGCAACCTATCATCTCGGATGCAATATTTGACAACATTCCTGGCCTGTCGAACCCTATTTCTCGGAGGGAACAGTATATATGTCTATAGCGGTATATATCCTAACCTAAGGCAACCTGACGTCTCGGATGTAATATTCTACAACCTTCCAGGCGTGTCGGACCCTACTTCTCGGTGGGAACATTATATGCGTCTATAACGGTATATATCATAATCTAAGGCAACCTAACATCTCGGATGCAATATTTGACAACATTCCTGGCCTATCGAACCCTACTTCTCGGTGGGAACAGTATATATGTCTATAGCGGTATATATCCTAACCTAAGGCAACCTGACATCTCGGATGTAATATTCTACAACCTTCCAGGCGTGTCGGACCCTACTTCTCGGTGGGAACATTATATGCGTCTATAACGGTATATATCATAATCTAAGGCAACCTAACATCTCGGATGCAATATTTGACAACATTCCTGGCCTATCGAACCCTACTTCTCGGTGGGAACAGTATATACGTCCATACCGTTATATATCCTAACCTAAGGCAACCTAATATCTCGGATGCAATATCTGACAACATTCCTGGCCTGTCGAACCCTACTTCCCCGAGGGAACAGATTATACGTCTGTAACGTCATATATCCTAACCTAAGGCAACCTAACATCTCGGATGTAACATTTGACAACATTCCAGGCGTGTCGGTCCCTACGTCTCGGTGGTAACATTACATGCGTCTATAACGTTATATATCCTAACCTAAGGCGACGTAACATCTCGGATGCAATATTTGACAACATTCCTGGCCCGTCGAACCCTACTTCTCGGAGGGAACAGTATATACGTCTATAACGTCATATATCCTATCCTTAGGCAACCTAACATTTCGGATGTAACATTTGACAACATTCCAGGCGTGTCGGTCCCTACGTCTCGGTCGTAACATTACATTCGTCTATAACGTTATATATCCTAACCTAAGGCCACATAACATCTCGGATGCAATATTTGACAACATTCCTGGCCTGTCGAACCCTACTTCTCGGAGGGAACAGCATATACGTCTATAACGTCATATATCCTATCCTAAGGCAACCTAACATCTCGGATGTAACATTTCACAACATTCCAGGCGTGTCGGTCCCTACGTCTCGGTGGTAACATTACATGCGTCTATAACGGTATATATCCTAATCTAAGGCAACCTAACATCTCGGATGTAACATTTCACAACATTCCAGGCGTGTCGGTCCCTACGTCTCGGTGGTAACATTACATGCGTCTATAACGGTATATATCCTAATCTAAGGCAACCTAACATCTCGGATGTAACATTTGACATCATTCCAGGCATGTCGGTCCCTACGTCTCGGTGGTAACATTACATGCGTCTATAACGTCATATATCCTAACCTAAGGCAACCTAACTTCTCGGATGCAATATTTGACAACATTCCTGGCCTGTCGAACCCTACTTCTCGGAGGGAACAGCATATACGTCTATAACGTCATATATCCTAACCTAAGGCAACCTAACATCTCGGATGTAACATTTGACAACATTCCAGGCGTGTCGGTCCCTACGTCTCGGTGGTAACATTACATGCGTCTATAACGTTATATATCCTAACTTAAGGCCACATAACATCTCGTATGTAATATTTGACAACATTCCTGGCGTGTCGAACCCTACTTCTCGGTGGGAACAGTATATACGTCTATAACGTCATATATCCTAACCTAAGGCAACCTAACATCTCGGATGCAATATTTGACAACATTCCTGGCCTGTCGAACCCTACTTCTCGGAGGGAACAGTATATACGTCTGTAACGTCACATATCCTAACCTAAGGCAACCTAACATCTCGGATGTAATATTCTACATCATTCCAGGCGTGTCGGACCCTACTTCTCGGTGGGAACATTATATGCGTCTATAACGATGTATATCCTAATCTAAGGCAACCTAACATTTCGGATGCAATATTTGACAACATTCCTGGCCTGTCGAACCCTACTTCTCGGAGGGAACAGTATATACGTCTATAACGTCATATATCCTAACCTAAGGCAACCTAACATCTCGGATGTAACATTTGACAACATTCCAGGCGTGTCGGTCCCTACGTCTCGGTGGTAACGTTACATGCGTCTATAACGTTATATATCCTAACCTAAGGCAACCTAACATCTCGGATGCAATATTTGACAACATTCCTGGCCTGTCGAACCCTACTTCTCGGAGGGAACAGTATATACGTCTATAACGGTATATATCCTAATCTAAGGCAACCTAACATCTCGGATGCAATATTTGACAACATTCCTGGCCTGTCGAACCCTACTTCTTGGAGGGAACATCATATACGTCTGTAACGTCATATATCCTAACCTAAGACAACCTAACATCTCGGATGTAACATTTGACAACATTCCAGGCGTGTCGGTCCCTACGTCTCGGTGGTAACATTACATGCGTCTATAACGTTATATATCCTAACCTAAGGCAACCTAACATCTCGGATGCAATATTTGACAACATTCCTGGCCTGTCGAACCCTACCATCCGGTGGGAACAGTATATACGTCTATAACGTCATTCATCCTAACCTAAGGCAACCTAACATCTCGGATGTAACATTTGACAACATTCCAGGCATGTCGGTCCCTACGTCTCGGTGGTAACATTACATGCGTCTATAACGTCATATATCCTAGCCTAAGGCAAACCTAACATCTCGGATGCAATATTTGACAACATTCCTGGCCTGTCGAACCCTACCATCCGGAGGGAACAGTATATACGTCTATAACGTCATATATCCTAACCTAAGGCAACCTAACATCTCGGATGTCACATTTGACAACATTCCAGGCGTGTCGGTCCCTACGTCTCGGTGGTAACATTAATGCGCCTATAACGGCAACGTAACAACTCGGATGTAATATTTTACAACATTGCTGGCGTTTCGGACCCTACTTCTCGGTGGGAACAGTATATACGTCCATAACGTTATATATCCTAACCTAAGGCAACCTTACATCTCGGATGTAGTATTCTACAACATTCCAGGCGTGTCGGACCCTACTTCTCGGTGGGAACATTATATGCGTCTATAACGTTGTATATCCTAATCTAAGGCAACCTAACATCTCGGATGCAATATTTGACAACATTCCTGGCCTGTCGAACCCTACTTCTCGGAGGGAACAGTATATACGTCTATAACGGTATATATCATAATCTAAGGCAACCTAACATCTCGGATGCAATATTTGACAACATTCCTGGCCTGTCGAACCCTACTTCCCGGAGGGAACAGTATATACGTCTGTAACGTCATATATCCTAACCTAATGCAACGTAACATCTCGGATGTAACATTTGACAACATTCCAGGCGCGACGGTCCCTACGTCTCGGTGGTAACATTACATGCGTCTATAACGTTATATATCCTAACCTAAGGCAACCTATCATCTCGGATGCAATATTTGACAACATTCCTGGCCTGTCGAACCCTATTTCTCGGAGGGAACAGTATATATGTCTATAGCGGTATATATCCTAACCTAAGGCAACCTGACGTCTCGGATGTAATATTCTACAACCTTCCAGGCGTGTCGGACCCTACTTCTCGGTGGGAACATTATATGCGTCTATAACGGTATATATCATAATCTAAGGCAACCTAACATCTCGGATGCAATATTTGACAACATTCCTGGCCTATCGAACCCTACTTCTCGGTGGGAACAGTATATATGTCTATAGCGGTATATATCCTAACCTAAGGCAACCTGACATCTCGGATGTAATATTCTACAACCTTCCAGGCGTGTCGGACCCTACTTCTCGGTGGGAACATTATATGCGTCTATAACGGTATATATCATAATCTAAGGCAACCTAACATCTCGGATGCAATATTTGACAACATTCCTGGCCTATCGAACCCTACTTCTCGGTGGGAACAGTATATACGTCCATACCGTTATATATCCTAACCTAAGGCAACCTAATATCTCGGATGCAATATCTGACAACATTCCTGGCCTGTCGAACCCTACTTCCCCGAGCGAACAGAATATACGTTTGTAACGTCATATATCCTAACCTAAGGCAACCTAACATCTCGGATGTAACATTTGACAACATTCCAGGCGTGTCGGTCCCTACGTCTCGGTGGTAACATTACATGCGTCTATAACGTTATATATCCTAACCTAAGGCGACGTAACATCTCGGATGCAATATTTGACAACATTCCTGGCCCGTCGAACCCTACTTCTCGGAGGGAACAGTATATACGTCTATAACGTCATATATCCTATCCTTAGGCAACCTAACATTTCGGATGTAACATTTGACAACATTCCAGGCGTGTCGGTCCCTACGTCTCGGTCGTAACATTACATTCGTCTATAACGTTATATATCCTAACCTAAGGCCACATAACATCTCGTATGTAATATTTGACAACATTCCTGGCGTGTCGAACCCTACCTCTCGGTGGGAACAGTATATACGTCTATAACGTCATATATCCTAACCTAAGGCAACCTAACATCTCGGATGTAACATTTGACATCATTCCAGGCATGTCGGTCCCTACGTCTCGGTGGGAACAGTATATACGTCTATAACGTCATATATCCTAACCTAAGGCAACCTAACATCTCGGATGTAACATTTCACAACATTCCAGGCGTGTCGGTCCCTACGTCTCGGTGGTAACATTACATGCGTCTATAACGGTATATATCCTAATCTTAGGCAACCTAACATCTCGGATGTAACATTTTACAACATTCCAGGCGTGTCGGTCCCTACGTCTCGGTCGTAACATTACATGCGTCTATAACGTTATATATCCTAACCTAAGGCCACATAACATCTCGGATGTAACATTTGACATCATTCCAGGCATGTCGGTCCCTACGTCTCGGTGGTAACATTACATGCGTCTATAACGTCATATATCCTAACCTAAGGCAACCTAATATCTCGGATGCAATATTTGACAACATTCCTGGCCTGTCGAACCCTACTTCTCGGAGGGAACAGCATATACGTCTATAACGTCATATATCCTATCCTAAGGCAACCTAACATCTCGGATGTAACATTTCACAACATTCCAGGCGTGTCGGTCCCTACGTCTCGGTGGTAACATTACATGCGTCTATAACGGTATATATCCTAATCTAAGGCAACCTAACATCTCGGATGTAACATTTCACAACATTCCAGGCGTGTCGGTCCCTACGTCTCGGTGGTAACATTACATGCGTCTATAACGGTATATATCCTAATCTAAGGCAACCTAACATCTCGGATGTAACATTTGACATCATTCCAGGCATGTCGGTCCCTACGCCTCGGTGGTAACATTACATGCGTCTATAACGTCATATATCCTAACCTAAGGCAACCTAACATCTCGGATGCAATATTTGACAACATTCCTGGCCTGTCGAACCCTACTTCTCGGAGGGAACAGCATATACGTCTATAACGTCATATATCCTAACCTAAGGCAACCTAACATCTCGGATGTAACATTTGACAACATTCCAGGCGTGTCGGTCCCTACGTCTCGGTGGTAACATTACATGCGTCTATAACGGTATATATCCTAATCTTAGGCAACCTAACATCTCGGATGTAACATTTTACAACATTCCAGGCGTGTCGGTCCCTACGTCTCGGTCGTAACATTACATGCGTCTATAACGTTATATATCCTAACCTAAGGCTACATAACATCTCGGATGTAACATTTGACAACATTCCAGGCGTGTCGGACCCTACTTCTCGGTGGGAACATTATATGCGTCTATAACGTTGTATATCCTAATCTAAGGCAACCTAACATCTCGGATGCAATATTTGACAACATTCCTGGCCTGTCGAACCCTACTTCTCGGAGGGAACAGTATATACGTCTATAACGGTATATATCATAATCTAAGGCAACCTAACATCTCGGATGCAATATTTGACAACATTCCTGGCCTGTCGAACCCTACTTCCCGGAGGGAACAGTATATACGTCTGTAACGTCATATATCCTAACCTAATGCAACGTAACATCTCGGATGTAACATTTGACAACATTCCAGGCGCGACGGTCCCTACGTCTCGGTGGTAACATTACATGCGTCTATAACGTTATATATCCTAACCTAAGGCAACCTATCATCTCGGATGCAATATTTGACAACATTCCTGGCCCGTCGAACCCTATTTCTCGGAGGGAACAGTATATACGTCTATAACGTCATATATCCTATCCTTAGGCAACCTAACATTTCGGATGTAACATTTGACAACATTCCAGGCGTGTCGGTCCCTACGTCTCGGTCGTAACATTACATTCGTCTATAACGTTATATATCCTAACCTAAGGCCACATAACATCTCGTATGTAATATTTGACAACATTCCTGGCGTGTCGAACCCTACCTCTCGGTGGGAACAGTATATACGTCTATAACGTCATATATCCTATCCTAAGGCAACCTAACATCTCGGATGTAACATTTCACAACATTCCAGGCGTGTCGGTCCCTACGTCTCGGTGGTAACATTACATGCGTCTATAACGGTATATATCCTAATCTAAGGCAACCTAACATCTCGGATGTAACATTTCACAACATTCCAGGCGTGTCGGTCCCTACGTCTCGGTGGTAACATTACATGCGTCTATAACGGTATATATCCTAATCTAAGGCAACCTAACATCTCGGATGTAACATTTGACATCATTCCAGGCATGTCGGTCCCTACGCCTCGGTGGTAACATTACATGCGTCTATAACGTCATATATCCTAACCTAAGGCAACCTAACATCTCGGATGCAATATTTGACAACATTCCTGGCCTGTCGAACCCTACTTCTCGGAGGGAACAGCATATACGTCTATAACGTCATATATCCTAACCTAAGGCAACCTAACATCTCGGATGTAACATTTGACAACATTCCAGGCGTGTCGGTCCCTACGTCTCGGTGGTAACATTACATGCGTCTATAACGGTATATATCCTAATCTTAGGCAACCTAACATCTCGGATGTAACATTTTACAACATTCCAGGCGTGTCGGTCCCTACGTCTCGGTCGTAACATTACATGCGTCTATAACGTTATATATCCTAACCTAAGGCTACATAACATCTCGGATGTAACATTTGACAACATTCCAGGCGTGTCGGACCCTACTTCTCGGTGGGAACATTATATGCGTCTATAACGTTGTATATCCTAATCTAAGGCAACCTAACATCTCGGATGCAATATTTGACAACATTCCTGGCCTGTCGAACCCTACTTCTCGGAGGGAACAGTATATACGTCTATAACGGTATATATCATAATCTAAGGCAACCTAACATCTCGGATGCAATATTTGACAACATTCCTGGCCTGTCGAACCCTACTTCCCGGAGGGAACAGTATATACGTCTGTAACGTCATATATCCTAACCTAATGCAACGTAACATCTCGGATGTAACATTTGACAACATTCCAGGCGCGACGGTCCCTACGTCTCGGTGGTAACATTACATGCGTCTATAACGTTATATATCCTAACCTAAGGCAACCTATCATCTCGGATGCAATATTTGACAACATTCCTGGCCCGTCGAACCCTATTTCTCGGAGGGAACAGTTTATACGTCTATAACGTCATATATCCTATCCTTAGGCAACCTAACATTTCGGATGTAACATTTGACAACATTCCAGGCGTGTCGGTCCCTACGTCTCGGTCGTAACATTACATTCGTCTATAACGTTATATATCCTAACCTAAGGCCACATAACATCTCGTATGTAATATTTGACAACATTCCTGGCGTGTCGAACCCTACCTCTCGGTGGGAACAGTATATACGTCTATAACGTCATATATCCTAACCTAAGGCAACCTAACATCTCGGATGTAACATTTGACATCATTCCAGGCATGTCGGTCCCTACGTCTCGGTGGGAACAGTATATACGTCTATAACGTCATATATCCTAACCTAAGGCAACCTAACATCTCGGATGTAACATTTCACAACATTCCAGGCGTGTCGGTCCCTACGTCTCGGTGGTAACATTACATGCGTCTATAACGGTATATATCCTAATCTTAGGCAACCTAACATCTCGGATGTAACATTTTACAACATTCCAGGCGTGTCGGTCCCTACGTCTCGGTCGTAACATTACATGCGTCTATAACGTTATATATCCTAACCTAAGGCCACATAACATCTCGGATGTAACATTTGACATCATTCCAGGCATGTCGGTCCCTACGTCTCGGTGGTAACATTACATGCGTCTATAACGTCATATATCCTAACCTAAGGCAACCTAATATCTCGGATGCAATATTTGACAACATTCCTGGCCTGTCGAACCCTACTTCTCGGAGGGAACAGCATATACGTCTATAACGTCATATATCCTATCCTAAGGCAACCTAACATCTCGGATGTAACATTTCACAACATTCCAGGCGTGTCGGTCCCTACGTCTCGGTGGTAACATTACATGCGTCTATAACGGTATATATCCTAATCTAAGGCAACCTAACATCTCGGATGTAACATTTCACAACATTCCAGGCGTGTCGGTCCCTACGTCTCGGTGGTAACATTACATGCGTCTATAACGGTATATATCCTAATCTAAGGCAACCTAACATCTCGGATGTAACATTTGACATCATTCCAGGCATGTCGGTCCCTACGCCTCGGTGGTAACATTACATGCGTCTATAACGTCATATATCCTAACCTAAGGCAACCTAACATCTCGGATGCAATATTTGACAACATTCCTGGCCTGTCGAACCCTACTTCTCGGAGGGAACAGCATATACGTCTATAACGTCATATATCCTAACCTAAGGCAACCTAACATCTCGGATGTAACATTTGACAACATTCCAGGCGTGTCGGTCCCTACGTCTCGGTGGTAACATTACATGCGTCTATAACGGTATATATCCTAATCTTAGGCAACCTAACATCTCGGATGTAACATTTTACAACATTCCAGGCGTGTCGGTCCCTACGTCTCGGTCGTAACATTACATGCGTCTATAACGTTATATATCCTAACCTAAGGCTACATAACATCTCGGATGTAACATTTGACATCATTCCAGGCATGTCGGTCCCTACGTCTCGGTGGTAACATTACATGCGTCTATAACGTCATATATCCTAACCTAAGGCAACCTAACATCTCGGATGCAATATTTGACAACATTCCTGGCCTGTCGAACCCTACTTCTCGGAGGGAACAGCATATACGTCTATAACGTCATATATCCTATCCTAAGGCAACCTAACATCTCGGATGTAACATTTCACAACATTCCAGGCGTGTCGGTCCCTACGTCTCGGTGGTAACATTACATGCGTCTATAACGGTATATATCCTAATCTAAGGCAACCTAACATCTCGGATGTAACATTTCACAACATTCCAGGCGTGTCGGGCCCTACGTCTCGGTGGTAACATTACATGCGTCTATAACGGTATATATCCTAATCTAAGGCAACCTAACATCTCGGATGTAACATTTGACATCATTCCAGGCATGTCGGTCCCTACGTCTCGGTGGTAACATTACATGCGTCTATAACGTCATATATCCTAACCTAAGGCAACCTAACATCTCGGATGCAATATTTGACAACATTCCTGGCCTGTCGAACCCTACTTCTCGGAGGGAACAGCATATACGTCTATAATGGTCATATATCCTAACCTAAGGCAACCTAACATCTCGGATGTAACATTTGACAACATTCCAGGCGTGTCGGTCCCTACGTCTCGGTGGTAACATTACATGCGTCTATAACGGTATATATCCTAATCTTAGGCAACCTAACATCTCGGATGTAACATTTTACAACATTCCAGGCGTGTCGGTCCCTACGTCTCGGTCGTAACATTACATGCGTCTATAACGTTATATATCCTAACCTAAGGCTACATAACATCTCGGATGTAACATTTGACATCATTCCAGGCATGTCGGTCCCTACGTCTCGGTGGTAACATTACATGCGTCTATAACGTCATATATCCTAACCTAAGGCAACCTAACATCTCGGATGCAATATTTGACAACATTCCTGGCCTGTCGAACCCTACTTCTCGGAGGGAACAGCATATACGTCTATAACGTCATATATCCTATCCTAAGGCAACCTAACATCTCGGATGTAACATTTCACAACATTCCAGGCGTGTCGGTCCCTACGTCTCGGTGGTAACATTACATGCGTCTATAACGGTATATATCCTAATCTAAGGCAACCTAACATCTCGGATGTAACATTTCACAACATTCCAGGCGTGTCGGTCCCTACGTCTCGGTGGTAACATTACATGCGTCTATAACGGTATATATCCTAATCTAAGGCAACCTAACATCTCGGATGTAACATTTGACATCATTCCAGGCATGTCGGTCCCTACGTCTCGGTGGTAACATTACATGCGTCTATAACGTCATATATCCTAACCTAAGGCAACCTAACATCTCGGATGCAATATTTGACAACATTCCTGGCCTGTCGAACCCTACTTCTCGGAGGGAACAGCATATACGTCTATAACGTCATATATCCTAACCTAAGGCAACCTAACATCTCGGATGTAACATTTGACAACATTCCAGGCGTGTCGGTCCCTACGTCTCGGTGGTAACATTACATGCGTCTATAACGTTATATATCCTAACTTAAGGCCACATAACATCTCGTATGTAATATTTGACAACATTCCTGGCGTGTCGAACCCTACTTCTCGGTGGGAACAGTATATACGTCTATAACGTCATATATCCTAACCTAAGGCAACCTAACATCTCGGATGCAATATTTGACAACATTCCTGGCCTGTCGAACCCTACTTCTCGGTGGTAACATTACATGCGTCTATAACGTTATATATCCTAACTTAAGGCCACATAACATCTCGTATGTAATATTTGACAACATTCCTGGCGTGTCGAACCCTACTTCTCGGTGGGAACAGTATATACGTCTATAACGTCATATATCCTAACCTAAGGCAACCTAACATCTCGGATGCAATATTTGACAACATTCCTGGCCTGTCGAACCCTACTTCTCGGAGGGAACAGTATATACGTCTGTAACGTCACATATCCTAACCTAAGGCAACCTAACATCTCGGATGTAATATTCTACATCATTCCAGGCGTGTCGGACCCTACTTCTCGGTGGGAACATTATATGCGTCTATAACGATGTATATCCTAATCTAAGGCAACCTAACATTTCGGATGCAATATTTGACAACATTCCTGGCCTGTCGAACCCTACTTCTCGGAGGGAACAGTATATACGTCTATAACGTCATATATCCTAACCTAAGGCAACCTAACATCTCGGATGTAACATTTGACAACATTCCAGGCGTGTCGGTCCCTACGTCTCGGTGGTAACGTTACATGCGTCTATAACGTTATATATCCTAACCTAAGGCAACCTAACATCTCGGATGCAATATTTGACAACATTCCTGGCCTGTCGAACCCTACTTCTCGGAGGGAACAGTATATACGTCTATAACGGTATATATCCTAATCTAAGGCAACCTAACATCTCGGATGCAATATTTGACAACATTCCTGGCCTGTCGAACCCTACTTCTCGGAGGGAACATCATATACGTCTGTAACGTCATATATCCTAACCTAAGACAACCTAACATCTCGGATGTAACATTTGACAACATTCCAGGCGTGTCGGTCCCTACGTCTCGGTGGTAACATTACATGCGTCTATAACGTTATATATCCTAACCTAAGGCAACCTAACATCTCGGATGCAATATTTGACAACATTCCTGGCCTGTCGAACCCTACCATCCGGTGGGAACAGTATATACGTCTATAACGTCATTCATCCTAACCTAAGGCAACCTAACATCTCGGATGTAACATTTGACAACATTCCAGGCATGTCGGTCCCTACGTCTCGGTGGTAACATTACATGCGTCTATAACGTCATATATCCTAGCCTAAGGCAAACCTAACATCTCGGATGCAATATTTGACAACATTCCTGGCCTGTCGAACCCTACCATCCGGAGGGAACAGTATATACGTCTATAACGTCATATATCCTAACCTAAGGCAACCTAACATCTCGGATGTCACATTTGACAACATTCCAGGCGTGTCGGTCCCTACGTCTCGGTGGTAACATTAATGCGCCTATAACGGCAACGTAACAACTCGGATGTAATATTTTACAACATTGCTGGCGTTTCGGACCCTACTTCTCGGTGGGAACAGTATATACGTCCATAACGTTATATATCCTAACCTAAGGCAACCTTACATCTCGGATGTAATATTCTACAACATTCCAGGCGTGTCGGACCCTACTTCTCGGTGGGAACATTATATGCGTCTATAACGTTGTATATCCTAATCTAAGGCAACCTAACATCTCGGATGCAATATTTGACAACATTCCTGGCCTGTCGAACCCTACTTCTCGGAGGGAACAGTATATACGTCTATAACGGTATATATCATAATCTAAGGCAACCTAACATCTCGGATGCAATATTTGACAACATTCCTGGCCTGTCGAACCCTACTTCCCGGAGGGAACAGTATATACGTCTGTAACGTCATATATCCTAACCTAATGCAACGTAACATCTCGGATGTAACATTTGACAACATTCCAGGCGTGTCGGTCCCTACGTCTCGGTGGTAACATTACATGCGTCTATAACGTTATATATCCTAACTTAAGGCAACATAACATCTCGTATGTAATATTTGACAACATTCCTGGCGTGTCGAACCCTACCTCGCGGTGGGAACAGTATATACGTCTATAACGTCATATATCCTAACCTAAGGCAACCTAACATCTCGGATGTAACATTTGACAACATTCCAGGCATGTCGGTCCCTACGTATCGGTGGTAACATTACATGCGTCTATAACGGTATATATCCTAATCTTAGGCAACCTAACATCTCGGATGTAACATTTTACAACATTCCAGGCGTGTCGGTCCCTACGTCCCGGTCGTAACATTACATGCGTCTATAACGTTATATATCCTAACCTAAGGCCACATAGCATCTCGTATGTAATATTTGACAACATTCCTGGCGTGTCGAACCCTACCTCTCGGTGGGAACAGTATATACGTCTATAACGTCATATATCCTAACCTAAGGCAACGTAACATCTCGGATGTAACATTTGACATCATTCCAGGCATGTCGGTCCCTACGTCTCAGTGGTAACATTACATGCGTCTATAACGTCATATATCCTAACCTAAGGCAACCTAACATCTCGGATGCAATATTTGACAACATTCCTGGCCTGTCGAACTCTACTTCTCGGAGGGAACAGCATATACGTCTATAACGTCATATATCCTAACCTAAGGCAACCGAACATCTCGGATGTAACATTTGACAACATTCCAGGCGTGTCGGTCCCTACGTCTCGGTGGTAACATTACATGCGTCTATAACGGTATATATCCTAATCTAAGGCAACCTAACATCTCGGATGTAACATTTGACATCATTCCAGGCATGTCGGTCCCTACGTCTCGGTGGTAACATTACATGCGTCTATAACGTCATATATCCTAACCTAAGGCAACCTAACATCTCGGATGCAATATTTGACAACATTCCTGGCCTGTCGAACCCTACTTCTCGGAGGGAACAGCATATACGTCTATAACGTCATATATCCTAACCTAAGGCAACCTATCATCTCGGATGTAACATTTTACAACATTCCAGGCGTGTCGGTCCCTACGTCTCGGTCGTAACATTACATGCGTCTAAACGTTATATATCCTAACCTAAGGCCACATAACATCTCGTATGTAATATTTGACAACATTCCTGGCGTGTCGAACCCTACTTCTCGGTGGGAACAGTATATACGTCTATAACGTTATATATCCCAACCTAAGGCAACATAACATCTCGGATGTAATATTTGACAACATTCCTGGCTTGTCGGACCCTACTTCTCGGTGGGAACAGTATATACGTCTATAACGTTTTATATCCTAACCTAAGGCAACCTAACATCTCGGATGTAATATTCTACAACCTTCCAGGCGTGTCGGACCCTACTTCTCGGTGGGAAAATTATATGCGTCTATAACGTTGCATATCCTAATCTAAGGCAACCTTACATCTCGGATGCAATATTTGACAACATTCCTGGCCTGTCGAACCCTACGTCTCGGAGGGAACAGTATATACGTCTATAACGGTATATATCCTAATGTAAGGCAATCTAACATCTCGGATGCAATATTTGACAACATTCCTGGCCTGTCGAACCCTACCATCCGGAGGGAACAGTATATACGTCTATAACGTCATATATCCTAACCTAAGGCAACCTAACATCTCGGATGTAACATTTGACAACATTCCAGGCGTGTCGGTCCCTACGTCTCGGTGGTAACATTACATGCGTCTATAACGGTATATATCCTAATCTTAGGCAACCTAACATCTCGGATGTAACATTTTACAACATTCCAGGCGTGTCGGTCCCTACGTCTCGGTCGTAACATTACATGCGTCTATAACGTTATATATCCTAACCTAAGGCCACATAACATCTCGTATGTAATATTTGACAACATTCCTGGCGTGTCGAAACCTACTTCTCGGTGGGAACAGTATATACGTCTATAACGTTATACATCCTAACCTAAGGCAACATAACATCTCGGATGTAATATTCTAAGCCCGGCCCCGGGAGGGGGCTCGGACATGCTTCATCGCCAAATATGGCATACGCGTAAGAGATACGCCCATAACCCCACTCCCCCGACGAGCCAATACCGAGGGAGCGGGCGCGGAGAAACCAGCACCGCCATGCACCACTCATATTTTTCGTCATTTAAGTTCTTTGACTTATCCGTACATTTTGTACATTGTGTTATTATTTCAACACCTCTTGCGTAGGGAGAAGACCCAGTCCTGACTCGTCGTCGGCTGTAAGGATATTTGATCTACTAACGCACTAATAGGTCAGGATTAACTTTGTTTTTAATTCCCAACCCGACAAATTACGTTCGATTATTTTTGTTCGAATTCGCAGTGGCAGCCCTTTGCTTCACCCACACAGATCTAGCTGTGGGACTACTGACGGCGGGAACCACGAGGAGGTGGCTGCTTGCTAACTATGGCCCGTAGGAGTTCACAGGTATTTTTATCCTTCCCACCTGCTATCCTAGAGATTTGCACATGGAGGCAACGACTAGGGGGGGTGCTCCCGTACACCATCTTAAATCCCAATGGGGCCATAGCTTCTCCCGCCCATCTCGGATGTAATATTTGACAACATTCCTGGCGTGTCGGACCCTACTTCTCGGTGGGAACAGTATATACGTCTATAACGTTATATATCCTAACCTAAGGCAACCTGACATCTCGGATGTAATATTCTACAACATTCCTGCCTTGTCGGAGCATTCTTTTCGGTGGGAAATGTATATACGTTTATAACGGTATATATCCTAACCTAAGGGAACCTAACATCTCGGATGCAATATTTGACAACATTCCTGGCCTGCGAACCCTACTTCTCGGAGGGAACAGTATATACGTCTGTAACGTCACATATCCTAACCTAAGGCAACCTAACATCTCGGATGTAATATTCTACATCATTCCAGGCGTGTCGGACCCTACTTCTCGGTGGGAACATTATATGAGTCTATAACGATGTATATCCTAATCTAAGGCAACCTATTATCTCAGACGTAATATTTTACAATATTCCTGGCGTGTCGGTGCATACTTTTCGGTGGGAATATTATGTGCGTCTATAACGGTCGATATCGTAATCTAAGGCAATCTAACATCTCGGATGCAATATTTGACAACATTACTGGCCTGTCGAACCCTACTTCTCGGAGGGAACAGTATATACGCCTATAACGTTATATATCCTAACCTAAGGCAACCTAACATCTCGGATGTAATATGCTACAACCTTCCAGGCATGTCGGTCCCCACGTCTCGATGGTAACATTACATGCGTCTATAACGGTATATATCCTAATCTTAGGCAACCTAACATCTCGGATGTAACATTTTACAACATTCCAGGCGTGTCGGTCCCTACGTCTCGGTCGTAACATTACATTCGTCTATAACGTTATATATCCTAACCTAAGGCCACATAACATCTCGTATGTAATATTTGACAACATTCCTGGCGTGTCGAAACCTACCTCTCGGTGGGAACAGTATATACGTCTATAACGTCATATATCCTAACCTAAGGCAACCTAACATCTCGGATGTAACATTTGACATCATTCCAGGCATGTCGGTCCCTACGTCTCGGTGGGAACAGTATATACGTCTATAACGTCATATATCCTAACCTAAGGCAACCTAACATCTCGGATGTCACATTTGACAACATTCCAGGCATGTCGGTCCCTACGTCTCGGTGGTAACATTACATGCGTCTATAACGGTATATATCCTAATCTTAGGCAACCTAACATCTCGGATGTAACATTTTACAACATTCCAGGCGTGTCGGTCCCTACGTCTCGGTCGTAACATTACATGCGTCTATAACGTTATATATCCTAACCTAAGGCCACATAACATCTCGTATGTAATATTTGACAACATTCCTGGCGTGTCGAACCCTACCTCTCGGTGGGAACAGTATATACGTCTATAACGTCATATACCCTAACCTAAGGCAACCTAACATCTCGGATGTAACATTTGACATCATTCCAGGCATGTCGGTCCCTACGTCTCGGTGGTAACATTACATGCGTCTATAACGTCATATATCCTAACCTAAGGCAACCTAACATCTCGGATGCAATATTTGACAACATTCCTGGCCTGTCGAACCCTACCATCCGGAGGGAACAGTATATACGTCTATAACGTCATATATCCTAACCTAAGGCAACCTAACATCTCGGATGTAACATTTGACAACATTCCAGGCGTGTCGGTCCCTACGTCTCGGTGGTAACATTACATGCGTCTATAACGGTATATATCCTGATCTTAGGCAACCTAACATCTCGGATGTAACATTTTACAACATTCCAGGCGTGTCGGTCCCTACGTCTCGGTCGTAACATTACATGCGTCTATAACGTAATATTTCCTAACCTAAGGCCACCTAACATCTCGTATGTAATATTTCACAACATTCCTGGCGTGTCGAACCCTACTTCTCGGTGGTAACGTTACATGCGTCTATAACGTTATATATCCTAATCTTAGGCAACCTAACATCTCGGATGTCACATTTTACAACATTCCAGGCGTGTCGGTCCCTACTTCTCGGAGGGAACAGTATATACGTCTATAACGGTATATATCCTAATCTAAGGCAACCTAACATCTCGGATGCAATATTTGACAACATTCCTGGCCTGTCGAACCCTACTTCTCGGAGGGAACATCATATACGTCTGTAACGTCATATATCCTAACCTAAGACAACCTAACATCTCGGATGTAACATTTGACAACATTCCAGGCGTGTCGGTCCCTACGTCTCGGTGGTAACATTACATGCGTCTATAACGTTATATATCCTAACCTAAGGCAACCTAACATCTCGGATGCAATATTTGACAACATTCCTGGCCTGTCGAACCCTACCATCCGGAGGGAACAGTATATACGTCTATAACGTCATATATCCTAACCTAAGGCAACCTAACATCTCGGATGTAACATTTGACAACATTCCAGGCGTGTCGGTCCCTACGTCTCGGTGGGAACAGTATATACGTCTATAACGTCATATATCCTAACCTAAGGCAACCTAACATCTCGGATGTCACATTTGACAACATTCCAGGCATGTCGGTCCCTACTTCTCGGAGGGAACATCATATACGTCTGTAACGTCATATATCCTAACCTAAGACAACCTAACATCTCGGATGTAACATTTGACAACATTCCAGGCGTGTCGGTCCCTACGTCTCGGTGGTAACATTACATGCGTCTATAACGTTATATATCCTAACCTAAGGCAACCTAACATCTCGGATGCAATATTTGACAACATTCCTGGCCTGTCGAACCCTACCATCCGGAGGGAACAGTATATACGTCTATAACGTCATATATCCTAACCTAAGGCAACCTAACATCTCGGATGTAACATTTGACAACATTCCAGGCGTGTCGGTCCCTACGTCTCGGTGGGAACAGTATATACGTCTATAACGTCATATATCCTAACCTAAGGCAACCTAACATCTCGGATGTCACATTTGACAACATTCCAGGCATGTCGGTCCCTACGTCTCGGTGGTAACATTACATGCGTCTATAACGGTATATATCCTAATCTTAGGCAACCTAACATCTCGGATGTAACATTTTACAACATTCCAGGCGTGTCGGTCCCTACGTCTCGGTCGTAACATTACATGCGTCTATAACGTTATATATCCTAACCTAAGGCCACATAACATCTCGTATGTAATATTTGACAACATTCCTGGCGTGTCGAACCCTACCTCTCGGTGGGAACAGTATATACGTCTATAACGTCATATACCCTAACCTAAGGCAACCTAACATCTCGGATGTAACATTTGACATCATTCCAGGCATGTCGGTCCCTACGTCTCGGTGGTAACATTACATGCGTCTATAACGTCATATATCCTAACCTAAGGCAACCTAACATCTCGGATGCAATATTTGACAACATTCCTGGCCTGTCGAACCCTACTTCTCGGAGGGAACAGCATATACGTCTATAACGTCATATATCCTAACCTAAGGCAACCTAACATCTCGGATGTAACATTTCACAACATTCCAGGCGTGTCGGTCCCTACGTCTCGGTGGTAACATTACATGCGTCTATAACGGTATATATCCTAATCTAAGGCAACCTAACATCTCGGATGTAACATTTGACATCATTCCAGGCATGTCGGTCCCTACGTCTCGGTGGTAACATTACATGCGTCTATAACGTCATATATCCTAACCTAAGGCATCCTAACATCTCGGATGCAATATTTGACAACATTCCTGGCCTGTCGAACCCTACTTCTCGGAGGGAACAGCATATACGTCTATAACGTCATATATCCTAACCTAAGGCAACCTAACATCTCGGATGTAACATTTGACAACATTCCAGGCGTGTCGGTCCCTACGTCTCGGTGGTAACATTACATGCGTCTATAACGTTATATATCCTAACCTAAGGCCACATAACATCTCGTATGTAATATTTGACAACATTCCTGGCGTGTCGAACCCTACTTCTCGGTGGGAACAGTATATACGTCTACAACGTTATATATCCAAACCTAAGGCAACATAACATCTCGGATGTAATATTTGACAACATTCCTGGCGTGTCGGACCCTACTTCTCGGTGGGAACAGTATATACGTCTATAACGTTATATATCCTAACCTAAGGCAACCTAACATCTCGGATGTAACATCTGACAACATTCCAGGCGTGTCGGTCCCTACGTCTCGGTGGTAACATTACATGCGTCTATAACGGTATATATCCTAATCTTAGGCAACCTAACATCTCGGATGTAACATTTTACAACATTCCAGGCGTGTCGGTCCCTACGTCTCGGTCGTAACATTACATGAGTCTATAACGTCATATATCCTAACCTAAGGCAACCTAACATCTCGGATGCAATATTTGACAACATTCCTGGCCTGTCGAACCCTACTTCTCGGAGGGAACAGTATATACGTCTATAACGTTATATATCCTAACCTAAGGCAACCTGAGATCTCGGATGTATTATTCTACAACATTCCAGGCGTGTCGGAACCTACTTCTCGGTGGGAACATTATATGCGTCTATAACGTTGTATATCCTAATCTAAGGCAACCTAACATCTCGGATGCAATATTTGACAACATTCCTGGCCTGTCGAACCCTACTTCTCGGAGGGAACAGTATATACGTCTATAACGTCATATATCCTAACCTAAGGCAACCTAACATCTCGGATGTAACATTTGACAACATTCCAGGCATGTCGGTCCCTACGTCTCGGTGGTAACATTATATGCGTCTATAACGTTATATATCCTAATCTAAGGCAACCTAACATCTCGTATGTAATATTTAACAACATTCCTGGCGTGTCGAACCCTACTTCTCGGTGGGAATAGTATATATGTCTATAACGGTATATATCCTAATCTAAGGCAGCCTAACATCTCGGATGCAATATTTGACAACATTCCTGGCCTGTCGAACCCTACTTCCCGGAGGGAACATTCTATACGTCTGTAACGTCATATATCCTAACCTAAGACAACCTAACATCTCGGATGTAACATTTGACAACATTCCAGGCGTGTCGGTCCCTACGTCTCGGTGGTAACATTACATGCGTCTATAACGTTATATATCCTAACCTAAGGCAACCTAGCATCTCGGATGCAATATTTGACAACATTCCTGGCCTGTCGAACCCTACCATCCGGAGGGAACAGTATATACGTCTATAACGTCATATATCCTAACCTAAGGCAACCTAACATCTCGGATGTAATATTCTACATCATTCCAGGCGTGTCGGACCCTACTTCTCGGTGGGAACATTATATGCGTCTATAACGATGTATATCCTAATCTAAGGCAACCTAACATTTCGGATGCAATATTTGACAACATTCCTGGCCTGTCGAACCCTACTTCTCGGAGGGAACAGTATATACGTCTATAACGTCATATATCCTAACCTAAGGCAACCTAACATCTCGGATGTAACATTTGACAACATTCCAGGCGTGTCGGTCCCTACGTCTCGGTGGTAACATTACATGCGTCTATAACGTTATATATCCTAACCTGAGGCCACCTAACATCACGGATGCAATATTTGACAACATTCCTAGCCTGTCGATCCCTACTTCTCGGAGGGAACAGTATATACGTCTATAACGTTATATATCCTAACCTAAGGCAACCTAACATCTCGGATGTAGTATTCTACAACCTTCCAGGCGTGTCGGACCCTACTTCTCGGAGGGAACAGTATATACGTATATAACGTTGCATATCCTAATCTAAGGCAACCTAACATCTCGGATGCAATATTTGACAACATTCCTGGCCTGTCGAACCCTACGTCTCGGAGGGAACAGTATATACGTCTATAACGGTATATATCCTAATCTAAGGCAACCTAACATCTCGGATGCAATATTTGACAACATTCCTGGCCTGTCGAACCCTACTTCTCGGTGGGAACAGTATGTACGTCTATAACGTCATATATCCTAACCTAAGGCAACCTAACATCTCGGATGTAACATTTGAAAACATTCCAGGCGTGTCGGTCCCTACGTCTCGGTGGTAACATTGCATGCGTCTATAACGGTATATATCCTAATCTTAGGCAACCTAACATCTCGGATGTAACATTTTACAACATTCCAGGCGTGTCGGTCCCTACGTCTCGGTGGTAACGTTACATGCGTCTATAACGTTATATATCCTAACCTAAGGCAACCTAACATCTCGGATGCAATATTTGACAACATTCCTGGCCTGTCGAACCCTACTTCTCGGAGGGAACAGTGTATACGTCTATAACGTCATATATCCTAACCTAAGGCAACCTAACATCTCGGATGTAACATTTGACAACATTCCAGGCGTGTCGGTCCCTACGTCTCGGTGGTAACATTACATGCGTCTATAACGGTATATATCCTAATCTTAGGCAACCTAACATCTCGGATGTAACATTTTACAACATTCCAGGCGTGTCGGTCCCTACGTCTCGGTCGTAACATTACATGCGTCTATAACGTTATATTTCCTAACCTAAGGCCACCTAACATCTCGTATGTAATATTTAACAACATTCCTGGCGTGTCGAACCCTACTTCTCGGTGGGAATAGTATATACGTCTATAACGGTATATATCCTAATCTAAGGCAGCCTAACATCTCGGATGCAATATTTGACAACATTCCTGGCCTGTCGAACCCTACTTCCCGGAGGGAACATTCTATACGTCTGTAACGTCATATATCCTAACCTAAGACAACCTAACATCTCGGATATAACATTTTACAACATTCCAGGCGTGTCGGTCCCTACGTCTCGGTCGTAACATTAAATGCGTCTATAACGTTATATATCCTAACCTAAGGCAACCTAACATCTCGGATGCAATATTTGACAACATTCCTGGCCTGTCGAACCCTACCATCCGGAGGGAACAGTATATACGTCTATAACGTCATATATCCTAACCTAAGGCAACCTAACATCTCGGATGTAACATTTGACAACATTCCAGGCGTGTCGGTCCCTACGTCTCGGTGGTAACATTACATGCGTCTATAACGGTATATATCCTGATCTTAGGCAACCTAACATCTCGGATGTAACATTTTACAACATTCCAGGCGTGTCGGTCCCTACGTCTCGGTCGTAACATTACATGCGTCTATAACGTAATATTTCCTAACCTAAGGCCACCTAACATCTCGTATGTAATATTTCACAACATTCCTGGCGTGTCGAACCCTACTTCTCGGTGGGAACAGTATATACGTCTATAACGGTATATATCCTAATCTAAGGCAGCCTAACATCTCGGATGCAATATTTGACAACATTCCTGGCCTGTCGAACCCTACCATCCGGAGGGAACAGTATATACGTCTATAACGTCATATATCCTGACCTAAGGCAACCTAACATCTCGGATGTAACATTTGACAACATTCCAGGCGTGTCGGTCCCTACGTCTCGGTCGTAACATTACATGCGTCTATAACGTTATATATCCTAACCTAAGGCCACATAACATCTCGGATGTAATATTTGACAACATTCCTGGCGTGTCGGACCCTACTTCTCGGTGGGAACAGTATATACGTCTATAACGTCATATATCCTAACCTAAGGCAACCTAACATCTCGGATGTAACATTTGACAACATTCCAGGCGTGTCGGTCCCTACGTCTCGGTGGTAACATTACATGCGTCTATAACGTTATATATCCTAATCTTAGGCAACCTAACATCTCGGATGTAACATTTTACAACATTCCAGGCGTGTCGGTCCCTACGTCTCGGTCGTAACATTACATGCGTCTATAACGTTATATATCCTAACCTAAGGCCACATAACATCTCGTATGTAATATTTGACAACATTCCTGGCGTGTCGAACCCTACTTCTCGGTGGGAACAGTATGTACGTCTATAACGTCATATATCCTAACCTAAGACAACCTAACATCTCGGATGTAACATTTGACAACATTCCAGGCGTGTCGGTCCCTACGTCTCGGTGGTAACATTACATGCGTCTATAACGTTATATATCCTAACCTAAGGCAACCTAACATCTCGGATGCAATATTTGACAACATTCCTGGTCTGTCGAACCCTACCATCCGGAGGGAACAGTATATACGTCTATAACGTCATATATCCTAACCTAAGGCAACCTAACATCTCGGATGTAACATTTGAAAACATTCCAGGCGTGTCGGTCCCTACGTCTCGGTGGTAACATTGCATGCGTCTATAACGGTATATATCCTAATCTTAGGCAACCTAACATCTCGGATGTAACATTTTACAACATTCCAGGCGTGTCGGTCCCTACGTCTCGGTCGTAACATTACATGCGTCTATAACGTTATATATCCTAACCTAAGGCCACATAACATCTCGGATGTAACATTTGACATCATTCCAGGCATGTCGGTCCCTACGTCTCGGTGGTAACATTACATGCGTCTATAACGTCATATATCCTAACCTAAGGCAACCTAACATCTCGGATGCAATATTTGACAACATTCCTGGCCTGTCGAACCCTACTTCTCGGAGGGAACAGCATATACGTCTATAACGTCATATGTCCTAACCTAAGGCAACCTAACATCTCGGATGTAACATTTGACAACATTCCAGGCGTGTCGGTCCCTACGTCTCGGTGGTAACGTTACATGCGTCTATAACGTTATATATCCTAACCTAAGGCAACCTAACATCTCGGATGCAATATTTGACAACATTCCTGGCCTGTCGAACCCTACTTCTCGGAGGGAACAGTATATACGTCTATAACGGTATATATCCTAATCTAAGGCAGCCTAACATTTCGGATGCAATATTTGACAACATTCCTAGCCTGTCGAACCCTACCATCCGGAGGGAACAGTATATACGTCTATAACGTCATATATCCTAACCTAAGGCAACCTAACATCTCGGATGCAATATTTGACAACATTCCAGGCGTGTCGGTCCCTACGTCTCGGTGGTAACATTACATGCGTCTATAACGTTATATATCCTAACCTAAGGCAACCTAACATCTCGGATGCAATATTTGACAACATTCCTGGCCTGTCGAACCCTACCATCCGGAGGGAACAGTATATACGTCTATAACGTCATATATCCTAACCTAAGGCAACCTAACATCTCGGATGTAACATTTGACAACATTCCAGGCGTGTCGGTCCCTACGTCTCGGTGGTAACATTACATGCGTCTATAACGGTATATATCCTGATCTTAGGCAACCTAACATCTCGGATGTAACATTTTACAATATTCCAGGCGTGTCGGTCCCTACGTCTCGGTCGTAACATTACATGCGTCTATAACGTAATATTTCCTAACCTAAGGCCACCTAACATCTCGTATGTAATATTTCACAACATTCCTGGCGTGTCGAACCCTACTTCTCGGTGGGAACAGTATATACGTCTATAACGGTATATATCCTAATCTAAGGCAGCCTAACATCTCGGATGCAATATTTGACAACATTCCTAGCCTGTCGAACCCTACCATCCGGAGGGAACAGTATATACGTCTATAACGTCATATATCCTAACCTAAGGCAACCTAACATCTCGGATGCAATATTTGACAACATTCCTGGTCTGTCGAACCCTACCATCCGGAGGGAACAGTATATACGTCTATAACGTCATATATCCTAACCTAAGGCAACCTAACATCTCGGATGTAACATTTGAAAACATTCCAGGCGTGTCGGTCCCTACGTCTCGGTGGTAACATTGCATGCGTCTATAACGGTATATATCCTAATCTTAGGCAACCTAACATCTCGGATGTAACATTTTACAACATTCCAGGCGTGTCGGTCCCTACGTCTCGGTGGTAACGTTACATGCGTCTATAACGTTATATATCCTAACCTAAGGCAACCTAACATCTCGGATGCAATATTTGACAACATTCCTGGCCTGTCGAACCCTACTTCTCGGAGGGAACAGTGTATACGTCTATAACGTCATATATCCTAACCTAAGGCAACCTAACATCTCGGATGTAACATTTGACAACATTCCAGGCGTGTCGGTCCCTACGTCTCGGTGGTAACATTACATGCGTCTATAACGGTATATATCCTAATCTTAGGCAACCTAACATCTCGGATGTAACATTTTACAACATTCCAGGCGTGTCGGTCCCTACGTCTCGGTCGTAACATTACATGCGTCTATAACGTTATATTTCCTAACCTAAGGCCACCTAACATCTCGTATGTAATATTTAACAACATTCCTGGCGTGTCGAACCCTACTTCTCGGTGGGAATAGTATATACGTCTATAACGGTATATATCCTAATCTAAGGCAGCCTAACATCTCGGATGCAATATTTGACAACATTCCTGGCCTGTCGAACCCTACTTCCCGGAGGGAACATTCTATACGTCTGTAACGTCATATATCCTAACCTAAGACAACCTAACATCTCGGATGTAACATTTGACAACATTCCAGGCGTGTCGGTCCCTACGTCTCGGTGGTAACATTACATGCGTCTATAACGTTATATATCCTAACCTAAGGCAACCTAGCATCTCGGATGCAATATTTGACAACATTCCTGGCCTGTCGAACCCTACCATCCGGAGGGAACAGTATATACGTCTATAACGTCATATATCCTAACCTAAGGCAACCTAACATCTCGGATGTAATATTCTACATCATTCCAGGCGTGTCGGACCCTACTTCTCGGTGGGAACATTATATGCGTCTATAACGATGTATATCCTAATCTAAGGCAACCTAACATTTCGGATGCAATATTTGACAACATTCCTGGCCTGTCGAACCCTACTTCTCGGAGGGAACAGTATATACGTCTATAACGTCATATATCCTAACCTAAGGCAACCTAACATCTCGGATGTAACATTTGACAACATTCCAGGCGTGTCGGTCCCTACGTCTCGGTGGTAACATTACATGCGTCTATAACGTTATATATCCTAACCTGAGGCCACCTAACATCACGGATGCAATATTTGACAACATTCCTAGCCTGTCGATCCCTACTTCTCGGAGGGAACAGTATATACGTCTATAACGTTATATATCCTAACCTAAGGCAACCTAACATCTCGGATGTAGTATTCTACAACCTTCCAGGCGTGTCGGACCCTACTTCTCGGAGGGAACAGTATATACGTATATAACGTTGCATATCCTAATCTAAGGGAACCTAACATCTCGGATGCAATATTTGACAACATTCCTGGCCTGTCGAACCCTACGTCTCGGAGGGAACAGTATATACGTCTATAACGGTATATATCCTAATCTAAGGCAACCTAACATCTCGGATGCAATATTTGACAACATTCCTGGCCTGTCGAACCCTACTTCTCGGTGGGAACAGTATGTACGTCTATAACGTCATATATCCTAACCTAAGGCAACCTAACATCTCGGATGTAACATTTGACAACATTCCAGGCGTGTCGGTCCCTACGTCTCGGTGGTAACATTACATGCGTCTATAACGTTATATATCCTAACCTAAGGCAACCTAACATCTCGGATGCAATATTTGACAACATTCCTGGTCTGTCGAACCCTACCATCCGGAGGGAACAGTATATACGTCTATAACGTCATATATCCTAACCTAAGGCAACCTAACATCTCGGATGTAACATTTGAAAACATTCCAGGCGTGTCGGTCCCTACGTCTCGGTGGTAACATTGCATGCGTCTATAACGGTATATATCCTAATCTTAGGCAACCTAACATCTCGGATGTAACATTTTACAACATTCCAGGCGTGTCGGTCCCTACGTCTCGGTGGTAACGTTACATGCGTCTATAACGTTATATTTCCTAACCTAAGGCAACCTAACATCTCGGATGCAATATTTGACAACATTCCTGGCCTGTCGAACCCTACTTCTCGGAGGGAACAGTATGTACGTCTATAACGTCATATATCCTAACCTAAGGCAACCTAACATCTCGGATGTAACATTTTACAACATTCCAGGCGTGTCGGTCCCTACGTCTCGGTCGTAACATTACATGCGTCTATAACGTTATATATCCTAACCTAAGGCCACATAACATCTCGTATGTAATATTTGACAACATTCCTGGCGTGCCGAAACCTACTTCTCGGTGGGAACAGTATATACGTCTATAACGTTATACATCCTAACCTAAGGCAACATAACATCTCGGATGTAATATTCTAAGCCCGGCCCCGGGAGGGGGCTCGGACATGCTTCATCGCCAAATATGGCATACGCGTAAGAGATACGCCCATAACCCCACTCCCCCGGCGAGCCAATACCGAGGGAGCGGGCGCGGAGAAACCAGCACCGCCATGCACCACTCATATTTTTCGTCATTTAAGTTCTTTGACTTATCTGTACATTTTGTACATTGTGTTATTATTTCAACACCTCTTGCGTAGGGAGAAGACCCAGTCCTGACTCGTCGTCGGCTGTAAGGATATTTGATCTACTAACGCACTAATAGGTCAGGATTAACTTTGTTTTTAATTCCCAACCCGACAAATTACGTTCGATTATTTTTGTTCGAATTCGCAGTGGCAGCCCTTTGCTTCACCCACACAGATCTAGCTGTGGGACTACTGAAGGCGGGAACCACGAGGAGGTGGCTGCTTGCTAACTATGGCCCGTAGGAGTTCACAGGTATTTTTATCCTTCCCACCTGCTATCCTAGAGATTTGCACATGGAGGCAACGACTAGGGGGGGTGCTCCCGTACACCATCTTAAATCCCAATGGGGCCGTAGCTTCTCCCGCCCATCTCGGATGTAATATTTGACAACATTCCTGGCGTGTCGGACCCTACTTCTCGGTGGGAACAGTATATACGTCTATAACGTTATATATCCTAACCTAAGGCAACCTGACATCTCGGATGTAATATTCTACAACATTCCTGCCGTGTCGGAGCATTCTTTTCGGTGGGAAATGTATATACGTTTACAACGGTATATATCCTAACCTAAGGGAACCTAACATCTCGCATGCAATATTTGACAACATTCCTGGCCTGCGAACCCTACTTCTCGGAGGGAACAGTATATACGTCTGTAACGTCACATATCCTAACCTAAGGCAACCTAACATCTCGGATGTAACATTTTACAACATTCCAGGCGTGTCGGTCCCTACGTCTCGGTCGTAACATTACATGCGTCTATAACGTTATATATCCTAACCTAAGGCCACATAACATCTCGTATGTAATATTTGACAACATTCCTGGCGTGTCGAACCCTACTTCTCGGTGGGAACAGTATGTACGTCTATAACGTCATATATCCTAACCTAAGACAACCTAACATCTCGGATGTAACATTTGACAACATTCCAGGCGTGTCGGTCCCTACGTCTCGGTGGTAACATTACATGCGTCTATAATGTTATATATCCTAACCTAAGGCAACCTAACATCTCGGATGCAATATTTGACAACATTCCTGGTCTGTCGAACCCTACCATCCGGAGGGAACAGTATATACGTCTATAACGTCATATATCCTAACCTAAGGCAACCTAACATCTCGGATGTAACATTTGACAACATTCCAGGCGTGTCGGTCCCTACGTCTCGGTGGTAACATTACATGCGTCTATAACGGTATATATCCTGATCTTAGGCAACCTAACATCTCGGATGTAACATTTTACAACATTCCAGGCGTGTCGGTCCCTACGTCTCGGTCGTAACATTACATGCGTCTATAACGTAATATTTCCTAACCTAAGGCCACCTAACATCTCGTATGTAATATTTCACAACATTCCTGGCGTGTCGAACCCTACTTCTCGGTGGGAACAGTATATACGTCTATAACGGTATATATCCTAACCTAAGGCAACCTAACATCTCGGATGTAATATTCTACAACCTTCCAGGCGTGTCGGACCCTACTTCTCGGTGGGAACAGTATATACGTATATAACGTTGCATATCCTAATCTAAGGCAACCTAACATCTCGGATGCAATATTTGACAACATTCCTGGCCTGTCGAACCCTACGTCTCGGAGGGAACAGTATATACGTCTATAACGGTATATATCCTAATGTAAGGCAATCTAACATCTCGAATGCAATATTTGACAACATTCCTGGCCTGTCGAACCCTACCATCCGGAGGGAACAGTATATACGTCTATAACGTCATATATCCTAACCTAAGGCAACCTAACATCTCGGATGTAACATTTGACAACATTCCAGTCGTGTCGGTCCCTACGTCTCGGTGGTAACATTACATGCGTCTATAACGGTATATATCCTAATCTTAGGCAACCTAACATCTCGGATGTAACATTTTACAACATTCCAGGCGTGTCGGTCCCTACGTCTCGGTCGTAACATTACATGCGTCTATAACGTTATATATCCTAACCTAAGGCCACATAACATCTCGTATGTAATATTTGACAACATTCCTGGCGTGTCGAAACCTACTTCTCGGTGGGAACAGTATATACGTCTATAACGTTATACATCCTAACCTAAGGCAACATAACATCTCGGATGTAATATTCTAAGCCCGGCCCCGGGAGGGGGCTCGGACATGCTTCATCGCCAAATATGGCATACGCGTAAGAGATACGCCCATAACCCCACTCCCCCGGCGAGCCAATACCGAGGGAGCGGGCGCGGAGAAACCAGCACCGCCATGCACCACTCATATTTTTCGTCATTTAAGTTCTTTGACTTATCCGTACATTTTGTACATTGTGTTATTATTTTAACACCTCTTGCGTAGGGAGAAGACCCAGTCCTGACTCGTCGTCGGCTGTAAGGATATTTGATCTACTAACGCACTAATAGGTCAGGATTAACTTTGTTTTTAATTCCCAACCCGACAAATTACGTTCGATTATTTTTGTTCGAATTCGCAGTGGCAGCCCTTTGCTTCACCCACAGAGATCTAGCTGTGGGACTACTGACGGCGGGAACCACGAGGAGGTGGCTGCTTGCTAACTATGGCCCGTAGGAGTTCACAGGTATTTTTATCCTTCCCACCTGCTATCCTAGAGATTTGCACATGGAGGCAACGACTAGGGGGGGTGCTCCCGTACACCATCTTAAATCCCAATGGGGCCATAGCTTCTCCCGTCCATCTCGGATGTAATATTTGACAACATTCCTGGCGTGTCGGACCCTACTTCTCGGTGGGAACAGTATATACGTCTATAACGTTATATATCCTAACCTAAGGCAACCTGACATCTCGGATGTAATATTCTACAACATTCCTGCCGTGTCGGAGCATTCTTTTCGGTGGGAAATGTATATACGTTTATAACGGTATATATCCTAACCTAAGGGAACCTAACATCTCGGATGCAATATTTGACAACATTCCTGGCCTGCGAACCCTACTTCTCGAAGGGAACAGTATATACGTCTGTAACGTCACATATCCTAACCTAAGGCAACCTAACATCTCGGATGTAATATTCTACATCATTCCAGGCGTGTCGGACCCTACTTCTCGGTGGGAACATTATATGAGTCTATAACGATGTATATCCTAATCTAAGGCAACCTATTATCTCAGACGTAATATTTTACAATATTCCTGGCGTGTCGGTGCATACTTTTCGGTGGGAATATTATGTGCGTCTATAACGGTCGATATCGTAATCTAAGGCAATCTAACATCTCGGATGCAATATTTGACAACATTACTGGCCTGTCGAACCCTACTTCTCGGAGGGAACAGTATATACGCCTATAACGTTATATATCCTAACCTAAGGCAACCTAACATCTCGGATGTAATATTCTACAACCTTCCAGGCATGTCGGTCCCCACGTCTCGATGGTAACATTACATGCGTCTATAACGGTATATATCCTAATCTTAGGCAACCTAACATCTCGGATGTAACATTTTACAACATTCCAGGCGTGTCGGTCCCTACGTCTCGGTCGTAACATTACATTCGTCTATAACGTTATATATCCTAACCTAAGGCCACATAACATCTCGTATGTAATATTTGACAACATTCCTGGCGTGTCGAACCCTACCTCTCGGTGGGAACAGTATATACGTCTATAACGTCATATATCCTAACCTAAGGCAACCTAACATCTCGGATGTAACATTTGACATCATTCCAGGCATGTCGGTCCCTACGTCTCGGTGGGAACAGTATATACGTCTATAACGTCATATATCCTAACCTAAGGCAACCTAACATCTCGGATGTCACATTTGACAACATTCCAGGCATGTCGGTCCCTACGTCTCGGTGGTAACATTACATGCGTCTATAACGGTATATATCCTAATCTTAGGCAACCTAACATCTCGGATGTAACATTTTACAACATTCCAGGCGTGTCGGTCCCTACGTCTCGGTCGTAACATTACATGCGTCTATAACGTTATATATCCTAACCTAAGGCCACATAACATCTCGGATGTAACATTTGACATCATTCCAGGCATGTCGGTCCCTACGTCTCGGTGGTAACATTACATGCGTCTATAACGTCATATATCCTAACCTAAGGCAACCTAACATCTCGGATGCAATATTTGACAACATTCCTGGCCTGTCGAACCCTACTTCTCGGAGGGAACAGCATATACGTCTATAACGTCATATATCCTAACCTAAGGCAACCTAACATCTCGGATGTAACATTTGACAACATTCCAGGCGTGTCGGCCCCTACGTCTCGGTGGTAACGTTACATGCGTCTATAACGTTATATATCCTAACCTAAGGCAACCTAACATCTCGGATGCAATATTTGACAACATTCCTGGCCTGTCGAACCCTACTTCTCGGAGGGAACAGTATATACGTCTATAACGGTATATATCCTAATCTAAGGCAACCTAACATCTCGGATGCAATATTTGACAACATTCCTGGCCTGTCGAACCCTACTTCTCGGAGGGAACATCATATACGTCTGTAACGTCATATATCCTAACCTAAGACAACCTAACATCTCGGATGTAACATTTGACAACATTCCAGGCGTGTCGGTCCCTACGTCTCGGTGGTAACATTACATGCGTCTATAACGTTATATATCCTAACCTAAGGCAACCTAACATCTCGGATGCAATATTTGACAACATTCCTGGCCTGTCGAACCCTACCATCCGGAGGGAACAGTATATACGTCTATAACGTCATATATCCTAACCTAAGGCAACCTAACATCTCGGATGTAACATTTGACAACATTCCAGGCGTGTCGGTCCCTACGTCTCGGTGGTAACATTACATGCGTCTATAACGGTATATATCCTGATCTTAGGCAACCTAACATCTCGGATGTAACATTTTACAACATTCCAGGCGTGTCGGTCCCTACGTCTCGGTCGTAACATTACATGCGTCTATAACGTAATATTTCCTAACCTAAGGCCACCTAACATCTCGTATGTAATATTTCACAACATTCCTGGCGTGTCGAACCCTACTTCTCGGTGGGAACAGTATATACGTCTATAACGGTATATATCCTAATCTAAGGCAGCCTAACATCTCGGATGCAATATTTGACAACATTCCTAGCCTGTCGAACCCTACCATCCGGAGGGAACAGTATATACGTCTATAACGTCATATATCCTAATCTAAGGCAACCTAACATCTCGGATGCAATATTTGACAACATTCCTGGCCTGTCGAACCCTACTTCTCGGAGGGAACATTATATACGTCTGTAACGTCATATATCCTAACCTAAGACAACCTAACATCTCGTATGTAACATTTGACAACATTCCAGGCGTGTCGGTCCCTACGTCTCGGTGGTAACATTACATGCGTCTATAACGTTATATATCCTAACCTAAGGCAACCTAACATCTCGGATGCAATATTTGACAACATTCCTGGCCTGTCGAACCCTACCATCCGGAGGGAACAGTGTATACGTCTATAACGTCATATATCCTAACCTAAGGCAACCTAACATCTCGGATGTAACATTTGACAACATTCCAGGCGTGTCGGTCCCTACGTCTCGGTGGTAACGTTACATGCGTCTATAACGTTATATTTCCTAACCTAAGGCAACCTAACATCTCGGATGCAATATTTGACAACATTCCTGGCCTGTCGAACCCTACTTCTCGGAGGGAACAGTATGTACGTCTATAACGTCATATATCCTAACCTAAGGCAACCTAACATCTCGGATGTAACATTTTACAACATTCCAGGCGTGTCGGTCCCTACGTCTCGGTCGTAACATTACATGCGTCTATAACGTTATATATCCTAACCTAAGGCCACATAACATCTCGTATGTAATATTTGACAACATTCCTGGCGTGCCGAAACCTACTTCTCGGTGGGAACAGTATATACGTCTATAACGTTATACATCCTAACCTAAGGCAACATAACATCTCGGATGTAATATTCTAAGCCCGGCCCCGGGAGGGGGCTCGGACATGCTTCATCGCCAAATATGGCATACGCGTAAGAGATACGCCCATAACCCCACTCCCCCGGCGAGCCAATACCGAGGGAGCGGGCGCGGAGAAACCAGCACCGCCATGCACCACTCATATTTTTCGTCATTTAAGTTCTTTGACTTATCTGTACATTTTGTACATTGTGTTATTATTTCAACACCTCTTGCGTAGGGAGAAGACCCAGTCCTGACTCGTCGTCGGCTGTAAGGATATTTGATCTACTAACGCACTAATAGGTCAGGATTAACTTTGTTTTTAATTCCCAACCCGACAAATTACGTTCGATTATTTTTGTTCGAATTCGCAGTGGCAGCCCTTTGCTTCACCCACACAGATCTAGCTGTGGGACTACTGAAGGCGGGAACCACGAGGAGGTGGCTGCTTGCTAACTATGGCCCGTAGGAGTTCACAGGTATTTTTATCCTTCCCACCTGCTATCCTAGAGATTTGCACATGGAGGCAACGACTAGGGGGGGTGCTCCCGTACACCATCTTAAATCCCAATGGGGCCATAGCTTCTCCCGCCCATCTCGGATGTAATATTTGACAACATTCCTGGCGTGTCGGACCCTACTTCTCGGTGGGAACAGTATATACGTCTATAACGTTATATATCCTAACCTAAGGCAACCTGACATCTCGGATGTAATATTCTACAACATTCCTGCCGTGTCGGAGCATTCTTTTCGGTGGGAAATGTATATACGTTTACAACGGTATATATCCTAACCTAAGGGAACCTAACATCTCGGATGCAATATTTGACAACATTCCTGGCCTGCGAACCCTACTTCTCGGAGGGAACAGTATATACGTCTGTAACGTCACATATCCTAACCTAAGGCAACCTAACATCTCGGATGTAACATTTTACAACATTCCAGGCGTGTCGGTCCCTACGTCTCGGTCGTAACATTACATGCGTCTATAACGTTATATATCCTAACCTAAGGCCACATAACATCTCGTATGTAATATTTGACAACATTCCTGGCGTGTCGAACCCTACTTCTCGGTGGGAACAGTATGTACGTCTATAACGTCATATATCCTAACCTAAGACAACCTAACATCTCGGATGTAACATTTGACAACATTCCAGGCGTGTCGGTCCCTACGTCTCGGTGGTAACATTACATGCGTCTATAATGTTATATATCCTAACCTAAGGCAACCTAACATCTCGGATGCAATATTTGACAACATTCCTGGTCTGTCGAACCCTACCATCCGGAGGAAACAGTATATACGTCTATAACGTCATATATCCTAACCTAAGGCAACCTAACATCTCGGATGTAACATTTGACAACATTCCAGGCGTGTCGGTCCCTACGTCTCGGTGGTAACATTACATGCGTCTATAACGGTATATATCCTGATCTTAGGCAACCTAACATCTCGGATGTAACATTTTACAACATTCCAGGCGTGTCGGTCCCTACGTCTCGGTCGTAACATTACATGCGTCTATAACGTAATATTTCCTAACCTAAGGCCACCTAACATCTCGTATGTAATATTTCACAACATTCCTGGCGTGTCGAACCCTACTTCTCGGTGGGAACAGTATATACGTCTATAACGGTATATATCCTAACCTAAGGCAACCTAACATCTCGGATGTAATATTCTACAACCTTCCAGGCGTGTCGGACCCTACTTCTCGGTGGGAACAGTATATACGTATATAACGTTGCATATCCTAATCTAAGGCAACCTAACATCTCGGATGCAATATTTGACAACATTCCTGGCCTGTCGAACCCTACGTCTCGGAGGGAACAGTATATACGTCTATAACGGTATATATCCTAATGTAAGGCAATCTAACATCTCGAATGCAATATTTGACAACATTCCTGGCCTGTCGAACCCTACCATCCGGAGGGAACAGTATATACGTCTATAACGTCATATATCCTAACCTAAGGCAACCTAACATCTCGGATGTAACATTTGACAACATTCCAGTCGTGTCGGTCCCTACGTCTCGGTGGTAACATTACATGCGTCTATAACGGTATATATCCTAATCTTAGGCAACCTAACATCTCGGATGTAACATTTTACAACATTCCAGGCGTGTCGGTCCCTACGTCTCGGTCGTAACATTACATGCGTCTATAACGTTATATATCCTAACCTAAGGCCACATAACATCTCGTATGTAATATTTGACAACATTCCTGGCGTGTCGAAACCTACTTCTCGGTGGGAACAGTATATACGTCTATAACGTTATACATCCTAACCTAAGGCAACATAACATCTCGGATGTAATATTCTAAGCCCGGCCCCGGGAGGGGGCTCGGACATGCTTCATCGCCAAATATGGCATACGCGTAAGAGATACGCCCATAACCCCACTCCCCCGGCGAGCCAATACCGAGGGAGCGGGCGCGGAGAAACCAGCACCGCCATGCACCACTCATATTTTTCGTCATTTAAGTTCTTTGACTTATCCGTACATTTTGTACATTGTGTTATTATTTTAACACCTCTTGCGTAGGGAGAAGACCCAGTCCTGACTCGTCGTCGGCTGTAAGGATATTTGATCTACTAACGCACTAATAGGTCAGGATTAACTTTGTTTTTAATTCCCAACCCGACAAATTACGTTCGATTATTTTTGTTCGAATTCGCAGTGGCAGCCCTTTGCTTCACCCACAGAGATCTAGCTGTGGGACTACTGACGGCGGGAACCACGAGGAGGTGGCTGCTTGCTAACTATGGCCCGTAGGAGTTCACAGGTATTTTTATCCTTCCCACCTGCTATCCTAGAGATTTGCACATGGAGGCAACGACTAGGGGGGGTGCTCCCGTACACCATCTTAAATCCCAATGGGGCCATAGCTTCTCCCGCCCATCTCGGATGTAATATTTGACAACATTCCTGGCGTGTCGGACCCTACTTCTCGGTGGGAACAGTATATACGTCTATAACGTTATATATCCTAACCTAAGGCAACCTGACATCTCGGATGTAATATTCTACAACATTCCTGCCGTGTCGGAGCATTCTTTTCGGTGGGAAATGTATATACGTTTATAACGGTATATATCCTAACCTAAGGGAACCTAACATCTCGGATGCAATATTTGACAACATTCCTGGCCTGCGAACCCTACTTCTCGAAGGGAACAGTATATACGTCTATAACGTCATATATCCTAACCTAAGGCAACCTAACATCTCGGATGTAACATTTGACAACATTCCAGGCGTGTCGGTCCCTACGTCTCGGTGGTAACATTACATGCGTCTATAACGGTATATATCCTGATCTTAGGCAACCTAACATCTCGGATGTAACATTTTACAACATTCCAGGCGTGTCGGTCCCTACGTCTCGGTCGTAACATTACATGCGTCTATAACGTAATATTTCCTAACCTAAGGCCACCTAACATCTCGTATGTAATATTTCACAACATTCCTGGCGTGTCGGACCCTACTTCTCGGTGGGAACAGTATATACGTATATAACGTTGCATATCCTAATCTAAGGCAACCTAACATCTCGGATGCAATATTTGACAACATTCCTGGCCTGTCGAACCCTACGTCTCGGAGGGAACAGTATATACGTCTATAACGGTATATATCCTAATGTAAGGCAATCTAACATCTCGAATGCAATATTTGACAACATTCCTGGCCTGTCGAACCCTACCATCCGGAGGGAACAGTATATACGTCTATAACGTCATATATCCTAACCTAAGGCAACCTAACATCTCGGATGTAACATTTGACAACATTCCAGTCGTGTCGGTCCCTACGTCTCGGTGGTAACATTACATGCGTCTATAACGGTATATATCCTAATCTTAGGCAACCTAACATCTCGGATGTAACATTTTACAACATTCCAGGCGTGTCGGTCCCTACGTCTCGGTCGTAACATTACATGCGTCTATAACGTTATATATCCTAACCTAAGGCCACATAACATCTCGTATGTAATATTTGACAACATTCCTGGCGTGTCGAAACCTACTTCTCGGTGGGAACAGTATATACGTCTATAACGTTATACATCCTAACCTAAGGCAACATAACATCTCGGATGTAATATTCTAAGCCCGGCCCCGGGAGGGGGCTCGGACATGCTTCATCGCCAAATATGGCATACGCGTAAGAGATACGCCCATAACCCCACTCCCCCGGCGAGCCAATACCGAGGGAGCGGGCGCGGAGAAACCAGCACCGCCATGCACCACTCATATTTTTCGTCATTTAAGTTCTTTGACTTATCCGTACATTTTGTACATTGTGTTATTATTTTAACACCTCTTGCGTAGGGAGAAGACCCAGTCCTGACTCGTCGTCGGCTGTAAGGATATTTGATCTACTAACGCACTAATAGGTCAGGATTAACTTTGTTTTTAATTCCCAACCCGACAAATTACGTTCGATTATTTTTGTTCGAATTCGCAGTGGCAGCCCTTTGCTTCACCCACAGAGATCTAGCTGTGGGACTACTGACGGCGGGAACCACGAGGAGGTGGCTGCTTGCTAACTATGGCCCGTAGGAGTTCACAGGTATTTTTATCCTTCCCACCTGCTATCCTAGAGATTTGCACATGGAGGCAACGACTAGGGGGGGTGCTCCCGTACACCATCTTAAATCCCAATGGGGCCATAGCTTCTCCCGCCCATCTCGGATGTAATATTTGACAACATTCCTGGCGTGTCGGACCCTACTTCTCGGTGGGAACAGTATATACGTCTATAACGTTATATATCCTAACCTAAGGCAACCTGACATCTCGGATGTAATATTCTACAACATTCCTGCCGTGTCGGAGCATTCTTTTCGGTGGGAAATGTATATACGTTTATAACGGTATATATCCTAACCTAAGGGAACCTAACATCTCGGATGCAATATTTGACAACATTCCTGGCCTGCGAACCCTACTTCTCGAAGGGAACAGTATATACGTCTATAACGTCATATATCCTAACCTAAGGCAACCTAACATCTCGGATGTAACATTTGACAACATTCCAGGCGTGTCGGTCCCTACGTCTCGGTGGTAACATTACATGCGTCTATAACGGTATATATCCTGATCTTAGGCAACCTAACATCTCGGATGTAACATTTTACAACATTCCAGGCGTGTCGGTCCCTACGTCTCGGTCGTAACATTACATGCGTCTATAACGTAATATTTCCTAACCTAAGGCCACCTAACATCTCGTATGTAATATTTCACAACATTCCTGGCGTGTCGAACCCTACTTCTCGGTGGGAACAGTATATACGTCTATAACGGTATATATCCTAACCTAAGGCAACCTAACATCTCGGATGTAATATTCTACAACCTTCCAGGCGTGTCGGACCCTACTTCTCGGTGGGAACAGTATATACGTATATAACGTTGCATATCCTAATCTAAGGCAACCTAACATCTCGGATGCAATATTTGACAACATTCCTGGCCTGTCGAACCCTACGTCTCGGAGGGAACAGTATATACGTCTATAACGGTATATATCCTAATGTAAGGCAATCTAACATCTCGAATGCAATATTTGACAACATTCCTGGCCTGTCGAACCCTACCATCCGGAGGGAACAGTATATACGTCTATAACGTCATATATCCTAACCTAAGGCAACCTAACATCTCGGATGTAACATTTGACAACATTCCAGTCGTGTCGGTCCCTACGTCTCGGTGGTAACATTACATGCGTCTATAACGGTATATATCCTAATCTTAGGCAACCTAACATCTCGGATGTAACATTTTACAACATTCCAGGCGTGTCGGTCCCTACGTCTCGGTCGTAACATTACATGCGTCTATAACGTTATATATCCTAACCTAAGGCCACATAACATCTCGTATGTAATATTTGACAACATTCCTGGCGTGTCGAAACCTACTTCTCGGTGGGAACAGTATATACGTCTATAACGTTATACATCCTAACCTAAGGCAACATAACATCTCGGATGTAATATTCTAAGCCCGGCCCCGGGAGGGGGCTCGGACATGCTTCATCGCCAAATATGGCATACGCGTAAGAGATACGCCCATAACCCCACTCCCCCGGCGAGCCAATACCGAGGGAGCGGGCGCGGAGAAACCAGCACCGCCATGCACCACTCATATTTTTCGTCATTTAAGTTCTTTGACTTATCCGTACATTTTGTACATTGTGTTATTATTTTAACACCTCTTGCGTAGGGAGAAGACCCAGTCCTGACTCGTCGTCGGCTGTAAGGATATTTGATCTACTAACGCACTAATAGGTCAGGATTAACTTTGTTTTTAATTCCCAACCCGACAAATTACGTTCGATTATTTTTGTTCGAATTCGCAGTGGCAGCCCTTTGCTTCACCCACAGAGATCTAGCTGTGGGACTACTGACGGCGGGAACCACGAGGAGGTGGCTGCTTGCTAACTATGGCCCGTAGGAGTTCACAGGTATTTTTATCCTTCCCACCTGCTATCCTAGAGATTTGCACATGGAGGCAACGACTAGGGGGGGTGCTCCCGTACACCATCTTAAATCCCAATGGGGCCATAGCTTCTCCCGCCCATCTCGGATGTAATATTTGACAACATTCCTGGCGTGTCGGACCCTACTTCTCGGTGGGAACAGTATATACGTCTATAACGTTATATATCCTAACCTAAGGCAACCTGACATCTCGGATGTAATATTCTACAACATTCCTGCCGTGTCGGAGCATTCTTTTCGGTGGGAAATGTATATACGTTTATAACGGTATATATCCTAACCTAAGGGAACCTAACATCTCGGATGCAATATTTGACAACATTCCTGGCCTGCGAACCCTACTTCTCGAAGGGAACAGTATATACGTCTGTAACGTCACATATCCTAACCTAAGGCAACCTAACATCTCGGATGTAATATTCTACATCATTCCAGGCGTGTCGGACCCTACTTCTCGGTGGGAACATTATATGAGTCTATAACGATGTATATCCTAATCTAAGGCAACCTATTATCTCAGACGTAATATTTTACAATATTCCTGGCGTGTCGGTGCATACTTTTCGGTGGGAATATTATGTGCGTCTATAACGGTCGATATCGTAATCTAAGGCAATCTAACATCTCGGATGCAATATTTGACAACATTACTGGCCTGTCGAACCCTACTTCTCGGAGGGAACAGTATATACGCCTATAACGTTATATATCCTAACCTAAGGCAACCTAACATCTCGGATGTAATATTCTACAACCTTCCAGGCATGTCGGTCCCCACGTCTCGATGGTAACATTACATGCGTCTATAACGGTATATATCCTAATCTTAGGCAACCTAACATCTCGGATGTAACATTTTACAACATTCCAGGCGTGTCGGTCCCTACGTCTCGGTCGTAACATTACATTCGTCTATAACGTTATATATCCTAACCTAAGGCCACATAACATCTCGTATGTAATATTTGACAACATTCCTGGCGTGTCGAACCCTACCTCTCGGTGGGAACAGTATATACGTCTATAACGTCATATATCCTAACCTAAGGCAACCTAACATCTCGGATGTAACATTTGACATCATTCCAGGCATGTCGGTCCCTACGTCTCGGTGGGAACAGTATATACGTCTATAACGTCATATATCCTAACCTAAGGCAACCTAACATCTCGGATGTCACATTTGACAACATTCCAGGCATGTCGGTCCCTACGTCTCGGTGGTAACATTACATGCGTCTATAACGGTATATATCCTAATCTTAGGCAACCTAACATCTCGGATGTAACATTTTACAACATTCCAGGCGTGTCGGTCCCTACGTCTCGGTCGTAACATTACATGCGTCTATAACGTTATATATCCTAACCTAAGGCCACATAACATCTCGGATGTAACATTTGACATCATTCCAGGCATGTCGGTCCCTACGTCTCGGTGGTAACATTACATGCGTCTATAACGTCATATATCCTAACCTAAGGCAACCTAACATCTCGGATGCAATATTTGACAACATTCCTGGCCTGTCGAACCCTACTTCTCGGAGGGAACAGCATATACGTCTATAACGTCATATATCCTAACCTAAGGCAACCTAACATCTCGGATGTAACATTTGACAACATTCCAGGCGTGTCGGTCCCTACGTCTCGGTGGTAACGTTACATGCGTCTATAACGTTATATATCCTAACCTAAGGCAACCTAACATCTCGGATGCAATATTTGACAACATTCCTGGCCTGTCGAACCCTACTTCTCGGAGGGAACAGTATATACGTCTATAACGGTATATATCCTAATCTAAGGCAACCTAACATCTCGGATGCAATATTTGACAACATTCCTGGCCTGTCGAACCCTACTTCTCGGAGGGAACATCATATACGTCTGTAACGTCATATATCCTAACCTAAGACAACCTAACATCTCGGATGTAACATTTGACAACATTCCAGGCGTGTCGGTCCCTACGTCTCGGTGGTAACATTACATGCGTCTATAACGTTATATATCCTAACCTAAGGCAACCTAACATCTCGGATGCAATATTTGACAACATTCCTGGCCTGTCGAACCCTACCATCCGGAGGGAACAGTATATACGTCTATAACGTCATATATCCTAACCTAAGGCAACCTAACATCTCGGATGTAACATTTGACAACATTCCAGGCGTGTCGGTCCCTACGTCTCGGTGGTAACATTACATGCGTCTATAACGGTATATATCCTGATCTTAGGCAACCTAACATCTCGGATGTAACATTTTACAACATTCCAGGCGTGTCGGTCCCTACGTCTCGGTCGTAACATTACATGCGTCTATAACGTAATATTTCCTAACCTAAGGCCACCTAACATCTCGTATGTAATATTTCACAACATTCCTGGCGTGTCGAACCCTACTTCTCGGTGGGAACAGTATATACGTCTATAACGGTATATATCCTAATCTAAGGCAGCCTAACATCTCGGATGCAATATTTGACAACATTCCTAGCCTGTCGAACCCTACCATCCGGAGGGAACAGTATATACGTCTATAACGTCATATATCCTAACCTAAGGCAACCTAACATCTCGGATGCAATATTTGACAACATTCCTGGTCTGTCGAACCCTACCATCCGGAGGGAACAGTATATACGTCTATAACGTCATATATCCTAACCTAAGGCAACCTAACATCTCGGATGTAACATTTGAAAACATTCCAGGCGTGTCGGTCCCTACGTCTCGGTGGTAACATTGCATGCGTCTATAACGTCATATATCCTAACCTAAGGCAACCTAACATCTCGGACGTAACATTTGACAACATTCCAGGCGTGTCGGTCCCTACGTCTCGGTGGTAACATTACATGCGTCTATAACGTTATATATCCTAACCTAAGGCCACCTAACATCACGGATGCAATATTTGACAACATTCCTGGCCTGTCGAACCCTACGTCTCGGAGGGAACAGTATATACGTCTATAACGGTATATATCCTAATCTAAGGCAACCTAACATCTCGGATGCAATATTTGACAACATTCCTGGCCTGTCGAACCCTACTTCTCGGAGGGAACATTATATACGTCTGTAACGTCATATATCCTAACCTAAGACAACCTAACATCTCGTATGTAACATTTGACAACATTCCAGGCGTGTCGGTCCCTACGTCTCGGTGGTAACATTACATGCGTCTATAACGTTATATATCCTAACCTAAGGCAACCTAACATCTCGGATGCAATATTTGACAACATTCCTGGCCTGTCGAACCCTACCATCCGGAGGGAACAGTGTATACGTCTATAACGTCATATATCCTAACCTAAGGCAACCTAACATCTCGGATGTAACATTTGACAACATTCCAGGCGTGTCGGTCCCTACGTCTCGGTGGTAACATTACATGCGTCTATAACGGTATATATCCTAATCTTAGGCAACCTAACATCTCGGATGTAACATTTGACAACATTCCAGGCGTGTCGGTCCCTACGTCTCGGTGGTAACATTACATGCGTCTATAACGTTATATATCCTAACCTAAGGCAACCTAACATCTCGGATGCAATATTTGACAACATTCCTGGCCTGTCGAACCCTACTTCTCGGAGGGAACAGTATATACGTCTATAACGTCATATATCCTAACCTAAGGCAACCTAACATCTCGGATGTAACATTTGACAACATTCCAGGCGTGTCGGTCCCTACGTCTCGGTGGTAACATTACATGCGTCTATAACGTTATATATCCTAACCTAAGGCCACCTAACATCACGGATGCAATATTTGACAACATTCCTAGCCTGTCGAACCCTACTTCTCGGAGGGAACAGTATATACGTCTATAACGTTATATATCCTGATCTTAGGCAACCTAACATCTCGGATGTAATATTCTACAACCTTCCAGGCGTGTCGGACCCTACTTCTCGGAGGGAACAGTATATACGTATATAACGTTGCATATCCTAATCTAAGGCAACCTAACATCTCGGATGCAATATTTGACAACATTCCTGGCGTGTCGGTCCCTACGTCTCGGTGGTAACATTACATGCGTCTATAACGTTATATATCCTAACCTAAGGCAACCTAACATCTCGGATGCAATATTTGACAACATTCCTGGCCTGTCGAACCCTACTTCTCGGAGGGAACAGTATATACGTCTATAACGTCATATATCCTAACCTAAGGCAACCTAACATCTCGGATGTAACATTTGACAACATTCCAGGCGTGTCGGTCCCTACGTCTCGGTGGTAACATTACATGCGTCTATAACGTTATATATCCTAACCTAAGGCCACCTAACATCACGGATGCAATATTTGACAACATTCCTAGCCTGTCGAACCCTACTTCTCGGAGGGAACAGTATATACGTCTATAACGTTATATATCCTGATCTTAGGCAACCTAACATCTCGGATGTAATATTCTACAACCTTCCAGGCGTGTCGGACCCTACTTCTCGGAGGGAACAGTATATACGTATATAACGTTGCATATCCTAATCTAAGGCAACCTAACATCTCGGATGCAATATTTGACAACATTCCTGGCGTGTCGGTCCCTACGTCTCGGTGGTAACATTACATGCGTCTATAACGTTATATATCCTAACCTAAGGCAACCTAACATCTCGGATGCAATATTTGACAACATTCCTGGCCTGTCGAACCCTACCATCCGGAGGGAACAGTATATACGTCTATAACGTCATATATCCTAACCTAAGACAACCTAACATCTCGTATGTAACATTTGACAACATTCCAGGCGTGTCGGTCCCTACGTCTCGGTGGTAACATTACATGCGTCTATAACGTTATATATCCTAACCTAAGGCAACCTAACATCTCGGATGCAATATTTGACAACATTCCTGGCCTGTCGAACCCTACCATCCGGAGGGAACAGTGTATACGTCTATAACGTCATATATCCTAACCTAAGGCAACCTAACATCTCGGATGTAACATTTGACAACATTCCAGGCGTGTCGGTCCCTACGTCTCGGTGGTAACATTACATGCGTCTATAACGGTATATATCCTAATCTTAGGCAACCTAACATCTCGGATGTAACATTTTACAACATTCCAGGCGTGTCGGTCCCTACGTCTCGGTGGTAACATTACATGCGTCTATAACGTTATATATCCTAACCTAAGGCAACCTAACATCTCGGATGCAATATTTGACAACATTCCTGGCCTGTCGAACCCTACCATCCGGAGGGAACAGTATATACGTCTATAACGTCATATATCCTAACCTAAGGCAACCTAACATCTCGGATGTAATATTCTACATCATTCCAGGCGTGTCGGACCCTACTTCTCGGTGGGAACATTATATGCGTCTATAACGATGTATATCCTAATCTAAGGCAACCTAACATCTCGGATGCAATATTTGACAACATTCCTGGCCTGTCGAACCCTACTTCCCGGAGGGAACATTCTATACGTCTGTAACGTCATATATCCTAACCTAAGACAACCTAACATCTCGGATGTAACATTTGACAACATTCCAGGCGTGTCGGTCCCTACGTCTCGGTGGTAACATTACATGCGTCTATAACGTTATATATCCTAACCTAAGGCAACCTAACATCTCGGATGCAATATTTGACAACATTCCTGGCCTGTCGAACCCTACCATCCGGAGGGAACAGTATATACGTCTATAACGTCATATATCCTAACCTAAGGCAACCTAACATCTCGGATGTAACATTTGACAACATTCCAGGCGTGTCGGTCCCTACGTCTCGGTGGTAACATTACATGCGTCCATAACGGTATATATCCTGATCTTAGGCAACCTAACATCTCGGATGTAACATTTTACAACATTCCAGGCGTGTCGGTCCCTACGTCTCGGTCGTAATATTACATGCGTCTATAACGTTATTTTTCCTAACCTAAGGCCACCTAACATCTCGTATGTAATATTTGACAACATTCCTGGAGTGTCGAACCCTACTTCTCGGAGGGAACAGTATATACGTCTGTAACGTCACATATCCTAACCTAAGGCAACGTAACATCTCGGATGTAATATTCTACATCATTCCAGGCGTGTCGGACCCTACTTCTCGGTGGGAACATTATATGCGTCTATAACGATGTATATCCTAACCTAAGGCCACCTAACATCACGGATGCAATATTTGACAACATTCCTAGCCTGTCGAACCCTACTTCTCGGAGGGAACAGTATATACGTCTATAACGTTATATATCCTAACCTAAGGCAACCTAACATCTCGGATGTAATATTCTACAACCTTCCAGGCGTGTCGGACCCTACTTCTCGGAGGGAACAGTATATACGTATATAACGTTGCATATCCTAATCTAAGGCAACCTAACATCTCGAATGCAATATTTGACAACATTCCTGGCCTGTCGAACCCTACGTCTCGGAGGGAACAGTATATACGTCTATAACGGTATATATCCTAATCTAAGGCAACCTAACATCTCGGATGCAATATTTGACAACATTCCTGGCCTGTCGAACCCTACTTCTCGGAGGGAACATTATATACGTCTGTAACGTCATATATCCTAACCTAAGACAACCTAACATCTCGTATGTAACATTTGACAACATTCCAGGCGTGTCGGTCCCTACGTCTCGGTGGTAACATTACATGCGTCTATAACGTTATATATCCTAACCTAAGGCAACCTAACATCTCGGATGCAATATTTGACAACATTCCTGGCCTGTCGAACCCTACCATCCGGAGGGAACAGTATATACGTCTATAACGTCATATATCTTAACCTAAGGCAACCTAACATCTCGGATGTAACATTTGACAACATTCCAGGCGTGTCGGTCCCTACGTCTCGGTGGTAACATTACATGCGTCTATAACGGTATATATCCTAATCTTAGGCAACCTAACATCTCGGATGTAACATTTTACAACATTCCAGGCGTGTCGGTCCCTACGTCTCGGTCGTAACATTACATGCGTCTATAACGTTATATTTCCTAACCTAAGGCCACCTAACATCTCGTATGTAATATTTAACAACATTCCTGGCGTGTCGAACCCTACTTCTCGGTGGGAACAGTATATACGTCTATAACGGTATATATCCTAATCTAAGGCAGCCTAACATCTCGGATGCAATATTTGACAACATTCCTGGCCTGTCGAACCCTACTTCCCGGAGGGAACATTCTATACGTCTGTAACGTCATATATCCTAACCTAAGACAACCTAACATCTCGGATGTAACATTTGACAACATTCCAGGCGTGTCGGTCCCTACGTCTCGGTCGTAACATTACATGCGTCTATAACGTAATATTTCCTAACCTAAGGCCACCTAACATCTCGTATGTAATATTTCACAACATTCCTGGCGTGTCGAACCCTACCATCCGGAGGGAACAGTATATACGTCTATAACGGTATATATCCTAATCTAAGGCAGCCTAACATCTCGGATGCAATATTTGACAACATTCCTAGCCTGTCGAACCCTACCATCCGGAGGGAACAGTATATACGTCTATAACGTCATATATCCTAACCTAAGGCAACCTAACATCTCGGATGCAATATTTGACAACATTCCTGGTCTGTCGAACCCTACCATCCGGAGGGAACAGTATATACGTCTATAACGTCATATATCCTAACCTAAGGCAACCTAACATCTCGGATGTAACATTTGAAAACATTCCAGGCGTGTCGGTCCCTACGTCTCGGTGGTAACATTGCATGCGTCTATAACGGTATATATCCTAATCTTAGGCAACCTAACATCTCGGATGTAACATTTTACAACATTCCAGGCGTGTCGGTCCCTACGTCTCGGTGGTAACGTTACATGCGTCTATAACGTTATATATCCTAACCTAAGGCAACCTAACATCTCGGATGCAATATTTGACAACATTCCTGGCCTGTCGAACCCTATTTCTCGGAGGGAACAGTATATACGTCTATAACGTCATATATCCTAACCTAAGGCAACCTAACATCTCGGATGTAACATTTGACAACATTCCAGGCGTGTCGGTCCCTACGTCTCGGTGGTAACATTACATGCGTCTATAACGTTATATATCCTAACCTAAGGCCACCTAACATCACGGATGCAATATTTGACAACATTCCTGGCCTGTCGAACCCTACGTCTCGGAGGGAACAGTATATACGTCTATAACGGTATATATCCTAATCTAAGGCAACCTAACATCTCGGATGCAATATTTGACAACATTCCTGGCCTGTCGAACCCTACTTCTCGGAGGGAACATTATATACGTCTGTAACGTCATATATCCTAACCTAAGACAACCTAACATCTCGTATGTAACATTTGACAACATTCCAGGCGTGTCGGTCCCTACGTCTCGGTGGTAACATTACATGCGTCTATAACGTTATATATCCTAACCTAAGGCAACCTAACATCTCGGATGCAATATTTGACAACATTCCTGGCCTGTCGAACCCTACCATCCGGAGGGAACAGTGTATACGTCTATAACGTCATATATCCTAACCTAAGGCAACCTAACATCTCGGATGTAACATTTGACAACATTCCAGGCGTGTCGGTCCCTACGTCTCGGTGGTAACATTACATGCGTCTATAACGGTATATATCCTAATCTTAGGCAACCTAACATCTCGGATGTAACATTTGACAACATTCCAGGCGTGTCGGTCCCTACGTCTCGGTGGTAACATTACATGCGTCTATAACGTTATATATCCTAACCTAAGGCAACCTAACATCTCGGATGCAATATTTGACAACATTCCTGGCCTGTCGAACCCTACTTCTCGGAGGGAACAGTATATACGTCTATAACGTCATATATCCTAACCTAAGGCAACCTAACATCTCGGATGTAACATTTGACAACATTCCAGGCGTGTCGGTCCCTACGTCTCGGTGGTAACATTACATGCGTCTATAACGTTATATATCCTAACCTAAGGCCACCTAACATCACGGATGCAATATTTGACAACATTCCTAGCCTGTCGAACCCTACTTCTCGGAGGGAACAGTATATACGTCTATAACGTTATATATCCTGATCTTAGGCAACCTAACATCTCGGATGTAATATTCTACAACCTTCCAGGCGTGTCGGACCCTACTTCTCGGAGGGAACAGTATATACGTATATAACGTTGCATATCCTAATCTAAGGCAACCTAACATCTCGGATGCAATATTTGACAACATTCCTGGCGTGTCGGTCCCTACGTCTCGGTGGTAACATTACATGCGTCTATAACGTTATATATCCTAACCTAAGGCAACCTAACATCTCGGATGCAATATTTGACAACATTCCTGGCCTGTCGAACCCTACCATCCGGAGGGAACAGTATATACGTCTATAACGTCATATATCCTAACCTAAGACAACCTAACATCTCGTATGTAACATTTGACAACATTCCAGGCGTGTCGGTCCCTACGTCTCGGTGGTAACATTACATGCGTCTATAACGTTATATATCCTAACCTAAGGCAACCTAACATCTCGGATGCAATATTTGACAACATTCCTGGCCTGTCGAACCCTACCATCCGGAGGGAACAGTGTATACGTCTATAACGTCATATATCCTAACCTAAGGCAACCTAACATCTCGGATGTAATATTCTACATCATTCCAGGCGTGTCGGACCCTACTTCTCGGTGGGAACATTATATGCGTCTATAACGATGTATATCCTAATCTAAGGCAACCTAACATCTCGGATGCAATATTTGACAACATTCCTGGCCTGTCGAACCCTACTTCTCGGAGGGAACAGTATATACGTCTATAACGTCATATATCCTAACCTAAGGCAACCTAACATCTCGGATGTAACATTTGACAACATTCCAGGCGTGTCGGTCCCTACGTCTCGGTGGTAACATTACATGCGTCTATAACGTTATATATCCTAACCTAAGGCCACCTAACATCACGGATGCAATATTTGACAACATTCCTAGCCTGTCGAACCCTACTTCTCGGAGGGAACAGTATATACGTCTATAACGTTATATATCCTAACCTAAGGCAACCTAACATCTCGGATGTAATATTCTACAACCTTCCAGGCGTGTCGGACCCTACTTCTCGGAGGGAACAGTATATACGTATATAACGTTGCATATCCTAATCTAAGGCAACCTAACATCTCGGATGCAATATTTGACAACATTCCTGGCGTGTCGGTCCCTACGTCTCGGTGGTAACATTACATGCGTCTATAACGTTATATATCCTAACCTAAGGCAACCTAACATCTCGGATGCAATATTTGACAACATTCCTGGCCTGTCGAACCCTACCATCCGGAGGGAACAGTATATACGTCTATAACGTCATATATCCTAACCTAAGACAACCTAACATCTCGTATGTAACATTTGACAACATTCCAGGCGTGTCGGTCCCTACGTCTCGGTGGTAACATTACATGCGTCTATAACGTTATATATCCTAACCTAAGGCAACCTAACATCTCGGATGCAATATTTGACAACATTCCTGGCCTGTCGAACCCTACCATCCGGAGGGAACAGTGTATACGTCTATAACGTCATATATCCTAACCTAAGGCAACCTAACATCTCGGATGTAACATTTGACAACATTCCAGGCGTGTCGGTCCCTACGTCTCGGTGGTAACATTACATGCGTCTATAACGGTATATATCCTAATCTTAGGCAACCTAACATCTCGGATGTAACATTTTACAACATTCCAGCCGTGTCGGTCCCTACGTCTCGGTCGTAACATTACATGCGTCTATAACGTTATATTTCCTAACCTAAGGCCACCTAACATCTCGTATGTAATATTTAACAACATTCCTGGCGTGTCGAACCCTACTTCTCGGTGGGACCAGTATATACGTCTATAACGGTATATATCCTAATCTAAGGCAGCCTAACATCTCGGATGCAATATTTGACAACATTCCTGGCCTGTCGAACCCTACTTCCCGGAGGGAACATTCTATACGTCTGTAACGTCATATATCCTAACCTAAGACAACCTAACATCTCGGATGTAACATTTGACAACATTCCAGGCGTGTCGGTCCCTACGTCTCGGTGGTAACATTACATGCGTCTATAACGTTATATATCCTAACCTAAGGCAACCTAACATCTCGGATGCAATATTTGACAACATTCCTGGCCTGTCGAACCCTACCATCCGGAGGGAACAGTATATACGTCTATAACGTCATATATCTTAACCTAAGGCAACCTAACATCTCGGATGTAACATTTGACAACATTCCAGGCGTGTCGGTCCCTACGTCTCGGTGGTAACATTACATGCGTCTATAACGGTATATATCCTAATCTTAGGCAACCTAACATCTCGGATGTAACATTTTACAACATTCCAGGCGTGTCGGTCCCTACGTCTCGGTCGTAACATTACATGCGTCTATAACGTTATATTTCCTAACCTAAGGCCACCTAACATCTCGTATGTAATATTTAACAACATTCCTGGCGTGTCGAACCCTACTTCTCGGTGGGAACAGTATATACGTCTATAACGGTATATATCCTAATCTAAGGCAGCCTAACATCTCGGATGCAATATTTGACAACATTCCTGGCCTGTCGAACCCTACTTCCCGGAGGGAACATTCTATACGTCTGTAACGTCATATATCCTAACCTAAGACAACCTAACATCTCGGATGTAACATTTGACAACATTCCAGGCGTGTCGGTCCCTACGTCTCGGTGGTAACATTACATGCGTCTATAACGTTATATATCCTAACCTAAGGCAACCTAACTTCTCGGATGTAATATTTGACAACATTCCTGGCCTGTCGAACCCTACCATCCGGAGGGAACAGTATATACGTCTATAACGTCATATATCCTAACCTAAGGCAACCTAACATCTCGGATGTAACATTTTACAACATTCCAGGCGTGTCGGTCCCTACGTCTCGGTGGTAACATTACATGCGTCTATAACGGTATATATCCTGATCTTAGGCAACCTAACATCTCGGATGTAACATTTTACAGCATTCCAGGCGTGTCGGTCCCTACGTCTCGGTCGTAACATTACATGCGTCTATAACGTTATTTTTCCTAACCTAAGGCCACCTAACATCTCGTATGCAATATTTGACAACATTCCTGGCGTGTCGAACCCTACTTCTCGGTGGGAACAGTATATACGTCTATAACGGTATATATCCTAATCTAAGGCAGCCTAACATCTCGGATGCAATATTTGACAACATTCCTGGCCTGTCGAACCCTACTTCTCGGTGGTAAGATTACATGCGTCTATAACGTTATATATCCTAACCTAAGGCAACCTAACATCTCGGATGCAATATTTGACAACATTCCTGGTCTGTCGAACCCTACCATCCGGAGGGAACAGTATATACGTCTATAACGTCATATATCCTAACCTAAGGCAACCTAACATCTCGGATGTAACATTTGACAACATTCCAGGCGTGTCGGTCCCTACGTCTAGGTGGTAACATTACATGCGTCTATAACGTTATATATCCTAACCTAAGGCCACCTAACATCACGGATGCAATATTTGACAACATTCCTAGCCTGTCGATCCCTACTTCTCGGAGGGAACAGTATATACGTCTATAACGTTATATTTCCTAACCTAAGGCAACCTAACATCTCGGATGTAATATTCTACAACCTTCCAGGCGTGTCGGACCCTACTTCTCGGAGGGAACAGTATATACGTATATAACGTTGCATATCCTAATCTAAGGCAACCTAACATCTCGGATGCAATATTTGACAACATTCCTGGCCTGTCGAACCCTACGTCTCGGAGGGAACAGTATATACGTCTATAACGGTATATATCCTAATCTAAGGCAACCTAACATCTCGGATGCAATATTTGACAACATTCCTGGCCTGTCGAACCCTACTTCTCGGTGGGAACAGTATGTACGTCTATAACGTCATATATCCTAACCTAAGGCAACCTAACATCTCGGATGTAACATTTGACAACATTCCAGGCGTGTCGGTCCCTACGTCTCGGTGGTAACATTACATGCGTCTATAACGTTATATATCCTAACCTAAGGCAACCTAACATCTCGGATGCAATATTTGACAACATTCCTGGTCTGTCGAACCCTACCATCCGGAGGGAACAGTATATACGTCTATAACGTCATATATCCTAACCTAAGGCAACCTAACATCTCGGATGTAACATTTTACAACATTCCAGGCGTGTCGGTCCCTACGTCTCGGTGGTAACATTACATGCGTCTATAACGGTATATATCCTGATCTTAGGCAACCTAACATCTCGGATGTAACATTTTACAGCATTCCAGGCGTGTCGGTCCCTACGTCTCGGTCGTAACATTACATGCGTCTATAACGTTATTTTTCCTAACCTAAGGCCACCTAACATCTCGGATGCAATATTTGACAACATTCCTGGCCTGTCGAACCCTACTTCTCGGAGGGAACAGTATATACGTCTATAACGTCATATATCCTAACCTAAGGCAACCTAACATCTCGGATGTAACATTTGACAACATTCCAGGCGTGTCGGTCCCTACGTCTCGGTAGTAACATTACATGCGTCTATAACGTTATATATCCTAACCTAAGGCCACCTAACATCACGGATGCAATATTTGACAACATTCCTAGCCTGTCGAACCCTACTTCTCGGAGGGAACAGTATATACGTCTATAACGTTATATATCCTAACCTAAGGCAACCTAACATCTCGGATGTAATATTCTACAACCTTCCAGGCGTGTCGGACCCTACTTCTCGGAGGGAACAGTATATACGTATATAACGTTGCATATCCTAATCTAAGGCAACCTAACATCTCGGTTGCAATATTTGACAACATTCCTGGCCTGTCGAACCCTACGTCTCGGAGGGAACAGTATATACGTCTATAACGGTATATATCCTAATGTAAGGCAATCTAACATCTCGGATGCAATATTTGACAACATTCCTGGCCTGTCGAACCCTACCATCCGGAGGGAACAGTATATACGTCTATAACGTCATATATCCTAACCTAAGGCAACCTAACATCTCGGATGTAACATTTGACAACATTCCAGGCGTGTCGGTCCCTACGTCTCGGTGGTAACATTACATGCGTCTATAACGGTATATATCCTAATCTTAGGCAACCTAACATCTCGGATGTAACATTTTACAACATTCCAGGCGTGTCGGTCCCTACGTCTCGGTCGTAACATTACATGCGTCTATAACGTTATATATCCTAACCTAAGGCCACATAACATCTCGTATGTAATATTTGACAACATTCCTGGCGTGTCGAAACCTACTTCTCGGTGGGAACAGTATATACGTCTATAACGTTATACATCCTAACCTAAGGCAACATAACATCTCGGATGTAACATTTGACAACATTCCAGGCGTGTCGGTCCCTACGTCTCGGTGGTAACATTACATGCGTCTATAACGTTATATATCCTAACCGAAGGCCACCTAACATCACGGATGCAATATTTGACAACATTCGTAGCCTGTCGAACCCTACTTCTCGGAGGGAACAGTATATACGTCTATAACGTTATATATCCTAACCTAAGGCAACCTAACATCTCGGATGTAATATTCTACAACCTTCCAGGCGTGTCGGACCCTACTTCTCGGTGGGAACAGTATATACGTATATAACGTTGCATATCCTAATCTAAGGCAACCTAACATCTCGGATGCAATATTTGACAACATTCCTGGCCTGTCGAACCCTACGTCTCGGAGGGAACAGTATATACGTCTATAACGGTATATATCCTAATGTAAGGCAATCTAACATCTCGGATGCAATATTTGACAACATTCCTGGCCTGTCGAACCCTACCATCCGGAGGGAACAGTATATACGTCTATAACGTCATATATCCTAACCTAAGGCAACCTAACATCTCGGATGTAACATTTGACAACATTCCAGGCGTGTCGGTCCCTACGTCTCGGTGGTAACATTACATGCGTCTATAACGGTATATATCCTAATCTTAGGCAACCTAACATCTCGGATGTAACATTTTACAACATTCCAGGCGTGTCGGTCCCTACGTCTCGGTCGTAACATTACATGCGTCTATAACGTTATATATCCTAACCTAAGGCCACATAACATCTCGTATGTAATATTTGACAACATTCCTGGCGTGTCGAAACCTACTTCTCGGTGGGAACAGTATATACGTCTATAACGTTATACATCCTAACCTAAGGCAACATAACATCTCGGATGTAATATTCTAAGCCCGGCCCCGGGAGGGGGCTCGGACATGCTTCATCGCCAAATATGGCATACGCGTAAGAGATACGCCCATAACCCCACTCCCCCGGCGAGCCAATACCGAGGGAGCGGGCGCGGAGAAACCAGCACCGCCATGCACCACTCATATTTTTCGTCATTTAAGTTCTTTGACTTATCCGTACATTTTGTACATTGTGTTATTATTTCAACACCTCTTGCGTAGGGAGAAGACCCAGTCCTGACTCGTCGTCGGCTGTAAGGATATTTGATCTACTAACGCACTAATAGGTCAGGATTAACTTTGTTTTTAATTCCCAACCCGACAAATTACGTTCGATTATTTTTGTTCGAATTCGCAGTGGCAGCCCTTTGCTTCACCCACAGAGATCTAGCTGTGGGACTACTGACGGCGGGAACCACGAGGAGGTGGCTGCTTGCTAACTATGGCCCGTAGGAGTTCACAGGTATTTTTATCCTTCCCACCTGCTATCCTAGAGATTTGCACATGGAGGCAACGACTAGGGGGGGTGCTCCCGTACACCATCTTAAATCCCAATGGGGCCATAGCTTCTCCCGCCCATCTCGGATGTAATATTTGACAACATTCCTGGCGTGTCGGACCCTACTTCTCGGTGGGAACAGTATATACGTCTATAACGTTATATATCCTAACCTAAGGCAACCTGACATCTCGAATGTAATATTCTACAACATTCCTGCCGTGTCGGAGCATTCTTTTCGGTGGGAAATGTATATACGTTTATAACGGTATATATCCTAACCTAAGGGAACCTAACATCTCGGATGCAATATTTGACAACATTCCTGGCCTGCGAACCCTACTTCTCGAAGGGAACAGTATATACGTCTGTAACGTCACATATCCTAACCTAAGGCAACCTAACATCTCGGATGTAATATTCTACATCATTCCAGGCGTGTCGGACCCTACTTCTCGGTGGGAACATTATATGAGTCTATAACGATGTATATCCTAATCTAAGGCAACCTATTATCTCAGACGTAATATTTTACAATATTCCTGGCGTGTCGGTGCATACTTTTCGGTGGGAATATTATGTGCGTCTATAACGGTCGATATCGTAATCTAAGGCAATCTAACATCTCGGATGCAATATTTGACAACATTACTGGCCTGTCGAACCCTACTTCTCGGAGGGAACAGTATATACGCCTATAACGTTATATATCCTAACCTAAGGCAACCTAACATCTCGGATGTAATATTCTACAACCTTCCAGGCATGTCGGTCCCCACGTCTCGATGGTAACATTACATGCGTCTATAACGGTATATATCCTAATCTTAGGCAACCTAACATCTCGGATGTAACATTTTACAACATTCCAGGCGTGTCGGTCCCTACGTCTCGGTCGTAACATTACATTCGTCTATAACGTTATATATCCTAACCTAAGGCCACATAACATCTCGTATGTAATATTTGACAACATTCCTGGCGTGTCGAACCCTACCTCTCGGTGGGAACAGTATATACGTCTATAACGTCATATATCCTAACCTAAGGCAACCTAACATCTCGGATGTAACATTTGACATCATTCCAGGCATGTCGGTCCCTACGTCTCGGTGGGAACAGTATATACGTCTATAACGTCATATATCCTAACCTAAGGCAACCTAACATCTCGGATGTCACATTTGACAACATTCCAGGCATGTCGGTCCCTACGTCTCGGTGGTAACATTACATGCGTCTATAACGGTATATATCCTAATCTTAGGCAACCTAACATCTCGGATGTAACATTTTACAACATTCCAGGCGTGTCGGTCCCTACGTCTCGGTCGTAACATTACATGCGTCTATAACGTTATATATCCTAACCTAAGGCCACATAACATCTCGGATGTAACATTTGACATCATTCCAGGCATGTCGGTCCCTACGTCTCGGTGGTAACATTACATGCGTCTATAACGTCATATATCCTAACCTAAGGCAACCTAACATCTCGGATGCAATATTTGACAACATTCCTGGCCTGTCGAACCCTACTTCTCGGAGGGAACAGCATATACGTCTATAACGTCATATATCCTAACCTAAGGCAACCTAACATCTCGGATGTAACATTTGACAACATTCCAGGCGTGTCGGTCCCTACGTCTCGGTGGTAACGTTACATGCGTCTATAACGTTATATATCCTAACCTAAGGCAACCTAACATCTCGGATGCAATATTTGACAACATTCCTGGCCTGTCGAACCCTACTTCTCGGAGGGAACAGTATATACGTCTATAACGGTATATATCCTAATCTAAGGCAACCTAACATCTCGGATGCAATATTTGACAACATTCCTGGCCTGTCGAACCCTACTTCTCGGAGGGAACATCATATACGTCTGTAACGTCATATATCCTAACCTAAGACAACCTAACATCTCGGATGTAACATTTGACAACATTCCAGGCGTGTCGGTCCCTACGTCTCGGTGGTAACATTACATGCGTCTATAACGTTATATATCCTAACCTAAGGCAACCTAACATCTCGGATGCAATATTTGACAACATTCCTGGCCTGTCGAACCCTACCATCCGGAGGGAACAGTATATACGTCTATAACGTCATATATCCTAACCTAAGGCAACCTAACATCTCGGATGTAACATTTGACAACATTCCAGGCGTGTCGGTCCCTACGTCTCGGTGGTAACATTACATGCGTCTATAACGGTATATATCCTGATCTTAGGCAACCTAACATCTCGGATGTAACATTTTACAACATTCCAGGCGTGTCGGTCCCTACGTCTCGGTCGTAACATTACATGCGTCTATAACGTAATATTTCCTAACCTAAGGCCACCTAACATCTCGTATGTAATATTTCACAACATTCCTGGCGTGTCGAACCCTACTTCTCGGTGGGAACAGTATATACGTCTATAACGGTATATATCCTAATCTAAGGCAGCCTAACATCTCGGATGCAATATTTGACAACATTCCTAGCCTGTCGACCCCTACCATCCGGAGGGAACAGTATATACGTCTATAACGTCATATATCCTAACCTAAGGCAACCTAACATCTCGGATGCAATATTTGACAACATTCCTGGTCTGTCGAACCCTACCATTCGGAGGGAACAGTATATACGTCTATAACGTCATATATCCTAACCTAAGGCAACCTAACATCTCGGATGTAACATTTGAAAACATTCCAGGCGTGTCGGTCCCTACGTCTCGGTGGTAACATTGCATGCGTCTATAACGGTATATATCCTAATCTTAGGCAACCTAACATCTCGGATGTAACATTTTACAACATTCCAGGCGTGTCGGTCCCTACGTCTCGGTGGTAACGTTACATGCGTCTATAACGTTATATATCCTAACCTAAGGCAACCTAACATCTCGGATGCAATATTTGACAACATTCCTGGCCTGTCGAACCCTACTTCTCGGAGGGAACAGTATATACGTCTATAACGTCATATATCCTAACCTAAGGCAACCTAACATCTCGGATGTAACATTTGACAACATTCCAGGCGTGTCGGTCCCTACGTCTCGGTGGTAACATTACATGCGTCTATAACGTTATATATCCTAACCTAAGGCCACCTAACATCACGGATGCAATATTTGACAACATTCCTAGCCTGTCGAACCCTACTTCTCGGAGGGAACAGTATATACGTCTATAACGTTATATATCCTAACCTAAGGCAACCTAACATCTCGGATGTAATATTCTACAACCTTCCAGGCGTGTCGGACCCTACTTCTCGGAGGGAACAGTATATACGTATATAACGTTGCATATCCTAATCTAAGGCAACCTAACATCTCGGATGCATTATTTGACAACATTCCTGGCCTGTCGAACCCTACGTCTCGGAGGGAACAGTATATACGTCTATAACGGTATATATCCTAATCTAAGGCAACCTAACATCTCGGATGCAATATTTGACAACATTCCTGGCCTGTCGAACCCTACTTCTCGGAGGGAACATTATATACGTCTGTAACGTCATATATCCTAACCTAAGACAACCTAACATCTCGTATGTAACATTTGACAACATTCCAGGCGTGTCGGTCCCTACGTCTCGGTGGTAACATTACATGCGTCTATAACGTTATATATCCTAACCTAAGGCAACCTAACATCTCGGATGCAATATTTGACAACATTCCTGGCCTGTCGAACCCTACCATCCGGAGGGAACAGTGTATACGTCTATAACGTCATATATCCTAACCTAAGGCAACCTAACATCTCGGATGTAACATTTGACAACATTCCAGGCGTGTCGGTCCCTACGTCTCGGTGGTAACATTACATGCGTCTATAACGGTATATATCCTAATCTTAGGCAACCTAACATCTCGGATGTAACATTTTACAACATTCCAGGCGTGTCGGTCCCTACGTCTCGGTGGTAACATTACATGCGTCTATAACGTTATATATCCTAACCTAAGGCAACCTAACATCTCGGATGCAATATTTGACAACATTCCTGGCCTGTCGAACCCTGCCATCCGGAGGGAACAGTATATACGTCTATAACGTCATATATCCTAACCTAAGGCAACCTAACATCTCGGATGTAATATTCTACATCATTCCAGGCGTGTCGGACCCTACTTCTCGGTGGGAACATTATATGCGTCTATAACGATGTATATCCTAATCTAAGGCAACCTAACATCTCGGATGCAATATTTGACAACATTCCTGGCCTGTCGAACCCTACTTCTCGGAGGGAACAGTATATACGTCTATAACGTCATATATCCTAACCTAAGGCAACCTAACATCTCGGATGTAACATTTGACAACATTCCAGGCGTGTCGGTCCCTACGTCTCGGTGGTAACATTACATGCGTCTATAACGTTATATATCCTAACCTAAGGCCACCTAACATCACGGATGCAATATTTGACAACATTCCTAGCCTGTCGAACCCTACTTCTCGGAGGGAACAGTATATACGTCTATAACGTTATATATCCTAACCTAAGGCCACCTAACATCTCGTATGTAATATTTCACAACATTCCTGGCGTGTCGAACCCTACTTCTCGGTGGGAACAGTATATACGTCTATAACGGTATATATCCTAATCTAAGGCAGCCTAACATCTCGGATGCAATATTTGACAACATTCCTAGCCTGTCGACCCCTACCATCCGGAGGGAACAGTATATACGTCTATAACGTCATATATCCTAACCTAAGGCAACCTAACATCTCGGATGCAATATTTGACAACATTCCTGGTCTGTCGAACCCTACCATTCGGAGGGAACAGTATATACGTCTATAACGTCATATATCCTAACCTAAGGCAACCTAACATCTCGGATGTAACATTTGAAAACATTCCAGGCGTGTCGGTCCCTACGTCTCGGTGGTAACATTGCATGCGTCTATAACGGTATATATCCTAATCTTAGGCAACCTAACATCTCGGATGTAACATTTTACAACATTCCAGGCGTGTCGGTCCCTACGTCTCGGTGGTAACGTTACATGCGTCTATAACGTTATATATCCTAACCTAAGGCAACCTAACATCTCGGATGCAATATTTGACAACATTCCTGGCCTGTCGAACCCTACTTCTCGGAGGGAACAGTATATACGTCTATAACGTCATATATCCTAACCTAAGGCAACCTAACATCTCGGATGTAACATTTGACAACATTCCAGGCGTGTCGGTCCCTACGTCTCGGTGGTAACATTACATGCGTCTATAACGTTATATATCCTAACCTAAGGCCACCTAACATCACGGATGCAATATTTGACAACATTCCTAGCCTGTCGAACCCTACTTCTCGGAGGGAACAGTATATACGTCTATAACGTTATATATCCTAACCTAAGGCAACCTAACATCTCGGATGTAATATTCTACAACCTTCCAGGCGTGTCGGACCCTACTTCTCGGAGGGAACAGTATATACGTATATAACGTTGCATATCCTAATCTAAGGCAACCTAACATCTCGGATGCATTATTTGACAACATTCCTGGCCTGTCGAACCCTACGTCTCGGAGGGAACAGTATATACGTCTATAACGGTATATATCCTAATCTAAGGCAACCTAACATCTCGGATGCAATATTTGACAACATTCCTGGCCTGTCGAACCCTACTTCTCGGAGGGAACATTATATACGTCTGTAACGTCATATATCCTAACCTAAGACAACCTAACATCTCGTATGTAACATTTGACAACATTCCAGGCGTGTCGGTCCCTACGTCTCGGTGGTAACATTACATGCGTCTATAACGTTATATATCCTAACCTAAGGCAACCTAACATCTCGGATGCAATATTTGACAACATTCCTGGCCTGTCGAACCCTACCATCCGGAGGGAACAGTGTATACGTCTATAACGTCATATATCCTAACCTAAGGCAACCTAACATCTCGGATGTAACATTTGACAACATTCCAGGCGTGTCGGTCCCTACGTCTCGGTGGTAACATTACATGCGTCTATAACGGTATATATCCTAATCTTAGGCAACCTAACATCTCGGATGTAACATTTTACAACATTCCAGGCGTGTCGGTCCCTACGTCTCGGTGGTAACATTACATGCGTCTATAACGTTATATATCCTAACCTAAGGCAACCTAACATCTCGGATGCAATATTTGACAACATTCCTGGCCTGTCGAACCCTGCCATCCGGAGGGAACAGTATATACGTCTATAACGTCATATATCCTAACCTAAGGCAACCTAACATCTCGGATGTAATATTCTACATCATTCCAGGCGTGTCGGACCCTACTTCTCGGTGGGAACATTATATGCGTCTATAACGATGTATATCCTAATCTAAGGCAACCTAACATCTCGGATGCAATATTTGACAACATTCCTGTCCTGTCGAACCCTACTTCTCGGAGGGAACAGTATATACGTCTATAACGTCATATATCCTAACCTAAGGCAACCTAACATCTCGGATGTAACATTTGACAACATTCCAGGCGTGTCGGTCCCTACGTCTCGGTGGTAACATTACATGCGTCTATAACGTTATATATCCTAACCTAAGGCCACCTAACATCACGGATGCAATATTTGACAACATTCCTAGCCTGTCGAACCCTACTTCTCGGAGGGAACAGTATATACGTCTATAACGTTATATATCCTAACCTAAGGCAACCTAACATCTCGGATGTAATACTCTACAACCTTCCAGGCGTGTCGGACCCTACTTCTCGGAGGGAACAGTATATACGTATATAACGTTGCATATCCTAATCTAAGGTAACCTAACATCTCGGATGCAATATTTGACAACATTCCTGGCCTGTCGAACCCTACGTCTCGGAGGGAACAGTATATACGTCTATAACGGTATATATCCTAATCTAAGGCAACCTAACATCTCGGATGCAATATTTGACAACATTCCTGGCCTGTCGAACCCTACTTCTCGGAGGGAACATTATATACGTCTGTAACGTCATATATCCTAACCTAAGACAACCTAACATCTCGTATGTAACATTTGACAACATTCCAGGCGTGTCGGTCCCTACGTCTCGGTGGTAACATTACATGCGTCTATAACGTTATATATCCTAACCTAAGGCAACCTAACATCTCGGATGCAATATTTGACAACATTCCTGGCCTGTCGAACCCTACCATCCGGAGGGAACAGTGTATACGTCTATAACGTCATATATCCTAACCTAAGGCAGCCTAACATCTCGGATGCAATATTTGACAACATTCCTGGCCTGTCGAACCCTACTTCCCGGAGGGAACATTCTATACGTCTGTAACGTCATATATCCTAACCTAAGACAACCTAACATCTCGGATGTAACATTTGACAACATTCCAGGCGTGTCGGTCCCTACGTCTCGGTGGTAACATTACATGCGTCTATAACGTTATATATCCTAACCTAAGGCAACCTAACATCTCGGATGCAATATTTGACAACATTCCTGGCCTGTCGAACCCTACCATCCGGAGGGAACAGTATATACGTCTATAACGTCATATATCCTAACCTAAGGCAACCTAACATCTCGGATGTAACATTTGACAACATTCCAGGCGTGTCGGTCCCTACGTCTCGGTGGTAACATTACATGCGTCCATAACGGTATATATCCTGATCTTAGGCAACCTAACATCTCGGATGTAACATTTTACAACATTCCAGGCGTGTCGGTCCCTACGTCTCGGTCGTAATATTACATGCGTCTATAACGTTATTTTTCCTAACCTAAGGCCACCTAACATCTCGTATGTAATATTTGACAACATTCCTGGAGTGTCGAACCCTACTTCTCGGAGGGAACAGTATATACGTCTGTAACGTCACATATCCTAACCTAAGGCAACCTAACATCTCGGATGTAATATTCTACATCATTCCAGGCGTGTCGGACCCTACTTCTCGGTGGGAACATTATATGCGTCTATAACGATGTATATCCTAACCTAAGGCCACCTAACATCACGGATGCAATATTTGACAACATTCCTGGCCTGTCGAACCCTACTTCCCGGAGGGAACATTCTATACGTCTGTAACGTCATATATCCTAACCTAAGACAACCTAACATCTCGGATGTAACATTTGACAACATTCCAGGCGTGTCGGTCCCTTCGTCTCGGTGGTAACATTACATGCGTCTATAACGTTATATATCCTAACCTAAGGCAACCTAACATCTCGGATGCAATATTTGACAACATTCCTGGTCTGTCGAACCCTACCATCCGGAGGGAACGGTATATACGTCTATAACGTCATATATCCTAACCTAAGGCAACCTAACATCTCGGATGTAACATTTGACAACATTCCAGGCGTGTCGGTCCCTACGTCTCGGTGGTAACATTGCATGCGTCTATAACGGTATATATCCTAATCTTAGGCAACCTAACATCTCGGATGTAACATTTTACAACATTCCAGGCGTGTCGGTCCCTACGTCTCGGTGGTAACGTTACATGCGTCTATAACGTTATATATCCTAACCTAAGGCAACCTAACATCTCGGATGCAATATTTGACAACATTCCTGGCCTGTCGAACCCTACTTCTCGGAGGGAACAGTGTATACGTCTATAACGTTATATTTCCTAACCTAAGGCCACCTAACATCTCGTATGTAATATTTGACAACATTCCTGGCGTGTCGAACCCTACTTCTCGGTGGGAACAGTATATACGTCTATAACGGTATATATCCTAATCTAAGGCAGCCTAACATCTCGGATGCAATATTTGACAACATTCCAGGCCTGTCGAACCCTACTTCTCGGAGGGAACATTCTATACGTCTGTAACGTCATATATCCTAACCTAAGACAACCTAACATCTCGGATGTAACATTTGACAACATTCCAGGCGTGTCGGTCCCTACGTCTCGGTCGTAACATTACATGCGTCTATAACGTTATTTTTCCTAACCTAAGGCCACCTAACATCTCGTATGTAATATTTGACAACATTCCTGGCGTGTCGAACCCTACTTCTCGGTGGGAACAGTATATACGTCTATAACGGTATATATCCTAATCTAAGGCAGCCTAACATCTCGGATGCAATATTTGACAACATTCCCGGCCTGTCGAACCCTACCATCCGGAGGGAACAGTATATACGTCTATAACGTCATATATCCTAACCTAAGGCAACCTAACATCTCGGATGTAACATTTGACAACATTCCAGGCGTGTCGGTCCCTACGTCTCGGTGGTAACATTACATGCGTCTATAACGTTATATATCCTAATCTTAGGCAACCTAACAGCTCGGATGTAATATTTTACGACATTCCAGGCGTGTCGGTCCATACGTCTCGGTCGTAACATTACATGCGTCTATAACGTTATATTTCCTAACCTAAGGCCACCTAACATCTCGTATGCAATATTTGACAACATTCCTGGCCTGTCGAACCCTACTTCCCGGAGGGAACATTCTATACGTCTGTAACGTCATATATCCTAACCTAAGACAACCTAACATATCGGATGTAACATTTGACAACATTCCAGGCGTGTCGGTCCCTACGTCTCGGTGGTAACATTACATGCGTCTATAACGTTATATATCCTAACCTAAGGCAACCTAACATCTCGGATGCAATATTTGACAACATTCCTGGCCTGTCGAACCCTACCATCCGGAGGGAACAGTATATACGTCTATAACGTCATATATCCTAACCTAAGGCAACCTAACATCTCGGATGTAACATTTGACAACATTCCAGGCGTGTTGGTCCCTACGTCTCGGTGGTAACATTACATGCGTCCATAACGGTATATATTCTGATCTTAGGCAACCTAACATCTCGGATGTAACATTTTACAACATTCCAGGCGTGTCGGTCCCTACGTCTCGGTCGTAATATTACATGCGTCTATAACGTTATTTTTCCTAACCTAAGGCCACCTAACATCTCGTATGTAATATTTGACAACATTCCTGGAGTGTCGAACCCTACTTCTCGGAGGGAACAGTATATACGTCTGTAACGTCACATATCCTAACCTAAGGCAACCTAACATCTCGGATGTAATATTCTACATCATTCCAGGCGTGTCGGACCCTACTTCTCGGTGGGAACATTATATGCGTCTATAACAATGTATATCCTAACCTAAGGCCACCTAACATCACGGATGCAATATTTGACAACATTCCTAGCCTGTCGAACCCTACTTCTCGGAGGGAACAGTATATACGTCTATAACGTTATATATCCTAACCTAAGGCAACCTAACATCTCGGATGTAATATTCTACAACCTTCCAGGCGTGTCGGACCCTACTTCTCGGAGGGAACAGTATATACGTATATAACGTTGCATATCCTAATCTAAGGCAACCTAACATCTCGAATGCAATATTTGACAACATTCCTGGCCTGTCGAACCCTACGTCTCGGAGGGAACAGTATATACGTCTATAACGGTATATATCCTAATCTAAGGCAACCTAACATCTCGGATGCAATATTTGACAACATTCCTGGCCTGTCGAACCCTACTTCTCGGAGGGAACATTATATACGTCTGTAACGTCATATATCCTAACCTAAGACAACCTAACATCTCGTATGTAACATTTGACAACATTCCAGGCGTGTCGGTCCCTACGTCTCGGTGGTAACATTACATGCGTCTATAACGTTATATATCCTAACCTAAGGCAACCTAACATCTCGGATGCAATATTTGACAACATTCCTGGCCTGTCGAACCCTACCATCCGGAGGGAACAGTATATACGTCTCTAACGTCATATACCTTAACCTAAGGCAACCTAACATCTCGGATGTAACATTTGACAACATTCCAGGCGTGTCGGTCCCTACGTCTCGGTGGTAACATTACATGCGTCTATAACGGTATATATCCTAATCTTAGGCAACCTAACATCTCGGATGTAACATTTTACGACATTCCAGGCGTGTCGGTCCCTACGTCTCGGTCGTAACATTACATGCGTCTATAACGTTATATTTCCTAACCTAAGGCCACCTAACATCTCGTATGTAATATTTAACAACATTCCTGGCGTGTCGAACCCTACTTTTCGGTGGGAACAGTATATACGTCTATAACGGTATATATCCTAATCTAAGGCAGCCTAACATCTCGGATGCAATATTTGACAACATTCCTGGCCTGTCGAACCCTACTTCCCGGAGGGAACATTCTATACGTCTGTAACGTCATATATCCTAACCTAAGACAACCTAACATCTCGGATGTAACATTTGACAACATTCCAGGCGTGTCGGTCCCTACGTCTCGGTGGTAACATTACATGCGTCTATAACGTTATATATCCTAACCTAAGGCAACCTAACTTCTCGGATGCAATATTTGACAACATTCCTGGCCTGTCGAACCCTACCATCCGGAGGGAACAGTATATACGTCTATAACGTCATATATCCTAACCTAAGGCAACCTAACATCTCGGATGTAACATTTGACAACATTCCAGGCGTGTCGGTCCCTACGTCTCGGTGGTAACATTACATGCGTCCATAACGGTATATATCCTGATCTTAGGCAACCTAACATCTCGGATGTAACATTTTACAACATTCCAGGCGTGTCGGTCCCTACGTCTCGGTCGTAATATTACATGCGTCTATAACGTTATTTTTCCTAACCTAAGGCCACCTAACATCTCGTATGTAATATTTGACAACATTCCTGGAGTGTCGAACCCTACTTCTCGGAGGGAACAGTATATACGTCTGTAACGTCACATATCCTAACCTAAGGCAACCTAACATCTCGGATGTAATATTCTACATCATTCCAGGCGTGTCGGACCCTACTTCTCGGTGGGAACATTATATGCGTCTATAACGATGTATATCCTAACCTAAGGCCACCTAACATCACGGATGCAATATTTGACAACATTCCTGGCCTGTCGAACCCTACTTCCCGGAGGGAACATTCTATACGTCTGTAACGTCATATATCCTAACCTAAGACAACCTAACATCTCGGATGTAACATTTGACAACATTCCAGGCGTGTCGGTCCCTTCGTCTCGGTGGTAACATTACATGCGTCTATAACGTTATATATCCTAACCTAAGGCAACCTAACATCTCGGATGCAATATTTGACAACATTCCTGGTCTGTCGAACCCTACCATCCGGAGGGAACAGTATATACGTCTATAACGTCATATATCCTAACCTAAGGCAACCTAACATCTCGGATGTAACATTTGACAACATTCCAGGTGTGTCGGTCCCTACGTCTCGGTGATAACATTGCATGCGTCTATAACGGTATATATCCTAATCTTAGGCAACCTAACATCTCGGATGTAACATTTTACAACATTCCAGGCGTGTCGGTCCCTACGTCTCGGTGGTAACGTTACATGCGTCTATAACGTTATATATCCTAACCTAAGGCAACCTAACATCTCGGATGCAATATTTGACAACATTCCTGGCCTGTCGAACCCTACTTCTCGGAGGGAACAGTGTATACGTCTATAACGTTATATTTCCTAACCTAAGGCCACCTAACATCTCGTATGTAATATTTGACAACATTCCTGGCGTGTCGAACCCTACTTCTCGGTGGGAACAGTATATACGTCTATAACGGTATATATCCTAATCTAAGGCAGCCTAACATCTCGGATGCAATATTTGACAACATTCCAGGCCTGTCGAACCCTACTTCTCGGAGGGAACATTCTATACGTCTGTAACGTCATATATCCTAACCTAAGACAACCTAACATCTCGGATGTAACATTTGACAACATTCCAGGCGTGTCGGTCCCTACGTCTCGGTCGTAACATTACATGCGTCTATAACGTTATTTTTCCTAACCTAAGGCCACCTAACATCTCGTATGTAATATTTGACAACATTCCTGGCGTGTCGAACCCTACTTCTCGGTGGGAACAGTATATACGTCTATAACGGTATATATCCTAATCTAAGGCAGCCTAACATCTCGGATGCAATATTTGACAACATTCCCGGCCCGTCGAACCCTACCATCCGGAGGGAACAGTATATACGTCTATAACGTCATATATCCTAACCTAAGGCAACCTAACATCTCGGATGTAACATTTGACAACATTCCAGGCGTGTCGGTCCCTACGTCTCGGTGGTAACATTACATGCGTCTATAACGTTATATATCCTAATCTTAGGCAACCTAACAGCTCGGATGTAATATTTTACGACATTCCAGGCGTGTCGGTCCCTACGTCTCGGTCGTAATATTACATGCGTCTATAACGTTATATATCCTAACCTAAGGCCACATAACATCTCGTATGTAATATTTGACAACATTCCTGGCGTGTCGAACCCTACTTCTCGGTGGGAACAGTATATACGTCTATAACGTCATATATCCTAACCTAAGACAACCTAACATCTCGGATGTAACATTTGACAACATTCCAGGCGTGTCGGTCCCTACGTCTCGGTGGTAACATTACATGCGTCTATAACGTTATATATCCTAACCTAAGGCAACCTAACATCTCGGATGCAATATTTGACAACATTCCTGGTCTGTCGAACCCTACCATCCGGAGGGAACAGTATATACGTCTATAACGTCATATATCCTAACCTAAGGCAACCTAACATCTCGGATGTAACATTTGACAACATTCCAGGCGTGTCGGTCCCTACGTCTCGGTGGTAACATTACATGCGTCTATAACGTTATATATCCTAACCTAAGGCAACCTAACATCTCGGATGCAATATTTGACAACATTCCTGGTCTGTCGAACCCTACCATCCGGAGGGAACAGTATATACGTCTATAACGTCATATATCCTAACCTAAGGCAACCTAACATCTCGGATGTAACATTTGACAACATTCCAGGCGTGTCGGTCCCTACGTCTCGGTGGTAACATTGCATGCGTCTATAACGGTATATATCCTAATCTTAGGCAACCTAACATCTCGGATGTAACATTTTACAACATTCCAGGCGTGTCGGTCCCTACGTCTCGGTGGTAACGTTACATGCGTCTATAACGTTATATATCCTAACCTAAGGCAACCTAACATCTCGGATGCAATATTTGACAACATTCCTAGCCTGTCGAACCCTACTTCTCGGAGGGAACAGTGTATACGTCTATAACGTCATATATCCTAACCTAAGGCAACTTAACATCTCGGATGTAACATTTGACAACATTCCAGGCGTGTCGGTCCCTACGTCTCGGTGGTAACATTACATGCGTCTATAACGGTATATATCCTAATCTTAGGCAACCTAACATCTCGGATGTAACATTTTACAACATTCCAGGCGTGCCGGTCCCTACGTCTCGGTCGTAACATTACATGCGTCTATAACGTTATATTTCCTAACCTAAGGCCACCTAACATCTCGTATGTAATATTTGACAACATTCCTGGCGTGTCGAACCCTACTTCTCGGTGGGAACAGTATATACGTCTATAACGGTATATATCCTAATCTAAGGCAGCCTAACATCTCGGATGCAATATTTGACAACATTCCTGGCCTGTCGAACCCTACGTCTCGGTGGTAACATTACATGCGTCTATAACGTCATATATCCTAACCTAAGGCAACCTAACATCTCGGATGTAACATTTTACAACATTCCAGGCGTGTCGGTCCCTACGTCTCGGTGGTAACATTACATGCGTCTATAACGTTATATATCCTAACCTAAGGCAACCTAACATCTCGGATGCAATATTTGACAACATTCCTGGCCTGTCGAACCCTACCATCCGGAGGGAACAGTATATACGTCTCTAACGTCATATACCTTAACCTAAGGCAACCTAACATCTCGGATGTAACATTTGACAACATTCCAGGCGTGTCGGTCCCTACGTCTCGGTGGTAACATTACATGCGTCTATAACGGTATATATCCTAATCTTAGGCAACCTAACATCTCGGATGTAACATTTTACGACATTCCAGGCGTGTCGGTCCCTACGTCTCGGTCGTAACATTACATGCGTCTATAACGTTATATTTCCTAACCTAAGGCCACCTAACATCTCGTATGTAATATTTAACAACATTCCTGGCGTGTCGAACCCTACTTTTCGGTGGGAACAGTATATACGTCTATAACGGTATATATCCTAATCTAAGGCAGCCTAACATCTCGGATGCAATATTTGACAACATTCCTGGCCTGTCGAACCCTACTTCCCGGAGGGAACATTCTATACGTCTGTAACGTCATATATCCTAACCTAAGACAACCTAACATCTCGGATGTAACATTTGACAACATTCCAGGCGTGTCGGTCCCTACGTCTCGGTGGTAACATTACATGCGTCTATAACGTTATATATCCTAACCTAAGGCAACCTAACTTCTCGGATGCAATATTTGACAACATTCCTGGCCTGTCGAACCCTACCATCCGGAGGGAACAGTATATACGTCTATAACGTCATATATCCTAACCTAAGGCAACCTAACATCTCGGATGTAACATTTGACAACATTCCAGGCGTGTCGGTCCCTACGTCTCGGTGGTAACATTACATGCGTCCATAACGGTATATATCCTGATCTTAGGCAACCTAACATCTCGGATGTAACATTTTACAACATTCCAGGCGTGTCGGTCCCTACGTCTCGGTCGTAATATTACATGCGTCTATAACGTTATTTTTCCTAACCTAAGGCCACCTAACATCTCGTATGTAATATTTGACAACATTCCTGGAGTGTCGAACCCTACTTCTCGGAGGGAACAGTATATACGTCTGTAACGTCACATATCCTAACCTAAGGCAACCTAACATCTCGGATGTAATATTCTACATCATTCCAGGCGTGTCGGACCCTACTTCTCGGTGGGAACATTATATGCGTCTATAACGATGTATATCCTAACCTAAGGCCACCTAACATCACGGATGCAATATTTGACAACATTCCTGGCCTGTCGAACCCTACTTCCCGGAGGGAACATTCTATACGTCTGTAACGTCATATATCCTAACCTAAGACAACCTAACATCTCGGATGTAACATTTGACAACATTCCAGGCGTGTCGGTCCCTTCGTCTCGGTGGTAACATTACATGCGTCTATAACGTTATATATCCTAACCTAAGGCAACCTAACATCTCGGATGCAATATTTGACAACATTCCTGGTCTGTCGAACCCTACTTCTCGGTGGGAACAGTATATACGTCTATAACGGTATATATCCTAATCTAAGGCAGCCTAACATCTCGGATGCAATATTTGACAACATTCCAGGCCTGTCGAACCCTACTTCTCGGAGGGAACATTCTATACGTCTGTAACGTCATATATCCTAACCTAAGACAACCTAACATCTCGGATGTAACATTTGACAACATTCCAGGCGTGTCGGTCCCTACGTCTCGGTCGTAACATTACATGCGTCTATAACGTTATTTTTCCTAACCTAAGGCCACCTAACATCTCGTATGTAATATTTGACAACATTCCTGGCGTGTCGAACCCTACTTCTCGGTGGGAACAGTATATACGTCTATAACGGTATATATCCTAATCTAAGGCAGCCTAACATCTCGGATGCAATATTTGACAACATTCCCGGCCCGTCGAACCCTACCATCCGGAGGGAACAGTATATACGTCTATAACGTCATATATCCTAACCTAAGGCAACCTAACATCTCGGATGTAACATTTGACAACATTCCAGGCGTGTCGGTCCCTACGTCTCGGTGGTAACATTACATGCGTCTATAACGTTATATATCCTAATCTTAGGCAACCTAACAGCTCGGATGTAATATTTTACGACATTCCAGGCGTGTCGGTCCCTACGTCTCGGTCGTAATATTACATGCGTCTATAACGTTATATATCCTAACCTAAGGCCACATAACATCTCGTATGTAATATTTGACAACATTCCTGGCGTGTCGAACCCTACTTCTCGGTGGGAACAGTATATACGTCTATAACGTCATATATCCTAACCTAAGACAACCTAACATCTCGGATGTAACATTTGACAACATTCCAGGCGTGTCGAACCCTACTTCTCGGTGGTAACATTACATGCGTCTATAACGTTATATATCCTAACCTAAGGCAACCTAACATCTCGGATGCAATATTTGACAACATTCCTGGTCTGTCGAACCCTACCATCCGGAGGGAACAGTATATACGTCTATAACGTCATATATCCTAACCTAAGGCAACCTAACATCTCGGATGTAACATTTGACAACATTCCAGGCGTGTCGGTCCCTACGTCTCGGTGGTAACATTACATGCGTCTATAACGTTATATATCCTAACCTAAGGCAACCTAACATCTCGGATGCAATATTTGACAACATTCCTGGTCTGTCGAACCCTACCATCCGGAGGGAACAGTATATACGTCTATAACGTCATATATCCTAACCTAAGGCAACCTAACATCTCGGATGTAACATTTGACAACATTCCAGGCGTGTCGGTCCCTACGTCTCGGTGGTAACATTGCATGCGTCTATAACGGTATATATCCTAATCTTAGGCAACCTAACATCTCGGATGTAACATTTTACAACATTCCAGGCGTGTCGGTCCCTACGTCTCGGTGGTAACGTTACATGCGTCTATAACGTTATATATCCTAACCTAAGGCAACCTAACATCTCGGATGCAATATTTGACAACATTCCTAGCCTGTCGAACCCTACTTCTCGGAGGGAACAGTGTATACGTCTATAACGTCATATATCCTAACCTAAGGCAACTTAACATCTCGTATGTAATATTTGACAACATTCCTGGCGTGTCGAACCCTACTTCTCGGTGGGAACAGTATATACGTCTATAACGGTATATATCCTAATCTAAGGCAGCCTAACATCTCGGATGCAATATTTGACAACATTCCAGGCCTTGCCGAACCCTACTTCTCGGAGGGAACATTCTATACGTCTGTAACGTCATATATCCTAACCTAAGACAACCTAACATCTCGGATGTAACATTTGACAACATTCCAGGCGTGTCGGTCCCTACGTCTCGGTCGTAACATTACATGCGTCTATAACGTTATTTTTCCTAACCTAAGGCCACCTAACATCTCGTATGTAATATTTGACAACATTCCTGGCGTGTCGAACCCTACTTCTCGGTGGGAACAGTATATACGTCTATAACGGTATATATCCTAATCTAAGGCAGCCTAACATCTCGGATGCAATATTTGACAACATTCCCGGCCTGTCGAACCCTACCATCCGGAGGGAACAGTATATACGTCTATAACGTCATATATCCTAACCTAAGGCAACCTAACATCTCGGATGTAACATTTGACAACATTCCAAGCGTGTCGGTCCCTACGTCTCGGTGGTAACATTACATGCGTCTATAACGGTATATATCCTGATCTTAGGCAACCTAACATCTCGGATGTAACATTTTACAGCATTCCAGGCGTGTCGGTCCCTACGTCTCGGTCGTAACATTACATGCGTCTATAACGTTATTTTTCCTAACCTAAGGCCACCTAACATCTCGTATGCAATATTTGACAACATTCCTGGCGTGTCGAACCCTACTTCTCGGTGGGAACAGTATATACGTCTATAACGGTATATATCCTAATCTAAGGCAGCCTAACATCTCGGATGCAATATTTGACAACATTCCTGGCCTGTCGAACCCTACTTCTCGGTGGTAACATTACATGCGTCTATAACGTTATATATCCTAACCTAAGGCAACCTAACATCTCGGATGCAATATTTGACAACATTCCTGGTCTGTCGAACCCTACCATCCGGAGGGAACAGTATATACGTCTATAACGTCATATATCCTAACCTAAGGCAACCTAACATCTCGGATGTAACATTTGACAACATTCCAGGCGTGTCGGTCCCTACGTCTCGGTGGTAACATTGCATGCGTCTATAACGGTATATATCCTAATCTTAGGCAACCTAACATCTCGGATGTAACATTTTACAACATTCCAGGCGTGTCGGTCCCTACGTCTCGGTCGTAACATTACATGCGTCTATAACGTTATATATCCTAACCTAAGGCCACATAACATCTCGGATGTAATATTTGACAACATTCCTGGCGTGTCGGACCCTACTACTCGGTGGGAACAGTATATACGTCTATAACGTCATATATCCTAACCTAAGGCAACCTAACATCTCGGATGTAACATTTGACAACATTCCAGGCGTGTCGGTCCCTACGTCTCGGTGGTAACATTACATGCGTCTATAACGTTATATATCCTAATCTTAGGCAACCTAACATCTCGGATGTAACATTTTACAACATTCCTGGCGTGTCGAACCCTACTTCTCGGTGGGAACAGTATATACGTCTATAACGTTATATATCCTAACCTAAGGCCACATAACATCTCGTATGTAATATTTGACAACATTCCTGGCGTGTCGAACCCTACTTCTCGGTGGGAACAGTATGTACGTCTATAACGTCATATATCCTAACCTAAGACAACCTAACATCTCGGATGTAACATTTGACAACATTCCAGGCGTGTCGGTCCCTTCGTCTCGGTGGTAACATTACATGCGTCTATAACGTTATATATCCTAACCTAAGGCAACCTAACATCTCGGATGCAATATTTGACAACATTCCTGGTCTGTCGAACCCTACCATCCGGAGGGAACAGTATATACGTCTATAACGTCATATATCCTAACCTAAGGCAACCTAACATCTCGGATGTAACATTTGACAACATTCCAGGCGTGTCGGTCCCTACGTCTCGGTGGTAACATTGCATGCGTCTATAACGGTATATATCCTAATCTTAGGCAACCTAACATCTCGGATGTAACATTTTACAACATTCCAGGCGTGTCGGTCCCTACGTCTCGGTGGTAACGTTACATGCGTCTATAACGTTATATATCCTAACCTAAGGCAACCTAACATCTCGGATGCAATATTTGACAACATTCCTGGCCTGTCGAACCCTACTTCTCGGAGGGAACAGTGTATACGTCTATAACGTTATATTTCCTAACCTAAGGCCACCTAACATCTCGTATGTAATATTTGACAACATTCCTGGCGTGTCGAACCCTACTTCTCGGTGGGAACAGTATATACGTCTATAACGGTATATATCCTAATCTAAGGCAGCCTAACATCTCGGATGCAATATTTGACAACATTCCAGGCCTGTCGAACCCTACTTCTCGGAGGGAACATTCTATACGTCTGTAACGTCATATATCCTAACCTAAGACAACCTAACATCTCGGATGTAACATTTGACAACATTCCAGGCGTGTCGGTCCCTACGTCTCGGTCGTAACATTACATGCGTCTATAACGTTATTTTTCCTAACCTAAGGCCACCTAACATCTCGTATGTAATATTTGACAACATTCCTGGCGTGTCGAACCCTACTTCTCGGTGGGAACAGTATATACGTCTATAACGGTATATATCCTAATCTAAGGCAGCCTAACATCTCGGATGCAATATTTGACAACATTCCCGGCCCGTCGAACCCTACCATCCGGAGGGAACAGTATATACGTCTATAACGTCATATATCCTAACCTAAGGCAACCTAACATCTCGGATGTAACATTTGACAACATTCCAGGCGTGTCGGTCCCTACGTCTCGGTGGTAACATTACATGCGTCTATAACGTTATATATCCTAATCTTAGGCAACCTAACAGCTCGGATGTAATATTTTACGACATTCCAGGCGTGTCGGTCCCTACGTCTCGGTCGTAATATTACATGCGTCTATAACGTTATATATCCTAACCTAAGGCCACATAACATCTCGTATGTAATATTTGACAACATTCCTGGCGTGTCGAACCCTACTTCTCGGTGGGAACAGTATATACGTCTATAACGTCATATATCCTAACCTAAGACAACCTAACATCTCGGATGTAACATTTGACAACATTCCAGGCGTGTCGGTCCCTACGTCTCGGTGGTAACATTACATGCGTCTATAACGTTATATATCCTAACCTAAGGCAACCTAACATCTCGGATGCAATATTTGACAACATTCCTGGTCTGTCGAACCCTACCATCCGGAGGGAACAGTATATACGTCTATAACGTCATATATCCTAACCTAAGGCAACCTAACATCTCGGATGTAACATTTGACAACATTCCAGGCGTGTCGGTCCCTACGTCTCGGTGGTAACATTACATGCGTCTATAACGTTATATATCCTAACCTAAGGCAACCTAACATCTCGGATGCAATATTTGACAACATTCCTGGTCTGTCGAACCCTACCATCCGGAGGGAACAGTATATACGTCTATAACGTCATATATCCTAACCTAAGGCAACCTAACATCTCGGATGTAACATTTGACAACATTCCAGGCGTGTCGGTCCCTACGTCTCGGTGGTAACATTGCATGCGTCTATAACGGTATATATCCTAATCTTAGGCAACCTAACATCTCGGATGTAACATTTTACAACATTCCAGGCGTGTCGGTCCCTACGTCTCGGTGGTAACGTTACATGCGTCTATAACGTTATATATCCTAACCTAAGGCAACCTAACATCTCGGATGCAATATTTGACAACATTCCTAGCCTGTCGAACCCTACTTCTCGGAGGGAACAGTGTATACGTCTATAACGTCATATATCCTAACCTAAGGCAACTTAACATCTCGGATGTAACATTTGACAACATTCCAGGCGTGTCGGTCCCTACGTCTCGGTGGTAACATTACATGCGTCTATAACGGTATATATCCTAATCTTAGGCAACCTAACATCTCGGATGTAACATTTTACAACATTCCAGGCGTGCCGGTACCTACGTCTCGGTCGTAACATTACATGCGTCTATAACGTTATATTTCCTAACCTAAGGCCACCTAACATCTCGTATGTAATATTTGACAACATTCCTGGCGTGTCGAACCCTACTTCTCGGTGGGAACAGTATATACGTCTATAACGGTATATATCCTAATCTAAGGCAGCCTAACATCTCGGATGCAATATTTGACAACATTCCTGGCCTGTCGAACCCTACGTCTCGGTGGTAACATTACATGCGTCTATAACGTCATATATCCTAACCTAAGGCAACCTAACATCTCGGATGTAACATTTTACAACATTCCAGGCGTGTCGGTCCCTACGTCTCGGTGGTAACGTTACGTGCGTCTATAACGTTATATATCCTAACCTAAGGAAACCTAACGTCTCGGATGCAATATTTGACAACATTCCTGGCCTGTCGAACCCTACTTCTCGGAGGGAACAGTATATACGTCTATAACGTCATATATCCTAACCTAAGGCAACCTAACATCTCGGATGTAACATTTGACAACATTCCAGGCGTGTCGGTCCCTACGTCTCGGTGGTAACATTACATGCGTCTATAACGTTATATATCCTAACCTAAGGCAACCTAACATCTCGGATGTAACATTTGACAACATTCCAGGCGTGTCGGTCCCTACGTCTCGGTGGTAACATTACATGCGTCTATAACGGTATATATCCTAATCTTAGGCAACCTAACATCTCGGATGTAACATTTTACAACATTCCAGGCGTGTCGGTCCCTACGTCTCGGTCGTAACATTACATGCGTCTATAACGGTATATATCCTAATCTTAGGCAACCTAACATCTCGGATGTAACATTTTACAACATTCCAGGCGTGTCGGTCCCTACGTTTCGGTCGTAACATTACATGCGTCTATAACGTTATATTTCCTAACCTAAGGCCACCTAACATCTCGTATGTAATATTTGACAACATTCCTGGCGTGTCGAACCCTACTTCTCGGTGGGAACAGTATATACGTCTATAACGTTATATATCCTAACCTAAGGCAACCTAACATCTCGGATGCAATATTTGACAACATTCCTGGCCTGTCGAACCCTACCATCCGGAGGGAACAGTATATACGTCTATAACGTCATATATCCTAACCTAAGGCAACCTAACATCTCGGATGTAACATTTGACAACATTCCAGGCGTGTCGGTCCCTACGTCTCGGTGGTAACATTACATGCGTCTATAACGTTATATATCCTAATCTTAGGCAACCTAACATCTCGGATGTAACATTTTACAACATTCCTGGCGTGTCGAACCCTACTTCTCGGTGGGAACAGTATATACGTCTATAACGTTATATATCCTAACCTAAGGCCACATAACATCTCGTATGTAATATTTGACAACATTCCTGGCGTGTCGAACCCTACTTCTCGGTGGGAACAGTATGTACGTCTATAACGTCATATATCCTAACCTAAGACAACCTAACATCTCGGATGTAACATTTGACAACATTCCAGGCGTGTCGGTCCCTTCGTCTCGGTGGTAACATTACATGCGTCTATAACGTTATATATCCTAACCTAAGGCAACCTAACATCTCGGATGCAATATTTGACAACATTCCTGGTCTGTCGAACCCTACCATCCGGAGGGAACAGTATATACGTCTATAACGTCATATATCCTAACCTAAGGCAACCTAACATCTCGGATGTAACATTTGACAACATTCCAGGCGTGTCGGTCCCTACGTCTCGGTGGTAACATTGCATGCGTCTATAACGGTATATATCCTAATCTTAGGCAACCTAACATCTCGGATGTAACATTTTACAACATTCCAGGCGTGTCGGTCCCTACGTCTCGGTGGTAACGTTACATGCGTCTATAACGTTATATATCCTAACCTAAGGCAACCTAACATCTCGGATGCAATATTTGACAACATTCCTGGCCTGTCGAACCCTACTTCTCGGAGGGAACAGTGTATACGTCTATAACGTTATATTTCCTAACCTAAGGCCACCTAACATCTCGTATGTAATATTTGACAACATTCCTGGCGTGTCGAACCCTACTTCTCGGTGGGAACAGTATATACGTCTATAACGGTATATATCCTAATCTAAGGCAGCCTAACATCTCGGATGCAATATTTGACAACATTCCAGGCCTGTCGAACCCTACTTCTCGGAGGGAACATTCTATACGTCTGTAACGTCATATATCCTAACCTAAGACAACCTAACATCTCGGATGTAACATTTGACAACATTCCAGGCGTGTCGGTCCCTACGTCTCGGTCGTAACATTACATGCGTCTATAACGTTATTTTTCCTAACCTAAGGCCACCTAACATCTCGTATGTAATATTTGACAACATTCCTGGCGTGTCGAACCCTACTTCTCGGTGGGAACAGTATATACGTCTATAACGGTATATATCCTAATCTAAGGCAGCCTAACATCTCGGATGCAATATTTGACAACATTCCCGGCCCGTCGAACCCTACCATCCGGAGGGAACAGTATATACGTCTATAACGTCATATATCCTAACCTAAGGCAACCTAACATCTCGGATGTAACATTTGACAACATTCCAGGCGTGTCGGTCCCTACGTCTCGGTGGTAACATTACATGCGTCTATAACGTTATATATCCTAATCTTAGGCAACCTAACAGCTCGGATGTAATATTTTACGACATTCCAGGCGTGTCGGTCCCTACGTCTCGGTCGTAATATTACATGCGTCTATAACGTTATATATCCTAACCTAAGGCCACATAACATCTCGTATGTAATATTTGACAACATTCCTGGCGTGTCGAACCCTACTTCTCGGTGGGAACAGTATATACGTCTATAACGTCATATATCCTAACCTAAGACAACCTAACATCTCGGATGTAACATTTGACAACATTCCAGGCGTGTCGGTCCCTACGTCTCGGTGGTAACATTACATGCGTCTATAACGTTATATATCCTAACCTAAGGCAACCTAACATCTCGGATGCAATATTTGACAACATTCCTGGTCTGTCGAACCCTACCATCCGGAGGGAACAGTATATACGTCTATAACGTCATATATCCTAACCTAAGGCAACCTAACATCTCGGATGTAACATTTGACAACATTCCAGGCGTGTCGGTCCCTACGTCTCGGTGGTAACATTACATGCGTCTATAACGTTATATATCCTAACCTAAGGCAACCTAACATCTCGGATGCAATATTTGACAACATTCCTGGTCTGTCGAACCCTACCATCCGGAGGGAACAGTATATACGTCTATAACGTCATATATCCTAACCTAAGGCAACCTAACATCTCGGATGTAACATTTGACAACATTCCAGGCGTGTCGGTCCCTACGTCTCGGTGGTAACATTGCATGCGTCTATAACGGTATATATCCTAATCTTAGGCAACCTAACATCTCGGATGTAACATTTTACAACATTCCAGGCGTGTCGGTCCCTACGTCTCGGTGGTAACGTTACATGCGTCTATAACGTTATATATCCTAACCTAAGGCAACCTAACATCTCGGATGCAATATTTGACAACATTCCTAGCCTGTCGAACCCTACTTCTCGGAGGGAACAGTGTATACGTCTATAACGTCATATATCCTAACCTAAGGCAACCTAACATCTCGGATGTAACATTTGACAACATTCCAGGCGTGTCGGTCCCTACGTCTCGGTGGTAACATTACATGCGTCTATAACGGTATATATCCTAATCTTAGGCAACCTAACATCTCGGATGTAACATTTTACAACATTCCAGGCGTGCCGGTCCCTACGTCTCGGTCGTAACATTACATGCGTCTATAACGTTATATTTCCTAACCTAAGGCCACCTAACATCTCGTATGTAATATTTGACAACATTCCTGGCGTGTCGAACCCTACTTCTCGGTGGGAACAGTATATACGTCTATAACGGTATATATCCTAATCTAAGGCAGCCTAACATCTCGGATGCAATATTTGACAACATTCCTGGCCTGTCGAACCCTACGTCTCGGTGGTAACATTACATGCGTCTATAACGTCATATATCCTAACCTAAGGCAACCTAACATCTCGGATGTAACATTTTACAACATTCCAGGCGTGTCGGTCCCTACGTCTCGGTGGTAACGTTACGTGCGTCTATAACGTTATATATCCTAACCTAAGGAAACCTAACGTCTCGGATGCAATATTTGACAACATTCCTGGCCTGTCGAACCCTACTTCTCGGAGGGAACAGTATATACGTCTATAACGTCATATATCCTAACCTAAGGCAACCTAACATCTCGGATGTAACATTTGACAACATTCCAGGCGTGTCGGTCCCTACGTCTCGGTGGTAACATTACATGCGTCTATAACGTTATATATCCTAACCTAAGGCAACCTAACATCTCGGATGTAACATTTGACAACATTCCAGGCGTGTCGGTCCCTACGTCTCGGTGGTAACATTACATGCGTCTATAACGGTATATATCCTAATCTTAGGCAACCTAACATCTCGGATGTAACATTTTACAACATTCCAGGCGTGTCGGTCCCTACGTCTCGGTCGTAACATTACATGCGTCTATAACGGTATATATCCTAATCTTAGGCAACCTAACATCTCGGATGTAACATTTTACAACATTCCAGGCGTGTCGGTCCCTACGTTTCGGTCGTAACATTACATGCGTCTATAACGTTATATTTCCTAACCTAAGGCCACCTAACATCTCGTATGTAATATTTGACAACATTCCTGGCGTGTCGAACCCTACTTCTCGGTGGGAACAGTATATACGTCTATAACGTTATATATCCTAACCTAAGGCAACCTAACATCTCGGATGCAATATTTGACAACATTCCTGGCCTGTCGAACCCTACCATCCGGAGGGAACAGTATATACGTCTATAACGTCATATATCCTAACCTAAGGCAACCTAACATCTCGGATGTAACATTTGACAATATTCCAGGCGTGTCGGTCCCTACGTCTCGGTGGTAACATTACATGCGTCTATAACGTTATATATCCTAACCTAAGGCCACCTAACATCTCGTATGTAATATTTGACAACATTCCTGGAGTGTCGAACCCTACTTCTCGGTGGGAACATTATATGCGTCTATAACGCTATATATCCTAATCTAAGGCAACCTAACATCTCGGATGCAATATTTGACAACATTCCTAGCCTGTCGAACCCTACCTCTCGGAGGGAACATTCTATACGTCTGTAACGTCATATATCCTAACCTAAGACAACCTAACATCTCGGATGTAACATTTGACAACACTCCAGGCGTGTCGGTCCCTACGTCTCGGTGGTAACATTACATGCGTCCATAACGGTATATATCCTGATCTTAGGCAACCTAACATCTCGGATGTAACATTTTACAACATTCCAGGCGTGTCGGTCCCTACGTCTCGGTCGTAATATTACATGCGTCTACAACGTTATTTTTCCTAACCTAAGGCCACCTAACATCTCGTATGTAATATTTGACAACATTCCTGGAGTGTCGAACCCTACTTCTCGGAGGGAACAGTATATACGTCTGTAACGTCACATATCCTAACCTAAGGCAACCTAACATCTCGGATGTAATATTCTACATCATTCCAGGCGTGTCGGACCCTACTTCTCGGTGGGAACATTATATGCGTCTATAACGATGTATATCCTAACCTAAGGCCACCTAACATCACGGATGCAATATTTGACAACATTCCTGGCCTGTCGAACCCTACTTCCCGGAGGGAACATTCTATACGTCTGTAACGTCATATATCCTAACCTAAGACAACCTAACATCTCGGATGTAACATTTGACAACATTCCAGGCGTGTCGGTCCCTTCGTCTCGGTGGTAACATTACATGCGTCTATAACGTTATATATCCTAACCTAAGGCAACCTAACATCTCGGATGCAATATTTGACAACATTCCTGGTCTGTCGAACCCTACCATCCGGAGGGAACAGTATATACGTCTATAACGTCATATATCCTAACCTAAGGCAACCTAACATCTCGGATGTAACATTTGACAACATTCCAGGCGTGTCGGTCCCTACGTTTCGGTGGTAACATTGCATGCGTCTATAACGGTATATATCCTAATCTTAGGCAACCTAACATCTCGGATGTAACATTTTACAACATTCCAGGCGTGTCGGTCCCTACGTCTCGGTGGTAACGTTACATGCGTCTATAACGTTATATATCCTAACCTAAGGCAACCTAACATCTCGGATGCAATATTTGACAACATTCCTGGCCTGTCGAACCCTACTTCTCGGAGGGAACAGTGTATACGTCTATAACGTTATATTTCCTAACCTAAGGCCACCTAACATCTCGTATGTAATATTTGACAACATTCCTGGCGTGTCGAACCCTACTTCTCGGTGGGAACAGTATATACGTCTATAACGGTATATATCCTAATCTAAGGCAGCCTAACATCTCGGATGCAATATTTGACAACATTCCAGGCCTGTCGAACCCTACTTCTCGGAGGGAACATTCTATACGTCTGTAACGTCATATATCCTAACCTAAGACAACCTAACATCTCGGATGTAACATTTGACAACATTCCAGGCGTGTCGGTCCCTACGTCTCGGTCGTAACATTACATGCGTCTATAACGTTATTTTTCCTAACCTAAGGCCACCTAACATCTCGTATGTAATATTTGACAACATTCCTGGCGTGTCGAACCCTACTTCTCGGTGGGAACAGTATATACGTCTATAACGGTATATATCCTAATCTAAGGCAGCCTAACATCTCGGATGCAATATTTGACAACATTCCCGGCCTGTCGAACCCTACCATCCGGAGGGAACAGTATATACGTCTATAACGTCATATATCCTAACCTAAGGCAACCTAACATCTCGGATGTAACATTTGACAACATTCCAGGCGTGTCGGTCCCTACGTCTCGGTGGTAACATTACATGCGTCTATAACGGTATATATCCTGATCTTAGGCAACCTAACATCTCGGATGTAACATTTTACAGCATTCCAGGCGTGTCGGTCCCTACGTCTCGGTCGTAACATTACATGCGTCTATAACGTTATTTTTCCTAACCTAAGGCCACCTAACATCTCGTATGCAATATTTGACAACATTCCTGGCGTGTCGAACCCTACCATCCGGAGGGAACAGTATATACGTCTATAACGTCATATATCCTAACCTAAGGCAACCTAACATCTCGGATGTAACATTTGACAACATTCCAGGCGTGTCGGTCCCTACGTCTCGGTGGTAACATTGCATGCGTCTATAACGGTATATATCCTAATCTTAGGCAACCTAACATCTCGGATGTAACATTTTACAACATTCCAGGCGTGTCGGTCCCTACGTCTCGGTCGTAACATTACATGCGTCTATAACGTTATATATCCTAACCTAAGGCCACATAACATCTCGGATGTAATATTTGACAACATTCCTGGCGTGTCGGACCCTACTACTCGGTGGGAACAGTATATACGTCTATAACGTCATATATCCTAACCTAAGGCAACCTAACATCTCGGATGTAACATTTGACAACATTCCAGGCGTGTCGGTCCCTACGTCTCGGTGGTAACATTACATGCGTCTATAACGTTATATATCCTAATCTTAGGCAACCTAACATCTCGGATGTAACATTTTACAACATTCCTGGCGTGTCGAACCCTACTTCTCGGTGGGAACAGTATATACGTCTATAACGTTATATATCCTAACCTAAGGCCACATAACATCTCGTATGTAATATTTGACAACATTCCTGGCGTGTCGAACCCTACTTCTCGGTGGGAACAGTATGTACGTCTATAACGTCATATATCCTAACCTAAGACAACCTAACATTTCGGATGTAACATTTGACAACATTCCAGGCGTGTCGGTCCCTTCGTCTCGGTGGTAACATTACATGCGTCTATAACGTTATATATCCTAACCTAAGGCAACCTAACATCTCGGATGCAATATTTGACAACATTCCTGGTCTGTCGAACCCTACCATCCGGAGGGAACAGTATATACGTCTATAACGTCATATATCCTAACCTAAGGCAACCTAACATCTCGGATGTAACATTTGACAACATTCCAGGCGTGTCGGTCCCTACGTCTCGGTGGTAACATTGCATGCGTCTATAACGGTATATATCCTAATCTTAGGCAACCTAACATCTCGGATGTAACATTTTACAACATTCCAGGCGTGTCGGTCCCTACGTCTCGGGGGTAACGTTACATGCGTCTATAACGTTATATATCCTAACCTAAGGCAACCTAACATCTCGGATGCAATATTTGACAACATTCCTGGCCTGTCGAACCCTACTTCTCGGAGGGAACAGTGTATACGTCTATAACGTTATATTTCCTAACCTAAGGCCACCTAACATCTCGTATGTAATATTTGACAACATTCCTGGCGTGTCGAACCCTACTTCTCGGTGGGAACAGTATATACGTCTATAACGGTATATATCCTAATCTAAGGCAGCCTAACATCTCGGATGCAATATTTGACAACATTCCAGGCCTGTCGAACCCTACTTCTCGGAGGGAACATTCTATACGTCTGTAACGTCATATATCCTAACCTAAGACAACCTAACATCTCGGATGTAACATTTGACAACATTCCAGGCGTGTCGGTCCCTACGTCTCGGTCGTAACATTACATGCGTCTATAACGTTATTTTTCCTAACCTAAGGCCACCTAACATCTCGTATGTAATATTTGACAACATTCCTGGCGTGTCGAACCCTACTTCTCGGTGGGAACAGTATATACGTCTATAACGGTATATATCCTAATCTAAGGCAGCCTAACATCTCGGATGCAATATTTGACAACATTCCCGGCCCGTCGAACCCTACCATCCGGAGGGAACAGTATATACGTCTATAACGTCATATATCCTAACCTAAGGCAACCTAACATCTCGGATGTAACATTTGACAACATTCCAGGCGTGTCGGTCCCTACGTCTCGGTGGTAACATTACATGCGTCTATAACGTTATATATCCTAATCTTAGGCAACCTAACAGCTCGGATGTAATATTTGACAACATTCCTAGCCTGTCGAACCCTACTTCTCGGAGGGAACAGTGTATACGTCTATAACGTCATATATCCTAACCTAAGGCAACCTAACATCTCGGATGTAACATTTGACAACATTCCAGGCGTGTCGGTCCCTACGTCTCGGTGGTAACATTACATGCGTCTATAACGGTATATATCCTAATCTTAGGCAACCTAACATCTCGGATGTAACATTTTACAACATTCCAGGCGTGCCGGTCCCTACGTCTCGGTCGTAATATTACATGCGTCTATAACGTTATTTTTCCTAACCTAAGGCCACCTAACATCTCGTATGTAATATTTGACAACATTCCTGGAGTGTCGAACCCTACTTCTCGGAGGGAACAGTATATACGTCTGTAACGTCACATATCCTAACCTAAGGCAACCTAACATCTCGGATGTAATATTCTACATCATTCCAGGCGTGTCGGACCCTACTTCTCGGTGGGAACATTATATGCGTCTATAACGATGTATATCCTAACCTAAGGCCACCTAACATCACGGATGCAATATTTGACAACATTCCTGGCCTGTCGAACCCTACTTCCCGGAGGGAACATTCTATACGTCTGTAACGTCATATATCCTAACCTAAGGCAACCTAACATCTCGGATGTAACATTTGACAACATTCCAGGCGTGTCGGTCCCTACGTCTCGGTCGTAACATTACATGCGTCTATAACGTTATTTTTCCTAACCTAAGGCCACCTAACATCTCGTATGTAATATTTGACAACATTCCTGGCGTGTCGAACCCTACTTCTCGGTGGGAACAGTATATACGTCTATAACGGTATATATCCTAATCTAAGGCAGCCTAACATCTCGGATGCAATATTTGACAACATTCCCGGCCTGTCGAACCCTACCATCCGGAGGGAACAGTATATACGTCTATAACGTCATATATCCTAACCTAAGGCAACCTAACATCTCGGATGTAACATTTGACAACATTCCAAGCGTGTCGGTCCCTACGTCTCGGTGGTAACATTACATGCGTCTATAACGGTATATATCCTGATCTTAGGCAACCTAACATCTCGGATGTAACATTTTACAGCATTCCAGGCGTGTCGGTCCCTACGTCTCGGTCGTAACATTACATGCGTCTATAACGTTATTTTTCCTAACCTAAGGCCACCTAACATCTCGTATGCAATATTTGACAACATTCCTGGCGTGTCGAACCCTACTTCTCGGTGGGAACAGTATATACGTCTATAACGGTATATATCCTAATCTAAGGCAGCCTAACATCTCGGATGCAATATTTGACAACATTCCTGGCCTGTCGAACCCTACTTCTCGGTGGTAACATTACATGCGTCTATAACGTTATATATCCTAACCTAAGGCAACCTAACATCTCGGATGCAATATTTGACAACATTCCTGGTCTGTCGAACCCTACCATCCGGAGGGAACAGTATATACGTCTATAACGTCATATATCCTAACCTAAGGCAACCTAACATCTCGGATGTAACATTTGACAACATTCCAGGCGTGTCGGTCCCTACGTCTCGGTGGTAACATTGCATGCGTCTATAACGGTATATATCCTAATCTTAGGCAACCTAACATCTCGGATGTAACATTTTACAACATTCCAGGCGTGTCGGTCCCTACGTCTCGGTCGTAACATTACATGCGTCTATAACGTTATATATCCTAACCTAAGGCCACATAACATCTCGGATGTAATATTTGACAACATTCCTGGCGTGTCGGACCCTACTACTCGGTGGGAACAGTATATACGTCTATAACGTCATATATCCTAACCTAAGGCAACCTAACATCTCGGATGTAACATTTGACAACATTCCAGGCGTGTCGGTCCCTACGTCTCGGTGGTAACATTACATGCGTCTATAACGTTATATATCCTAATCTTAGGCAACCTAACATCTCGGATGTAACATTTTACAACATTCCTGGCGTGTCGAACCCTACTTCTCGGTGGGAACAGTATATACGTCTATAACGTTATATATCCTAACCTAAGGCCACATAACATCTCGTATGTAATATTTGACAACATTCCTGGCGTGTCGAACCCTACTTCTCGGTGGGAACAGTATGTACGTCTATAACGTCATATATCCTAACCTAAGACAACCTAACATCTCGGATGTAACATTTGACAACATTCCAGGCGTGTCGGTCCCTTCGTCTCGGTGGTAACATTACATGCGTCTATAACGTTATATATCCTAACCTAAGGCAACCTAACATCTCGGATGCAATATTTGACAACATTCCTGGTCTGTCGAACCCTACCATCCGGAGGGAACAGTATATACGTCTATAACGTCATATATCCTAACCTAAGGCAACCTAACATCTCGGATGTAACATTTGACAACATTCCAGGCGTGTCGGTCCCTACGTCTCGGTGGTAACATTGCATGCGTCTATAACGGTATATATCCTAATCTTAGGCAACCTAACATCTCGGATGTAACATTTTACAACATTCCAGGCGTGTCGGTCCCTACGTCTCGGTGGTAACGTTACATGCGTCTATAACGTTATATATCCTAACCTAAGGCAACCTAACATCTCGGATGCAATATTTGACAACATTCCTGGCCTGTCGAAACCTACTTCTCGGAGGGAACAGTGTATACGTCTATAACGTTATATTTCCTAACCTAAGGCCACCTAACATCTCGTATGTAATATTTGACAACATTCCTGGCGTGTCGAACCCTACTTCTCGGTGGGAACAGTATATACGTCTATAACGGTATATATCCTAATCTAAGGCAGCCTAACATCTCGGATGCAATATTTGACAACATTCCAGGCCTGTCGAACCCTACTTCTCGGAGGGAACATTCTATACGTCTGTAACGTCATATATCCTAACCTAAGACAACCTAACATCTCGGATGTAACATTTGACAACATTCCAGGCGTGTCGGTCCCTACGTCTCGGTCGTAACATTACATGCGTCTATAACGTTATTTTTCCTAACCTAAGGCCACCTAACATCTCGTATGTAATATTTGACAACATTCCTGGCGTGTCGAACCCTACTTCTCGGTGGGAACAGTATATACGTCTATAACGGTATATATCCTAATCTAAGGCAGCCTAACATCTCGGATGCAATATTTGACAACATTCCCGGCCCGTCGAACCCTACCATCCGGAGGGAACAGTATATACGTCTATAACGTCATATATCCTAACCTAAGGCAACCTAACATCTCGGATGTAACATTTGACAACATTCCAGGCGTGTCGGTCCCTACGTCTCGGTGGTAACATTACATGCGTCTATAACGTTATATATCCTAATCTTAGGCAACCTAACAGCTCGGATGTAATATTTTACGACATTCCAGGCGTGTCGGTCCCTACGTCTCGGTCGTAATATTACATGCGTCTATAACGTTATATATCCTAACCTAAGGCCACATAACATCTCGTATGTAATATTTGACAACATTCCTGGCGTGTCGAACCCTACTTCTCGGTGGGAACAGTATATACGTCTATAACGTCATATATCCTAACCTAAGACAACCTAACATCTCGGATGTAACATTTGACAACATTCCAGGCGTGTCGGTCCCTACGTCTCGGTGGTAACATTACATGCGTCTATAACGTTATATATCCTAACCTAAGGCAACCTAACATCTCGGATGCAATATTTGACAACATTCCTGGTCTGTCGAACCCTACCATCCGGAGGGAACAGTATATACGTCTATAACGTCATATATCCTAACCTAAGGCAACCTAACATCTCGGATGTAACATTTGACAACATTCCAGGCGTGTCGGTCCCTACGTCTCGGTGGTAACATTACATGCGTCTATAACGTTATATATCCTAACCTAAGGCAACCTAACATCTCGGATGCAATATTTGACAACATTCCTGGTCTGTCGAACCCTACCATCCGGAGGGAACAGTATATACGTCTATAACGTCATATATCCTAACCTAAGGCAACCTAACATCTCGGATGTAACATTTGACAACATTCCAGGCGTATCGGTCCCTACGTCTCGGTGGTAACATTGCATGCGTCTATAACGGTATATATCCTAATCTTAGGCAACCTAACATCTCGGATGTAACATTTTACAACATTCCAGGCGTGTCGGTCCCTACGTCTCGGTGGTAACGTTACATGCGTCTATAACGTTATATATCCTAACCTAAGGCAACCTAACATCTCGGATGCAATATTTGACAACATTCCTAGCCTGTCGAACCCTACTTCTCGGAGGGAACAGTGTATACGTCTATAACGTCATATATCCTAACCTAAGGCAACTTAACATCTCGGATGTAACATTTGACAACATTCCAGGCGTGTCGGTCCCTACGTCTCGGTGGTAACATTACATGCGTCTATAACGGTATATATCCTAATCTTAGGCAACCTAACATCTCGGATGTAACATTTTACAACATTCCAGGCGTGCCGGTCCCTACGTCTCGGTCGTAACATTACATGCGTCTATAACGTTATATTTCCTAACCTAAGGCCACCTAACATCTCGTATGTAATATTTGACAACATTCCTGGCGTGTCGAACCCTACTTCTCGGTGGGAACAGTATATACGTCTATAACGGTATATATCCTAATCTAAGGCAGCCTAACATCTCGGATGCAATATTTGACAACATTCCTGGCCTGTCGAACCCTACGTCTCGGTGGTAACATTACATGCGTCTATAACGTCATATATCCTAACCTAAGGCAACCTAACATCTCGGATGTAACATTTTACAACATTCCAGGCGTGTCGGTCCCTACGTCTCGGTGGTAACGTTACGTGCGTCTATAACGTTATATATCCTAACCTAAGGAAACCTAACGTCTCGGATGCAATATTTGACAACATTCCTGGCCTGTCGAACCCTACTTCTCGGAGGGAACAGTATATACGTCTATAACGTCATATATCCTAACCTAAGGCAACCTAACATCTCGGATGTAACATTTGACAACATTCCAGGCGTGTCGGTCCCTACGTCTCGGTGGTAACATTACATGCGTCTATAACGTTATATATCCTAACCTAAGGCAACCTAACATCTCGGATGTAACATTTTACAACATTCCAGGCGTGTCGGTCCCTACGTCTCGGTCGTAACATTACATGCGTCTATAACGGTATATATCCTAATCTTAGGCAACCTAACATCTCGGATGTAACATTTTACAACATTCCAGGCGTGTCGGTCCCTACGTTTCGGTCGTAACATTACATGCGTCTATAACGTTATATTTCCTAACCTAAGGCCACCTAACATCTCGTATGTAATATTTGACAACATTCCTGGCGTGTCGAACCCTACTTCTCGGTGGGAACAGTATATACGTCTATAACGTTATATATCCTAACCTAAGGCAACCTAACATCTCGGATGCAATATTTGACAACATTCCTGGCCTGTCGAACCCTACCATCCGGAGGGAACAGTATATACGTCTATAACGTCATATATCCTAACCTAAGGCAACCTAACATCTCGGATGTAACATTTGACAACATTCCAGGCGTGTCGGTCCCTACGTCTCGGTGGTAACATTACATGCGTCTATAACGTTATATATCCTAATCTTAGGCAACCTAACATCTCGGATGTAACATTTTACAACATTCCTGGCGTGTCGAACCCTACTTCTCGGTGGGAACAGTATATACGTCTATAACGTTATATATCCTAACCTAAGGCCACATAACATCTCGTATGTAATATTTGACAACATTCCTGGCGTGTCGAACCCTACTTCTCGGTGGGAACAGTATGTACGTCTATAACGTCATATATCCTAACCTAAGACAACCTAACATCTCGGATGTAACATTTGACAACATTCCAGGCGTGTCGGTCCCTTCGTCTCGGTGGTAACATTACATGCGTCTATAACGTTATATATCCTAACCTAAGGCAACCTAACATCTCGGATGCAATATTTGACAACATTCCTGGTCTGTCGAACCCTACCATCCGGAGGGAACAGTATATACGTCTATAACGTCATATATCCTAACCTAAGGCAACCTAACATCTCGGATGTAACATTTGACAACATTCCAGGCGTGTCGGTCCCTACGTCTCGGTGGTAACATTGCATGCGTCTATAACGGTATATATCCTAATCTTAGGCAACCTAACATCTCGGATGTAACATTTTACAACATTCCAGGCGTGTCGGTCCCTACGTCTCGGTGGTAACGTTACATGCGTCTATAACGTTATATATCCTAACCTAAGGCAACCTAACATCTCGGATGCAATATTTGACAACATTCCTGGCCTGTCGAACCCTACTTCTCGGAGGGAACAGTGTATACGTCTATAACGTTATATTTCCTAACCTAAGGCCACCTAACATCTCGTATGTAATATTTGACAACATTCCTGGCGTGTCGAACCCTACTTCTCGGTGGGAACAGTATATACGTCTATAACGGTATATATCCTAATCTAAGGCAGCCTAACATCTCGGATGCAATATTTGACAACATTCCAGGCCTGTCGAACCCTACTTCTCGGAGGGAACATTCTATACGTCTGTAACGTCATATATCCTAACCTAAGACAACCTAACATCTCGGATGTAACATTTGACAACATTCCAGGCGTGTCGGTCCCTACGTCTCGGTCGTAACATTACATGCGTCTATAACGTTATTTTTCCTAACCTAAGGCCACCTAACATCTCGTATGTAATATTTGACAACATTCCTGGCGTGTCGAACCCTACTTCTCGGTGGGAACAGTATATACGTCTATAACGGTATATATCCTAATCTAAGGCAGCCTAACATCTCGGATGCAATATTTGACAACATTCCCGGCCCGTCGAACCCTACCATCCGGAGGGAACAGTATATACGTCTATAACGTCATATATCCTAACCTAAGGCAACCTAACATCTCGGATGTAACATTTGACAACATTCCAGGCGTGTCGGTCCCTACGTCTCGGTGGTAACATTACATGCGTCTATAACGTTATATATCCTAATCTTAGGCAACCTAACAGCTCGGATGTAATATTTTACGACATTCCAGGCGTGTCGGTCCCTACGTCTCGGTCGTAATATTACATGCGTCTATAACGTTATATATCCTAACCTAAGGCCACATAACATCTCGTATGTAATATTTGACAACATTCCTGGCGTGTCGAACCCTACTTCTCGGTGGGAACAGTATATACGTCTATAACGTCATATATCCTAACCTAAGACAACCTAACATCTCGGATGTAACATTTGACAACATTCCAGGCGTGTCGGTCCCTACGTCTCGGTGGTAACATTACATGCGTCTATAACGTTATATATCCTAACCTAAGGCAACCTAACATCTCGGATGCAATATTTGACAACATTCCTGGTCTGTCGAACCCTACCATCCGGAGGGAACAGTATATACGTCTATAACGTCATATATCCTAACCTAAGGCAACCTAACATCTCGGATGTAACATTTGACAACATTCCAGGCGTGTCGGTCCCTACGTCTCGGTGGTAACATTACATGCGTCTATAACGTTATATATCCTAACCTAAGGCAACCTAACATCTCGGATGCAATATTTGACAACATTCCTGGTCTGTCGAACCCTACCATCCGGAGGGAACAGTATATACGTCTATAACGTCATATATCCTAACCTAAGGCAACCTAACATCTCGGATGTAACATTTGACAACATTCCAGGCGTGTCGGTCCCTACGTCTCGGTGGTAACATTGCATGCGTCTATAACGGTATATATCCTAATCTTAGGCAACCTAACATCTCGGATGTAACATTTTACAACATTCCAGGCGTGTCGGTCCCTACGTCTCGGTGGTAACGTTACATGCGTCTATAACGTTATATATCCTAACCTAAGGCAACCTAACATCTCGGATGCAATATTTGACAACATTCCTAGCCTGTCGAACCCTACTTCTCGGAGGGAACAGTGTATACGTCTATAACGTCATATATCCTAACCTAAGGCAACCTAACATCTCGGATGTAACATTTGACAACATTCCAGGCGTGTCGGTCCCTACGTCTCGGTGGTAACATTACATGCGTCTATAACGGTATATATCCTAATCTTAGGCAACCTAACATCTCGGATGTAACATTTTACAACATTCCAGGCGTGCCGGTCCCTACGTCTCGGTCGTAACATTACATGCGTCTATAACGTTATATTTCCTAACCTAAGGCCACCTAACATCTCGTATGTAATATTTGACAACATTCCTGGCGTGTCGAACCCTACTTCTCGGTGGGAACAGTATATACGTCTATAACGGTATATATCCTAATCTAAGGCAGCCTAACATCTCGGATGCAATATTTGACAACATTCCTGGCCTGTCGAACCCTACGTCTCGGTGGTAACATTACATGCGTCTATAACGTCATATATCCTAACCTAAGGCAACCTAACATCTCGGATGTAACATTTTACAACATTCCAGGCGTGTCGGTCCCTACGTCTCGGTGGTAACGTTACGTGCGTCTATAACGTTATATATCCTAACCTAAGGAAACCTAACGTCTCGGATGCAATATTTGACAACATTCCTGGCCTGTCGAACCCTACTTCTCGGAGGGAACAGTATATACGTCTATAACGTCATATATCCTAACCTAAGGCAACCTAACATCTCGGATGTAACATTTGACAACATTCCAGGCGTGTCGGTCCCTACGTCTCGGTGGTAACATTACATGCGTCTATAACGTTATATATCCTAACCTAAGGCAACCTAACATCTCGGATGTAACATTTGACAACATTCCAGGCGTGTCGATCCCTACGTCTCGGTGGTAACATTACATGCGTCTATAACGGTATATATCCTAATCTTAGGCAACCTAACATCTCGGATGTAACATTTTACAACATTCCAGGCGTGTCGGTCCCTACGTCTCGGTCGTAACATTACATGCGTCTATAACGGTATATATCCTAATCTTAGGCAACCTAACATCTCGGATGTAACATTTTACAACATTCCAGGCGTGTCGGTCCCTACGTTTCGGTCGTAACATTACATGCGTCTATAACGTTATATTTCCTAACCTAAGGCCACCTAACATCTCGTATGTAATATTTGACAACATTCCTGGCGTGTCGAACCCTACTTCTCGGTGGGAACAGTATATACGTCTATAACGTTATATATCCTAACCTAAGGCAACCTAACATCTCGGATGCAATATTTGACAACATTCCTGGCCTGTCGAACCCTACCATCCGGAGGGAACAGTATATACGTCTATAACGTCATATATCCTAACCTAAGGCAACCTAACATCTCGGATGTAACATTTGACAATATTCCAGGCGTGTCGGTCCCTACGTCTCGGTGGTAACATTACATGCGTCTATAACGTTATATATCCTAACCTAAGGCCACCTAACATCTCGTATGTAATATTTGACAACATTCCTGGAGTGTCGAACCCTACTTCTCGGTGGGAACATTATATGCGTCTATAACGCTATATATCCTAATCTAAGGCAACCTAACATCTCGGATGCAATATTTGACAACATTCCTAGCCTGTCGAACCCTACCTCTCGGAGGGAACATTCTATACGTCTGTAACGTCATATATCCTAACCTAAGACAACCTAACATCTCGGATGTAACATTTGACAACACTCCAGGCGTGTCGGTCCCTACGTCTCGGTGGTAACATTACATGCGTCCATAACGGTATATATCCTGATCTTAGGCAACCTAACATCTCGGATGTAACATTTTACAACATTCCAGGCGTGTCGGTCCCTACGTCTCGGTCGTAATATTACATGCGTCTACAACGTTATTTTTCCTAACCTAAGGCCACCTAACATCTCGTATGTAATATTTGACAACATTCCTGGAGTGTCGAACCCTACTTCTCGGAGGGAACAGTATATACGTCTGTAACGTCACATATCCTAACCTAAGGCAACCTAACATCTCGGATGTAATATTCTACATCATTCCAGGCGTGTCGGACCCTACTTCTCGGTGGGAACATTATATGCGTCTATAACGATGTATATCCTAACCTAAGGCCACCTAACATCACGGATGCAATATTTGACAACATTCCTGGCCTGTCGAACCCTACTTCCCGGAGGGAACATTCTATACGTCTGTAACGTCATATATCCTAACCTAAGACAACCTAACATCTCGGATGTAACATTTGACAACATTCCAGGCGTGTCGGTCCCTTCGTCTCGGTGGTAACATTACATGCGTCTATAACGTTATATATCCTAACCTAAGGCAACCTAACATCTCGGATGCAATATTTGACAACATTCCTGGTCTGTCGAACCCTACCATCCGGAGGGAACAGTATATACGTCTATAACGTCATATATCCTAACCTAAGGCAACCTAACATCTCGGATGTAACATTTGACAACATTCCAGGCGTGTCGGTCCCTACGTTTCGGTGGTAACATTGCATGCGTCTATAACGGTATATATCCTAATCTTAGGCAACCTAACATCTCGGATGTAACATTTTACAACATTCCAGGCGTGTCGGTCCCTACGTCTCGGTGGTAACGTTACATGCGTCTATAACGTTATATATCCTAACCTAAGGCAACCTAACATCTCGGATGCAATATTTGACAACATTCCTGGCCTGTCGAACCCTACTTCTCGGAGGGAACAGTGTATACGTCTATAACGTTATATTTCCTAACCTAAGGCCACCTAACATCTCGTATGTAATATTTGACAACATTCCTGGCGTGTCGAACCCTACTTCTCGGTGGGAACAGTATATACGTCTATAACGGTATATATCCTAATCTAAGGCAGCCTAACATCTCGGATGCAATATTTGACAACATTCCAGGCCTGTCGAACCCTACTTCTCGGAGGGAACATTCTATACGTCTGTAACGTCATATATCCTAACCTAAGACAACCTAACATCTCGGATGTAACATTTGACAACATTCCAGGCGTGTCGGTCCCTACGTCTCGGTCGTAACATTACATGCGTCTATAACGTTATTTTTCCTAACCTAAGGCCACCTAACATCTCGTATGTAATATTTGACAACATTCCTGGCGTGTCGAACCCTACTTCTCGGTGGGAACAGTATATACGTCTATAACGGTATATATCCTAATCTAAGGCAGCCTAACATCTCGGATGCAATATTTGACAACATTCCCGGCCTGTCGAACCCTACCATCCGGAGGGAACAGTATATACGTCTATAACGTCATATATCCTAACCTAAGGCAACCTAACATCTCGGATGTATCATTTGACAACATTCCAGGCGTGTCGGTCCCTACGTCTCGGTGGTAACATTACATGCGTCTATAACGGTATATATCCTGATCTTAGGCAACCTAACATCTCGGATGTAACATTTTACAGCATTCCAGGCGTGTCGGTCCCTACGTCTCGGTCGTAACATTACATGCGTCTATAACGTTATTTTTCCTAACCTAAGGCCACCTAACATCTCGTATGCAATATTTGACAACATTCCTGGCGTGTCGAACCCTACCATCCGGAGGGAACAGTATATACGTCTATAACGTCATATATCCTAACCTAAGGCAACCTAACATCTCGGATGTAACATTTGACAACATTCCAGGCGTGTCGGTCCCTACGTCTCGGTGGTAACATTGCATGCGTCTATAACGGTATATATCCTAATCTTAGGCAACCTAACATCTCGGATGTAACATTTTACAACATTCCAGGCGTGTCGGTCCCTACGTCTCGGTCGTAACATTACATGCGTCTATAACGTTATATATCCTAACCTAAGGCCACATAACATCTCGGATGTAATATTTGACAACATTCCTGGCGTGTCGGACCCTACTACTCGGTGGGAACAGTATATACGTCTATAACGTCATATATCCTAACCTAAGGCAACCTAACATCTCGGATGTAACATTTGACAACATTCCAGGCGTGTCGGTCCCTACGTCTCGGTGGTAACATTACATGCGTCTATAACGTTATATATCCTAATCTTAGGCAACCTAACATCTCGGATGTAACATTTTACAACATTCCTGGCGTGTCGAACCCTACTTCTCGGTGGGAACAGTATATACGTCTATAACGTTATATATCCTAACCTAAGGCCACATAACATCTCGTATGTAATATTTGACAACATTCCTGGCGTGTCGAACCCTACTTCTCGGTGGGAACAGTATGTACGTCTATAACGTCATATATCCTAACCTAAGACAACCTAACATTTCGGATGTAACATTTGACAACATTCCAGGCGTGTCGGTCCCTTCGTCTCGGTGGTAACATTACATGCGTCTATAACGTTATATATCCTAACCTAAGGCAACCTAACATCTCGGATGCAATATTTGACAACATTCCTGGTCTGTCGAACCCTACCATCCGGAGGGAACAGTATATACGTCTATAACGTCATATATCCTAACCTAAGGCAACCTAACATCTCGGATGTAACATTTGACAACATTCCAGGCGTGTCGGTCCCTACGTCTCGGTGGTAACATTGCATGCGTCTATAACGGTATATATCCTAATCTTAGGCAACCTAACATCTCGGATGTAACATTTTACAACATTCCAGGCGTGTCGGTCCCTACGTCTCGGGGGTAACGTTACATGCGTCTATAACGTTATATATCCTAACCTAAGGCAACCTAACATCTCGGATGCAATATTTGACAACATTCCTGGCCTGTCGAACCCTACTTCTCGGAGGGAACAGTGTATACGTCTATAACGTTATATTTCCTAACCTAAGGCCACCTAACATCTCGTATGTAATATTTGACAACATTCCTGGCGTGTCGAACCCTACTTCTCGGTGGGAACAGTATATACGTCTATAACGGTATATATCCTAATCTAAGGCAGCCTAACATCTCGGATGCAATATTTGACAACATTCCAGGCCTGTCGAACCCTACTTCTCGGAGGGAACATTCTATACGTCTGTAACGTCATATATCCTAACCTAAGACAACCTAACATCTCGGATGTAACATTTGACAACATTCCAGGCGTGTCGGTCCCTACGTCTCGGTCGTAACATTACATGCGTCTATAACGTTATTTTTCCTAACCTAAGGCCACCTAACATCTCGTATGTAATATTTGACAACATTCCTGGCGTGTCGAACCCTACTTCTCGGTGGGAACAGTATATACGTCTATAACGGTATATATCCTAATCTAAGGCAGCCTAACATCTCGGATGCAATATTTGACAACATTCCCGGCCCGTCGAACCCTACCATCCGGAGGGAACAGTATATACGTCTATAACGTCATATATCCTAACCTAAGGCAACCTAACATCTCGGATGTAACATTTGACATCATTCCAGGCGTGTCGGTCCCTACGTCTCGGTGGTAACATTACATGCGTCTATAACGTTATATATCCTAATCTTAGGCAACCTAACAGCTCGGATGTAATATTTTACGACATTCCAGGCGTGTCGGTCCCTACGTCTCGGTCGTAATATTACATGCGTCTATAACGTTATATATCCTAACCTAAGGCCACATAACATCTCGTATGTAATATTTGACAACATTCCTGGCGTGTCGAACCCTACTTCTCGGTGGGAACAGTATATACGTCTATAACGTCATATATCCTAACCTAAGACAACCTAACATCTCGGATGTAACATTTGACAACATTCCAGGCGTGTCGGTCCCTACGTCTCGGTGGTAACATTACATGCGTCTATAACGTTATATATCCTAACCTAAGGCAACCTAACATCTCGGATGCAATATTTGACAACATTCCTGGTCTGTCGAACCCTACCATCCGGAGGGAACAGTATATACGTCTATAACGTCATATATCCTAACCTAACGCAACCTAACATCTCGGATGTAACATTTGACAACATTCCAGGCGTGTCGGTCCCTACGTCTCGGTGGTAACATTACATGCGTCTATAACGTTATATATCCTAACCTAAGGCAACCTAACATCTCGGATGCAATATTTGACAACATTCCTGGTCTGTCGAACCCTACCATCCGGAGGGAACAGTATATACGTCTATAACGTCATATATCCTAACCTAAGGCAACCTAACATCTCGGATGTAACATTTGACAACATTCCAGGCGCGTCGGTCCCTACGTCTCGGTGGTAACATTGCATGCGTCTATAACGGTATATATCCTAATCTTAGGCAACCTAACATCTCGGATGTAACATTTTACAACATTCCAGGCGTGTCGGTCCCTACGTCTCGGTGGTAACGTTACATGCGTCTATAACGTTATATATCCTAACCTAAGGCAACCTAACATCTCGGATGCAATATTTGACAACATTCCTAGCCTGTCGAACCCTACTTCTCGGAGGGAACAGTGTATACGTCTATAACGTCATATATCCTAACCTAAGGCAACCTAACATCTCGGATGTAACATTTGACAACATTCCAGGCGTGTCGGTCCCTACGTCTCGGTGGTAACATTACATGCGTCTATAACGGTATATATCCTAATCTTAGGCAACCTAACATCTCGGATGTAACATTTTACAACATTCCAGGCGTGCCGGTCCCTACGTCTCGGTCGTAACATTACATGCGTCTGTAACGTTATATTTCCTAACCTAAGGCCACCTAACATCTCGTATGTAATATTTGACAACATTCCTGGCGTGTCGAACCCTACTTCTCGGTGGGAACAGTATATACGTCTATAACGTTATATATCCTAACCTAAGGCAACCTAACATCTCGGATGCAATATTTGACAACATTCCTGGCCTGTCGAACCCTACCATCCGGAGGGAACAGTATATACGTCTATAACGTCATATATCCTAACCTAAGGCAACCTAACATCTCGGATGTAACATTTGACAATATTCCAGGCGTGTCGGTCCCTACGTCTCGGTGGTAACATTACATGCGTCTATAACGTTATATATCCTAACCTAAGGCCACCTAACATCTCGTATGTAATATTTGACAACATTCCTGGAGTGTCGAACCCTACTTCTCGGTGGGAACATTATATGCGTCTATAACGCTATATATCCTAATCTAAGGCAACCTAACATCTCGGATGCAATATTTGACAACATTCCTAGCCTGTCGAACCCTACCTCTCGGAGGGAACATTCTATACGTCTGTAACGTCATATATCCTAACCTAAGACAACCTAACATCTCGGATGTAACATTTGACAACACTCCAGGCGTGTCGGTCCCTACGTCTCGGTGGTAACATTACATGCGTCCATAACGGTATATATCCTGATCTTAGGCAACCTAACATCTCGGATGTAACATTTTACAACATTCCAGGCGTGTCGGTCCCTACGTCTCGGTCGTAATATTACATGCGTCTATAACGTTATTTTTCCTAACCTAAGGCCACCTAACATCTCGTATGTAATATTTGACAACATTCCTGGAGTGTCGAACCCTACTTCTCGGAGGGAACAGTATATACGTCTGTAACGTCACATATCCTAACCTAAGGCAACCTAACATCTCGGATGTAATATTCTACATCATTCCAGGCGTGTCGGACCCTACTTCTCGGTGGGAACATTATATGCGTCTATAACGATGTATATCCTAACCTAAGGCCACCTAACATCACGGATGCAATATTTGACAACATTCCTGGCCTGTCGAACCCTACTTCCCGGAGGGAACATTCTATACGTCTGTAACGTCATATATCCTAACCTAAGGCAACCTAACATCTCGGATGTAACATTTGACAACATTCCAGGCGTGTCGGTCCCTACGTCTCGGTGGTAACATTACATGCGTCTATAACGGTATATATCCTAATGTTAGGCAACCTAACATCTCGGATGTAACATTTTACAACATTCCAGGCGTGTCGGTCCCTACGTCTCGGTCGTAACATTACATGCGTCTATAACGGTATATATCCTAATCTTAGGCAACCTAACATCTCGGATGTAACATTTTACAACATTCCAGGCGTGTCGGTCCCTACGTTTCGGTCGTAACATTACATGCGTCTATAACGTTATATTTCCTAACCTAAGGCCACCTAACATCTCGTATGTAATATTTGACAACATTCCTGGCGTGTCGAACCCTACTTCTCGGTGGGAACAGTATATACGTCTATAACGTTATATATCCTAACCTAAGGCAACCTAACATCTCGGATGCAATATTTGACAACATTCCTGGCCTGTCGAACCCTACCATCCGGAGGGAACAGTATATACGTCTATAACGTCATATATCCTAACCTAAGGCAACCTAACATCTCGGATGTAACATTTGACAATATTCCAGGCGTGTCGGTCCCTTCGTCTCGGTGGTAACATTACATGCGTCTATAACGTTATATATCCTAACCTAAGGCCACCTAACATCTCGTATGTAATATTTGACAACATTCCTGGAGTGTCGAACCCTACTTCTCGGTGGGAACATTATATGCGTCTATAACGCTATATATCCTAATCTAAGGCAACCTAACATCTCGGATGCAATATTTGACAACATTCCTAGCCTGTCGAACCCTACCTCTCGGAGGGAACATTCTATACGTCTGTAACGTCATATATCCTAACCTAAGACAACCTAACATCTCGGATGTAACATTTGACAACACTCCAGGCGTGTCGGTCCCTACGTCTCGGTGGTAACATTACATGCGTCTATAACGTTATATATCCTAACCTAAGGCCACCTATCATCTCGTATGTAATATGTGACAACATTCCTGGAGTGTCGAACCCTACTTCTCGGTGGGAACATTATATGCGTCTATAACGTCATATATCCTAACCTAAGGCAACCTAACATCTCGGATGTAACATTTGACAACATTCCAGGCGTGTCGGTCCCTACGTCTCGGTGGTAACATTACATGCGTCTATAACGTTATATATCCTAATCTTAGGCAACCTAACATCTCGGATGTAATATTTGACAACACTCCAGGCGTGTCGGTCCCTACGTCTCGGTGGTAACATTACATGCGTCTATAACGTTATATATCCTAACCTAAGGCCACCTAACATCTCGTATGTAATATTTGACAACATTCCTGGAGTGTCGAACCCTACTTCTCGGTGGGAACATTATATGCGTCTATAACGCTATATATCCTAATCTAAGGCAACCTAACATCTCGGATGCAATATTTGACAACATTCCTAGCCTGTCGAACCCTACCTCTCGGAGGGAACATTCTATACGTCTGTAACGTCATATATCCTAACCTAAGGCAACCTAACATCTCGGATGTAACATTTGACAACACTCCAGGCGTGTCGGTCCCTACGTCTCGGTGGTAACATTACATGCGTCTATAACGTTATATATCCTGACCTAAGGCAACCTAACATCTCGGATGCAATATTTGACAACATTCCTAGCCTGTCGAACCCTACTTCTCGGAGGGATCAGTATATACGTCTATAACGTTATATATCCTAACCTAAGGCAACCTATCATCTCGGATGTAATATTCTACAACCTTCCAGGCGTGTCGGACCCTACTTCTCGGAGGGAACAGTATATACGTATATAACTTTGCATATCCTAATCTAAGGCAACCTAACATCTCGGATGCAATATTTGACAACATTCCTGGCCTGTCGAACCCTACGTCTCGGAGGGAACAGTATATACGTCTATAACGGTATATATCCTAATCTAAGGCAACCTAACATCTCGGATACAATATTTGACAACATTCCTGGCCTGTCGAACCCCACTTCTCGGAGGGAACATTATATACGTCTGTAACGTCATATATCCTAACCTAAGACAACCTAACATCTCGGATGTAACGTTTGACAACATTCCAGGCGTGTCGGTCCCTACGTCTCGGTGGTAACATTACATGCGTCTATAACGTTATATATCCTAACCTAAGGCAACCTAACATCTCGGATGCAATAT